>OX327691.1:14671270-15340853 GCA_946807835.1 Ailanthus altissimus
CAGAGAAGAAACGAGAGAAGGGGAGAAAATTAAAAACTTAGGGTTTTAGTTTTTCCTTTAATGATTGGATGTCAATTTGAGCTCCGATTTTGCTCAAATTTTGAAGGTGAGTTTCCAACATCTTGCTCTACATTTTTATCGGATTTGATTTTCGATTTAGCCTCTGATTTAGCATTATCTAGCAAATTTACATTTAAGGAGAATTTGTTAGATTTATTGTTGTTGAGCCAAGATTAATGTTCTTGATGTTGTGGTGAGCCTCTAGTGGTGATTCTAGAGAGAACATTGTTGTAATCCCATTATTATTGCATAGTGGAAGTGTTGATATCGGACTACGGTCCCGTGGTTTTTCCCGAATTGGGTTTTCCACGTAAAAGTTTGGTGTTCATTGTGATTGATTGATGGTTAATGTTTGTGGTAATATTGTTGTGCTTACATTAGTGATATATTGCCCATTTTAATAACACAACGTGGGAGAAAGAATTGTTTCCGCTGTGTAGTATTTTGTGATCTTTCCCAACAAAACCAAATAATTAATGAACAAAAACTATGGTTGCTTCTGTCATTTACTATTAGGGAAAATAAGAGTGTGTGTTGGTTGTGTAATGATAAATTTGCCTTGGTGCAGCCGGTACAAGGAGCATCGCATTGAACCCAAGTGAGATCACTGCCTGTGTCAAAATCGAAGTCAAAAAGCTTTAGTGGCTTGCCTATGCTGAGGTTCACAGCATAATACCTGCAAATCGAAATGGATGAGTGACAAAATATATTCAAAAACAAGAGGGACTTATCGAATTGATCCAAAAGAACTGGCAAAAGGAGTAGCAAATTCAAATTCTCTTTCATTCGAGCTAATCTAAAAGAACAACGCACAAGCAAAATGAAATTAGAATTGCATAACATTCTAAAACAAGATCACGTACCGTTTACCCAAGAGGATAATATTAGAAAATTGAAGGGTGATATATAGTCGCAGTTAAAGTGAAATTAAAAAAATAATAAAAGTAAAAATTATATCAAACACAAAAGTTTACGTGGTTCGACTTTTAACTTACGTTTACGGGCAAAAATAGAAAAAAAATTTACTATTAAAAATGGAGAATATAAATATTGTAGTGTTTTAACCTTACAACCCAATACACCAAATTCTCTTAAATCACTTAAAAACTCTCTCAAAATTGAATTAGGAATGAATTGCTAAACTCTCCCTGTCCACATGTTAAACTCTCCCTATAATAGGGAGAGTTTTAACATGTGGACAACCTTTTTAAGGCTGTCTACCATTGTGTAATTGCTGGCACCGTGTGCCAGTAATTATGTAGTTGGCACACGTTACTAACAATTCTCTCACTTGGAGATTTGATTGAGAATCAATCAAGTCTTCACACTATTCTTTCTTCTTCGCCAAAGTCATATTGCCTACGTGTTTGTTAGGCCATGTAAAAATCTACACCATACAAACTTGTTGGTATTGATGGGCTTAGTCAACACATCTGCTAGGTTATCATCTGTATGAATTTTTTTCATATCCGCACTTCTATCTTCTATCACTTCTCGAACAAAGTGATGTTGAACACTTATGTGCTTCGTTCTTGAATGAAAAGCTGGATTCCTTACAATGTGCAAGGCACTCTCACTGTCACAAAACAATTGAACTTTCTCTTGCTTATACCCGAGCTCCTCCAGTAATCTTTATATTCAAATTGCTTCATTGCAAGCTTGTGTAACTGCTATGTATTCTGTTTCTGTAGTAGATAATGCCACAATAGTTTGCAATTTCGAAAACTAGCTTACAGCTCTTCCTACAAGTTTAAACACATAGCCAATAGTGAAATTTCTTTTATCAAGGTCTCTTACAAAATTTGAATCCACATAGCCCTTAACAATAAAATCTGATCCTCCGAAACATAAAACAACATTTGAGGTACCCTTAATGTACCTAAGGATTCTCTTGACACAACCCCAATGCTCTTTATCAGGATTCGCCATGTATCTACTAATTGCTCCCACTGCTTGTGCAATGTCTGGTTTGGTACAAATCATAGCGAACATTAAACTTCCCACTGCTGATGCATACGGTACTCGAGACATCTCATTCCTCTCTACTTCTTTACTATGACACATCTTAGAGGATAACTTGAAATTAACAGGGAGTGGGGTACTAATTGGCTTATAATTTTACATATTGAAGCGCTACAAGATTTTCTTTAAGTAGCTCTTTTGAGAAAGCTAAATCTTCCAGTTATTTCTGTCTCGGTGAATTTATATCTCTAGAATCTTATTTGTTGGCCCTAAGTCCTTCATATCAAATTTCCTAGCCAACTGTACCTTTAATTCTTGGACTCGATCTTTGTTAGGGCCTGCCACCAACATGTCATCCACGTACAACAGCAAAATAATGAAATCATTATCATCTTCAAACCTTTTGTATTATGTACAATGGTCTGACCTAAGTCTGTTGTATCCAAGGCTAATGATATAGGAATCAAATCTCTTGTACCAATAACTCGGCGCCTATTTGAGACCGTATAGAGATTTGTTCAACTTGATGATATAGGAATCAAATCTCACTCCACTTGATATCATCAGTGATACCAGCGGACCTTTCATCAATTGCTTCTAAGCACTTGTTTTTTCTTAAAATCGCTTTTATTTTTATTTTTCACAATGTAAAGTTACCTCCATTGAACTTCTCAATTTCGTGTTTTGCCGCCATTACTTTTCACCACGGACTGCTTTCTTCTAGGACTGGCTCCCACTATTTCACGTGAATAGTAATCATACGTATAAACAGTAACTGCATACGTGAATAACGACCTCCTTCAACTAAAAGCTCTGATACCACTTATTAGAAATTTGAAGGGTGATGCGGGTCGCAGCTAAAGCGAAATTAAAAAAATAATAATAATAAAAATTAGACCAAACACAAGAGTTTACGTGATTCGACTTTTAGCCTATGTCTACGAGCGAAGACAAAAGAAATTTTTATTATTAAAAATAGAGAATACAAGTATTGTAATATTTTAACTTTACAACTTAAAATTTTAATACACTAAATTCTCTCAAATCACTTAAATTTCTTTTTAAAATTAAATTATAAATAAATTTTTAAACTCTTCTTTTAACATATTCACAGTTACGTAATTATTGGCACTGTATAACTTGCACGGTGTCAACTACTAACAGATAAATATTTCTCGAAGTGCGAAGAATAACAAATGAACCATAACTATTAACGTTAACGTCCATTGGTTCGATTGCGGTGGCTGGGAAGTTCTGTTTGGCATAAGAGAAACAGCCTGGAAAAGCTGCAGACATGATCAAAATGATAAACATCATCATTGCTGCTGATGATGTTTTTTTTCATTTCAATATCCGTCTGCTTGATCTCGTTCTTTGTCAAATCAATCAGAACTGCTTTTGAACTCCGAAGAGGGGACTTGACTTTGTGTATGAATGACTTAATTTACAAGTACTAGAGCCATCCGTCTTAAAAATATGATATTTGTTAATAATTAAAAAAAAAAATTCACAATGTTCCTACGTTGTTATTTGTTAAACTTGTAATTGCGATAGCGATATCTTTATAGAGAAGCGCGCAAAAGAAAACTTAAAAAAAAAAGCTGGCTGAATCAGTAGATTGTCTTCGTAAATTTCGCTGGTGGTGGCGGCTCGTGGCTACAAGAACTGTGTCTACGTACGTGGAGTGGGGGAATGAGAACAAAGGAATAAATTGCCCAGTAAATTTTAATGCTGATTTGGTTTTCAGAAGGGGTGAGAATGTCTTTTGATAATAATAATGAGGGGTGCTAAGAAGTTGACACATAACAGTAATCTTATTTTGACCATATTTGATTCGATCTCAACTTTTCGGGATCTTGAATTAACTTTCAATAAATAGTAGCAAATTACTTTAAATAAATATGAAAGCGTTCACACATTTCAAAAGATAACCAAGAAAAGGAATAAAAACTGCCAACATAGTGGTGACATTTTTTGACATTATTTTCTTTGACAAAATTGATACATTTTCGAAGATTCTCTAAAAAGGGACCAAGAAAAGACAGAAAAAAAACAATTTCTTTTATTTATTTTTTGATGTGGGGAGGATAATTTTTCTAAGACATTTTTTAAAAAGGAACCTAGAAAAGACAGAAAAAAACAATTTCTTTTATTATATTAATTTTCTTTTACATGAAGGAAAGGATTTGACTTCTACTAAAGGAAATAAATGTATTATCAATTTTTTATTATTAAATTGATAATATAAATACCAAAAAGAAGAAAAAAAAATCTATTAAACGATCCAATGATAAAAGATCTTGTTTTGTATTTTAGTAATTTTAGGTTTGAAACTCCCTTCTCCATATTAAAATATATATATATTATTAGTTACACATTATAAGAAACTCGAACCACCAAATTATATTTTAAGATGTTTACGTGCTTTCTCATAAATTTATGTCTTAGCTTTTTTAAAAAAAAAATTATAACTTGAAATATTAAGGTAAACAGCCTCTTATTTTTTTTTCCTAACAAAAAGACTAAACTTTTTATTTTATTTAAATCATGATAAAAATTTGAAACTTTTAAATAATATATTTTAACAATCAAGTTTTTTTAGAGAAGTTAAACTATGAAAGTTAATTCATATTAAAGATGTAGATAACATAAACAATTGCAAAATGACCAAAATTTATAGTCCTTAAAAATATTTTATTATCTTTTAATTTTTATATAATTTAATAATTTTATTCTTAATAATATGTCTTAAAAATTTTATTTTTAAAAAATTTACGGTAAAAATATGTTCGAAGGCATTTAAAATACCAAATTCAACCTAATTACCAAATAATTATATGAATTATTGGAAGAGAAAATGACATTTTTATCTTTTAAATTTGGCCTAATATCTAATTTTGTCCATTTTATTTTGAATTACTCAGACTTGTCCCTCTCTATTAGTTGTCGTTAAGTTTGACAAAAATGCAGTTATTTTAGTACAATATCTATTTTGCCCTTAATGATTATGCACATGTGTTATGATATCTAAAGTGGCTAACACATCATCAAAAAAATAATTCAAGTGTTAATATAGTTTTCACACGTCAATAAATAACTAGCTATTAATAAAAAAAATGGACATGCGGCAAAAATGGATAGGTTCAATTTTAATGTTAATTTTTAATTTTTTAAATTTTAATTTTAAAAATAATTATTAAAAAAACAGAATCTTATGGTGGTGAGCCACTACCGGTCACTGGACTTCGATAATAAAAATGATCAAAATTTATATCATTGAACTCTATTTTTTTGTAATCTACACAATGGTGAGATCATTTTTTACCAAAAAAAAAAAAGACTAAAAGTCGGCTAAATATATAATATAAGCCATAGGAGGCAGCACCCACTAGCAGTGCATGTCAAATTAAGCGGCGATGACGTGCACCGCCATGGACGCAGCCCTCCTCTACAGGAATGGCAGTGCACATTAAATGGGGGACCGCGGTGACGTGCACTACCACTACTATTGGATAGATCGGTGGTAATGTGCATTGTCGCTCTGTTTAACATGCACCGTCAGTGGCCACCACCTCCCATAGCTTATATTACAAATTTGGCTACAATCTAATCTTTTTTGTCAAAAAAATGATTGCATAATTATGTAGATTATGAAAAATGAAGCTTAATAATATAATTTTAATTATTTTTATCGTCAAAGTCCGATGGGCAATAGTGGCCCGCCATTGTCGAATGTCTTCTGCCAATGGTAGTAGTTCATAGTATAGTATTATTTATTTATTTAATAATTTATAATTATTTGATACGTGTTATAATGTATAAATTTTTTTTTATTAAATTATTATTTTACTCTTTAATAATAAAATTTAACAGTAAATAAACTAAAAAAGAAGGACATATCTGAATAATTTAATATAATAAAAATAAAATCAGATATTATGCCATATTCTAATGACAAAAATGTCATTTTCCCTTATACCAAATACACAAAATTTAAAAATTAATTCTTTCAAAAAGTAAAACTATACTTTTAAGTATTATCCTGAGAAGTTAAACAACTATTTAAATATGGTATAATTTTTAAAATTATTATACATTATTTTATTATTATCGTCCTATAGTTACTTTAACATTATTCTTTTCAAAATCAATTCGAATGCAATCAACTCAAATCGCGTCCGCCATCCGTCACCGGCAACCTGCATCCGCCAACGACACGAAGTCACGAACGGCCATCACGCGCAGCCACAAGTCTCGCCGGATTCTGCTGAAGGCCGAAAGGTAATCATTGTTTCATTGTGCTTTTAAACTCGTATGAGATTTGAGAAGAACGGTTTTGTGAGATCGAGCTTAGAAAATCAGAATCTTGTTATTGAGTTGAAAAAAGCTTAAGACTTTTGAAGAGTTTGGTTTCTGGGACAGTGAGAGGATGTGATTTGAAGTAATAAATGGACAAAAATCAAGTTGTTTAAAGCTTGATCATCAACCAATAACCGGAGGGTTTCACAAAAATACAGACCTTGCTTCTGTCAACATGTTACTAATTTATACATCTCTTTTACACTTAACACCAAATAATCTTCTTTTAAGTCTTAGCCTATCAGTTTAATATCTCTTCTCTCTGTCTTTTTAACACATCACAAACGACGGACTTTACTAAGAAACAAGAATCTTCTTGGCTGCTAACCCTAAAAATAAGCACCTAATTTCACTGATAGCGTTATTACACTGTTACCCATCTGTTTAAAATATGCTAAACACAATTATTGAAAAGAATTGAAAAAAAAAAAGGTCCAAAAGCGATCAGGAATCAAAACCAAAGCAAATTGAACTGAACTGAGTTGAAATCAATCAATTTAGTTTGGGTGTAAATATACTCCGTACTGATTATTAGATATAAATTAAATAAATATTTGTATCAAAAAATTATAAACAATATTAAATTAAAGTATTTTAATTAATATTAAATCCAAATAATTTTACAAAAAAATTTAAATTTTTATGAAAATTTATTATAAATATTTTCTCATTTTTTAGTTATTTTTAAATTAATTTAAAAAGAAATAAATTATAATTATTATATTAATAATATATTTTTTTCTTTTGTAATAACTCATCAGTTGTTGGAGCCTATCCAGTAATGTATTACCAATCGGACGTAATGTATTACCAGCCGGACGTTTGTTAGTGACCTTAAAAGACTAATTTATTAAATAAGATTAACTACTCACACACAAATATATATATATATATATACTAAGTTCGACTTAATTTTTATTTGATGTAGTATTGATAAATAGCACCGAAAATTAAAATATATATATATAATATTTATTACGGGAGAGGATTTTGACCTTTTGTTTAAAAAATATAAGTAATTAATGGCTAAGTAAAAGTTGTGTGTGTGTGTCTATGTATATATTTGTTTCTTATACAGAGTTTGTTTGGTTTGAAAGATGGATTTTAAAAATTATCACTCAATTAAAATTTTAAATTTATGAGTTGTATTATCATTATCTTAATTAGTAATTGAATAATATTAAGTTGGAAAACTATTAAAAAGAAAACAATTATCAATTCTGACAATATATTTTTCAGATTTTCTAATATAATTTTACCAGGACAACAAAAGAAACTTTATTTTAGAAAGATTTTAGACTAACTACTTAAAGATATAATTGCATTTGGAGATCTATTTTTAAAAACGATTCACTAAAAGCTTTTTACTTTTTCCTTTTTGAATCTACCGTTTTCAGAACAATAGAAAATTTAATTCGTGATCAAATTATATATTTAACTTTCTTTCTAATTGGAAAAAGAAAAAAAAAATTACTCATATTTATTTTTTAATATAGCTCAACCAAGTGCTAGATTGAAAAATCGAATTACTTGACATTATGATTATATCATAACATTAATAAAACAACAGTTTTACTCATTCTATTAATTATAAAACGTTTGAGATAGTTTTATTTGATAATTTGATTGAGTAATATCACTCATAATACTAAATTTTAAAAGAAACATCTTGCACTCATAACTTATAATTCATGTCTAATTAAAAAACTAGTAGTCCAATGTCATAATTTGGACGCTTTTATAAAAATTGTAACCAACCTTGATGAAGCAATCTAAAAAAGAAGAAACTATATATATATATATATATATATATAAAATAGAAAAAAGATCAATTTCTTCTATAATTTTATTGATATATACTAACTTAATTTTTACTTTTTAAATATATACCACATTAATTTATGTAAAGACAAAAATAATAATTATTCAAAGATAAAAATAATAATTATTCAAAGATAAAAATATTAGCAAAAATAACAAAAACATTTCTATAAGAACTAATATGGTATATATTAAAAAAGTAAAAATTAAATAGATATATATTAATAAAATTAGGGACCAAAATGATATTTTTGTATATATTATCAAATAAGGTGAAGATAACAACATCCAAATCTAATTTTTCTAACCGATTTGATTCAAAAAAAAAAAATTCTAACCGATTAATCAGCAGCCAATAAAAGGCCCTCGCAAAACCCTACATATAATTTTTTTAACCCTACATTGATTCCCGTTGATAAAGTCTTTCTTCCTCTGTTTTGTTTTGTTTCTCTAATGGTAGAAGTTCATCCTCATCTTAACACATCAACAGGTGCCTCCACCATTAATCCTGAACCAAGAAAGAATTCGACCATTGGAATTCTTCTTAAATTTTACAAAATATTGTTCACAAAATGGCGTCAGAAAAAGAAGAACGAAGACCAAAAGAGGGTCGAAGGCATCGTCGACAAAGACCCACATCATAAGGTAAAATATATTTCTGCATATATACTTTTGTGTTCATATTATGATTTTTTTTTTGATTTATTTGGAATAATCATCTTAATTATGAGATGTCAGAACAAAAACTTGAATGTTGTTATGAATTTTGAACTCTTGTAATATTGAAATCATCCATAATGATATATCTAACACAGGTATGTACATTTTTATTCATATTAATTGGGTTTCTTTTAAAATATTTGGAATAAATATCATATATTCAATTAGAATGTGTTTTCTTTATAGAAATGATCTTTCTAAACTTTGACATTTTATAACCCTTCCTTTATTGGAAATGGTTGATAAATTACAAATTAATTCTAACAAGTTTTAAAAAATTGTGGGAAATTTTCAAATTGAATTGCAACTTTTGCATCTTATTTTATTGAGATTAATCATTAAGAAGATGATTATATTTCTTTTCTTTTTTAAAAAATCATTTCTTTCTAAGGATTGTCCTTAAAGATTTGATACGTGAATCGATGCATGCTATGCATAACCTAAAAAAAGTTCACGTCCATCCTGCATTTTGTAGATTTATGTCAAGAATTTGCCACCTTCAATAATAACTCAAATTCATTTGTTTAGGGCATCGAGAAAACCCCAGAACCAGAAGAAGAAACCATGCATGGAGTCCAAAGCTTTAGATACAACGCGGACGAGACACCGGCTCCGGAGTCTCTCGGATGTTTCTTCAAGCCCCGGAGCATTGATAATAGCTTTCCTTTTATGACCTCTTCTATCTCAAGAAGCGCCAGTCGCCGGAGGAGTCCCTCGCCGACGCCGTCATTCCTATACAGAAGCAGTAGTAATCGGAAAAGCACCGATTGTAATAGTCATCCGGCTCCCTCTTTGTCGCGAAATACGAGCCGGAGGAGCAACGCCAATCCGATCATGTATTCGAACTCATTGGGCATGGTAAAGCCACCGGCGGTTGAGAAGAACCTCGAGTGCACGCTTGAAGAATTGTGCTTTGGGTGCACGAAGAAGATCAAGATCACAAGAGACGCCATTACAAATTCCGGGTTTGTTAATATGCCTCCATTTTTCTTTTCTTTTCTTTCAATTGATTATTGTGTTGTGATTAGATAAATGGTTTCAGGAATGGTATTCAGTAATCCAGAAATTCAACAAGTTTTAATTAAAAAGTGAGAACCAAAATTGAGAATATTTCTTGACCATCAACCTCCTTAGATAATTTACATTATCAAATTAAAATTTGATTGCTGCCATTTGTTTAAAGTAGTGTGGTCTTTATATTGAATCAAGAAAAATTTACATTGTGTAAGCCACTTTCTTCTTGGCATGAAGTAATATAAGCTTTTTGTATTTATTTTTTTTATCATATCCTGTTTAAAGAGTTCAAGAAATTAATAGATGATATAGATCTCTATTCCACAGTTTTTGTTTTATTAATATTACAACAATCTATTAATATTTACAATTACAACTCTACTGAAACATATAATAATGATATTTGTTAAGGGACAACCTACAAATTTAGGCTAAAAAAAATACCAAAATTATTTCATTATAAATTGAAGAAATCTAAACTAAAAAAAGACCAAATATAAAATTAAAAAAAACCTACCTCTATTCATATATATATAAGAGAAGACTCGAACTTTGACCTTAAAGCCAAGACTTCCCACCACTCGACCAAGAGGTGAGGGGCCTTTATTCCATAGTTATAAACTAGTGTGGAAGATGGAAAAAGCTTCCCGTATCAGAATCTTATATATGTATAATCATCCAACAAAATCATGATATCAAATTATATCTGCACGTTTAAAATGCAGCTATAATTTAAATAGTGTTATAAAACACAAAAATAGCTCCAAAATAATTTTGTTTTTGAGCTATATAGCATTTGTTGAGGTCATGTTGATATTTCAAAAGAGTATTCAATTTCAGAATATGCAAATTTCTGCACCAAAGAATTTTTATATTGAAAAATAGTAGCTAATTTATATTTTTTTTCCAGAACCTTTGTAATTTAATGTTGTGCGGTTTTGGCTTTTGGCAGGCAAATAGTTCAAGAAGAGGAGTTGCTATCAATAAAAGTGAAGCCGGGATGGAAAAAAGGAACAAAGATTACATTCGAAGGTATGGGCAATGAGGTACGAGGTGGTCAGCCAGCTGACATAATCTTTGTGATTGCAGAGAAACGCCACCACATGTTCAGGCGATGCGGCACCGATGATTTGGAATTGGTAATACAAATCCCTTTAGTTAAAGCCCTCACCGGTTGCACAATTTCAGTTCCTCTTCTCGGCGGCGATGAAATGGACATGTCGATGGACGACGATGAGATCATTCACCCGGGTCATGAAAAGATCATTGAAGGGCAAGGCATGCCAACAAGAGAGCGCGGTAGAAGAGGCAACTTGAAATTGATATTCATGGTTGAGTTTCCAAAAGAACTTACGGATGAACAACGGTCAAATGCTGCTACCATTTTAGAGGAGTGTTGTTAACAATGTCATCATCAATATGTTTAGTTCTTTTCATAGGGATCAAAAGGATTTTTATTTACTGTGTATTTTGTTTGTAACAGTTGTTTAATTGTCTTGATGTTTTAGATGAGCACCTAATATCATTTTATTACATTATTGTAAAATAGAGGAAGAAAGCTCTAAAAGTATCATCAAACACGAATCTATATTTGGTTTCGTAAGTGGAAAACTAGTGCTTGTCTGAAGAATCCTGACATTTCGCTCATTTTATAATTCTTACAGCAGCATTTTTATTTTTCATGAGGAATTTAGGACGAGGGTAAAGATAAGTTCCTAAAATTCCAGTTTTTAGTATAATTCAATTCTTTAAGTTCATATTTTTTAAAATAGAGCAATTCGAACCGAAGAGCATCGAATTAATTCAGTTAAATTCTTCGCTTTCATTCAATTCTAATCAGTTCCCTTTCCTCTGGACCAATCTATTTATAAGTCAGCTCAATTCTAAACTGAACCATACCCGTTAAATAACGTGAACTCATCTGCATCATTCAAATTGTCGATGAAAGTTAGTTAACAAAGTTCAGTTTAATTGTAGGTTGAAAAAAAAAAAGAAAGAAAGAAAAGGATGTTTGAATCTCTATGATTTCAAAAAAACGAACATACAAACTCTAGTATTTTTAAAAATTTTATAAAAAAATTTGTTAGACAACGGTTTTTATTTTCTGAACTTTAAAAGTATTGGAATTTTCATGTTCCATTCTTAAAATCTTGAGTTCAGATATTTTTTTTTATTTAAAAAAAACAAGTTCTTCGAATGGTTCGAGTTTTTGCTATTTATTTTAGTAAATACAAAAAATAAGTTTTATCACACATAACTAATATAATATACATATCAAAAGATTTTTGAAAAATTAGATAAACTCAAATCAGAGAAAATACTAACTAATTTTTTTATAAAAAAAAAAAACTAGAAACGGCTCCAACCTTGCGGTAACAAAACTAGGCAATTTAACATTTGAGAAGAGGTTAAGATTTTGTCAAAGTGCTAGTTTGATGATAATCTACTTTGGTAGCCAACGTGTGTGTTTGATCATTATTCAGATGCGTGATTATCATTACTTGAATCCATATTTTAGTGGACTCGGAATGAATCTGGATTATGCAACTGACGGGAACCTCAGTGGGCCTGTTATTTTAACTATGTCAAAGAAAGAACATTCATAAGTCTGGATTACGCAATTGACTGATTGCTTATTATAACAATCAATCGAGGGACAGCTTTAGAGCTCTCCATTACCAAGACTCCAGTAGCTTTCTAGTCTTGCAAAGACAAGAGTTAATGCAGTTCCCGTACCAAGAAAATCATTTCACTAAAAATAAGCCAAAACAAAAACAAAAATATCAACTTCATATTCATTTTAGAAACCAATCAATCGTGTTCAAATTGGGATGATACAAAGAAAGATGAAAGATACTCCACAGTTTGAGTGCCCTAAATTATGAGGATAATTATAGAGAACCAACTACACTGAAGACGAACACCCAGTTATCTAATTAAGCCTTGGACCAGCCAAGCAGGCCACCAATTATGCTAAGAATACTACCAGTGATCAGAACTTTCATCAATCTTAGCTTACCCCTTGTGTATGGCGGGTATCTGACAGCTGCATCACCAAAGAAACCTCGATATAGAACTGCTTTTTTATGACTAAAAGCATCAAAAGAGAATTTCCCATGGTACGCTCCCATCCCACTCTCCTGGACACCTCCAAATGGCAAACTGTGTACCGTAAGCTGCAAAATCAGGTACATATTATAGAGTTAAATTCCAAATTTAATCAGAACATAAAAATAAATTGAGGGCGATGAACAATAAAACAGTTGTAACAAAATGAAGTTTCAATCTCAAAGACATCCTAAAATGTAGCAATTTCTAAGAACATATTAGATGCTGACAAAATATCATCATTATTTATAATATCCTCAGCATCATCTACTTGTCACTTTAACCTAATCATAGTGAGTATCACCACTTCTGCATGTACATATGCATGAATGTTTATGCAACTTGTTGCTAAAGTTCAAGCATAATTACATGTAAAGTAACATCATTGATAACCAAACCCCCTGCAGAGACAGTTGTCACAAACTTCTCTTTGAGTTTCTTGTTGTTGGTGAATAAATATGCCGCAAGTGGCTTTTCTCCTGTGTTAATAATATCAAAGCTATCTTCTATTTTTTCAACCTGTCCAAACCAAAAGAAACAAATTAAAATAAATGAATAAATAATGATAGAGACCTCAGCAATTAACACATATAAATGCAGACTATTTAAACTAATCTCTCATAATCAAGTCGTTATCCTTTTGACATTTTGTCTGATAGTAATTAGTCTCTGTTGATTTTTACGAGGAAATTATATCATCAGTAAATTCCTTAAGCAGATTCAAATAGCTTACTCTTCAGTTAGATGATTTTATGAAAATGACAAAGGCAGTTTAAACCTTTCTTGCTAGTAAACTTGCCCGGGAAATAACATATTTTGTCTTATTTTTTAGTATTATTTTACAGATACAGTTGGTGTTGCTTTTATTACTTAAAAAGGTCTGAAGAGCAGCAAATGTAGTAGAACTGCTACTGCTGTCTAAGATGAGATCATATGGATTCATACTTCTAATAGAAGAATGCAACTTAGAGATAACTGGATCATTTAGGGAGAAGATAGACAGGCATACAGATGCAGAGAAACAAGACACAGAGAGAGAAGCTGCTACTGCATAAAACGTTAGTCCTTACTGTAAGTATGGGAAGCAATGGACCAAATATCTCTTCTTTCATGATCAAGGCATCTCGTGGGACATCTAGCAAGATTGTAGGAGCAATCCTCCTGTCAATTATTGAAAGAATCACCAGTGTTATGATAGACCAACTCCTCCAAGATGAAACTGAAGGGACAAAGGAAAGAAAGAGAACAAGAGAATGTGCAGCAGAACTCACAGTTTGCTTTTGTCCCTTTCGCCTCCATGGACAATCTTACCTGAAACCTTGTCATCATCCAAGAGTTTCATCACACGGGCATAGTGGTTGGAATTTACAATGCGGGACAAGTCTTTTGATTCCAAGGGATTCTTTCCAAAAAAGTTCTCTAATTCTCGTTTGAAAGTATCCACCTGGAGGAAAATGGCTTCAGAGGTACAGAGGTAACCAAATATACAGATTTAGAATTTTATAACAAGTATGAGCAACCTTACCAACTTGGGAGCATATTCTTTAGTCGTTACAATGTAATCAGGAGAAATGCATGCTTGTCCATTATTACAACCCCACTTGCCTGCAATTATCCTCCTAGTTGCAACCTTTAGAATACAGATGGTGTATGTCAGCATCTCAGAACAACATTGGTACACATGGTGGAATTAGCAGCAAACAAATGGATATGGGCATTCACTTTTCTGGCTACACAGAGAAAGGAAAGTTGTATACTTGTAAATTGATGCCTGAATCGACAATAACTGGGGATTTTCCTCCAAGCTCCAAAACGACTGGTGTAAGGTGCTTTGCAGCAGCAGCCATCACAATTCGCGCAATTCTTGCATTGCCTACATTTAAGGTTTACTTAACACATTATATCAATGGTCGAATATGAAAACATGCAGTTTACAGCATCAATATGATTTTTCTTCTAGCTGAAATGGCTTCCATCAATGAATGGTTAAATACACACGCGCGCACACACACCAAAAAAAAAAGGAAAACCTACAACAACACAACACTGTAATTGTCCCAATTTACTATTTTATAATACATCATCTGACATGGTATGGAAGACCATGAAAGAAAACTATGCAGAAAAAGAAGACCACCAACAAAATAAAGGATTCCTCGGAAATCAAGTTATAAAGAATCTCCACAGGTTCCTCTTTTCCTCCTTGTTCCAGTTAACACCTTCAACCCACCAATTCAACACCTCACAATGAGATGTCTACTCTGCCCATTTTATGTTCTAACCATTTTAATCCAAACTCAGTCTTTTCTTCACTTCCTCAAAAATTGTGAAGAAACAAACTTGGAATAACCAAAGTGAGCAGAAAGCTCCCAGCCTTCCTGGCAATGCAAAGTGAAGGATTTGACAGAAATATGATTTTAACCATTGCAACCTTGAGCAAATGAAAGAAGATATAATAATTATCATCTTTGGCATCTAAATACATTTTTTCATAATTAATAAAGATTATGAGCTCACAAGCCACATTGAGAGGACCCCAAAATTATGCTAGAAGAAAGGTAAATAAAGGATAAAGAATAAGTACCTGTATAAAATATTTTATCCCACTTTTGGTCTAGCAGTGCAGACGTTTCCGGAACAGCCCCTTCAACAACCCTTATGGAAGAAAAATCCAAATATTCCCCCACTAATTTTGCAAGCAATAAAGATGAGGCTGGAGCAATTTCAGATGGCTTTAGAACAAGGGCATTGCCAGCTGCAATAGCCCCAACAACTGGATCGAGAGACAACACTGGAAAAGAATTGTAGATTACAGTTATTGTTGTTATAGGTATGAAGCACAAACACACACACACATATATATATATAAACACATTCACAAGGATGTCTAAACATACAGAAAGGATAGTTCCATGCTGAGATGATTAACACAACACCCAACGGTTCTGACACTATTTCAGCCGATGAAGGAAAAGTGGTTAAAGAAGTTTTTGCCTGTAATATAAGCAAGATACCAAATCAACCTCAACTCTGTGACTGTCGATATTTATCATGATATAAGTTTCCATATAGATAGGAGGATCTGATCAAACTACCTTCTCTGGTGTCATCCAGTGTTTCAGTTCCTTGAGTGCTAATCTGATTGAGTTCTTTAAGAAAGCCACCTGCACAACAAACCACATTAATTAACACTAGAGGAAAACAAAATTTAACAGACTTCATACAGAACTTCTGTGCAATATTGAGAAGCTCCAGGGCTGTTTTGCCTTCAAATATTAACTACCAAATTTACCACAGAACCAAACAGAATTCCAGGATTACCCAATGATGTATACCAGAATATTAAAAGGGATTAGACTGCTATAAAACTAGTTACAGTGTGACAACCACAATGGCTGGGGTTTAGACGTTACATTGATTTTATATTCCACTTGTCTTTCCACTTTGACTCGAATATCTGTTGCAATCTTAAATCAACAGGGTTGAATTCAGCAAGTTGTTCAAATGTTAAAGTGAACAAAGCATCAGCCTCTCTAACCAATACTCTGTAAAATCTAAATATCAAGTCTAAACATTGAGTCAATTACTTGCAATTTCGAACATACAGAGAAGTATTTTGCATTCATTTCTAATTGCCAATAATTTAATTCAGTTTTTCTCTAATTTCTCACAATAATGAACATCCAGTTTGCTGACTATCGATAGTGTAGCTCCTAAAGTTTATTAAATCTTGAAATTGTTTACCAGGACTCTCAAATAAAATTTTCCTCTTTGTCCCACTTTCAAATTCATGTTCTAATCATCTGCATATAATCCTATATATTTCCCAAAGTGGTTGGACATGACTCTTAATCAAGAAACGAAAATAACTTGAAATAAGCCGAACTTGTGGATTTCCTAAAGACAAATATATCTCCACGTTTAAAATTGGGCATAGATTCGTGAACATGAAAACAGAGAATCAAATAGAAGAACCGATTAGCCACCATAAAGTCAAAACAAGGAAACTTTCTTTGAACAGATGTGTGACATTAATTAGAATTAACACATGTTCCTCGAAATGACAAAAAAATCTGAAACTGTAAGTATTGCAAAACTTTGTCATGGGAAAGCAAGGTAGGTGTGTCATTAATGCTCCTGATATCTACTCATAAAATTTTTCCATAAAGAACTCAAATCATAGCCGCTATACATGGTGGTGGTTCTTTGCCAGCTTCGACATTAACTTTATTACATCAATACGCAGTTGTAAAGAAAACAAGAGCATGAAAGATTTTAATGATAACAGAATAGCCTACAGAAACAATTCAAACAATGGTTGAAGTTTCTTTACACATTACCTATGCTAAGTTCCTGAATCCTACCACATATTACAAGAGCTTTCAATTAGTTCTGTAACCATAAATTTTTCCCAAATTTGAACCAACGTATTTGATTCGAGCCATTATCATTCTGATCATAAAAAAGATGATTACATCCCATCTTATTAGCAAATCCATAAAAAAAATAATCAAAATTATATACAAATAGACGTAGTTGGTGAACATAAAAAAAAATATTGGACGAAAACTATGATCACTGCGAAATAGGACCATGACTTGGGCTTTTCTATTTGAGCATTAACCCGTCGACATAACGAAAAGCTAAATATAAATAATAATTATTAACAATGTATTTAAAGCAATCGCATCAAAGCAAATACAAATTACCATCCAGATAATGCTCCACAAACCTTACTCCAAAATATAAAACGTTCTTAAATGAATACAAAAGAAGTTTCATTAAGTTTTTTGCATACAAAACAAAATAATCTCATCATCATCAAAAGCAACAATATTCCAGAAACTTCGTATAATCAACGATCATTTCATCGATCATCGCATAACAATCAACTTGATCAAGAGATAGAGATGAACTCAATATATGCCAAAAGTAATTGTAAAAAGAACAGAGTCACATCGTTTGTATATAACAGAAACAGAGTCAAGTGATGTAATGAGTAATCTAGTCACCTCATAAACGGAGGCTTCAAGTTCTGGCTTGTCGAGATCTTCACGAAGAGCGGCGACGATATCCGGCTCGCGCTCGTTGACCATCTTCATCATGTTCTTCAACTGAGCCACTCTCCATTCGTAACTCTTTGTCTTTCCACTCCCAAAAGTCTCTCTCAGCTCCCTCACCACCGCGCTCGCCGCCTCTCCATCGAACACCGCCTTCTTCTTCTCAGCCTTCTTCTTCTCCGCCTCTTCCTCTTCACTCACCAGCAGCTTCTTCTTCAACTCCTCATCACTTCCCATTGTAGTGTTGCAATCAAATCAATCGCTCGCAAATTCAACAAATGTCTGTTAGTTAATAATACCAGAGCGCGAGATAAATAAAGAGATTGATTTGGATTCTGTTTTTGCTTCGGCTACGTTGGTGATAACGTTCTTTGTTTTATATATTACTTGTATCATACAAATACAATTATCGAATTAAAATGTGTAATATCTGCAGATGCACGGAAGGGGACAAAATAATTATTTTTTTAATAAAGTCAAATTAACAGAAACAATGATGAAATTAAATGTGTAATATCTGGATATTTGCCGGAGGGGAACAAAATAGTTTTTTCATATTTTTTATTCTATTTTAATTTAATGGTTCGGAGCGTTGGGGTCACAAGGATGGAGCTGGCGCGTGTTATCGTGACTCGCTGCTCATCTTTGTCGTATCCTGAAGGAATGCGATCCCTTCTTGCTCTACTAGGTCTCGAAGACTCGAACTGTTGCAAGGCGCGTGTTTTGCACGCAGTGTAAAAGGGCGTGGCGTCTAGTGTGACGTCTCTCTTTTAGCTGCTTTTGCGCTGTGTTCCGATGCGAACGTGGGAATGTGAACTGATTACTTTTGGTAGTAGTGTACAGGGTGGCTTGCGTGACTATAAATTTACGATTATTATCATTTCCCCTTAATTTCTTTATGTAATTTCTTTTTTGGCGACTATATATAAATTATATTTTACTATAAAGATTATTAAAACAAATGAATTAGAATACCTTATAGAGTTATGGTAAATTAGAATTTCACTTGTTTGAAATTTCGAAAAAATACCTAATAATGAGGAGTAACGTTAACAACATTTTTACGTTCTCTTTTTCAAGAGATTTTTTTATGTACATTGTTATTAAAATTACATTATATTATTAAATTATATTATTATTAAATATTTCGTTAAATTATACCATCAAAATTATCAAGAATATTACTTTATATTATTTATCCATATCATATTCAGATTATAAAAAATTCTTATAAAAAGAAATGAATATCCTGACATTTTCAAATTTAATGCTAGGACAAATACTCAATACATTACATTAATAAATTGTTATTTTCTCCTTTAAGAGATATAAAAATAAAAATGTACGTCTAAATAAATTACAAGGTATTGGTGAATGTATAATGACTAAGTATTAATTATTAAAATATAAAAATTAAAAAAAAAAGTAAAAATTACCTTAAGTATTAAAATTCTTACTGAAAATAAAAAGTTACCGTTTTATATTAAAAAATTTTATCAAATTTTAGATTAAAATTACGCAAAATATATTTTAATAATGAGTTCTCTGGTCATAAAAAGTTAACTCAATAGTTTAATATAAATTATTAAATTTTTAATTCAAAAAATTCTTTAGTCCAAATTCAACAATGAAACTATTGCAACTTAATAATTTGATTGGTACTAAAAATATCATCGTCAAAATGTTATTTTTTATGTCAAATCATTGAAATAATGGGTAAAATATAATTCTTATTGTCAATAAATATTAAAAAATATATGGAAAAAAAAAAAGAACTTTGACCTTTATTTTGATGAATAAAAAATTCAATATTATTAGTATTAAAAGAAATATAAAAAAACAATCATAATTAGTTAATTAGTCAGGATTTATCACGTTCTAATAAAATTGAATCATCAGTTGCATTATACTTATCTTGCCATGGCTTTATTTCAATTTGTTGGAGAGAACTTGTCTTGTA
The DNA here is from genome assembly GCA_946807835.1 of Ailanthus altissimus. NCBI lineage: Eukaryota > Viridiplantae > Streptophyta > Magnoliopsida > Sapindales > Simaroubaceae > Ailanthus > Ailanthus altissimus. Next base: position 14,691,335 of record OX327691.1, read on the forward strand.
GTCAAACAAACGAACACGCAATATCAAGTTGAGCGTGAAAGAAGTAATTGTGTAGTGGCCAACCGATTTTGAAATAAGATACAAAATTTGATTTATATATATCCTCCTCGGCTCGTCATCAAAATTTAAAATCGCATGGAGAATTTTCAACGGTCCGATTTCACACACGCATTCATGAAAGTCTCCTCTACGGAATTGTCCGCTGCCAACAAAACAAAACGGGCCCGACTCTTCCGCTTGATCGCCATGACACAACAGCAAATCAGTTTTTTATTCCAATATCTCATCATCATGTGATAATACACAGGTGGTTTTCGCTTTCGTGTGACCAACGCTACAAACGTACTCTGGTTCTGCATTTCCTATGAGTTAGGTACTTCCGTTGGGATACCGGTTCAGCCGGTATACCTAACTCGGGTTTTTCGCACTCCACGTTAAACGACCTGTCGTACGTATCGTAAATTCTGATCATCCTGACGATATAACCGGAGCAATAAATTAAATATTCCTTTATTAATTCGTGTAATGTAGAATCAGTGTCGTCGTGATCGCGTGCAAGCGATAACATGTCTCATAAGTTCATCAAATTAAACGGAGGAGGTCAACATTTTAGAAATTTCAATTCAAGCAAAATCTTCACAATATTTCAAAAAAAAAAGATGGGGTAGATTTGATTTTTGTATGTTCATTGTCCTGCGGGCTTTATAGTTACTTGCCGACAATTAATCTTTAATTTGATTTAATATGAAATGGATCTTATTTTGATCTCACTCTCTTCTTTATTGAAAATGGATCCCACATTCACACTTGAGATCTCAAAAGCTTGATATATCTGGATTTGATGGGAGGAAACGTCCAGGAGCATTGTTATTTAGGTACATAAATTTGTATACTCGGAGATGTTGAAAACTTGCAATTTAGTTGAGCAATAAGTTAAAGCGTGCAATCCAAATCATCAAACTTATATTAGTTTAAAATAAATCATCAAACTTATATGTTAGTAAACTCATTTAACCCTGAATAATTAATTTGTATATATTAAAAAAATTGCTCAACGCAAAATATATTAAATATATGTGAAACTTTTTTAAATGTTAATGTTAAAATATTTATTGGAAACAAATATATGAATTATATTTGAAGTTGAAGCACACAAATAAGTAATATAATTCAAACAAATAATGTAGGATAAGAAATTAAAAAACTAAAGAGAGAGAAAAGTAGAAGAAAAACACATAGAAATTTATATGGTTCGGTAACTTGCCTACGTTCACGGCAAATCAATATTACTCACTCTTATTATTGAATCAGAAGATACTCACAAAATATGTATTTTACAAAAAATACTCACAAAGAACACTCTCTCTTGTAATTTATAGATTTTATCTCACAAAGTATGTTTAATCATGAAGATTTCTTCAATTATCGCTAAGATATATTTATAAACTAATAGAGAGTCTTTATATAAATTTTAGAACGTTTTAGGTTTACCTTAAATATGTGAGAGTCGTATTAGGGAGTCCTGAAGCAAGTGAGAGACGAAATAGATAAGTATCAAAACGAAAAACTGTTTCCGCGCCCATCGCAGCAGCACTTGTGTGCCTGCTTAGGCGCCGCGGTACCCACACCTGGGCATCGCTATTTCGTCTTTCATCTCCTTGCGAGTCCGTCTTCGATCCTTGCGTACCCTACCACTTGACTTACTCTTCGAATTATATTCCGATGATTTTCAATTAGTATTCTCACATATTATAACAGAGACCTTACTCTAATACATGTTAATAAATTTGCATAATTTTAAAGTCCGCTATTAAATTATAAATAAAGGCAATTTTGTATTGGTATAATTTTGTATAATAACTGAAATGTCAGTTGTCATGGATGATAATAGGAAATTGTTCGAAAATAGTCTTTTTTATAAAATAAATATACTTTTATAGTCAACAAATAATAAAAAAAGTTTCATTAACCATTAAAAAAAAATTGAGAGCATATTGCCCTCTAAAATCTCAAATTATTTGTTTTTTTCTTCAAAATTATCACCTCTCAAAATTATTATATTTCTCAAATATTATATTTAAAAATAGTAAATCGAATGGTTATATTGTGATATTTAAAAATTAAAGTTAGAAACCAAAATTTAAAAAATAAAAAATGATCAAATTTTTTGATTGTGTAGTAGATCGAATGCTTATGTGAGTTTATTTATATTTTGTTAAAATATTTTTATTATCTAATAAATTTTAAAAAAATACTCTATAGATTGAAGACAAACAATTTTATGAATTAATCTAAAAAAATAAAAATAAATGAATAAATCAAGGATAAAAATAATGGAAGAAACACAAAATTGCGAAAGGTGCCGAATGGGCGAGGCGTGATGCGAGTTGGGAGCAAGAAGAGAGCAAGCCTGTACTTCAACTTTGTTCTCTAATTTTTTTTACCCAAATTTACTTAATTTTTTAGTTATTTTTAATTAAATTTATCAATTTTAAATTTATTCTACTCTAAAATTATTTGTTTTATTAATTTTAAAATATATTTTGAATCAAAATTTAAACTGACTTATAAAAAAAGATGCAAAATATTTATAAAATAAAATATTTCAAAAATTAAGTACGGAATTAATAAAATTTATAAATTTATTTTATGATTAAAATAAATTTTATAAAAATATGGGCGGCCAATTCCCCGTGCACTCAAAGTCCTTAGGAATTCCCTTTTCTCCTTTCAAATGATTAAAATCATCACTAACTTATAAAAAATGCTTTCACACTTAAATCAATAAGAATTAAGTGATTAATTTAAGAGAAAATAAAGTATAATTAATGAAAAAATAATATTTAGATTTCAGAAAAATTGTATGTGAGCGTGTATATTTACAATTTATTCAATACGGTGAATAAATTGTATTTGAATTTTTGAACATATAATATCCACGAATCTTGTGTGAGAGAGTATTTCCATTTTATAGTAAATAAATTAAAGAGAAAAATGGGAAATTTTCCCTCAAATCTCAACCACCGTTGGATAGGCATGTCACTTTTTTCACTTCGGATTATCCACTTGATTGCCAACTGTTCTTTGAGTTTATTAAAACTATTCAAATATGAAGAATTTAGTGGGATTTACTTGAATATGAACTAAACATGTGGCATTGAGCTAATTGGATCGTCTTGCAACAATAATCGATCTGAACTTGATTTGGTTTTAAAAAAAAAAACTTTAATCGTCTTCAATAATGATAAAAATAATTATAATAATGAAAATGATGCTATTTAACCTCTTATTTTATCTTATCAACTCCCACTTTTTATCGTACCTTATAAGAATTTTAAAATAATTTATAATTTCTAATATATTATATTTTATGTCCAATTTATTCTTATTATCATTTTAAATATTTTTAATACACCTATGCTATTTATAAAATGTGAACAAATTAATTTTTATAAATGATTTTTCTTTTATTTTTAAAATTCATCTTATCTTTTTAACAATAATTTTTAGATGTTGACATATTTACAAAATTTAAGATTCATCATGTATAATAGATATTGGTTTATGATATATATATATAAAGAGAACTAATATAATAGGTTATGTAGTTAACTATATGGTAAACTCTTGAATACGCGATAATATTTTATAATATATCATAAATTATATAAAAATTATAAAAAATTATGAATTTGTTAGATAATAACGTGTAATGATGTTACTTACCATATAATGAACTATATAACTCATTAGATCAATTATATATATATATATATAATATATTTAATTTTTTTTTATCTTTTTTTATAATTTATATAAAAAAAAATCAAATTCAAACAAAATTAACAAAATGGGGTTGATGAGATAAAATAAAGGGTCAAATAGTGGCACTCTAATAATATAACAATAAGAATAAGAAAAATAAGGTGGTGGTTAGGTCATAGGAATGAGTTTTTGGCTTTATATCATGTTCTACGTTAGATAGAAATTATGTGGGTTTTGACAATATATAAATGAGTAGGCAGCATTATCTAGCAGGTTATTATTTTGAGTTAATAGCAATCATTCAACTTGTAGCAAATGATATCAAAGTAAACTCGAATCCTCATTTGTAGATAGGTCTTAAATTTTATCGCAATAGAGATTGTCACTTAAAGTAATAGATCCTCTAAGAATAGTGGGATGAGCAATATAAGTAAGTGAATCCAAAAAATTACTTGTCTTGAGCTAAATAGAAATTGTTATGTAGGTAGCAATAAGTAGGCGAATGGGCAATGCGAGTCACATTAGCCTTGAGTTTGGGCCAGACTATAATGAGGATATCACATAATTGAACGATAAAGAATGTCAAATTTTATATTAAATAAAAATTGAGTGGATCTTAAAAATATATAAGTAGATAGGCAAAACTATTTAAGAAACTAATTTTTTTTTAATAAATAACAAGCGTTCAATTCATGATATTTAAATTAAACTCTATTCGTCAAATGTACAATTTTGTGTAAAAAATAAAAAAAGGTGGTCTAAGAATATAAAAAAAATGGTCTAATGATAAGGGAATAATGGTAACCTTTTAAAATATTATTTTAAAATTATTATTTTAAATAATATGTCAAAAATAGTAATTTAATAATATTATTGACACACTAATTTAATAACATTTGAGAATATTTCCCACCTTAATTTAAAACTAAAATTTCACATTAACATATGAGAATTTCAGCATTACTCAAAGACGAAGACAGATTCATCGTTTTCCACAATTATTGCAACCGTACTAAAAAGATATGTGAACAAGACGATACGAAGACCACTACGCCAGTCTCATTTTTTCTTTTCGAAAGAAATTCTATTACTTGAGCAAAAGACAAGTAATCCACGCATTTCCTCTTCAAAAGATAGATAACATTTTTTTTTGCCAAAAAAATATAAATAACATTGTTTTGACTATTTAAATGAAATATGATTTCTTTTTTACCGCAAGAAGCAAAACTCTGACCATGAAACCAAAAGAAAAATGTTAAGAAAGGTGTTAAAAATTGAATTAAAGTATTTGTAATGGTCCGAATTCAAATAAAATGAAAAATTTTAAATTTGTAACGTAAAAGACACAACTCAATATATAAAATTTGCCACCTTCAATATCATATTTATATTTATAATCAAATTACAATTCTAAATATTAAAGTTTCAAATTGCAAATTCTACATTTAACTGATACAAAATGGGTTAAGTCTATCAATATCTTTACTACAAGAGCAAGAATTAGTATAAAATATTTTTCATCTTCACCAACCACTGGAATGTTGTGAAGACACAACAAAAGTTTTTCCATTTTCCACAAGTGACTAGTGAGTAGTGGCTCTACACGATAGGATAAGGACACAACCATGTTATTAAAAAACCAACTCGGAGAAGTTTTTAAAAGTCTTAATTAATTTTTTTTTTTTAGTGTTACAATACAAATACACACATTTACAAATCGTTAACATGCGGAATCGAACTTCTGACCTAGGTGAGCATTACAAGAGGAGCTGTCAAAAGTCTTAATTAATTTAAATGGTAGGTTTTGATATAATGTCATGGCAATCTCATATAAAGTGAAAGTGGATAGATTTGTATTTAAGGGTGTCTTTGTAATCTTAAAGGGATGTGACTTGCTTAATGAAAGAATGATTTAAAATAAAAATTATATTTATTTTAATTTAATAATAAGATAGTATAAAAAAAAATTTCAATTGTAAATTTTTTACATACATTTTTATTAATATCAGCAAATTTTTTACGTTGTATATTTCACTAATGAATTACCCGTGTGGACGAGTTGATAATTATAAAAAAAATTAATTTATGTTCTTAATTTTTTTTTCTAAAAAAATTAACCCACAAGAAGTACGGATTAAAGAATACATAAAAATAGTTTTAAAATTTCTATTTATAGTATAAGAATGTTATTTAAATTCTTAATTCTAATAGGATTAAAATAAAATTATATCTTTATATTATTTTAATTTAGATAATTAAAATGATAAATATAATATCTAATATTATCTTTAATTAAATAATTTTGATAATTCATAATTATTTAATTTAATTAAATAATATAATTATTTATTTAATTCCATAACTATAATGGCTTGGGCCAGTAATTGATTGAACCCAACAAATTTAATCAAATTAAACGTGGGCCAATAATTGGTTATAATAAGTTTATGCCAATTAATATTTTAGATCTAACAATTAATTAAATAGTCAATTTCAATTTTTATGGAGTCAGCACAAGGACCTGATGGATCTACAAAATTAAACTCTAATAAATTAAATCATTTGATTAAACTCTTAACATGATTTTATTTATTAACTTTATATTACTCCGCTAAAAATATAAAGTTGAACTTTTGATTTTGTAGATAAATTATAAAACAAAAAACTTTCTTTATCCATTTAATAATTATTTCATATAGATTAATCATTCACAAGTATTCATAATTGGAGTTAGGTCAAGTATTTGTTAACTTCTCTAATTACATATTTATCCTCGATCCGTATTGATCCTCTTTTGAACATTTAATTTGTGAAATTCACAAATTTATTATTTTATTTAACTCTTAAAAAAAATTGAGCGCTCATAATGTTTAAGATCATAATCAATTATTAAGGAAACAACTTATCTAACTTCATTTTCGAATGAGTGGATCCCATAACTATAAGAAATGTTTCTTGTAGTAACCAGTATCCAGGACTGGTAAGAATAAGTATTTATATATGTATAAATATACGTATTTTATTTGTATATTGGTGATACTTGATTTATATATTGTTATTAGTAGTGTTTTTATAGGTTAAGGTGATACTATTAGCATTGGGTTTAATTGCAAGACTTTGGATTTATTTTAAGGACCAAATTGTAATACTTTGAAAGTTTTGGGGGTAAATTTGTAAATACTAAAAATTAGCCACTTAGTATAAAAATACACTTTTAAAACCCTAATTCTCTCATTTTGGTCGAGCTACCTCTTTTAGAGAGAGAGAGAAGAGAGAAAAGAGGGGAGAGAAAGAGAAGAAGGAGAAGAAAAAGAAGAAGAAATTGGAATTTTGGATTTTAAGAGGTATATCACAACTATTTCTCAATTTATTGGTGTTAATTATGTTAATTTCTTTAAGTTTTGATTTCTTGAAATATGTATAATTGAGTATTTGATGTGTATTTCGTATGATATTTTGAGAATTGATGATGATCTATAAGATAGTTTGATAAATCATGATGGATTGTAGAATTTCTGCTTGATAGTCTCTTGATCCAAGAATTTTATAAATTGTTGTGATTCTATTCTGGTTTTGAATTTTGAGTATATGAAATTAGACATGTTTAGGATCATCTGAGACTTTGAATCGATTTAAAATTCTAAAAATTGAATTTGTTGTGAATTTACCAAAATAACCCTGAAATTCTGGAAATTTCTTATATGAATAGTATGATACAGTGACGAACAATTTTTGTTCTACTGAATGATGTTCAAAAGTTACGAATTTTTGGAATATGATAATTTTATATGTCTAATATGATATACTCGAAATTGAGAATTTAGATCAATGTGGTTGAAGTGTTATGATTTTCTAAAGTATATCCGCTCATTACAGTATTTGATTAACAGATTTTTAAAGCTATGGAATAAAATAGTTTTAAAATATTTTTGGCAGTGATTTGGAAGTGAAATATTTATGATGGACTGAGATATGTGTTAAGAGTAATGATGTGATAGTTTTATAATTTTTGAGTTAGTATATGATTTTATAAAATTGGGAGATTGAATACTGTTCAGTAAGTATCTTGATCTTGTCAGGTTAGTAGTTTGGATTCGATGGTATGTATGGAATGGATTGTGTAGGAAATTTGATATAATATTCATATATAAGAAGTATATATGAGTCAAGAATGATATATGCTGATTTTGGAGTAATTGGACATCATTTGATCTATTAGAAAATTTTGTTAAGTGTAAGTGATCAGAATAACAGGTTTTGAGAAACCAAGTATTTAGACCAATTTGATGTGATAAATGCATTGTGTATAATTTTGTAAGCTATTTAAAGTATTTTATGTGAATTATGAGGCTTATGAAAGGATTAATCTCCATTGATAGGTTAAGGAGATTTAAGCCTTGTAGCTGAAAGTGTTAAGAGGTAAGTATACTAGACTTTTTACTGAAATCACAATAAACGTAATAATTGTTTTGTATGATTTTGTAAATGTGGTTAGGAATATGTTGATGTTATGTCAAAGTATATTTTGATATGAAATGTAAAGATATGTATTTATGAATGTGAGCATGGATATACATGACATACATGTGTTTTTGAAAGTGAGCTTTCAAAATAAGATATGTTTAACAAAGAAAGCTTTTGAAGTGTAATATGTCCATGAGAAATATTTTGTGTTTTGAGGGTACTTGAACTCACTGTTAACTTAGTAGGCATTTTATGTGATTTGTGGAGCCTTTATGTGTGGCCTTTCCTTCGGGATTGGTATATGTTATGTGTTCCGTATGTAGGGAGGATCCTATTGGTACTTAAAGGAAGTGTGAGTCATCACATTCGTGTGGTGGTGTATTGGTGCATGTGAGAGGACTCACCGATGATCAGGGTGAGGGTTTGGCTTTTACCTTCGGGCATAAGCATTATATATGTGTAATTTCAAGACCTCACTTGTACTATCCCTCTCATACGGTATGTCACCTACGAGTGACATTTGGCTCATTATGTGATATGTGATATGTAAATCCTACTAAGTAGTAGTTGAGTGATGGTATTCCTATTATGTGTTTTGAAAGAATGTGTAAGCGCTTACATGATATATGATTTGATAAGATTATGATTTTGATTGATCACAGCATATCATACATATGCATTGTGTACATATATGTGTTTGTATTTGATATATGAAAAACTAGTATGCTTACTGAGTTTTATACTCATTATAGTTTATGGTGATTTCAAGTAAATAAGGTGCATGTGTGCTTAGCGGATTTGGCAAGGCTTCTGTTGTTCCTTGGGTTCCCTAAGTTGCTAGGTTGTTGTGTGTTTCATTTGGGGACACGTGGGATAGGATATTTGGTTTGTCCCTATTGAATAAATACTTATGTATTATTTCATTGTGTGTGGCTGGATTTGTTTTAAGTTTTTAAAGTGTGGTTACTAGTTGATTTCAAGTAAGAATTTGCAATGAATATATTTTGGGCTTCCGGTAACAAAGTTGCTACTGGTGACGTAGTAGAGTGTTAATCTCTGAGAAAACTCTGCGTATCTCCGGTTTATTAATTGTCCCAGTCATAATTCAATTGTTATAATTCTGAAAGAAATTGAAATGAATGTTTAAATATGGTCAAGAGAAATTTATATTTATATGTTAAGTTATGGGTTGATTTTAGTGTTGAACTTACTAGCAACTTGCTAAGGATTTCTGTGTTGAAGGAAAGTTAAAAATTTTGTGTAATATTATTTATAAGTGCACATGCAGTGAATGAATGTAAGTGATGTCGTGTGTCGGATCTTTTGGGTCTGGGGCGTGACATTTCTAGCCATATATTTTGTTACATTTATAAAATAATTAGTAATTAATCAAAAAAATTTTACAGTATTTTTCTTATAAATTAATAAATATAACTCAATGAATGAGAGTTCATTAATCACTTAGAATTCTTTTTATTAACGAAGATTAATAGATAATTAATTTTATCATGGTCAAGTCGTATATAATCAATATTATACAAATTGCTTCTATTTTTTATGTCAACACATAAAATGATCCAGATAATACCATTATATACAATATATAAATGGACCACACTTATAGTTTATCAAAATGAAGTTTCCATCTTCATTCAGACTAGTGATAAGTTTAGATTATTACGCTTAAATTTAATCATCTCGTATATAATTATTAAATTCTAAGTTTAAGGTTACATATAATAATCAAAGAATTTCACGATATTTGAATAAAACAATCATAATTACAAATATAATATTGAATGAATAACCTCTATTAATTATTTTCAACAGCATGTAAATACAAATAATTATACTTTTAGAGCACACTTCTAACACTTATAAAAAATACACGTAATTTTTTAGATCAGAGTTGCCATCAAAAGTTTTGTAATGGGGCATGTGAAAATTAAGGGGCTTCACTTGACTTTTAATCTCCTATATGAATAGAGGTTCTTACAACTTCCATACAGTAAAGGGAGTAAGAGGTGTTAGAGTTGTGAAGCTGTTGACTCTACGGCTACTTGTCAACTATTTCTTGCACGTGAGCTGTTAGTGCCACTTCTTGTAAACAAGTTGGTGGAGATGAATTAATAGATAGTGAAACTAGGATAGTGATAGTAACAACAGTTGGGAAAACTTGCAGAGAAATTTTATACACCGACAATTTTGTGAAAAAATATATTTGAGGTTGTTGCGCTATACGTGAATTTGGACTTACGTGTGTCAATAATAGTGGTATTGCCTTTAGAGGTACAATTCACGGTGGTACACACAAATGCAGAGTCGGATCATCATCATGAAAGACGTTCATGAATAATAGAATGACATTACTATTTTAAACTATTATTTTAAATTTTTTATTCTAAACAATTTGTCAAGTAGTTATTAGATTGTAAAATAATATAATAAATAATTTTAAAAATTGTCACGAGAACATTACGTGATTGGGTGAGATAGAATGTCACATCTTACATCGAATAAAAATTGAGTGGATCTTGAAAATATATGAGCGAGTGGTAGCACTACTTAACATACTAGTTTTTTTAGGTTAATGGTAAGTGCTCAGCCATGATACTTAAATCAACTCTTTTTATCAAACGCGCACAATTTTGCATAGAGAAGAGAAAAAAGATGGTTCGTGGATAATAGAATGACATTACCATTCTAAAGTATTATTTTAAATTTTTTATTCTAAATGATTTGTCAAATAATTATTATATGGTAAAATAATGTAATAAGTGATTTTAAAACTTGTATCATTTTAACATCTAATTGATACACTTAATAATCGCGTGGCGAAAGAGTCACGTAATTGAGTAAGAGAAAATGTCATGTCATATATTAGATAAAAATTGAGTTAGTCTTAAAAATATATGAATGGATAGATATAATTACCTATCAAACTAATTTTTTGTATTAATAACAAGCGCTTAACTTATAATACTTAAATCAACTCTTTTTATCAAATGCATTAAGATGGCCCAATAATTTAAAGGATTGTAGTGTATCCTCTAAGTTATAGGTTCAACTCCTCCGCATAAAAAAAAAAAAAAATTCAAAAAATTCTCTTATCATCAAACAAGCACAATTTTATGTAGATAAGAGAAAAAGATGGTTTGTGAATAAGAAAAAAATGCTACTGTATTAAAATATTATTATAAAAATTTTATTTTAAATAATATATTTAATAATTATTAAATAATAAAAAATAATATAATAAAAGAAAAATATAATTTGTGATTAAAGAAATAATATTACTCTTCTAAAATATTATTATAAAATTTTTATTTTAAATAATGTGTTTAATAATTATTAGATAATAAAATAATATAATAAATAATTTCAAATGTTATATGAATTTAATTTCTAGTAATTACTTGATATACTAATTTAATAACATTTGAGATTTCTTCGCACGTCAATTTAAGGCTCAAATTTCATAATAACATTTGAGAATTTCAGCGTTACTCGAATACAGAACATATTCATCACTTTCCACAATTATTGCCGCCATTCTAAAAAGATACGCGAACAAGATGACATTGATACCAAGACAGCTACGTCAGTCTCATTTTTTCTTTTAAAAGAAATTATTTGACTTGGAGCAAAAGACAAGTAATCCACGTACATCCTCTTGAAAAAACAAAAAAGAAAAAAACTGTTTTGACTATTTAAATGAATTATGTTTTCTTTTTGACTGCAAGAAGCAAAACTCTGACCATGAACCCATAACAAATGTTAAAAAGGTGTTAGAAATTTGAATGGGAAATTGCCATTTTAGTTTTTGTGTTCAACCGTTTATTATGAATTACTTACGTTGTTTTTTACTTTTTTGGATTATCTCGTTAGTTCATGCCGTTTAAAAACTCAGTTAAGTGGCACTTTTTATATTCTTTTATTATTTAATCCTTAATTTAAAATTTTACTTTTTTCACCTCATTTCATCATTTTTCCTTTTTAAATTTAAATTTATTTATTTTCCATTTTTTATTCCCCTTCCCTCTAAAATTATTATTATTTTAATTTAGTAATCAAATAAATAAATAAAATTAATATTATTAAATCAATATTATAAAATTTACATTAAAAAACTAAAAAAATATAATAAATTTAAAATTTCATTCCACTCATCTCACATCGCAACTTTTTCCTTTTAAATTTAATTTTTATTCTTCACCTCACTCCCTCCCTTCAAAATTATTTTTTAATTTAATAATTAAATAATAAATTTTGTAAAACAAACTATTTCTTAAAAAAATCATAATCCGAGGTGGCTGTTCAACTTAGCTTGTCATATTCATTTATCTTCCCTCTTTGCATAGAGACAAAAGGAAGATCATAATGAAGAGAACAAAAGTTCATCAGTCAAATGTTTTAATTATTTGTTTGATTTTTGGGCTTCTCGTTGGGCAATCCACAGCCTCTTTCACGATGTGCTATGTGGCTTGCTTGGTTTCATGTGCAGCAAAATGCAGTTTTCCAATTTCTTTATAGAATCCAAATGACCCTCCAGATATTTGCAAGCTTGGTTGCGCCGGTTCAAAGTGCATCATTAGTCTTAGCACCAAAGACGACCCTGCTGCGGAGAAAGTAGAGAGTTGCGTGGATTCTTGCTCAAAGGCATGCACCAAGGTATAATTCACATCTATCTAAATATAAATAATATTCTATTGTGATATTTTCAATTTGAGAGAATAAAGTTTGTTAAATAAAAAAAATATATATATTGGGGTGAGGGTTGCTGGCTTGGGGGGCGGTGACTGAGAATAGTGGGAGGAGGAGGTGGGGGCTATTAGGTGTGGGTGGGGGACTGGGGCGGCATTTTTTGATTTTGGGTAAGGGAGGGAGTTGATTTTGGGATAGTGGACATGGTGGTAGTTAGGTGGAGATATTTGTGATTTTTAGGGGGAAAGGAAAATGAAAATGAGGAAATGAAAAATGAAAATTAAGGGAAATAAAAATAAAAATTAAGGAAAAATGAAAAATAAAAAATAAATTTATTATTATTTTTTAATGTAAAATTTATAATAAAGAAAAAAACATATTTATTTCTCAAAAATTAATTTTAACCGAATATTTTAGATGAAATGAACTAATCGAAGTAATATAAAAAAGTTATAAACCACATAATAATTCATGGTAAAACACAAGGACTAATATATTTATTTTTTAATTTGATTTCAAGTTTTTGTAATGATTCAAATTCAATAAAATGGAATTTTTTTAAAATTTGTAACTTAAAAGACAACTCAATATACAAAATTTGCCACCTCAAATATCATATTTATATTTATAATCAAATAACAACTCTAAACATTAAAGTTTCAAATTTGCAAATTCTACATTTAATTGATACAAAGAGGGTTACGTCTATCCATATCCTTACTACAAGAGCAAGAATTAACGTAAAATATTTTCCATTTTCACCAACCACCAAAATGCTATAAAAGACAAAACAAATGTTTTCCATTTTCCACAAGTGACTAGTGTGAGAAGTGGCTCTTGAAGGTAGGATAGGGACAACCATCTTATTAAAAAACCAAACCTAAACCACATTACCAAACACGAATAAAATCCAGCGTGGTGTGCGCGTGCCGTGTGCTCCATTGGGCCTCATAATCCAAAACGAAAGGAGAAGTGCGCGAACGATAAAAAAAAAGAAAAAAAAGAGACAAATGGCAGAGCGACTGTCACCGAGTCGGCCACCACAAATACAATCTGGACGATCGCCAATCGCACCAATGGCTTCTTCTTTAAGCAGCGCCGCTTCTTCTCGCCTTTTCTCTTCCTCCATCTCCACCACTAAACTTTCTCTCTCCTCCTTCTCTTCAGCTTCTTCGTGCTCTTTCTCTCTCTCCTCGTCTTCCTATTCTTCCTCTCTCAAATGCCTCAGATTCTGTCCTCTCATCAGCCAGGTAACTACTTTTTTTTTTTTCAAGTGATTTTAGATGCTTAGTATTTTTTTAAACTTACGTGTTTGTTTGTGTTTGGATTGTAGAGGAGATCGTCAGCGAACGCGACCAACGGAGGATACAGCACAGTGGCTACGCCGAAATGTGCGGCGTCGGATCCTGGTCAGCTGAAGAGTGCCAGAGAAGATATCAAGGAGCTTCTTAAAACTAAGTTCTGTCATCCTATTTTGGTATATAAGTTTACTTATTCTAATTTAATTTTGTTATTGCCATCTTAGCTGAATTTGAACAGTCGGTCGATTCGGAATTGCTTAATTTTTTTGAAGTCATCATTGTTTTTGTTCAATGTGCTAGTTTGCTTATTGCTTTCAGTGTTCTCTTATTTTTATTTGCAATGCAATGGTTGGTAGTTTAGAGCTAGAACTTTGGAAGTGGAGTTTAGTGAAAAGTCAGTTTTATGATCCAATTCCATGCTGCCAAACGTGGCCTTATATGATTATTTGTTTTCTAGGTTTATGATACTGAAATATTTGTCCCCTTAGTCTAGTTGCACTTTGAGTTTCCAAATTCCAATAATTCTTCCGTCTGAGTAAAATTTAACATATGGCACACTTAGTTGTAGAATTTAATTATGCAAAGGGGTAAAGTAAAATTTTATTCCATTTAGAAGGATTGCATGACTGGTTTTTCATTTGAAGTAAGCATATGCAAATGCATATGAAAAATGTTCGTTAAAGGAGGTCTTAGTCTTTCAGAAACTTTGCACACTCAGCTTGAAATTTTCGAATAAATGTCAAGGCAAGATATCTGATACATTATTTTGGCTATTTTATTATTAATGTGTTGTTTTCCCTGCCAAATACTCCTGAGTTTGGCTGTTTTTTATTTATGTGTTGTTTTATCTACTTCCTGCTTTTGTTGTCTGCTACGTGAGAATGAAATACGTAGTTGCAAGTCTAGGTGGAGAAATAATATCTAGTTCAACTGTTTAAGGCTTCCTATGTCTGATATTTATAGGTTCGCTTGGGATGGCATGATGCCGGTACTTATAACAAGAACATTGAGGAGTGGCCTCAAAAGGGTGGAGCTAATGGAAGTCTTAGGTTCGAAGTTGAGCTTAATCATGGGGCAAATGCTGGTAATGATTTGACCTTCTTTGTGATTGAGCTTGTTTTGAAAAAATAGGCTACTCACAAGCTGGCATTTCAGGTCTTGTGAACGCATTGAATCTGATTCAACCTATTAAGGACAAATATTCTGGCGTGACATACGCAGACTTATTCCAGTTGGCTAGCGCCACTGCTATAGAGGTCTTACTAACTCTTATTATGGGATAAATATGATTTAAGATAATCAATTGTCTAAAGATTCTATCATTTTTTTAAAAAAAATCAGGAAGCTGGGGGCCCCAAGATCCCCATGAAGTATGGAAGAGTGGATGTTTCAGGACCTGAACAATGTCCTGAAGAAGGAAGGCTTCCTGGTAAGTAACCCTATATGCATATAGAATTCATCTTGGAAATTACCCATGACGCCTACAACAAACAGAACAGCAGTTACTGTGAAGAAGTTCATTTCATGAATATTCCTTGAAAATTGTGATGGTTAATTCATGAAAACATGCTAAGTCTAGTGCATGACATTCTTTTATGAGAATCTAGTTCATGACATCATGGTTAATCTTAAGGTTATCTCGGTTCTGTTATTCGAGTTAAGGGTGAGCTATTTGTTTAATGCCTAGCAGGAAAGGAATACTACTCCTAGCATGAGGTTTGTGTGTGTAGCATGTGCTTATGCATATGTATATTGATTAAGAAATATACATACGCACTTCAATGGTTAAAAAAAAGAAGAACAAAACATGTTTAGGTTTCTATCCACTGACTTTTTGGCAACTGCTCACCGGAGTTAAGTGTAGTCTATTGGTCTTTATTGTATTTTCTAGTGTGCTTGCTGCCCTATGACCTTGTTTATTCTATGATATATATTGTGCTACGACACTTGCCATTTTAAAGAGAGATGAGTTTTTGAGTTTCATTTTTCTTTCTTACTGTCAAATTTTGTAATATATGCTTGAGTTGTATGCACATCTCTCTTTTATAGCAAAAACTTATCATTTTTTATTGTTAGGATCCTTAATCATATTATAGGATTGCATGGTGTAGTTGTTACTTTATTTTCTCTTTTATCATCTGTTGCTGTTTGTATTGCCATGTCAGCTTCAACTTTACAACTAATTTTTGAAGTATTAAATCTGGCTTGCAGATGCTGGGCCCCCATCACCTGCTGAACATTTAAGAAATGTTTTTTATAGAATGGGACTAAATGACAAGGTAAAATAAACTGTAAGGCATACTTGGTCGTTATTTTACCTCAGTGGAATATGATGCTTATTAGTTAGTTCTTTGATCTGCAGGAAATAGTTGCCTTATCTGGTGCACACACTCTAGGAAGGTCTAGACCTGAACGCAGTGGTTGGGGCAAGCCAGAAACAAAGTATACGGTATAAAACCTCTTAATGTTTGGGCAATTAGTTCAGATAACCTTCTATTGCTTTATGAAAAATGAGTATTGTGAATGGCTTCTAAATGTTTGTCTTCTACAAGTTGTAAAGTAGCTATAACTAATGACCAACTATTTAATATAAAAAATACTGTGTGACAGAAAGATGGACCAGGAGCACCTGGAGGACAATCCTGGACAGTGCAATGGTTGAAATTTGACAACTCCTACTTCAAGGTTTGAAATCAGAACTCGTTCTTTTCATGTATTCTTGATATAGTGAGAAATAGAGGCATAAGAGAAAGCTTGCTGACTGCAATTCATGTAACAGGATATTAAAGAAAGAAAGGATCAAGATTTGCTTGTGTTGCCTACTGATGCTGTGGTTTTTGAAGATCCTTCATTCAAGGTAAAATGCAGCGAGATGTTAGAGTAAGACATTGATATAGAATCATCATTTATAGTTACTAAACTCGTGTATAATTTGCAGGTATATGCTGAGAAGTATGCTGAGGATCAGGAAATGTTCTTTAAGGATTATGCTGAAGCCCATGCCAAACTCAGCAACCTTGGGGCAAAATTTGATCCTCCAGAGGTTTGTAAATTTATTGCTTGTGTTCAGTGCTTTATGAACCACAATCTGAGCACCACTTTGCTTATGATGAGAAACATGTAGCCATTGTTCCTGTTAAAATCTTGAAACATCCTGGATTGAAAACAATTTTTTGTTAACTTAAATAACCCACTCTTTTCATTTTCAAAAGGAAAAAAAAAACCCACTTAGAGATACTTAAAGAGATTATCTGTTGTAGAGGCTTATTTGAACTATCCCCGTAATATTTTGAATAGCTCATATGACTTCTATGAGAAACAAACATATTTGGAGTACCAAAGAACTGCAAAATTTTCAGGCTTCTGGTTCTCTCTGAAAAATAAAAATTGTCTTGTTGAATTTCTTCTTTCTGAACTTATGGCTCTATACAACAAAATATTATGATCTCACATTATTGATAAAAGCTCAGTATCCAGTCTTAATTAGTTAACTCCTGGGAACTTGCATCATTTTATACTTATTTTGCAAGATTATGGTAAAGAAAAAGATTTTAGTTAGCTGTTAAACTGATTATTGAATTGGGTGATCAGGGTATTGTGATAGATGATAGTTCTACTAAACCTGCAGCAGAGAAGTTTGTAGCAGCAAAGTATTCATCTGGGAAGGTGATTATTATGAATATTTCTTTAGTTTGTGGTCATAAAAAAATCTTTGATTTTTTTTTCAAATTTTCTGTTAAATTTCTCGTGAAGGAAGTTTTGCATGTTCAAATTGTTCATCTTCTCTGCTCTTTATGATTTGCTGCAGGATTAAAAAACAAGTGGCTTGTTTTCTTGTGCCGTATGTATTAATAATACAAGATGAAGCTTTTTTCAAATCCTGTGTACTCGCATCTAAAACTTGGAAGTCTAAATGAAGGGGAAAGAATAAATTTCAACTAGTGTTGCCTATTTGAATTGCAGAGAGAGCTGTCAGAGGCTATGAAGCAGAAGATTCGAGCAGAGTACGAAGCAGTTGGTGGGAGCCCAGATACGCCTCTACGGTCTAACTATTTCCTAAACATTATGATTGTGATTGCTGTTTTGGCATTTTTGACATCTCTTGTTGGAAATTAACTTGGATTTTGTGGTTTATTATGGTAATAGCATCTTTTGTTTGCATTTTTTTTTTCTGTTGGTCAACGTTGCTCATTTGTTCTTAGTCTGAGAATCAGGTCAAGCTGTGTCTACAAAATCATAAATTTGGCTACAATTAAAATTTTAGGGTTTTAATTAATTATAATGTCTCCAACCTGGAGTTTACCTTTTTTTTTTTCCACAGAAATGATGTGGCAGCATCATCCTTTATATGACCTTTTAAAAAGTCTTATATAGGTATATCTCCATGGGATTGTTCAATAAAATTACAGTCACCTATTTTAAGATTTCTCTTACAATCATATTAACTCTTGAACCCTGCAGTAATTAGTTGACTTCAAGATGAATGTGTAAGTGACATAGTTTTACTAGATGGTCCCATGAAAAAGGTGTTGGGGCATCTCCACGTAAGGCTTTCTCTTTCAGATGGTATACACATTCTCTTGGGTTTTGATCTGAAATCCCCTTATCATGATAGGGCAAGAACCTGACCTGTGGTTTGTATTTCAAAATTTCGTTGAGAACATTGTAGCACCTAGGAGGATTTTTTATTTAAGCTTATGAGCTAAATCTGAATGAATAATAGTGTTATTCTAACTTTTTTTTTCTTTTTGAAATTTCAAATGATGTGTTGTGCATCTATTTGATGACAAATGTTATAACTTGAGGAATAATTTATTATATTCTTTCGACCCTCCAATGGATAAATAACATCTTACTTGAGATTTTAAAAAACAAATAGGTGGATAACACTTGAGAAGGTGTGGTATTACCCATAAATAGTACGGAGATTCTTGCTAAATTGAATCAAATGTCAATGCTAAATCTAATTGAAAATTATAGTTAGAACAAAAGAAAATTGCAATGTCCAAGACCAAAAACAACATTTATTTGGGTTGTTTCTAGTCATTCCAAAATTATGGGAATCAGTTATTAAAAAATTAATCATTCTTGAATTTTGATGCTCAGCTCAAAAGTGATTAGTTTTGTTCTTTGTGGTAGGCAAATCTCTCCTTTATATCTTGAGGATATTTTTGCAGATGCTAGAACTTGTAATTTGTGTCTCTGTGCAGAAGGGATTATGGCAAAACTTTGTATAAAATTTGTGTTTGTACTGAATTATTTGTTGATTTTTTGTTAGTATATTTAGTTACTGAAATCTTATTGACTCATTAGTTTCAGCTATTTGTTAACAATTAATTGTTAAGCAGAGGTATTGAGTTGATTTGTGTTCCTGCAAAGATACTGTATCTGAATTCTGAACCAAAACTAATGTATATGGTTTTGCACCCATTCCTGCCTTATAATTTTCGCATTCAGGCTTGTAAGGAAATTGAAGTTTGGGTTCTTCTAAATACACCCTAATCCTTTAAGTTGGATTGACAATCTACAACGCGGTGGTACTTGGAAAAAGGTTAAGGTCTATATAGTGGCACTCGTATTATATGCATGTCTTGGATCAGTCTGTTCACCAAGACGAGTTTATTTCTTTTGATAAATGTATTATATCGGTTCTCTTAGGGAACAATTCTAGGGTTCTAAAAGTATTGAGATTTGGTCAATCAAAATTCTGGGCCATGCTTATATTTCGTAAAAGCTGTGTTGCTTTTGAGTCTTTGACCAGATGACATGAGAGCCAAAAATGTTTTCTAAATTTTTAGTTTTCACTCTCCTTTTATAAATTGTAAAGAAAAAGTGATGAATCGTGGCTCTGCCCCTGTTTCCAGTTGGGAAACACATGGCCTTGTTCAGTTTAATAATTGCTCTTGCAGATGATGTATCGTGTTTGAGGAAGCTTTAGCCTTTATGTTACTTTTGGAAGCAATATTTTATTGGACAAGTGCTTATCCTTATTCAGCTTTTTTTCTTCTTCTCTAAAGCTTATTAATAAGAGGGAAATCCTCATCTTTTGTTACCTTTCTGGGGACCCATGGCACATTTTGTCGTTAAAACAAACTATTAGCTCCTTCAGATTTGGATTAAAATCATAGTTCCAAGTCATCTTTTACTATTAGTTAAAACTAAAACAATCAACTTCTTTATCTTGCTAATAGTTGAAAGAAATAATTACTAAAAAAAATTACTCACTACTCATTTTATATTAAATATATATGTGTATATGTATAGAAGAGAACTTTGAGAGAAGAGAAAAGATTGGTAGATGATGTCGATTTAGGAATTACTTGCTTTTTTTTCTTTTGTTTCTTTGGGTGGGGGTAAAAGTCGTTGAATTACTGAAAGAGCAATTATGAGATATCAAGTAGCATGAACAAGCACTCGAGAGCGCGAGAAAAAGCTTTTTAGAAAAGTGCTTATGCCGGTTGTGTACATGTTTAAATAACTATATATAAGTTTGTTATTTTTCACATAACTAATGAACTATTGTCCATTGATTTTGGTTTCTGTGGAAGAATTTTACCCCCCAACTTTCAAGGAAACTTTTGGAACGAAGATATTTTTTTTTGTGGTTATAGATATAATTTAATAATAGTTACACTTCTTAATTAATATCGAAATTTTGTACTTAAATAAAAAAATTTTAAAAAATTTATAAAAAAAATATTATTAAAAAAACTTGTGTTATTTTCTTTAAATATCAACTAAACTTTTTTTTTTAAGAAAAATTATTGCAAGTAATTTAATCCTTATTCGAATTGTGTGGTACATTTATTGTAATTAATTTTATTCTTTTTTTTATATTAAAAAATTAGTGATTTAACAATCTTAGTTAGACAAGAATTGAGATGAATATTAAAGTGGAGAGTCACAAGAAGTCTAAAACATGTGGAACACGAAGGAGAAAGTGGAATGGGATTTGAAGACGTGAAGGAAACGAAGAAATTGTGAGAGGAGTTGCCAGCGCCGCAGCGCTCAACACAAAAACCTAGCGCCGCAACACTAGGTCCTCAGCGCTGCGATGATGGGCGCGAGAAGGGCCAGCGCTGCGACGCCCAGGGATGAGCGCTACGGCGACCAGATGCGTCAGGATGTCCGTTTTAGTTCAGAATTTTGAGTTTTTGAAAGTTTTGGACTTCCAAAACAAGTGAACTTTTACTCCAATAAGGAATAGGGTTAGTAGGCACGAAATACACCCTATATAAACACTTGTAAACCCTTTATTTAAGATCAAACATCTAAATTTTTAAGATGTATTCATAAGAGAGAATAGAAGAGTTAGGTAGACACTAAGTGCGTGGTGCACTAGGGTATAACTTTTGGGGAGTGTTTTATTTTTTAGGTTCTTTGAGTGAATAAAAGAGAAACATCATAGATCCTTTTGGCTTAGATGCTCGGGTTATTCTTGTGTTCCTTGTAAAAATCTCTTATGAGGAGATACTAAGAGGTCTTAGGGAGTCATGGTGATCAATGATAGATACTTAGAGGTCTCTATGGGAGATACTAAGGGGTTTTGTGGGATCATTGATGATGTAAGAAGATACTTAGTGATCTATATCAATAATAAGAAGCTAGATCATGGATCTTCTGCGGACGTAGGCAATTTTAGGCCGAACTACGTATATTTTGTGTCTTGTTGATTGATTTGTTTTCTTTATCTTTATTGGTGTGTTAATCTTATATGTGTTCTTACTTATAGTGTGAGTTATGGTTTTTCGCTGCGCATAGAATAAAATGAGTATCAAGATTATAGTTTAGTTAATGCCATAAGGGTGTCAAATTAAAGTGCATAGCTTGATATCCTCAACACTTTACATATCATTCTCATCAACCTTTCTTTTTTTCTTTTTGAAAAAAAAATATTCTGTTGACTTGAAGAAATGATTTTTCGAGCTAACGAATTTTAAATTTATTTGTGAGCGAGAACGAAACTTGGGCCTCATCCTGATGGAAGTGATTAGCATGGGCTAGGATTTTCTTTTTGCTACGAGCTACGAAGAACCTACAAAAAATATGGACGCAAGCTCGATGATAGTTTCGCCGAGGTGGATTTCGACGAAAACACTTCGATGCTTAAGTCAAAAAGAGTCTTTTTTTTATTTTAACGAGAGGTTGGTAAGAAAATGGAATCAAAAAGAGAAAAAAATATCTGCAGGGAAAGGATAGGAACCTCTTTCTCTTCCTTTATTTAGGCGATTTTTCTCTATTTTTCTGGGTATCATCCCCTTCAATATCCTTTTTCTTTTCTTTTTATAGCGCCGATCTTTTAATCATATTTCTTAGCTAGTCATTTTAGTTAAGTGAGAGGCTAGATTTAAGTGGCTCGGATCAGATTTCTGGCAGCATATCCCCCATCAGCTCAGTCGTGACTTGACTAACAGACAATCAACCTGATTTCTTCGCTGACTGCGTAGGCATCGGGATGAATAAGTCTAATTAGTACATAGGCGGGGACCGTGATTGTATCCGGGTCGGCCTTGCTGAACATGTATTTGAGATTATCAATTAGGTCTTTTTGAGTCCGAGCTGGTTTTTTGATGTCCAGCTCTGTGGGGACCGACTTGTTGGTAACTATCATGGGCTTGTCTTTAAACTGAACTTGTTCCTTAAGCTATGGTGGGCCTCGAGGAGAACTATTCTTGAAGGAGACATCTAACTGGGCCCTCGAGGTCCAGACCTTGTTAGGCTTAGAGGCTTTAGGCCCAAAATGGAGATTTTCTAAAAGGAGGAAAACAAGGGTCTGCTAGTTTCTAGTTTTAATTCATTCAAAATTGGAAACTCTATTCTAACTTGGCCGATTCGGGTCGTCCTTCAGATCTCTACTTGTCTTCTTTCTTCCTTCTTCCTTCTTCCTTCTTCCGTTGTTTTTTTTTTTGGTCCAAGTTGGTCTGAATTGCTTTCTGGGCGGTGTTATGTTGTCATGTGATTCAGTCTTCTAAGTTTGAGGATGGTAGAGCTGGTCGGCTCAGTGTGATAATATCGTGGAAACTCGATGAGTTACTCCCATGTAACGATAACTTCTCCCAAACATCTTTTAAGTAATAATGGCAGGTATTCTCAAGCGTCGTCCTTGATTCGTGTGAAAGGCTTCTCGAACAAGGAACCTGTCATTAGTTGTTGATCTGCTTTCAATCGTGCGGCTAATAGTAGCTAAGACCCAAGAGTCATGTCTCTTCCATTTTTTTAGTGGTGTTTAACTGATCAAAATGTCATGGATCGTTTGATCTATCGAATCTGATAGCTTAGGTCACTGTTTCCCGAAGGGACGAGCATTTATTACATTTGGAAAACTGAAGCGTCACGTTTCTAGCCCCAATGATCTCTTTGATTTTCCCATTGATCTCATTCGTTCATTTCAATTTGAACGGTCTGGATCATTTTACGGCCGATATAAGTAGCCATATTCTCCTTCATTTTGTACTTTTTATCCTGCAATCTTCGTTTTTGCTGTCACTCTGTTGTGTCATGGTTGGCCTTCTTTTTTTGTGTCGAAGGCGTCTTTCTCGCTTGACGACTCTCAGTCTCCATCGCTGTCGATTTTTTTGGCTTTCTGCACTTCTTCTGGGTAAGCATGTACCCTTATTTCCTTTTTAGCATCTTCACGTTCATTTACTTGCGTTTGTCTTTGTCGTATTTTTCTAAATGGCTAGAAAGTCTCTTTAGGCTGCTTTTTTGGTTTTTTTGTTATTGTTACTGTTTCTTTATTCTGGCTTTTCTTGCATTTTTGGGTCCTGATGTTTGCTGCCTGCTTTCACCGCTTTCTGGGCGTGGTTAGTTTATCACTGTGGAGGTGGTAGGGTTTGAGATGAACACTAAATACCGCGCCTCTTGCATGAACGAGGGCGACTTAGACCTCTTGTGTATTGATGACCACCTTATCATCGGTAGGAGTACTCAAGTAATCCTCATTGGTGGGAAAAAAGCTACCTAAGAGTTGATGAGAGAGACTAAGAAAAAGAGAAGAAAGAAATTTTAAATTTAGTCAATTAACCTCCATTTATAAAGAAAAAAAAACATAGGTTTTGGGTCGGATTTTTCCAGAAAGACTCAAATCCAAAAAAAAAATTGAAAACCTGCACTCAAGAAGAAAACGTATATTTTTTTAGTTTTTCTTGGGTAAATGTTTGGATGTGGATTTTTTTTATCCCCATCTCCAACTGGCCATTAAGGGGTCTATTCAAGGACAGGCATCGAGGCAGAGTTTCTTGAGAGTTCTACTAACTCGGATTAGATACCTAGTGGTGTGGAAATATTAAATAGTATTCCTTTAAGGCAAACATCAGTCTCTAATCAGTCGAGCTGGTTAAAAAACAAATGTTCATCCCATAGTTTGATGAGAAGGTCCCTTTGAGCCAAATTACATGTTCTACCATCATTCGAGTGTAAGGTAAAAGGACTTTGATTAGTTGAGAGTGAGGTATAGTATACCGAGTTTAGTTGCACTGAGGGTGTCTTATACGAATGAGTATGCAAGCATGTCATTGGCTGGGGTGGTGGCTCTCAATCTTTTCTATAATTTAGGGTTAAGATTGCTTATTTAGCCTTATTTTCTTTATATGTTCACCATTTAAACTTAACACAATGCCAATTGAATCTCAATTCGTGGATAATACTAGTTAGCTTTTATGTGATATGGCTAAAGGCCGACTTCAATAAGCCTACCTTTTCAAAGTTACAATAAATATATCAAATTAAGACGAATTGTGATTAGCAGAAGGGGTTTCACTACCTCTTTGCTTATGATGATAAGAATAAATATGCTTTGATATGAGATATGCCTTCATGTAATCACAAGTGGAAGCACTTGTTTCTTCGCTGGTGCAGAATAAGGTTCAGAGCATGTTGGGTTGCTCAGGCACTTATAATGTCCTTGTGTTTTTTTTTTCTAGATCAGGTCCATACTTCTTCTTTTTTTCATATTTCATACTTGTAATTTTTTTAATACTTTATAACCTAACCATCTTTATTGTTTTAACAACATTCTTAATGGTCGAGCTTAAGCTTACTTAAAAAGAGAATAATAGAGTTAGTCTCGAGAAACAGCTTCCATCAAGGTACTTTTTACTCAAGAAAACTTAAATAATATTGGCATAGTTAGCTAATTTGTTGAATTGCTAGAGGAAGGATAAGGGAAAAGAAAAATAGGTAATCCAAATTATTTCTTTCGTGGTGCTTAACCTTTATATTAAATCATTCTTTATTTTAATTTCTGGTCCTTTACAGAAATGAAACAAGGAGATGATAGCAAGGAACGTCCTCGTCCATCTGAGACTCTTGGGTTAAAGGGATCAAGCAGGAATCCCTAAGGTGTTCTTATATTGCTTGATTTGAGTAAATAAGGCATGGGCAGAAGTGCCAGGTAGAGAGCCAGCCGGGGGAGTACTTCAAATGATAAAGGGACAAGGCTAGTCAAGGTCTTTGTTAATCTTGTAAATCCATCACCTCTTCCAACTGTGAGTTTACCACTTCCTTCATAGCAATCAGGTGGGGGTGGTCCGATGATAAAGATATTAATCTCAGACTCTTTAATTCCCTCAAGTCAAACTACTTCTAGCCTAAGCAAGCAACAAACATGACTAGAGCCTTCGTCTATTAAGCTGTCAGACATCCTGACTGTGAAACAAGATCGGTATGGACACTTGAGGACTTTAATGAGGGAGGCTGAGCATGCTAACACTATGTCTAAGTATGACACCTCTAAGTCTTTATCGCATAACATGAGATATGTGCTCGAGGTAATTTCTATATAGTAAAGTTTCTCTAGTTTCAATTGTATGCTTGGTCATTAACTGCTCGTAATCTTTTATTCATGTAGCCTTTGTTCTATCTTAACATCGAGATAAACCTTAGAGTGTTGTAAAAACATTGGCAGAAACTGAAGGAATTTGAGGCAAAAGTGGCTCGAGCCAGGGGACCTTGTCAGAAAAAATTGAGGAAATAAGCCATGAGCTGAAGAGTTATACAATAAAACTGGAGAAGGTTGAGGTCGAGACAGCTATTATAAAAAGTAGGGTTTCTAGATAAAGATTCATCAACTCCACATAGCGATTGGTGAATCTCAAAGTAGTAAGGATTTTTTAGGATGATAATGTCGCTCTCACGAAGAGGAATAAAGAGTTAGATATTACTCGAGCTGATGCTTCAGCCGGCATTGAAAACCAGTTTGAGAAGAGGGTCACATTAGATTTTGAGAAGTGTGTTGAGGTGTTTAAGTCACACTATCCCGACTTGGACTTCACTTAGTTAAAAGATGTAGTTTTTGGTTAAGTAGCATTGGGAATAGGGAAACTGAGGACTTTTTATAAGTAAACGAAGTGGTCCCTCTTTGGTCAGAGTAAAGTACTCTTCTTATTGTTATCGAAAGCCTTTCAACCGAGGACTTCTCGCCCTTATTGTTGAAGACCAACCTCTTGCTCTTTAGGCTTAGATTTTTATTTCTTGTAATCTAAGTTAAGATCCTTCTCTTATAAATAATATTTCATTTCACTGATAATTTTTTTTTATATATACTTGTGCTCTTGTCAATGTGGATGATGTTTGCTTTATATCATTGATAACATATTAATACTTAATACTCTGATCATAAATAATTTGATTAGTGTTCTCATAGCTCAATTTTGAACTATTTAGCATTTAATATGCCTAAGAATGTAAATATGTGATCACTTGTTGACTGAGCGGGATCTTTTAGAGAGTAAACATTCATAATAATAACTTTAATTTTATTTGACTCTAATTCACTTCAGCATTTTTAGACGTGTTAGATAAATAACCCAAGTTCTTTATTCTCAATTATCTTTCGAGGATTGATCAGGAACTCAATTTGGAAGGTCACTTTGAGGCTATCCACGTTTATTTTTTTTAATTTATTTCGAATCCTGTTTGGGGACTTTAATTAAAAAGGGTCACTTGGTGACTGTAGCTGCTATCCTATTAATTCTTTGTTATTTTTTTTAGACTTGCTCAAGAATTTGGCCGATAGGGTAACTTAAGAGCTATCAATGTAACCCTCATGGTTTAATATTCTTGCACTCCTCATAGGGATCTTAAATGATCCTAGGTCTTCGAATGATCCTAGTATGGATCTCAAATCATCTTGGTAGTGTCTTGGAGAGCCATTGCCTTGATCGTTTTATTTGATACTCGTCTGAGGACTACTCATGAACTTTGGCTAAGAGACCACACGGTGGTCATAGCCTCTACCCTCTAGGTTATTCAATATTCTCAAGGCTTGGCTCAAGCACTTAACCGAGAGGGTCATATGGTGGCTATAGCTTTTACCCCTCGATTATTCAATATTCTTCTAAGCTTGGCTCGGACACTTAGCCGAGAGGGTCATATATGATAACGTGTATTCATGATGCATGCATGTATGTTCATTACTTATTCTTTTTTAATATATGACAATCATACATAATTACACATCAAAATTGAAAACTAATTTTCTTAAGTAATAAACATACTAAAATTGAAGTCTTATTGCATTAACAAGTCTAAAAAAAATTATACCTTTAAAGCCTTTAGACATTTCTTTACTTAGAGCTCATATTGAAGTCAACTCTTAAACAATTCTAGACTTCAATAAAGTGATGGGATTGAAACTCTAGTATAATAGTATTGTTTAATCAATTTCCAGCATGATTTAATTTTGAAATCCTTTTAAAATGTAGTGGTATGTTGATTTAGAAAATGGGGACTATATTGAAACAAGTTCAAAACTTGTTATTTATAAATAATAAATGTGCAGGGGCTAAATGCAACATTTGTAAACCTTTAGCCATCTTACCCTTTGCATGGTTGAACTTGTTACTCATGCTTCCCATACATGTTGTCAAATGTCAATCGTACAAAGCTCCAATGTATCACTTGTCAAACAAGTGACCATGTGTTAAGATTTTCTTTGACATGCAATAAGGACCTCTTTGCAATATTTGCAAAGTATGTTTCCCATTTTTAGAGAAGTCCTAAGATGTATCCTACTTTTTAAAATCATCCTGGATTAAACTGTTCGATCAGTCTCGCCACTATAGTGCTCAACAAGTACATTTTATATTGTGAGACTCTCTAAGTTCACCTTCGTTTGTCTTACGGAACACTTTCGCAAGTCCGTGAATAATGACCCATACACACGTTATGAATATTATAGAACTAAGCGTTGAACCATACAAGTTGAGGTCAACTATATCCATTATATTCCTTCCGTCACCTATATCCTGGAATAGCAGAGATACAGATATTCACTGTTAAATCTCTATGTGCTCAACCATGAACTTATCTCTAGATTTGTATTTTCGTAAAATAATATTCGTAAACACTTTTGTGATATTGTTTAACCTTACAGAAAACTCTTTTTTGGGGGTTTTATACTTTTGGCTAAAAGACTTCCTAAAATACATTTCTCAAAGAATGAAGATATAAAACTTACCTATACAAGCTGACAGATCCCATAATTATTCACACTGAACTCTATGAGCATCAGACCATACTTAGCGGTCAGACTATAAAGGGTCATTGACATGCGTGGAACCAAAGTATGGTGGATCACTTATAAGCCCACCATGTCGCTCAGGTCAAAGGATCATGAATACTACTCAACTTAAGAAGACCCCTCATATAGGATGTCTATTGGAAGTCTTCATGATTCTGTTTCAGTACCCAATCCTTACTGAATACTTGTATTCCTATACGAACTTTTGTTAAGCCCATGGTCTACTAAAACTAACCATTTGAGCAATTCAAATATCGATATACACTGATCCAGAAGGAATATCGATCGATCTGTGTCAGTAACCATTGATCAGGAAAGATGTTTTCAAGAACATACTACATAATGACATTTTTTAGCACAATTTGTAACTCTTTGCGACTATATCATTACTAATATATTCCTGAGTCTTGGTCTTATTTCAGACAATGTTCTAATTTTTAGAATTGTTAACTTTTAGCGCTGACTTAAACTCTTTTGGAGTAGATTTAAACTCTTTTAGATTTACAATGTCTGTAAATATTATAAGCTTCTTATCATATAAATATGAATTAACGATTATTACCGAAATAATTACTGTTAAATGGCATGGCACATAAGTACCATCTCTAATAATACAGTGGCCATAGCTTCTATCCTCTCGATTCTCTAGTTGACATTTTTTTTGCAAACATTGATCTTATGATATTTACAGTTTTGAAAGATATGATAATTATCATATGCATTGAATCAGAAAATTTCAACAGTTATAAATACTTATTATGAAAATATAAGTTGAGAAGTGAGATTATAAAATTAAGAGTTTAGAAGTAATGAGATAGTATTTTTAAAAGGCTTAACATTCAATAATTCCTTTGTATACTTAAGCTCTTATGTCTGTGATCTGACTCCTTTGAGCACCTTGTAATGGCTTTAATTGGAGCCGAAGACTTTCTCGCATCTATTGTCGTCATCATTCTTACTTCTTTTTTATTTTTATTTTTGTACTTAGTCACAAACAACCACATGGACTATAATTGGATTTTCGGTCAACCACTGGCTTTGATCATTGTTAAGGGCAGTTATGGACCTAGTAGTCTGTTAAATAGTTGTCTTTACAACGAGAGTACAAGGAATTAATGCAATTATAAATATAACTTCTTAAAGTTTTAGAGATTGTATTAGAGCCTTGGATGTTATAATAGGCGGCCTCTGGGATGTGTCATATATTGATTTAGAATGAGAAGAAGATCAAAGTAGAAGTTTAAGCCCCTTTATTTGATCGTTTAGCATCATTTTATAACTTTGGGTTGTAGAATCATTGTTGAAATGAAAATGTATATTCTTTTTGAAATTAAATTCAAGACATTAAGAGATTTCATAAAACTAGGACTATATAATTTTGTTAGAATTGTAATATCTTTAACTTTAAGGGATCTTGAGAATAAAATTAATGTGAGTTATCGATTAATGATAAATAAATACTTTTTCACCACTTTGGGGGAGGTGGTCAACTTATTTGAAGGCTTATTGGAGGACTAAAGATCGTGAGCGCGTTTTGAAGATTTTTTCACATTTAATATAAAGTTTTGTCAATAATAATAAGTTAGAGCCAGAAATACTTGTACAATAGACCTTCTTTAATTTAGGATGAGACATATTCGGAATGTTTGAGTTTAGAGTTTATGAAGTTGGCCTAAAATTATAAGGAAACAAATATAAAAAGGCCAAAAAAAAAAAATGTTTGAACCATTTCTTTATTCCCGTGTGGCTACCATTGACAAGAGACTGCTTGATGAAAAGGTGGACGCGGAGATGCTAATGTAAGTACATTAGATTTGGCACATAAAAGTATAGTTCATAATTTAATTTTGTATATTTACATTAGTTTGCAAAGTAAAATATTAAAAGTTATAAATGAACGTGACAACATTTTATTTCTTATTTTGTTGTACAGGAGTCCAAAAAATTTATGATGCTGACGCAACCGCAAGCATGCGTTACCGGTGAAGTCAAAGTAGGTCCACCTGGCCCTTTGATGAACTTTTACACCCTGTTCCTGCTTCTCCTTTTACGACATGCCTAATTAAAGCCCCTCTGAATTATTAAAAGTACGACGCCACGTGCATTGTTTCTACCTCTCGGTGTCTACGGATAAGTAGCGGGACAATACCGTCTATATCGTATAATTGAATGACGTAACTCTCAAGTAAAAATAGAATATTTGGTAAATGTAAAATTGAAGCATTGTCATAATAAAAATAAAAAATTATTTCATATACAAATTTATGTGTATATGTAAATTTTGTATAGAGATTTTATACATAACATTATTAAAAAAAAATATTAAACACCCTTTCTTTCAAAAAGAATAAAATTAGACACCTAAAAAATATATATATCTTTTTAATTTTGTATGATTATTGCATGGATGATAAAAATTCATTAAATAAATGGAAAAATGTTATGATATGCTCGTCTAAATTATAAAATTGAGATTAAATGCCTTAAGTTACCAAATCATTAGAATCTCTTTCGAAGTGAACCAATGCGGCCTCCCAACTCAAAATCCACTTTGACAAGCAAAATTCAAACCGTTACACAAGTTTACATTGTCAAAATCTAATAATAAAAAGAAAGGAATCTCGTAAGTAAAGATCCTAAAATGTGAGTTGCTAGAGAAGGTGTTTGGTGGCGGCAACGAGGGACCCAAAACCCAAAGTGGGTTCGATCAAGTTTATTTATTAGTTAATTTTGAATTTTGAAAAATAGAGAACCAACTAACTATCTCATTGGAAGCAAGTTTATTTATTAGTTAATTTTGAAATTTGAAAAATAGAGAACCAACTAACTATCTCATTGGAAGCAATATATATATATATATATATATATTTATAAAAATAATTTAGTGGCCTACTACTAAATTATTATATAATATTATCTGATTATATATATATATATATAAACAAAATACAAGATGTGACAAATACAAATGAGCTTGTCTAGTGGGAGAGGAGTAATATAAATATTGGTCATCCAACTTACGGAAAAGGGTTTCAATCAAATCTCTAACTAAATAACAAACAACAACTCTTTTTTTTTTTTTTTGGGTTCTATGATCTATGTCCTTTCACTAAGCAAACCACTGCGACCTTTTATCTTTATAACCCTTCATTTGCTTTTCTTTGTCTTCCAAACGCTCTCTACTCTCTGGTATTCAAATGAGTCACCCACATCCATTGTGACGCTGTGTTTAATATAAAAAAAATGCATACTAATTCTGACCTCTTGAACAAAAAAAATGTTACAATTAATCCAATACTCCCAATATAAAATGGCATATAAATAATTCATAATACTTTACTTAATTATAGTAAAATCCAGTTAATTATAAAATTATGGCAAATATTAATATTGGGTGAATGTTATAATTTAATAGAAGATGTGTTTATGATGACAACTCAAAGAGGATCATGGAGTTACATGATTGATTTATCTTTACGCATTTGATGAATTTCATTTGTATCATTACATGTAAATGTAGTAATAATAAAAATAATATTAGACATGTTAAATTATATTTTAAAAAATAATGTGTTAAATAATTATTAAATAATATATATTTTAAAATTATTTATTATATTCAATAATTATTAAATATATTAGTTTTTAAAATATATTGTGCGGGTGCCCGCGGCTAATGCGCGTCCTACTCTTTTGCTCATTCTTTAGCAAAGCAGCTATTATTCTAAATTCGCCCACCAAACCATCTGTTCACGTCATAAGCACACCAAATCTCACGTGTTTTCGTGAATGAAACTGTCATTGATCTTAAAGTAACCAACGCTTTGATAAGCATATTTGGAATACTTTTTATATTCGTCAAAATTGTTTTAAACATTATTGTATGTATTTTTATTTATAATACTTAAATTTATTTTCATAAAAGATTACCTTGTATAAGAAGTTATTGGTTATTAAAAAGTATTTAAAATAATATCAAAGAAATTGTAAATGCATTTTTTAATAAATAAAATTTGCATTAATAGAATAACGTGATATAAAGATTAGTGTATTTTTAACTATAATTATTTATTTTTATTAAAATCAAATCTATTAATTTAATTTTACTATTACACAATGAAAATTTGTATGAACTTGGGCCCACAACAAAACATACCACTTATATGTATTCATATATTTTGAGTATTTTATTTTTAGTTATTTCTAATCCTATGTCTTAATAGTTAATTTTTCGATTAAGATTATAACAATAAATCATAAAAAATTATAACATAAATAATTAACTTTCACAATAGAGCGAATTTTAAATTAATTTATTTTACTTTTTTATAAAATAGATACGTATTTTAAAATAAAACCAATAACTCTAAGAACTAAAATTAACAAAACATTATCTAAATTTGAGGGACATAATTTATAAAATTTAAATTTTAATATAAATATTAAATTAAATAATTTATAAATATTAAAATATATTTATTAAAATAAAAGATAAATACATAAATAATAAAATTATTATAAAAATATCATTATTATTAAATTTAATAAATGTGTTCGGTTTCTAACTACCACGTATTATTATAAAGAATCGTATAAAGAAAAAAACAACATAAATCTACGCATCTTAAGTTATTAAATTTTGTTCTTCTATTATATTTTGTTCTTCTATTATATTTTGAATGCTTTAAGATTAAATGATAGAGAAAAGGAAAGAGGAAAAATCGGACCCGCCACAAGAGTTGCAAAGCTTGTCCACTACTGCCAAATCTTTTTGTTAATTGTTATTTTGTTCTTTTTGGTTAAAATAGGCATGCGATGCTTTGGCCTTATTTGTTAAGGGTGCGATGGCGGCATACGAAAGTCGTTGGAGTCAGCAACTTTATGTTGTTTTTTTTTTATAAAATAAAAAATTATAATAGACTTTCATGCTTTTCCTTTGGGAACTTTTTTCTGTAATTAACATTAATTGCTTAGTTAATATTTTTATTTGAAGTTAATTGCTTCTTTAATCTTTGAAGAGACTACACAATTATCACCGTCTAGCATCGATGACTCTTCCATTAAATATTTATTAAAAACAAAAATTAATTAACAATCTCTAGTTTCAATATTACCTTAGCCTTTAGGGGTATCCAAAGTTTTCCTTATATGTTACTATATGTTGTGATTTCGATACCAACTATTATATTTTACTTGCCTTCATGGACATGCATAATTTTTGTTCTTCTTTTTTTTTGAAAAAAAGAAAAAAGAAAAATCCAAACTCACATTTACTTTTAAAAAAAACTATTTCAATTTTCGTCCACAAATTAAATCAAATATTATGTAATAAAAATAATAAATTTGTATATTAATTGAGGTATAAAATTTTTATTTTTCTAATAATATTTATTTATAATGTGATATTTTGTTATTTGTTGATGGACATTGTAGTGAGAAAATGGTGAAATATTATGGATTTAAAAAAAAATTAAATAGTAATATTTTACCGTCCGCGTATTTACTGAGATAAAAACAAAGTCAAATGAAACAAAAGTCATGTGAAATGATATTGAAGACGAGACAGTAAACATAGCCCATTGGTGCAAATACCGTGCACTGCAGCGCCTTGCAGGCCAACAAATAACGAAACACAAAATTAAATTAAATAATATTTTGTTTTATAAAAAAAAGGAGAATAATGGCAAAAGAAGTCATAATGATAAGGTCCGTTGCCTTTCGAATGGCGGGTTCCACGAGCCTTCTTCTTCTTCTGCAATCTCTGAAACCATCTCTGTTCTCACTGAAACAAACACGCGGCCCCTCTCTCTCGCTCTTTCTTTCATACATCAGTACAATTTCCAAACACATCCCGAATCTCCATGCAAAAAAATAAAATAAAATAAAATAAAATTCAATTACTCTTTCTTTTTTTAGAAAAATTCTGGATTCTGATTTCGGAAATTATTATATTTAATTGAATAGAATCAGAAGAAAACAAAATACGCGCGTATCTCAGTCCCTCCCCCTCAGTATCATCAAGTTCCAATCGATTCCCTCTCAAAATCAACGGTCAGATTTCTCTCTTCTGTGCTTTTAATATCTATTTTGCTATTGTTTATTTTGCTGCTTGCTTTCGGAATTTGTATTTTGATTGATTTTTTTATTGTGCAAAAAAAAAAAAGAAAAGTGAAAATTCGCCCTTGGATCTACACTTATTTACTCACAATGCCCTCTTCTCTTCTTCGTTTGAACGAACGACATCAACAACAGCAGGAGTCATCACCATGAGTAGTGTTGCTGCTCTGCTAATCTCTCCATCATCACGTGACTTTCTTCCTTTTCTAGAAGTTTTACCTCCTTGTTCGTCTTCTGCTTCTTCCAAATGGGCTGCGGAGGATCCAAAGTCGACGACTTGCCGCTCGTGACGCTCTGCCGCGAACGCAAGCAGCTTCTCAAGGCCGCCTCGGAGCACCGCTACGCGTTCGCGGCCGCACATGTGGCGTACTTCTATTCCTTGAAGGACGGGCGACGCGTTTCGTAAATTCGTCGAGGAAGAGCTCGTGATCGCCGGCCCCGACTGGTATCCCAATTCTCCGGTCCTCACGCTGCCGTCGGACGAGGGAAAATCGTCGTCGAGGCGAGGTAATCGCAAAAATTCGTTCTCGTCGACGTCGATTCCTTACGCGGTTGACGATAAATTAGAGGAAAAAGAAATTCAAGAGGACTATGATTCTCATTCTCATTCACATGCGCATTTACATTTGTCTTCTGAATCGGATTCGGATTCTGTCTCGGGTCATATCCACATTGAAGATAGTGAAGAGGAAGATGAAAAAGATCATAGGCATGAACGAGAAGTAGAACAGGAACAAGAGGACCAGCCTTCTTCTTCTTACAGTAATTATGAGTATCCTTACAATAATCCGTACAATAATCCTTATAATTATACTCAGCAGAACTGGGGCTATACTCCAACTGGGAATTTCAATATGTATAACATGAGAAAATCTGCAACGCCGGCGAAATCGATGGTTTACGAGGAGCCCGAGAGGCAGTTCGCTGATCCAGGTTACGGGTACGGGTACCCCGGTTACCCGAATGGTGGTTTTTTCGGCTTTTCCATGGGCTCGCCACCGGGAAATTATGGAAATAACCAGCGGACGAGTCCCTCGGCTGACAAGCCGCCGCCGTCGCCGCCCAGAGTGACCACTTGGGATTATTTGAATGTGTTCGACACGTATGATAATAATGGTAGTAGTTATGGTGTGTATCAGGGCGGGTTTAAATACGGGTATGGGTCGACTACGAGTAGTCCGGATTCGACGGTGGTGAGGGAAAGAGAAGGGATTCCTGATTTGGAAGATGAGACAGAGCCAGAAGTTTTAAATAAAGGAAAAAGCAAAATGAAAATAAATGAAGAAATGTATATGAATGTGAATTTGAAGAACGATAATAACAATAAAACCAAGAATGTGAGCTTTGGCGAGGGCACTTCAAAATCCGCGCCAATGCAAAACACTGCTAATGCTGGGATTGAATCACCTGACATTGACAAAACAGACTCAAGAGAGATTAAGAGCAGTAGTGATACAAGTGTTCATACTGTCGCATCCAAGAGTTCCCAAGAGGATTTCGTCAGAAAAAAGGGGGGGAGTTTTGAGGTTGAGGACTCACCAATTACTACCATTGATGTGGAATCTTCTTCGATGCCAAGTAGTTTAACTACATTGTCGGTTCAAGGAACGAGGGATCTTCAGGAGGTGATGAAGGAGATCAGGGATGAGTTCGAGACTGCTTCTAGTTATGGAAAAGAGGTTGCTATGTTGCTTGAGGTGGGCAAGTTGCCTTATCAGCATAGATCAACTCCGCTGCTTAAAGGTAGACATTTTAACCGTCTGTTTTATTGTAGCTTTCGGTTATTATGTTTGAGGTGATCCATTTCTGTTGTGAGGGACTTTTTTTTTTTGTTTTAATTACTTATATTGTTATTTTAAGAGGCTAATCTGTCAAAATTGACTGTTATCTGGATTGTGGTTTTGTTATTTGAGTGCTTAAACCCACTTTGCAGTTCTGTTTGTTTGGTTGAGGTTTTTAATTTCTGTGAATTTTTTGTTGAATGCATTATGTCAGCTTTGTGAGAGGTCCTACATCATTGATTCTAGTTTTTAGTTGTCACTTGATCTAATTGAGAAATCCAGTTCGCATGTTGGACCAATTGTTTGCCAACTTCTTTCAAGATTCTACATGTTGCATGTCCATTTGTTTTGAGATTCTCTTTAGTGCCAATTTGCTAGGAATAGCTGTTTTTTGTTTGTTTCTTTGTAGTAATACAGTGTTAATAGAAAAAGAAGGTATGCATTCGATTCTACCAGCCCCTAAACAAGGTCTCGCTGCTTCTCAAATCAAGCGATTGGATCACTTTGGTAGATGAGTCAAAGGCGATTTCCAGACCTTTTGATCGGGTTCCGGACTATTGTGAGTGAAGAATTGCTGAACGACTCAACACCAAAGAAGCAAGCTCCTTCACTAGATATCGTACTGTACCGGCTTTCTTCCCAGATTCTTGCGCAGAATCACTATTTTCGAAATAAAAAGAGAAAAGAGAGAAAAATCGGATTGAATCGCTCCACAAACAAGTGAGGATGGGCTATTACGCGCCCTAAAGTTCACGATTGGTTATACATCGTTTACAGCTTATCATTTAAATTGCTGGGTACAGCTTTCTTTCTTTTCTTGCTAGTGTTTGCTTGCAATTTAAATAAAACGTCCTAGGTACTGGTTTGAGATATTGACTCAAATTTACTAAGGAATACCAATACTATGACTTTTATGGTGGTGGAAGATGAAGAAAAATAAATGGGTTACCAGAGGATTATCTTGTGTAACAATTTTGGGCAACAGATTCGACATTTAACTCAATACATTGAAATTTTATTGGTGATCCCAACTTTTTATGGGGATTGCATTCGTATTTTTTGGCTATTGTTTATTCAGAAAAATTTCGTCTTCTGTCTGTATCCTTCCTGTTTGGCAGGGTTGTTCTGGGAAATATGTGATGCTTGTCAAACCTACATGATCTATCCAATATAGATGATATCAATTTTTTCTCTTACGTTTCATTTCTTCCTTTTTCTATTAGAAAAGAAATTTCCTCCACCTTAATCTATTAGGTGTTAAAAATAAAAACTCCTTGATACCATTTACAAGAAGAGGTGAAGCAGTAAAGCATGAATTTGACTTGAATTTAAATGATGCTATTTATTTTATTTTTCTGGCTTTTTATTTGTAATTTATTATCGTATGGATATTCAAAGTTTATTGGTTATGAATACTAAATTTGATAACTAAAAGCTAGCCTTGACCTTGCTGCCTTATTGAAACTTATATGTCTATATGCAGTGATCTTTTCCAGGATCCTGTATCTGGTTGCACCTTCCATGTTATCTTCACATGGGCACAAATCATCAATACGATTAACTTCTAGGACAAAGAAGATGGCAAGAGCATACTGTGGGGATCTTGGGGAAGTCTTTGATTTGAAGAATGGAAACCTTTCATCAACTTTGGAGAAACTCTATGTATGGGAGAAGAAATTATACAAGGAAGTTAAGGTATGGATGCATAAATGGTTTTGAAAGGTTGTCCAAGATCTCTTCAGCTTTGCTTCTTGTTTTCTTAGTTGTTCCTAGTTTTGTAGCTCTTATTCTGGTATTGCTACACTTGAAGCTGCTCTGTAATGCAGTTTCTAATTTGATGCAGTAAATGATTTTGAGAGTGAATATGTAGTTGGTAAAAACTATTTTCTACCCTCATGTCTATGACCATGCATAGCCATTTTTGACTGCTAATGAGGTTCATTTGCAGCTTTTGTTGCATGCCGAATATCTATAGTCAAGAGTGTCCTATCATCATCCCTTTCTGCTAGGCATCATATTTATGGGTGTTCACATGTCCTCCCTCTGAATTTCTGATTCTCAAAAGTCTCTGTACTTTTTATACATGATATCGGCAAGTCCTTTATGGAATTTGGGGTAATCATTTTACGAATTGTGATATGATTATCAGTGGTTTTGGAAACCATTTAGAAACCGATCACAGATAGAAAAATACGTTTCTGTTTTGTACATCAAGTGTGACCAGATGTTTGAATTGTTAGCTCCATCGCATTCTGCAACTTTCTGAGTTTTTCGCATTCAATTTTTTTGGTATTTTAGTTGTCAGGGAATCTTGTTTAATATGCATAGCTATTTCTGCTAATTTTAGGATGAAGAAAAGTTACGAGTTATCTATGAAAAGCAGTGCAAGAAATTAAGAATGTTAGATGACCAAGGAGCAGAGTCCGGCAAAATTGATGCTACTCAGGCTTCAATAAGAAAGTTGCTGACTAAAATCAATGTTTGTATCAGAACTGTTGATGCTATATCAAGCAGGATACATAAGCTGAGGGACGAAGAATTACAGCCACAACTCACTGAACTAATTCATGGGTATATAATCAAATGCTTCATGATCTTGTTAATGTTAATCTCTTTGGTGTGTAGTGATTACTTATCTTATAGATCTATAATGATAATT
This sequence comes from Ailanthus altissimus, assembly GCA_946807835.1. Lineage (NCBI taxonomy): Eukaryota > Viridiplantae > Streptophyta > Magnoliopsida > Sapindales > Simaroubaceae > Ailanthus > Ailanthus altissimus. Next base: position 14,730,647 of record OX327691.1, read on the forward strand.
GAAAATCTGTAGATGTTAATCCTATGTTCACCCTTAATTACAATAGATGTCTTAATTACTGGCTGCTGGGAGACTGTCCTTGTGATGTGATTTAAATTCCTACTATATAGCTTCTTGATCTAGTAAGGTGATATGAATTCTGTTTTGCGAGTTATATTAGAGTTTATGCTTTAGTAGAATTGTTTTCTTAAGACCTAAGGAGGTTATGTCAGTGGCACTGTTTATGTCCTTATTAGAATTGGTGGGTGGTGGTTACCATGCTATCTAATTTTTTTAAACATACTTGGTACATTCTTGTGATTAAGATTTATGAAATACTATGAATTTTTGCTGGTTTCACCCTTATGTAGTGAGTCGGAGAAAATTTTGAAATATATTTGTAGGTGGCAAATGGAGTTTCTCCTAGTGAAGATTTCCTTGGCTGGAAAAGAGTTTGGATTTCATTTCAGTTCATGATACTCCTAGTTGTTTATAATGACAATGAAATGTCAAAGAACTGCTTGATTATGGTACATCTCAAAATTCACAATTAGTTCAAGCATTTTCATTTCTTCAGTTTTATAATGAAAATTGTTTATGCAAAATGAAAGATTCTATAAATGACCAGATCTAATGTAAAATATCCATATTTCCCCTTTATTTTATTTTTCTCAACTTTTTTCATCAGAGTTTATTTGTCAATATGCTGCCTTTTTATCTGTAGATTGATAAGAATGTGGAGGTCCATGCTAAAATGTCACCAGAAACAGTTCCAAGTTATCATGGAGAGCAAAGCTCGCTCTCTTAAAGCAAACACCGGCTTCCAAAGAGATGCTGGTATAAAAGCAACGCTGGATCTTGAGATGGAGCTCCTGAACTGGTGTAGCCGGTTTAATAATTGGGTCAACACCCAAAAATCCTATGTTGAGTCCTTAAATGAGTGGCTTTTAAGGTGCCTTGTTCATGAACCTGAAGAAACCCCTGATGGACCTGCCCCTTTCTCCCCAAGTCGGATTGGAGCTCCACCAATTTTTGTAATTTGCAATGACTGGTACCAGGCAATGGTTAGAATTTCTGAAAAAGAAGTCACAGGTGCCATGAGTGGCTTTGCTTCAACTTTACATCAGTTATGGGAGAGGCAAGATGAGGAGCAACGCCAGAGGATCAAAGCAGAATATCTGTCCAGGGATTTTGAAAAACAGCTTAGGACTTTGCGCATGGAGAGGGGAAAAACAGAACATGATCAAGATGCAGTGTCAGACAAAACGGCTGTGTCCAAGGCCTCCGATAGTGGAGTTTCACCTCTTGATGATCTGAAGGTGGATTTGGATTCAATGAGGAAGAAATTAGAGCAAGAGCGAGCTAGACATAAAGAAGCCATTAAACTAGTCCACAGTACAGCTTCAAGTAGTTTGCAAGCAGGCTTGATCCCGATTTTTGAGGCACTACACAAGTTCACTTCAGAGGTTGTGAAAGTTCACGAGCAAGTCAGACTTGAAAATGCTGGAGCTTCAGAGGGGAATGCATAATTAAATATTTTGGCTTCAATCTGACAAGTCTGGTCATTTCAGGTACGAAGCCCCGTTAGTATATGTACAGTTTGTTGCAAGATGCCGTATATATAGAATGTTAGATCAGCAGAGCAGAGGATTGAAAAGGAACTATAGGAAAATACTAGGCATTAGAAAGAGTGACTTAAAGAAGTGAAAAATGGGGTTGTAGAGTCATTAGCAGAACGTGAAAGTTGCAAGACTTGATGGGAAGAAGTGTGACACAGGAGATCCTTCGGCAAGCTTAGAGATTGAAATTCCTTATTTCAAAATTTTGATATATGCTGTAACCCCTGATATTATAAGAGCTAGGAATTTTGTACAGAAATTCATTTATTGGTTGTCGGTAGATGTATTGATTAATCACTGGAATGTTTGGGAGGATTGTAGTCAGGAGTAGGGATTTGTAGTGTAGTAACACAAAATTTTGGTTAATCTTATTTGATAATGGATAGATGGTTGTCTTCTTTGCCTTTCCACCTTTTTATCAGAAATTTGTGAGTAAAATATTCATGGCAAGCTGCATGTGTATCCTTTTTCCAGCCTATTCAAGATGCAGATGGCTTATTTTGTAAGTATCCTTGGTCGGGCTATAATCAGATAGGTATTATTTTTCATTTTTAAAATAAAAAGAAAATAGAAATATAGAAATATCGTACATCTTGCTGGATGGTTGTGGCAATCTTCCAGCACGTTTAATTTTTTTAATTCCACAGTTCGCTTGCGTTAAATAATTATAAGCCAAATCTTTAGGAGAGATTTCCGATCAAAGCATGCCGAGATGTGACTCATAAATTAATTTCCTGATGGATGTAAAATGATCCGATTTACTTTCTAATTTGCAAATGGAAATACACCCTGTAAAATAATTCGATTTGTCATCAGTCGACCACCGAAATCGCCTTTTATTCTTTCAAAACAAACGCATTCATGAGATTTGAGAGGGAGTACAGGGTGATTTGTTGATCAACGCTCGTATTAAACTCAAGTTGAACGATTTCATTATAACATAATAAGCACATATCTACTATCTTTACCGATAATATATTCACGTTTTAATGTTATTTACTTCGCAAGTATTACGTTTTACACACGGTAATGCAGAGTAACAATTCTTCTTGTTCACCAACTTTTGAGTAGAAATATCGACGGTATGTGGAAAAACACGTACACACTGCACAAGATTCTGTCCGTCCAACAAGCACATCTCCCTGTTGACGGGCTACACTTCACTTATATTTAAGGGCAGTTTTTTTTTTTTAATTGAATCCTAAATTAGTTTAATTTATTCATTTTTAAAAAATAATAATAATAATATAATAATTATACAAAGATCGATTTATTTTTAACAACTATCTTTTATCACAATTAGATTTTAACCTTGTTGACGCACAATATAAATTTGTATTGACATAGATTTACAAAAACAAAATCACTCGTATATATAAGTATACTCCAAGCATTTTATTTTTTATTTTATATATTCTTTGTGTGAGCAATTGATTTTTTTTAATCAATATTATAATAAGTAAATTATAAAAAATTACGGCACAAATTATTGTCTATCACAAAATATTAAATTATTAAAAATTTGATGATTCAATAATTTTAATTGGATAAGAATTAAGATAAATATAAAAGTGAAGAATCGCAAGAAATTTAGAACGTGTGGGACAATAAAGAAAAAGCGAAACGGGAATCGAAGACATAAAGAAAGTGAAGAAAACGCAAGTAAGGGTCATCAGGGCTGAGCGCCGCAACGCCTAACACAGAAGCCTAGCGCCACAGCGCTTAGGGATGAGCGTCGCGGCGCCAGAAACATCAAGAAATCAATTTTAATTCAGATTTCGAGTTTTGAAAATTTTAGACTTCTAAAATAAGAGAACTCTTACTCCAAAAGGAAATAGGGTTAGTAAGCATGAAATAAACCTTATATAAACACTTGTAAACCCCTTTAGTTGAGATTAAACATTAAGAGAGATTCTAAGAGAGGAGAAAAACTATGATAGACATTAAGTGCTTGTGTGCGCTAAAGTGGAATCATCATTTGGATGTTCATTACTTGTGATGAAGCAATGACTTACTAAACATTAAGTTATTATAAAATCTCTAGAGAGTTAATAAAAGAGGTTAGGATCCTTAAATCTACCGTGGACGTAGATAATTGACTGAACCATGTAAGATTGTGTTGTGCTATTTTATTTTCTACTTTTGATTCTTATTATTTTGCTTGATAAATAGATTATTCCGTTGTGCAAGAAGATTAGGGTTCTAAGTTGAATTTCGAATTCTTTATTTTAACATAATCTCAAAAAGAAAAATGACGTTTTCTCCTCTAACACAAACTTTAAGTGAACTTATTTTACCTCATTATAAAGTATATACCCATTCTAACATAAAACCAAGAACTTTAACAATAACTAAAACTAATAAAACACTACTTCAATTCTTGATTTGAGTGGCCCAACAAATAAAAATTTAAAACGAACACTTAATTAAAATAATTCATATATATTAACATTAAATATAAATACGCAAAAAATAAAATAATTGTGAGAACAAAAATATTGTCATTATTAAATTAAAAAATAAATCAATTTTTCAACTATCACACACCACCACAAAGAGGTCAAGTGTAAAAGAAAATAAATAGGATTGCGATAAATAGGAGTATAATTCTATGAATACGAGGTTATTACAACTTGGTAAACTTGTAGAATTGCATATTGCACTATATATATTTTAGATGCTTCTATCATGTCATTCATATCGACTCATCATCGAACTCTAACCAACACGCAAGCATGCACGAGAAAGGCTCTAGCTTATACTAAGATCCTCATTTTTATTTTACAAAATTGAGAGAGAAAGAAAAAAAAGTTTATTCGTTCAATTAGACTATATTTAATATTTAGTTAAAAGAAAAACAAACAGTGTCTTAATTTTTTGAAATTTTTTTAACCGAATATAAAAAAATGATATGATTAATTTAAAAAAAAATGATATGATTAATTTATAAAAAAATTGATATGATTAATTTATAATATTCTTACTTATTAAATATATTATATTTTTATTTATATAAAACTCAACCTCTTTTTATTTCTTCTCAAATACTAATTATATAAAATAGTATTTAATTAATTTTTTTAAACGTACTTACTATTTTTTTATAAAAAAATTTAAGTTGTAAACAATTGTAATAAATTTTATATTAATTAATTATTTATTTTCCATTTTTATTTAATTTAATATAATTTTTTTTATAAAAAGTATAAATGTAAAAGTATCAATTTTAATTTGTATTTAAAATAGTTTAATATTTATATTCAGATATTTAAAAAATATTCAATTTCAATTATTTAATTTTATTCGAATTCAATTCAACTCAATTTTAAATTTAATTAAAAAAAATAAACACCCTTACAAATTGAAGCCGTTTATAACTTGATTATAAATGGCAGTGATAAAGGATTTGCACCTTAAGTGCATTCCTCTAAATTTGAGATTCTAAATGCCAATATATTTCCAAGTTAAAAAAAAAGGGAAAAAACTCGAAGTCCTGTTTTTAGAAACATTAAAAGAGAAAATTCATAAAACTCCATGACAAAGACCTATTGTTTTATATATTGTTATGAAAATATTTAAAATATTAAAAAATAAAAAATATTTAAATCTCATGTTATAGTAAAAAGTGATAATTTACTTACTTAATTTTTAAATTTTTTATTTTCACTCATTTTCATAATTTTTTTTTAATGTTGATAAAATTACTTATTTTTAATTTTTTTTATTAATTAATATTATTAACAAATTTTATTTTTATTTAATTTTAAAACATAAATAATTAGATCCAATTAAGAAAATAAAAAATAAATGATTTTTAAAATAAAAATAATAAATTATCATTTTTACTTTAACACGAGTCAAAATATCTTTTTTTTAAAATTAAATTCTAATAAGCACTAGCCTTATATTAACGCCACTTTACAGATCATCACGATCATAGACCAATCTAAGTACGCCACGTGGAATCCTTCCACATTAGTAGATAGTATACATTCATTTAAAGTACACTCTCGCTGTAAAAATATGTAATTAAGCATCCTCTGGGTCACGTACGAGTACGATGTTTGTCGCGTTTTCCAACTCTAACTCTCCAAGTCTCATCTACATAAATTCCCCTGCACTCTGTTTTCTTAACATTCGGAAAACAAAAGCTAAAAAAAAGCTTTGAAAGTGATGTGATAATGGCGTCGAGGTGGTCGATTTTAGCTCTCGTTTTGACGGTTGCTTGTTGTTTAACGGCTATCTCTGCCGCAGAAAGTGCTGAGGCGAAGAAGTTCGTATTGACTTTGGATTACTCAAACTTCTCTGACACTGTCAGTAAACACAACTTCATCGTCGTAGAATTCTACTCCCCTTGGTGTAATTTCGATTCTAAATTTAGCTTATTGTGCTTAGTTCGTAGTGGATCTCAATTTAGAAAATTGCTTTGAAGAGAATGAAATTAGAAAACAAAAAAGAAATAGAAACGATGTTTGTTATAAAAATTTCACCGTTCTGTAAGAATTACTTGACCGTTTAGCTGTAATTTGTGGCTTTTATATATTTTCTATGATGATTTAAATTCTTCGCTAAGTTCTTACAATTGATTTGCTTTTGTTGTGATTGATGTCTATATTTCTGTTCTTAATGTTGATTGTATTGCTTCGGGTGCGGTCACTGCAGAAAGCTTGCTCCTGAGGTACTAAATGGCCCGCGGCTTATTTTTTGTTTAGTAAAATAAACTATATGCTCAGTCAGCTGATAAAATGTTTGTTTTTATTATGTCTAGTATGAGAAAGCTGCTTCCGTATTGAGTAGTCATGACCCTCCAATCGTTCTTGCCAAAGTTGATGCCAACGAGGAAGTAAACAGAGGGCTGGCATCTGAATACGAGATTAAGGGTTTCCCCACAGTTAAGATTTTGAGAAATGGAGGAAAACTTATTCAAGAATACAAAGGTCCCCGTGATGCGGACGGCATTGTTGATTATTTAAAGAAACAGAGCGGTCCTGCTTCTACTGAAATTAAGTCGGTGGAAGATGCTAACAGTTTTATTGATGAGAAGAAAGTAGTTATTGTAAGTGTTAATTGAATGTGTTTGTTTGACATTTCTTAGCATTGAGGAATTTTAATTGGTATAATGAACATTTATGCTTTTTTTTAGGTTGGGGTGTTCCCAAAATTCTCAGGAGAGGAGTTTGAGAACTACACAGCTCTTGCTGAGAAATTGCGCTCAGATTATGAGTTTGGTCATACTACAAATGCCAAATTCCTTCCACGTGGCGGGAAGCGGAACGCCAAGGAGCTCGACAATTACTTCTGGCAGATGGAGAGATACTTCGACGCCCTAGGCGTACGGGACGAGGATAAGGTAAACACCGCGACCTTATATCTCTCTGATCATGCAATTCTGTGGTGGCGTAGGAAGAGCGAGAAGATTCGCAAGGGTACCTGCACCATCAATACCTGGACAGAGTTGCAGCAGGAGCTAAAACGCCAATTCTATCCGGAGAATGTGGCGCACGACGCTAGGAAGCGTCTAAAGGAGTTGAGACAGAACAAGTCGATTGGCGAGTACGTTGAGGAGTACTCTCTGCTGATGCTGCAGATCCCCAATATGAGCGAAGAAGACTTGCTGTTCAACTTCCTTGATGGGTTACAGACATGGGAGTCCAATGAGCTGAGGCGGCGTGGAGTGCAGAACATATCCGACGCCCTCACATTGGCGGAAACGCTCACTGATTACCGCAAGGGTGATGCGGGGAAGTCCAAGAATTCGAAGCCCAATCACAGTAAAGGTGGGGGAACCAAGGAGTCTCATCCTCCGCAGGATAAGGAGGGGAAAGGTAAACCGCCCACAGGGAGAGAGCAGAAGCGCAACGGCGGGAGTAAGCCGAGATCTAGCTGCTTCCTTTGCGACGGGGATCATTGGGTGAAGGACTGTCCAAAGAAGAAGGCTATCAACGCAATGTTGGAGACTCAGCAAGCGGGTGAACAGGGACAATTGGGATGTCTCCAGTTACTCAATGCCCTCAATGCCAAGCGGGCAGCCCGCGCGCCAGCAGGAAAGGCGCTGATGTACGTTGAAGCCTATATTAACGGGAAGAGGACGCAAGCACTAGTAAATACTGGAGCTACGCACAACTTTATGAAGTATGCGGAAGCAGTACGCTTGGGCCTCAAGGTGGAGAAGGGGATTGGCTATCTCAAGACTGTGAACGCCGCAATCAAGCCACTGGACGGGGTCATTCGTGGAGTTGAAATGAGCCTCGAAAAATGGAGCGGTAAGGTAAACTTTTCAGTAGCCCCTCTCGATGATTTCGATGCTGTTCTTGGTATGGATTTTCTGCGGCAGTTTAATGTGGTGCCACTTCCCCGACAGTAAACAAGCCGACAGGTGGGCAATCCAAGCCCAACGCCCACACTACTCTCCTGTCCGCCATGCAACTGAAGAAAGGAGCTAAGCGGGGAGAAGAGACATACCTCGCCACAATATGGGAGGCAGATGATGAGGCGTACGAGGGCGAAGAGGAGCTGCCAGCAGAGATCACGAAAGTACTCAAGCAGCACCAGGACGTGATGCCAGCAGCGCTACCACAGAAATTACCACCAAGACGGGCAATTGATCACGAGATTGAGCTGGAACCAGGGGCGAAACCTCCAGCCAAGGCCCCATACAGAATGTCTCCACCAGAACTAGCAGAGTTGCGGAAGCAGCTCAAGGAGTTGCTGGATGCAGGGTTTATCCAGCCATCGAAGGCGCCTTACGGCGCGCCCGTGCTTTTCCAGCGCAAGCACGACGGATCATTGCGGTTATGCATAGACTACCGAGCGCTGAACAAGGTCACTGTCAAAAATAGGTATCTCATTCCTTTAATTGCTGACTTGTTTGATCAGTTGGGGCAGGCAAAGTATTTCTCGAAGCTGGATTTGCGGTCAGGTTACCATCAGGTGCGGATAGTCGAGGGCGATGAGCCGAAAACTACCTGTGTGACGCGTTATAGGGCCTTTGAGTTTCTGGTCATGCCGTTTGGCCTCACCAACGCGCCAGCCACTTTCTGCACACTGATGAACAACATACTCCAGCCCTTTCTTGACAAGTTCGTCGTCGTGTACTTAGACGACATCGTCATCTACAGCAACACTCTCGAAGAGCACATGGAACACTTGAAATCTGTCTTGAAGGTGCTCCGCGAGAATGAGCTGTATGTGAAGAGGGAGAAGTGCTCATTTGCCAAGCCGGAGGTAGACTTTTTGGGTCACAAGATCAAAGAGGGCAGGTTGATGATGGACAGGGCAAAGATTCGCGCCATTGTGGACTGGGAGGCACCCACAAAAGTTACCGAGCTACGGTCTTTCCTTGGGTTGGTTAACTATTATCGCAGGTTTATCAAGAGCTACTCCACCACTGCAGCACCCCTTACCGACCTGCTAAAGAAAACTAAGGCGTGGGAGTGGAGTAAGGAGTGCCAAGGGGCTTTTGATCGACTAAAGGCAGCAGTAATCGAAGAACTAGTCTTAGCATTACCGAATCACCTGTTACCGTATGAGGTACATACTGATGCATCTGATTTTGCTATTGGTGGTGTATTAATGCAGCAGGACCATCCGATCGCATATGAGAGCCGGAAGCTCAATGAGACGGAGAGGCGCTATACGGTGCAGGAAAAGGAGATGACGAGGGTCATCAATTGTCTGCGCACTTGGCGACATTATCTGCTTGGGGCAAGGTTCGTAGTGATGACGGACAACATAGCAACGAGTTACTTCCAAAGTCAGAAGAAACTCAGCCCGAAGCAAGCTAGGTGGCAGGACTTTCTGGCGGAGTTCGATTACGAGCTTGAGTACAAACCGGGAAAGGTGAACGTGGTGGCGGACGCCTTAAGCCAGAAGGCCGAGTTAGCAGCTATCAGCAAGCTGGAAGGTGATTTGCTCGGCCTATTTCATGAGGGAATAAAGCATGATCCCGCAGCCACACAGCTCGCCACTCAAGCACAAGAGGGAAAGACTCAGCGATTTTGGGTAGAAGATGGGCTTCTCTACACCAAGGGACGCCGGGTTTATGTGCCAAAGTGGGAGAACCTGCGGCGTAACCTCATTAAGGAGTGTCACGATACAAAATGGGCAGGACATCCAGGCCAGCGGCGCACACGCGCCCTATTGGAGACAGTTTACTACTGGCCACACATGCGGGAGGAGATAGAACAGTTTGTCAAGACTTGTCTTGTGTGCCAACAGGACAAGATTAAGCAGCGGAGTCCCGCAGGGCTACTGGAGCCACTGCCCATACCGGAGAGACCTTGGGAAAGCATCTTTATGGATTTCATTGTAGCCTTACCGAAGTCCGAGGGGTGTGGAACTATCATTGTGGTGGTAGATCGGTTTTCCAAGTATGCGACTTTCATACCAGCGCCCAAAGAGTGTAATGCGGAAGAGACAGCCAAACTTTTCTTCAAGCACGTCGTCAAGTACTGGGGGTTGCCGAGAGTGATAGTCAGCGATCGTGATACGAGGTTTACGGGGAGATTCTGGACTGGATTGTTCAATCTCATGGGATCGGACCTTCGCTTTTCCACCAGCTTTCACCCACAAACGGATGGACAGACCGAGAGGGTGAACGCTTTACTGGAGCTGTATTTGCGGCACTTTGTGGGCACAAATCAGCAGGATTGGGTCAAGTTACTCGATGTGGCACAGTTCTCGTATAACTTGCAGAGGAGTGAGTCGACGAACCAGAGTCCATTCGAGTTAGCTACTGGCCAGCAGCCTCTCACGCCGCATGCACTTGTGTCCAGCGATATTGGGAAGAGTCCAGCAGCCTACAAAGCTGTGAAGTCCTGGCAGGAACAATCGGACAAGGCGCGAGTGTGTCTGGACAAGGCGACGAAACGGATGAAGAAATGGGCTGACGGTAAGCGAAGACATGTTGAGTACAGCGTGAGGGATTTAGTGATGGTGAAAATTCTTTCGACGCAGCACAAGTCTACGCGCCCACTTCACAAGGGTCTTGTTCGAAAATATGAGGGGCCATTTCCTATTGCCAAGAGGGTTGGCAATGTCTCGTACAAGGTGGAGCTGCCTTCGAGACTTCGGCTACATCCGGTGTTTCACGCAAGCTGCCTAAAGCCATACCATGGTGATGCGGAGGACACGGAACGTGGGCCACAAACCAGGGCACCATTGGGAGTTTCCACATCTTACGACAAAGAGGCTGAACTTATCCTTGATGTGAAGACAGTGCGGAAGAAGAACTGCCGTCCAAGTCGTGAGTATCTCGTCAAGTGGAAAGGATTGCCCGACAGCGAAGCAAGATGGAAACCCGAGACCGCACTGTGGCAGTTTGAGAACAAGGTGCGCGAGTTCCAGCAAGGACGCGATGAGGGCGTCGCGTGAATTTGGTGGGGGAGAATGTTGTTAGGTTATGGGGTACGAATTCACTTAGGGTGCTTGCATGTGGGTTTGTGTTCATCATACAAACAATATACATATCTCATACATACATGTGCACAGCAGAAGATTAAATACAATGAACACAGAAAATAACATTTGATTAAACTGAAATTCGAGATTGAGAAAATCACCAATGAAGCCTTTGGATTAATTTTCTTTGAAGTCCACCATGAAATGAATCTTTGATCAATTCTAGCAATCAACAAGGGTGGGTTTGATTGTCTAGAATGGCAGCATCTTAATCCAGCTTTTGTGTTTAACACTTAAACATTTTTCAAAGTTAAACCATTTAACTTAATTAAATTTGTTTTTCCTTTTATTCAACTCTTGAATAAATAAAACAAATCTTGTTTTTAGTTATTACATTTAGTAACCATTAATTCAATTTGTTTTGTTGTTCTAACACTTAAAACACAAAACAAACAATTTCAATTTCTCAAATTGAATTGGCTTCCAAAATGCAAAACCTAAAAAACTAAATCAATTATGAATTTTGAATTTCATTTCACTTTATATACTAATGCATTAATTCCAAACTAATTTGAATTTCATTTGGCTTAACCTAACCTTAGTTAACATTTAACCTTAGTTAGATTATTTTAACTTAACCTTTAAGTTAATAAATATTTTAATTAATTTAACCATAGTTAACTAACTTAACCATGGTTAGGTTAACCTTTACTTAACCTTTAAGTAAGGTTAACTTAACTTAACCACTTGGTTAACTTTTAACCTTAGTTATGTTAAATTAATTTATTTAACAATTAAATAAATAAATATTTATTTTAATTATTTAACAATTAAATAATCATAAAGTGAAATTACTATTATATCCTTACTCGGTTACCAAGTTAACCTAAAGTGGGTCCCACCAATTTAACCGCATACTTTAGTTAACGTAACCTTAGTAATTGCTGAATTATACTGTATTGAACAATTCAATACGGTACACTGCCCAAGTGCTCAAATAGTATATTTCATATTGGGACTCTCTAGGTCCACACCCGATTTGTCAAATGGAACTGTTCCATTAATCCGTAATCGATGCCCCACGCACACGTTACGAATATTACAAATCAGCGTGTCAGACCATACAAGTTGAGGTCATAACGTATACGTATAATCCTTCTATCATTTATATCCTAGATGTGCGGGGATATAGATCAGCACCGTCAAATCCCCATTTGCTCATCCATAAACTTATCTCCAGATTCGTATCTCGATAAACAATATACGCAAACACTTTTGCTATATTGTTTAACCCTATGGGAAACTCTTTTCCCGGGTTTATGCTTGTGGCCACAAGACTTTATGAAATACAATCTCGGAGCATCGGATATACAACTTACCTACGTAAGCTGACGGATCCCGTATCTACGCACACCGGACTCCATGAGCATCGGACCATACCCAGCGACATATAGCGGTCAGACCATGAAAGGTCTCTGACATATGTGGAACCAAAGCATGATGGATCACTCACAAGACCACCGTGGCGCTCAGGTCAAAGGACCACGAATACTACTCAACTCGAGAGGACCTTCCTTTGACGGTGTCATAGGATATCTATTGGGGTCCTCATAAGTCTGTTCAGTATCCAGTCCTGACTGGATACCCGCATGCCTATACAAGCTCTAAGCTCATGGTCAGCTAAGAACAACTATCTGAACCAGTCAGATATAGACATACACTAATCTATATATAGTGAATCACCGATAGACCCGCATTGGTGATTATAGATCAGGAACATTATCTTTGAGACATACTTACATAATGATATTTCTTAACTCCTATTGCAACTCTTTGCAACTATATTATTACAAGTATACTCTCAGGTCTTTGTCCCATTATAGACAAGGTTCTAACTCTTTAGACCTCGCTGACTCTTATAACCTGCTAACTCTTAACAGTGCTAACTTTTAGCATTTATAACTCTCAGCTTTGCTAACTATTAGTTCTGATCTAAACTCCTTTAGACCAGATCTGAACTCTTTCAGATCAAACAATGTCTCTAATGTTACAAGCATTATACCATATTAATATGATATTAACAATCTTTATTCGAAATATTTATTGTATAAATATTAACAATTAATATTCATACAATATTGGAATGGCACGTGAGCACCAGCTCCAACAAATGTCACGCCCCAAGTGCTCTCAAGCATTTCCTCAAGCACTTGGTGCGCGACTAGGCCTGCTGGAGGCCTCTTGGACCATGGAGCGCTACGTGGGCCGGAGCTTCTAGAAGGCCCGCTGGTTAGGATGGAGAACCGGGCTTGGCCCGCAACTTATTAAGGAAGTTAACCCTAGTTAGACTTCTATAATAGGTAGGAGAGCATCTAGGAATATTCTAATGAATATTATCCCATCTTGTATATACACCGTTAGATCAAATAGATCTCAGCCATTGATTGTATAGGGCTGCAACTATAAAAGGGGGAGACCCTTACTTGTATTTTTCATCTCATAACTTGTTTTCTCTTCAGCAATATAGAGAGCATTTATGCAAACACTTGGTATGCTTCTTTTCTCTTCTCTTTGTGTGATTTTCTAGGCTGCTTAGCACGCAACGCATCTAAGGCCGCACGGTCTCGAAAACAGTCCGTAACACTTATGAGGGGAATAAAACCAAGGAAGAAATCATCGACTTCATTGAAAAGAGCAGGGATAAAGCCGCTGGTCCACAAGAACCTTATTTGATAATGTAGCGAGGAGTAGAGATTTGTAGTGTAGGAATACAGAAATGTTTTTGCTTAATCTTATTTGATAATGGATAGATAGTTGTCTTCTTTGCCTTTCCACCCTTTTATCAGAAATTTCTAAGTGTAAATATTATAGGCTTATTTTGTAAGCATCCTCGGCCGGGCTATAATCAGGTAGGTGTTATTTTTCTTTTTTAAGATAAAAAGAAAATAGAAAAACAGAAATATCAATTTTTTTTTTTATATTAGAAATGTCGTATTATTTCTTGCTAGGTGGTGGTGGCCACTGGCCATCTTCCAGCTTGTTTTTTTTTTAATTCTACAGTTTACTTACGTTAAATAATTATTAAGACAAATCTTTGGAAGAGATTTCCAATCAAAGCATGCTGAGATGTGACTCATAAATTAATTTACTAGTGGATCGAAAATGATTCGATTAACTTTCTAAGAAAATCCCATTTGTAAATGGAAATACAAATCTGTAAAATAATTCAATAGATGTTGATTAATGCTCATATAAAACTCAAGTTGAACGATTTAATTATAACATAATAATCATTTCTTTACCAATAATTTTCATTATATATTCACATTTTAATGTTATTTATTTTTTAACTATTACGTTTTACACACGGTAATGCACAATTACAATTCTTTTCGTTCACCAACTTTTTAATACAAATATCGACGGTCAGTAGAAAGACATGTACATATTGCACAAGATCCTGTCTGTCCAACGAGCCATAACTCGAAAGTCATGAGCTACAATTCATTTATATTTAGGGTCTGTTGACTTAATGTTTAATTTGGTATAGTTTAGTTTATTCATTCATTACTTATTTTCTTAATTTAGTGAGAATTTTAAGTCAATTTTAACTTAATAAAAAAGCTTCTTTTTTTTACTTTATAAGAATAATATTACAAATAATTTAGTATTTATTTTTAAATATTAAGTAAAAAATAAACTAGTTAAATTCAACTATTCAACTGTATTTAGTATTCAATTCAATTAAACTCAATAAAAAATAAATAAATACTACCTTAATTTATTGAGTCGTTTAAGTTGTAAAAATCAAATTTTTAATTTTTAAGAAAATATTCTTACCTATAGATTACATTTCTATTTATTTAATCTCAATCTCTTTTATTTCTTATCAAATACTAATATGTAAAATTGTACGAAATTAATGCATTTTTTAGCTTTAAAAAAGAAAAAGAAATTATAGACTATAAACAATAGTAATGAAATTCATATTAATATTGTTTCAATTTATAAATTAAATATTCATATAAAAATTTATTGTTTAATAATTTAATAAAAAATAGTAATATAAAATTTATTTATTTATAGAAAATATTTAAATTACAAAATTATTCAAATTTAATTATTTAATTTCATTCCCCTGTTATTTTAAATTTAAGAAAAATATCATTTTAGTCTTTGATTTTATAAATATATATTAATTTAATTTTTATTTTTTTAATATATATTATGTTAATTCTTGTAAGAATTTTTTAAATATTTTTTATTATTATTTTTATTTTTAAATAATTTTTATTTTTACTCTTACAAAAATTAACATAATATATAAATGAAGTAAAAATTAAATTAGTATATATTTATAAAATTAAAAATCAAAATAAAATTTTCCCTAAATCTAATTAAAAAAGAATACTTGCACTCTAGAAACTCGTAGCCGTTAGATTTAGAAATATTAAAAGAGCAAATACATCAGATTCCACATGGCGAAATTCGATTGGCTACAGCGGTTCTACATTTAGAATATCTAAGAGATTTAAAATCTAATACGCACTTACACACTTGCCTTTCATTCACGCCACTTCCCAGATCGTCATTGCTGTGACGAGCATAGACCAATATTATTCCGCCACGTGGATTCCATCCACATACGGAGCGAGTATACTCTTATTAGAAGTGTACTCGCGAGTATAAAAATGTAATTACACATCCTCTGGGTCACGTGCGAGTACCATGTTTGTCGCGTTCTCCAACTCTTAACTCTCTCAGTCTCACGATCTCAGCTCCATAAATTGCCCTGCACTCTGATCTCTTTAACATTCGGGAAAAAAAAATAAAAAGCAAAAAATAAATAAATAAATAAAGAGCTTTGATAATGGCGTCAAGGTGGTCGATTTTAGCTCTCGTTTTGACGGTCGCTTGTTGTTTTACGGCGATCTCTGCCGAAGAAAGCGCTGAGGCTAAGGAATTCGTGTTGACTTTGGATCACTCGAACTTCTCTGACACTGTCAGTAAACACAACTTCATCGTCGTTGAATTCTATGCCCCTTGGTATAACTTCGATTCTAATTTCAGCCAATTTACTTTATTTCCTATTTTGTTTATAATTTCATTTGTATGGATCGGAGCTTATTGCGTTTAGTTCGTAGTAGATCTTAATTTACATGTCCTTAATAAAAGAAAATTGCTTTGAAGAGAATGAAATTAGAAAAAGAAATATAGAAATGATGTTTGTTATAAAAATTTCATCTTTCTATAAGAATTACTGGTGGCTTTATTATCATTTCTATTCACTGATTTAAATTCTTTGCTAAGTTCTTACAAAATGATTTGCTTTTGTTGTGATTGATGTCTATATTTCTGTTCTTAATGTTGATTGTATTACTTCAGGTGCGGTCACTGCAGAAAGCTTGCTCCTGAGGTAATAAATGGCCCGCGGCTTATTTTTTGTTTAGTAAAATAAACTATATGCTCAGTCAGCTGATAAAATGTTTGTTTTTATTACGTCTAGTATGAGAAAGCTGCTTCCGTATTGAGTAGTCATGACCCTCCAATCATTCTTGCCAAAGTTGATGCCAACGAGGAAGTAAACAGAGGGCTGGCATCTGAATACGAGATTAAGGGTTTCCCCACAGTTAAGATTTTGAGAAATGGAGGAAAACTTATTCAAGAATACAAAGGTCCCCGTGATGCGGACGGCATTGTTGATTATTTAAAGAAACAGAGCGGTCCTGCTTCTACTGAAATTAAGTCGGTGGAAGATGCTAACAGTTTTATTGATGAGAAGAAAGTAGTTATTGTAAGTGTTAATTGACTGTGTTTGTTTGACATTTCTTAGCATTGAGGAATTTTAATTGGTATAATAAACATTTATGCTTTTTTTTAGGTTGGGGTGTTCCCAAAATTCTCAGGAGAGGAGTTTGAGAACTACACAGCTCTTGCTGAGAAATTGCGCCCAGATTATGAGTTTGGTCATACTACAAATGCCAAATTCCTTCCACGTGGGGAGTCATCAGTGACTGGTCCCATAGTTAGGTTGTTGAAGCCTTTTGATGAACTTTTTAATGACTTTAAGGTACTGTAGAATGCTCTCTAAACTTTAGGTTGTATTTTTTTTTATCAATTTGGACAGAAGTATGTGTTAACAATTTTGGTAAACTATTTGTAATCAGCTATTTAACTTGAGTTACATGCTTGTAGGATTTTCATGTGGATGCTCTCGAGAAGTTTGTTGAAGAATCTAGCATTCCTGTTGTGACTGTATTTGACAGTGATGAAAGCAATCACCCTTATGTTGTCAAATTCTTTAACAGTGCTAATACAAAGGTAAATGTTGACATCTCAAGTTCTGCTGTCTTTGTCTATTAATTTGATTTTGTGTCCATTGATACATGGCACTTTGTCTGTTTGTGCTGATAGAGTAGTCTTGAATCTTAAAATGTTCTTTATCAAAATTCTCACACCCTTGTGGAATATGTAGATTGTTTTCTCTTATGTTTGTAAGAATTGATGAGTTAGCTTGGACCATGTTTCTCTGGTTTATATGTGGGTGACACTTGCTGGTACCATTGCTAGTAATTTATTATTTTATGTCATCTCTGAATTATAATATTTTGAGGTTTTTTCTAATGCAATAAATTTCATTAAGTGGACAAGGCCGCCATGATATTAGGGAAATGAAACGAAAATTAAAATAACAATTCTAGTAGGCTTCATACAGTCCTCTCTACCCGACTCCCAACAAATACATACTTGGAAGGAGCCAATTTCCTTTTTGTGCTTCTTTATTAGAAACAGTGTCTAATGGATCATCCTCATCTTCTTCATTTTTTCCCTCCTATTCTTTTCAGGAAAGTTATTATTTTAGGTCAGAATTGCATTGTGATTGATCTTTTCTAAGCTGTTTGAACTAAAATTTACAGGCAATGTTGTTCGTGAACTTCAGCACCAAAGCTGCTGATTCTATTAAAGCAAAATATCGTGAAGCTGCTGAACAATACAAAGGAGAGGGTATTAGTTTTCTCTTGGGAGACCTTGAAACCAGTCAACGTGCTTTCCAGGTTAGTATTCGTTTGATCTTCTCGTTTGTCTTGGGTTTTTGAAAATAAATATATTTCTTTGACAGTGCAAGTATTTTCCGTGTGTCAATTAACAGTTCTTTGGACTCAAAGAGAGCCAAGTACCTCTCATCATTGTACAGACTAATGATGGACAAAAGTATTTGAAGCCAAACTTGGTGGCTGATCAGATTGCACCTTGGCTGAAGGAATACAAGGTAGGTGATATGTCTATTTCTTACATTCCATGCATTTCTTCCACTATAATAATTAAAGCCTTACTGATGTTATCATGTACATACTTCAGAAGTTTTTTATTTTTAGTGATGTTATTAAAGAGTAAGATGTATATTATTATAATATAAGCTATTCAACGAATAGATTTTGATGAAAGTATATGCTTCCAGGAAGGCAAGGTTTTGGCATTCAGAAAATCTGAGCCCATCCCAGAAGAGAATAATGAGCCTGTGAAAGTGGTCGTCGCTGACAGCCTTCAGGACATGGTTTTCAACTCTGGGAAAAATGGTATGTCTCAAGTAGTTTACTAGATACATAGTTCTATTTGTTTACCATGTCATTTGCACTGGTAACTTGTGAGTAAAATGAATAATTATTTATTATGTAACCTAAATTTTCTGTTTAGAAAATCTATTTTCAGTTTTATAGGTACTAATATTCTATTTAGATTGTGTAAACTGTAAAGAAGCCCTGAAGAATCCTCATTCCCCTGCAAAATTGTGTTGATAAAAGTTGAACTCTTAAACTTTTCTTTTGTCCTCTTTGATTAAGATTGTCAATTAAGTTATTCCTTCAATATTTTCATTCATGTTGTTTACCTATTAGGGAATTCTTAATTCAACTATAATGTGATCACATGTTTCTCTTCACAGTTCTGCTTGAGTTTTATGCTCCTTGGTGTGGTCACTGCAAAACTTTGGCACCAATCTTGGATGAAGTTGCTGTCTCATATCAAAATGCTGCTGATGTGGTTATTGCCAAATTTGTAAGATTTATCCCTTTTTCTACCTTTATGAATTTTATTCCTTCTTCATCTCTGCTGTAAGATGATTCATTAATTGGATTTGCGTGTTAATATATTTTACACTATGATAGATATCATAATTTTTTGCATTAATCTGACACATTGTTTCAATGCATTGATAAACATGGAGAGTAAGAGTTCTGAATAGTTGTATACATAAGTAACCTGCATAAGGATAATGTAAAATGCACACAAAACAGAGATGCTGTCATTGTTACCAGAGAAGCCCTTCTTGGAGTTATTGAACAAAGACATAATTTCATAGATCACTTCTTACGCTACCTTTGATGCTTTGTTTCCCTAGAAATCAATCCCTGTTTCATGTTTGAATGTATTAAACTTGTTTAACAAGCTTATAGTCATTACCATGAGAAAACCCAAGATGTCCTCAATTTTCAGTATTTTCTCAAACTTTGATGCTTGTTTCCCAATAAATCAGCAGTTGTTTCATATCTAAATGTTTTAAACTTGTTTGTCAAGATTAGAGTCATCACCATGACAAAACCTAAGAAGTCCTTCATTTATTGAGATAAATGCAGAGTCTATAGGTTTGAGACAAAGATGTGATACAAAGTCCAGTATATCATGGGCTAGTTTCATCTAAATTCATTTGCCTGAGACTGCTAACTTAATTCTTCCTAACTAATTCATGTATAGAATCAATATGTTCTTCTCCTTTGTGTTGGATCATGAGATATAAATATGTTTTTTGTTTAAAATATATTTCTGATATGATTTGCTTGTCTTTCTCCAGGATGCAACTGCTAATGATATCCCAAGTGACAGTTTTGAGGTCCAAGGTTACCCAACGCTGTTCTTCAGGTCAGCAAGTGGGAAGATAGTGCCTTATGAGGGGGATAGGACCAAGGAAGATATCATTGACTTCATTGAAAAGAACAGAGATAAAGCTGCTGGGCCACAAGAACCAGTAAAACATGAATCAGGAAAAGATGAACTCTAAGAAGGTACTTGGTGTTCCAGTTGAAATTGTTATTTGTTATGAAGAGTTATATTGCCATTGCACCAGATCACTTATCTTAAAAATTATGATGTTTACTTGTATGCAGGAACAACAGAATTCTATCAAAGTATACAGACCTGCATATAGTTGGTACAGGCTTGTGCTTGGCAGCTGTTATACTAAAAAATAGTAGCAACAAACCACTGCCTGATGTCCCTTCCCCTTGTCCTCCATTACCTTTAGTTTCTTTTAGCCTTTTACATTTAGAATAAATTGGGGAGGCATTTTCGGCATTTGTAGCTGTAGTACTTTTTGGTACAGCATAGTTTGTAACAGTTTTTTCACAAACTCGACAAACATGTTAAATCAACGGATATTTTCAATAAAATGCCTCTAGTTTAGAATTTTTGCTTCTCCTAGAAAAAATTGGTGTTGTTTGAGATGAATGTTTCCATATTGTTAGCAGTTGTTTTGAAAATTCTGAGGCATTGGGGATTAATGTGTGAAAGAATTTCATGTTTACAGTAAATCTGTGGATTGTGCTGAAGTCTGTAATACTGGGGGTTTTTGTTTGTGGAAAGCAGTTTCCTTGGATGGTGTAATTGGCAAAGAAGTTAAAATGTTTCGCTAATGGGAGGTTCGTTTGGTATATATAGGTGCTTCTACATCGACATTATTTAGAAAGTTAAAACAGTTAAATGTGTTTTAATTCTACAGCGAGTTATTTATCAATTTTTATTCCATAATTTGTGCTTGTATTATATAGTTGCTACAATTTCAGACTACTTGATTCCTTTCTCTCTTCTGAATCCCGCTAATGTCTTTGACCGTCGAATAATTGAAAATTTTGAGGTAAGGGCAGTAGTTTCACATCAACATTAACCCATTTAAAGATGCACCATACCCAATTGCTTTAGTTACTGCGGTTTTAAAGTTGAGCAACAACTGTGGTAAATCAAAGAGAGACGTGACATAGGAAAAATCATTTAACCTTCTCGAAGTCTCTCTCTCTTTCTTTAACTTCAAGCCTATCATTCCATCCTTTAGCCATCGACTTCGACGTAGAGAAAGCCATCAGTCTCCTCTCTTGCAGCTTCTCATCCCCTTTCCTTTCCCATAAGCGTAAATTTTCTATCTATTTAATCAGTCTAGGTTTTTAGTTTTGTGTTTGTCCAAGCTTTGGTTCCTCGCTTCAATTTTTCGACCGACAATCCGTTGAGGGCCCTTGGTACAGCTGTGATTCCTATTAGGTGTCACGAACTTTTTTAAAAATTGTGCGGCTTTAAATATATTGCGTGTTAAATAGTTAAAAAAATTACATAAAAAAAAAAAAATACACACGTCAAATGTTTACACAAATACTCTTTATATTATTAAAAAAAAATAAAGTTATGAGATGAATTATACAAGTGAGAGTCTTTTCTTTATATACTAATAATCTTATACAATCAACGACTGAGATTTAAATGATCTAACGGTGTATATACAAGATAAAATAATATACCTTAAAATATTCTTAAATACCATCACATATTTTTTAAAATATTCATTTTCTAATTAAGATTAACAACCTTAATAAGTCGCGGGATTGACCCGGTTTTTCACCCATGTCAACGGGTCTTTTAGAAGTTTTGATCCGCAATCCGTTCCAACAACCCTTAAGGCCTCTAAAAAACTTTGTCGCACATAAAGTGTTCAAAAAAATACTTAAAAACACTTAAGACGTAATATAGGGTTTAACCGATTTCAACTGTGCAGATTTTATGAGCATCATTGCCATTCCTTCCCCTCCGACGAGCTATGATTTGTTCGACATTTTCTTTGTCAGAGGAAACTTTTGGCAAGCCTCACCAGCCATGTTGTGCATTATCATATTCTCTGGAACTCTACAGACAGTTGTACACCCACTGAGATTGACAGTTGCCGTGGTTTCACTAGTCCTTGCCAGGGCCTCGGCGGAGTGACGTAGCCTTTGATCTATAACAAACAAGCTCTTGACCCAATCGTCATCCTAATCTGTCATAGAGTTAACAACCACTAACCTTCTCTGGCAATATAAATATTTCCCGGCAACACCAAATTTTAATTGTTCATTTGTGCAATTTAGGACTTAGTGCTTGGTTATATTTAAGACTTGTTGATTATTTTTAGTACTTGTTGAGTATATTGTTTTAGCTGTTTGTAGTTGAATTTATGTTTTTCTCCTCCTGCATGAGAGCTGTATTCTTTTGCTCTTGAATTATTCGAATTGTATCTCTTTTCTTCGGAAAGGATTCCTCAATTAAAAATGTTGTTATCTCCCTTGGCAACGAAGAATTGGAGTCGGGCATTTATTAGTGTGAAAGCATATATTAGAATCCCGTTAATTTCTCTTATAATTCTATCAAAAATCCATAATTCTGTATCTTAATTGGATTTTTAATGGAATTCCGTTTATTTGAAAAAAAAAATCACCGAACCCATCCTTCGTATCTTTGATTTGAATAACAAATTCAAGATTTTGCTTTTCACGTAACCACTGAAACTAGATCCGAGCCTTCATTAAAAAGTTGGGAAATCTCTCCTCCCTTTCTCTCTAACCCCTTGTTAGAGAGCTAAGTGCGAGTACCAATTTTTTCTTTCAGTTTTCCTTTAGCCTCTTTCAGTTTTTTCTTTTCTTTGTCTCTTTCTCTTCTTTTCCTCTTTCTATCTTCTTCTTTGTGTGGGCAATGTAACTAGGCTTGGGTACTGTTTCCTTAGAAGCAATACTGCATTTTCCATTGCTAGGTTAGTAAGCAAAGAGACTGTGACCATCTGTTTTTTTGGTTGTGTGATGGATACAGAAATTAATAAAACTCTGGAGTGCACTGACTATCTTAGCAGAAGGAAACGAAGTCTTTAAGATTAAAGGAGAAGATAATGCTCACGGAGAAGAATTAAATGCTAGGTATTTGTTATGCAAAGTGCTGGGTAGCAGAGCAACAAATAGAGATGCTTTCAAGCCCACCATTTGTCAGGTATGGAAACCAGTTGAGCGGGTACAAATAGAGAGTTTGGGGAACAATTAATTCTTGTGTCAGTTTTACTCCATTGAAGATAAAAGAAATGTAGTTGCTGGGGAACCATGGCACTTTGATATGGCTTTAATTGTGTTTACGGAGGTGGAAGGATTAGGGAAAATAAGAAAAATGCCCCTTCCAGTTTACCTCATTCTGGCATCAGATACACGATATTCCTGTTATATGTATGCAGAGGAGGATTGTCAGAAGTCTGGGTAGTATGCTGGGTGAGGTCGAAGAGATTGAGGCTAATGCCCAAGGTAGTTGTATGGGTAAATTTGCTAGGGTCAAAATTAGGATTGATATCACCAAACCCTTGAGGCGCGTCCTTAAAGTGGGATTAGAGGGCTCGAGTGAAGAAACTATCATGCCAGCCCAGTATGAAAAGCTTACCGATTTCTGCTATGCTTGTGGCAAAATTGGCCACGGATTTAGGGAATGCGAGGAGACCAAAAATAAGAGAAACAGCCATAAAGAGGGAGGAATAGGATCTCAGGGCTATACAATCAAAGAAGAGAAAGTGGAGTATGGGCCATGGATGAGAGCAGGCAATCTGGTTGACCCCTACAAACCAAACCGAGCCAAAGACAAAATAACCAAATAGACATTTCTAGAAAATACTGCAAATAACCAATAAAAACCACCAAAAATCACCACCAAACCACAAAACCAGCCGCTTAATAATGTCTCAAAAGCACTATTCCCAGTTGAAACCGAAAGTAATGCCACAAACACAGTAAACCCAAACCTGGAAACAACCTAAGAACCCTTGAGCTAAATCGGTGTGGGCTGGAGGATCCACCAGACCTGCAAACGGGTCATAGAAGCATTAATGAAGTAAGAGAAGATGCTCCCATGGATCTCAATATCTGGGTCAACAGCAAATCAAATATAGATGGCTATCACAGCAGACAAGGAGATCCTAAAAGGAATACTAGCCCTGTAGGGATGGAGGGAACAAGAGATAAAGCGGGAAGTGAGAGGGAAGCGGGAAAGAAAATGGCGGGTTCAAAAGAGATTCAAATTCTTGGCTCCAAAGTGGACCAAGTATTTAAAACGGGCCAGGAAAGCGATAACGAAAACCAAGCCCAAGAAAATGGGAATAAGGTCTCTAGAAAAGGCCAAGTCAAGAAAAGTAGCAAGAAGTGGAAGCAGATTGCACGAGGGCCGGTTACAAAAAATGGGCCCATGAATTGCCTAGCAAATGGAAAGACAGAGGGGATGTATTAGAAGACCTAGAAACAGAATCAGACACAAATAGTAAACCCCTCAAACTCCAACGGCTAGTAGAACCAGGAGGGGACTGTAAAGCAATTGAATATCCCTGCAATCATGAAGATTCATCGGTGGAGGCTAGATTCCAGCCTAGCCGACATCGATGAGTCTCCTCAGTAGGAATGTTCGAGGTTTGGAAAATCCTCGAACATTCCGAGCATTATCCAAAATCCTCAAGTAAAGCAAACCTAGTGTTATTTTCCTAAGTGAAACAAAGCTCCAGGAGAACCAGATGAGAAGAGTGAGTAGTAGGCTAGAGTATGAAAATTGCTTGGTTGTTGGTAGACATGGGTTGGCAGGAGGTATGGCTTTGATGTGGACAAATGAGGTGGATCTTCATGTGGTTTCCTATAGCCGAAGCCATGTGGATTCAATGGTTAAGGACCGTAACAAGTATTGGCGTTTCACCAGGATATACGGAATGTCGGAGAATGAACAAAATCATCACATATGGGAAATGATCAGAAGGTTAGCACAAATAAGTGATGCACCGTGGCTTTGTGGGGGAGATTTTAATGAAATCTTGTCTTAAGATGAAAAAGTTGGTGGTAACCTGAGAAGTCCAAGAGCAATTGAGGGTTTTAGGGATGCTATTAAAGAATGCAATCTAGAGGACATAGGGTGGTGTGGTTTACCCTTTACATGGTCAAACAAAAGGTATGGACCTAACCTTGTGGAGGAAAGACTAGATAGATTCCTTTGTAATTAAGCTTGGGCAGATAGCTTTCTTAGATATCAGGTTAGAAATTTAGTTGTCATTAGCTCAGACCATAGACTTATTGTTGTAATTATACAACACAAGACTTCTCAACCGTTTAAAAGAATTAGAAATTATTAGCAAACACAACAACAAAGATGAACAAGAAACACATAATAGTCTATAGTGGTTCGGCCACCAAGGTAGCCTACATCCACTTCACGAGCTCAACAATAGAGGCTCAGTCTTTGCACTATTACCAAATCAGTTACAGCCCTAAGTACAACCATGCTTCTAATCACACAATCTCAGCAAGAAAGCACTCAAGAACACAAGATCACCAAAACGGATTTTTAACCAAGAAACCAGAAAACCCTAGTTCTATTCTGTTTTGCCCTCTTTTTCTCTCTCACCGAAGACTCTCGAAGAAAACACAATCACAAAACAATCTCAATTGATCTTTTTACAAAATAGCGTAAATGGCATATATATATCAAATACTAAACGGTGGTGTTTTCACTTAGGGCAGCACTAAACCTAAAATTACTTAAATGCCCAGCAGCCCAAAAATATTTACTTTGAGAACCATTCATATATTACAAATTCCACCTTGGTTCTTAAAGTAAATAATTCTTTGGTGCAGAGAATCAGCTTCCTTGCATCATCGCTCTGACTTACCAGACCTTTCATCCTCTGTCAATGTT
The DNA here is from genome assembly GCA_946807835.1 of Ailanthus altissimus. NCBI lineage: Eukaryota > Viridiplantae > Streptophyta > Magnoliopsida > Sapindales > Simaroubaceae > Ailanthus > Ailanthus altissimus. The sequence continues at coordinate 14,756,413 of OX327691.1, forward strand.
GAGCAGACTTAGACATTAATCAAATTTGCTTGCTGGTAATACTTTTGTCCCTATATCAGTTGGATTTTTACATGTTGGTATTTTACTTACTTCTAGGTCACCTTTTGATATTCTTTCTTATAAAGTGAAACTTTATTTCTACATGTTTCGTTTTCTCATGAAACATGGGATTTCTGCACAGATGAAGTGTACTCTGGTTATTAGAGTGAATTGTCACTGACCTGTTTAATTTCTTAAGTTCACTCAGCATTCCTTTTAGACAAATGCCTTCCTTTACTGCTTCAGTCAAGGCCATATACTCTGCTTCTGTACTTGAGAGTGCAATGATTAACTATAGTTGTGATTTCCAGCTTATACAACACCCATTAAGAGTAAAATAATAGGCTGTCACAAATCTTCTTTTATCTCTATCGCCTACAAAATTAGAGTCTACATATCCAACAAGCTCAATTTTTTTGTTAGTCCCATTAAATATTAAGCCATAATCTAATGTATCATTAATATATCTCAATAGCCATTTCATACCTAACCAATGGGTTTTACCAGTGTTAGCCATATATCTACTAAGTACGCTAATGGAGTAAGCCAGGTCAGGTCTGGTGCAAATCATAAAGTACATGACTGATCCTACAGCATTAGCATATGGTACATCTTTCATTTCATGTATCTCTTTATCAGTTTTAGGACACTGTTCAAGGGAAAATTAGAAGTGGCCAGTTTGTGGTATTTTGATAGGTTTTGACTTTATCATGGAAAACCTAGTCAAGATCTTTTGTAAATAACCTTTTTGAGATAAAAATAATTTTCTTTTAATTATGTTTCTTATTATATTAACTCCTAAAATTTTCTTAGCTGGATCAAGGTCTTTCATGTCAAATTCTAATTTTAAGAGTGTCTTTAACATATTAATTTCAGATTTACTCTTGCTGGTTAAGAGCATATCATCTACATAAAGTAACAAGTAAATTTTCTTATCACTGTCCAAATTCATAAAGTAAAAACAGCTATCATAGCTACTTCTATTAGATCTCAATTTTATTACAAAGGCATCAAATCTTTTATATTATTGCCTTGGTGACTGTTTTAGTCCATACATAAATTTTTTTAATAGACACATATAATCAAGTTTGGTTTTATCTTTAAATTCCAGTGGCTGTGTCATATATATTGTTTCTTCAAGTTCACCATATACAAAAACAGTTTTGACATCTAATTGTTCTAATTTCCAATCAAAATGTGAGACTAGGGCTAAAATAAGTCTAATTATTGTATACTGAACTACAGGTGAGAAAATTTCAGTATAGTTAATTCCCTTCTTTTGTGAGAATCCTTTAGCCACTAATCTAGCTTAAATCTAGGTGGATTAGTATTGTTTATTCCCTCTTTTAATTTGTATATCCATTTACATTATACAAGTTTTTGTTTTTATGGGTGAGGCACCAAAATCTATGTGTTATTTAATTCAAGAGATTTCATTTCATCACACATCGCATGATATCAGTTCTTAGCATTATTACCAGTCATTGCTTCCTTATAACTATTAGGCTCAGATATATTTAATTCTAATGATGACATTAAAGCAAATGCAATAAGATCATAGGATAAATATTTAGAAGGAGCTTTTACCTCCCTCCTTACTCTGTCTCTTCCAAGTTGGTAATCTTGTAGAGAAGACGAGGATTTTGATTGTCCTTATTGACTTTGTTGATTTATCAGTTCATCATTATACTGAACAGGTTCTTTTATCTGATCTTGTTGTACTTTCACCTCAAAGTAAGTTGTCTCCTTATTAGGAGTTGTATCATGTTTCTGACCTGTACTTATATTACCTGTATTTTCTGGATTAATGTTTAAACAGGGCATAATTGTCTCATTAAAAATGAAATTTTGACTGGTAATAATTTTTACCCCTGGGCTGTCTCTCAGCCACAATCTATAACCCTTTACCCCATCTGGATAACCTAAGAACACACACTTGTTAGACCTAGGTTCTAGTTTATCATCTGACTTGTGTGCATATGCAGCACACCCAACACTCTCACGTGTTTATAACTTATTTTTCTTCCTAACCAAAGTTCTTGTGGAACTTTAAAGTTTATTGCACTGGAAGGTGATCTATTAATCAGATAACAAGCAGTACGTAATGCTTCCCCCCAAAAATATTTTGATAACCCTGAACTGATTAGCATATATCTTATTTTATTCATGAGGGTTCTATTCATTCTTTAAGCAACCTCATTTTGTTGAGGTGTATGTGATACAGTTCTGTGTCTTAGAATATCATTATCCTTACCAAAGTTGTTAAATTCTTCATTACAGAACTCTAAACCATTATCAGTTATCATGGCTTTTAGCTTTTTGCCAGTTTGATTTTCAACTAAGTTCTTTTATTGTTTAAACCTTACAAAGGTATCACTTTTATTCTTTAATAAGTACACCCACAGTTTTTTGGAATAATCATCTATTATTGACAAAAAATACCTATTTACAGTATATGTACTCGTGTGAGTTGGACCTCATAAGTCTGCATGAGCATATTCTAATACAGTTTTAGTTCTATGGGCACTTAGTTTGAAACTTAATCTTTGCTATTTTTCTAGAATACAATGTCACAGAACTTTATTTTGGAGATTTTGTCATTTTCAAGAACTCCATTCTTATTCAACTCAAGTAGACCTTGATCACTAATGTGACCAAGTCTTCTATGCCAAAGTTTTGTATTATCTAAGTCCAATGTAGCAGCAACAATTACAGGGTGAGTTACTGTTGTTCCCTGAAGAATGTAGAGGCCTTTTGTTTTAATCAATTTCATTACAACCATTGCTCCATGGATTATTTTCAATTGGCCATTTTCTACTTTATAGGTGTATCCACCTCCATCCAATATACCTAAAGAAATTAAATTTCTTTTTAATTCAGGTACATATCTTACATTCTTAAGGAATCTAATACGGTTATCAAACATTTTGATAGCAACAGTCTATATTCCTTCTACCCTACATGTTTCATTATTACCCATTAGAATCATTCCACCATTATATTTTTTAAAGTTCCTAAACCAATCTTTATTAGGGCACATATGGTATGTACAGCCTGAGTCCAGTACCTATACATTCGAATTACCACTTAAAGAAATTGTTAATGCTTCAGCGCTGTCATAACCATCACTAGCTATGGCAGCTTCTGAATTTGCAGGTGATTTTTCTTTAAATTTCTTTAGTCTTTTATAACAGTTTCTTTTAATATGTCATTCTCTGCCACAGTAGTAGCATCTCCTAGACCCAAACCTAGATTTTGAATTTTCTCCTAAATTTTTCTTTATTCTCTTTCTTTTCATTCCTGCCCCTTGCAAACAAGTTTTCACTATTATGAGTTTCTTTTCTTTCTAATTTTATTTCCTGTTCATGAGCTCTTAAGGCAAATAAGCAATAATCTAAGGTCAAAGATGTTCTACCATACTTAATAGCCAATTTAACATCCTTATAATAAACAGGTAATGAATTTAGCAAAATCACAGCTTGATTTTCATCAGAAATGGTTTCACCAGTATTAGTCAGGTTAATGCAGATTTTCTTCTAGTCCTTTAGTGGAGTCCATTTTAAAACCAAATAACCTTTCCTTTAACAGTATTTTACTAGACATAGATTTTGAAATGAACAAGGTTTCAAGCTTACCCAAGAGACCAGCTGTCGTGGTCTCTTCGTTTACTTGTCGTAAGACGTTGTCTAAGAGCTGTAGCACAATTGCACTGAAAGCAATTTCATCGTGTTCTGTAACTTGTTCTAGTGCCATTGTTTTTTAAAGCTCTAGAAGGTCTAACAAGGCCCTTGACACCTTCTGTTGTATTAGGATTGCTTTCATCTTCTTTTGCCACTAATTAAAGTCACCACGTCCATTGAACTTGTCGATCTCTAATCTTGTGGTACTCATAGCTTAGAACACCGATTCTTTAAACACAACAAAAGGGAAAGAACAAAGAAGTCTTTACAATCGTAAACCCTAAAACCCTAGGCTCTGATACCAATGTTATAATTATACAACATAAAACTTCTCAACCGTTTAAAAGAATAAAAAATTATCAGCAAACACAACAACAAAGATGAACAAGAAACACACAATAGTCTATAGTGGTTCGGCCACTAAGGTAGCCTGCATCCACTTCACGAGCTCAACAATGGAGGCTTAATCTCTGCACTATTACCAAATCAGTTACAGTTCTAAGTACAACCATGCTTCTAATCACACAATCTCAGCAAGAAAGCACTCGAGAATACAAGATCACTAGAACAAATTTTTAACCAAGAAACCAGAAAACCCTAGTTCTATTATGTTTTGCCCTCTTTTTCTCTCTCACCGAAGACTCTCGAAGAAAATACAATCACAAAACAATCTCAATTGATCTTTTTACAAAACAGCGTAAATGGCATATATATATCAAATACTAAACTGTGGCGCTTTCACTTAGGGCAGCACTAAACCTAAAATTACTTAAATGCCCAGCAGCCTAGAAATATTTACTTTGAGAACCATTTATATATTACACCTATCATGGCCGAAAATTTGAAGGGTAAGAAGAATTATGGGAAAATGCAGTTAGCTAAAAACAAGTTCCATTATGAGGATTTCTGGTCCTCTTATGATAAATGCAATGACGTAGTTTCAAAGGAATGGGCAAAGCAACCAATGAAGGGGCATGAACCAATTGTTGACTTTGTATCAAGTTTGAGCAAGACTAGTGCTGCCTCGAGAGAATAGAGTATAAAGGAACTTGGACAGAGGTAAAGAAAGATTAGATCTCTAACTAATGAATTGGACAGTCTGCAACAAGATAACCAATTTGATCAACAAACCAAAATAAAGGCGATAGAATGCCAGATTGATAAGTTGCTCCAAGATGAAAAGACTTATTGGTGACAAAGATCAAGAATTGCATGGCCCAGGGAATGGGACGGGAATACGAAGTTCTTTCATGCAAAAGCCAATAGTAGAAGAAGAAAGAATACAAGAAAATGCCTGTTTAATGTAGAGGGGATCTGGGTAGACAGTAAGGCAAATGTGAAAGATACTGTCTGCAACTACTTCAAGGACCTTTTCAAATCAGCTACCCCTTCAGAAATGACAAGGTAGCTGCCCTGCGAGGGATAGACCTCAGAGTGACTTAGGAGATGAATTGTGAGCTCTGACCATTTACTAGAGATGAAGTAGTAATGGTAGTCTGGCAAACTAGCCCTTCAAAGGCCTTAGGCTCTGATGGAATGCCTGCCAGCTTTTACGACAAGCATTAGAGTAAGGTGGGGGAGAGTACAGTCCAAGCCTGCCTCGAAACATTGAACCATAGAGGTAGACTCAATTCCCTCAATCATACCTTGATTATATTGATTCCAAAAATATAGAATCCCCAATCTCGATCACAATTCAGGCCTATTAGTCTATGCAACATAATCTATAGATTTATAACTAAAACCATTGCCAATAGACTAAAAAACGTTCTTTCTTGTATCCTATCACTAAATCAAAGTGCATTTATCCCAAGGAGATTTATTAGTGATAATATCATAGTAGGATATGAATGTCTCATAAGATTAGAAATTAAAAAAAGAGAAAATAAAGATATGTTGCCCTTAAATTAGATATTACTAAGGCGTATGATAAGTTGGAATGGAATTTTCTAAAAGATGTAATGCTTAAAATTGGATTTGAGGCTTGCTGGGTTGATCTGATTTCTAGATGCATCACTAACCCTTCTTTTTCAGTCAAAATAAATGGAAGATTAAGTGGTTTTGTAGTAACCAGTATCCACGACTGGTAAGAATAAGTATTTATATATATATAAATATACGTATTTTATTTGTATGTTGGTGATACTTGAATTATATATTGTTATTAGTAATATTTTTATAGGTTAAGGATATACGATTAGTATTGGGTTTATTTGTATGACTTTAGATTTATTTTAGGGACCAAATTGTTATACTTTGAAAGTTTTGGGGGCAAATTCGTAAATATCAAAAATTAGCCTCTTAGTATAAAAATACACTTTTAAACCCTAATTTACCATTTTTAGGTCGAGCTACCCATTTTAAGAGAGAGAAGAGAGAAATAGAGGAGAGAGAAAGAGGAGAAGAAGAAGAAAAAGAAGAAGAAATTAGAAATTTGAATTTCAAGAGGTATATCATACGTATTTCTCAATTTATTGGTATTAATTAAGTTAATTCCTTTAAGTTTTGATTTCTGAAAATATGTATAATTGAGGATTTGTTGTGTATTTCGTAAGATCATATGAGAATTGATGATGATCTATAAGATAGTTTGATAAATCATGATGAATTATGGAATTTCTGCTGGATAACCTCTTGATCTAGGAATTTTATAAATTGTTGTGATTCGATTCTGGTTTTGAATTTTGAGTATATGAAATTAGACATGTTTAGGATCATCTGAGACTTTGAATCGACTGAAAATCTCGGAAATTGAATTTGTAGTGAATTTACCAAAATGACCCTGGAATTCTGGAAATTTCCTGTGTAAACAGTATGATACAGTGGAAAATAATTTTTGACCTACTGAATGATCTTTAAAAATTATGAATTTGTGGAATATGATAATTTTATATGTCTAATATGATATACTCGGAATTGAGAATTTAGATCAATGTGGTTGAAGTGTTATGAATTTCTAAAGTGTATCAGCTCATTGTAGTATTTGATTAACAGATTTTTAAAGTTATGAAATAAAATAGTTTTAAAATACTTTTGGCAGTTATTTGGAAGCCAAATATTTATCATGGACTGAGATATGTGTCAAGAGTAATTATGTGGTAGTTTTATAATTTTTGAGTTAGTATATGATTTTATAAAATTGGGAGATTGAATACTGTTCAGTAAGTATTTTGATCCTGTCAGGTTTGTAGTTTGGATTCGATGGTGTGTATGGAATGGATTGTGTAGGAATTTTGATATAATATTCATATATAAGAAGTATATATGAGTCAAGAATGATATATTCTGATTTCGGAGTAATTGGACATCATTTGATGTATTAGAAATTTTTGTTAAGTGTAAGTGGTCAGAATGACAGGTTTTGAGAAACCAAATATTTAGACCAATTTGATGTGATAAATGCATTGTGTATAATTTTGTAAGCTATTTAAAGTATTTTGTGTGAATTGTGAGGCTTATGAAAGGATTAATCTCCATTGATAGGTTAAGGAGATTTAAGCCTTGTAGCTGAAAGTGTTAAGAGGTAAGTATACTAGACTTTTTACTGAAATCACAATAAACATAGTAATTGTTTTGTATGATTTTGCAAATGGGGTTAAGAATATGTTTATGTTATGTCAAAGTATATTTTGATATAAAATATGAATATATGTTTCTGAATATGAGCATTGACATTGAGCATGGACATACATGTGTTTTTGTAAGTGAGCTTTCAAAATAAGATGTGTTTAATAAAGAAAGCTTTTGAAGTGTAATATGTCCATGAGAAATATTTTTTATTTTGAGGGTACTTGAACTCACTGTTAACTTAGTAGGCATTTTATGTGATTTGTGGAGCCTTTATGTGTGGCCTTTCCTTTGGGATGGGTATATGTTATGTGTTCCGTATGTAGGGAGGATCCTATTGGTACCTAAAGGAAGAGTGAGTCATCACATTCGTGTGGTGGCGTATTGGTGCATGTGAGAGGACTCACCGATGATCAGGGTGAGGGTTTGGCTTTTACCTTCGGGCATAAGCATTATATATGTGTTATTCAAGACCTCACTTGTACTATTCCTCTCATACGGTATGTCACCTACGAGTGACATTTGGCTCATTATGTGATATGTGATATGTAAATCCTACTAAGTAGTAGTTGAGTGATGGTATTCCTATTATGTGTTTTGAAAGAATGTGTAAGCGCTTACATGATATGTGATTTGATAAGATTATGATTTTGATTAATCACAGCATATCATACATATGCATTGTGTACATATATGTATTTGTATTTGATATATGAAAAATTAGTATGCTTACTGAGTTTTATACTCATTATAGTTTATGGTGATTTCAGGTAAATAAGGTGCATGTGTGCTTAGCGGATTTGGCAAGGCTTCTGCTGTTCCTTGGGTTCCCTAAGTTGCTAGGTTGTTGTGTGTTTCATTTGGGGACACGTGGGATAGGATATTTGGTTTGTCCCTATTGAATAAATACTTATGTATTATTTCATTGTGTGTGGATTGGATTTGGTTTAAGTTTTATAAAGTGTGGTTATTGGATGATTTTAAGTAAGAATTTGCAATGGATATATTCTGGGCTCCCGGTAACAAAGTTGCTACTGGTGACGTAGTAGAGTGTTAATCTCTGAGAAAACTCTGCATATCTCCGGTTTAATAATTGTCCCAGTCATAATTCAATTGCTATAATTCTGAAAGAAATTGAAATGAATGTTTAAATATTGTCAAGAGAAGTTTATATTTATATGTTAGGTTATGGTTGATTTTAGTGTTGAACTTACTAGCAACTTGCTAAGGATTTCTGTGTTGAATGAAAGTTGAAAATTTTGTGTAATATTATTTATGAGTGCACATGCAGTGAATGAATACAAGTGATGTCGTGTGTCGGATCTTTTGGGTCTGGGGCGTGACAGGTTTTTTCAAGGCAAGTAGGGGATTAAGACAAAGCTGCCCCTTGTCTCTCTACTTGTTTATTATTGGTGTTGAGGTGCTCTCATCCCTCCAGAATCAAGCTGAACAGACAAGGCAACTAAAAGGGTCAAATTCAATGCTTCACTGGCTGTCTCCCATTTATTATTTGTTGATGATAGCATGGTGTGCATCAAGACCACAACAGGAATATAGAAATCTTAAAGGCATATTTGATTGCTATAGTAATGCCTTAGGCCAAACCTTTAATCTACATAAGTCATCCATCTTATTCAGCCCCAATATGAACAGACCACAAACCTTAGCCATAAAAGACATATTTCAACTTGCAGAAGTCTCTATGCATAAAAGGTACCTAGGGCTTCCCTCCAAGGTGGGCAGAAATAAGAAATCTTTCTTAAATGAAATCAAGATTAGGTTCTCTAACAAAATTGGGGCTTGGAATGAGAAACTTTTTTTTAATGGTGGTAAGGAAATCCTAATCAAGGCAGTGGGGTAAGCATTGCCTACCCATGCTATGAGTGTGTTCAAGCTTTCAGATGGTCTCAGTGTTGATCTTCAAAGAATTCTAGCTGGATTCTGGTGGGGCTCAGCATAGGAAGGACAAAGGAAAATGCACTGGGCTAGCTGGGGAAAGATGTGCAAAAGGAAGTGAAATGGGGGTCTTGGTTTTAGAGATCTCAAATGTTTCATCCAGACCCTTTTAGCTAAGCAAGGGTGGAGGATATTGCAGTGCCCTGACTTCCTGACTTCTAAAATTCTAAAAGCGAGATATTTTCCACACAATTACTTTCTGGAGGCTAAGATTGGATTAAATCCCTCCTATGTTTAGAGGAGTATACATTGAGGCAATCGCCTTTTGAAAAAATGTATCAGATGGCACATAAGCAATGAGTGTACAGATCTATTATAGTAATTGGATCCCAAGGGGCACTACACTTTCCAAACCTTTCCTGATGACAGCAAGGTTGAACTACTATTAGAAGATAATAACAGCTGGAATAGGATCCTCATAGAGCAATCTTTTCTCAGGGAAGATGCAGAAATCATCCTAAAAATTCCTCTACCACCAACAAAGATTGATGACCTAGTTTGCTGGCATTATGACAAGAGTGGTGTATATTCAGTCAAAAGTGACTACTACTTAGCCTTGGGTGGTAATACCCCTCTGGAACCTGAGTCTTCCTCAACACAAAGCAAGGTCTGGAAGCTGATATGGAGCCTCACCCTTCCTCAAAAGGATAGGATTTTTGTTTGGAGAGCTCTTTCAAACTTGCTGCCCACTGCAGTTACTCCCACAGAGAGGAAAATGATCACTGACCCCATTTGTCCGAGATGCAGAAAGGATCCTGAGTCAACTTTTCATGCCTTGATTAAATGTAAAATGTAAAGCTAATGAAGTCATATGGCAGGGCACTCTTTTTGCAGAACTTATTAAAGGATGCAACAACATGGATATCTGGATGTTTGTCCAGTACATCACTACTGTTGTTACTGATGGTGAATTGGTGAAGCTTCTAATGCTTATGTGGTTTAATTGGCAAGCAAGAAATTGTTTGTTGATGGAACGCAAGCACACTAATCCAACTCTGCTGATTGCTAGAGTTTGAGGCCTATGTGGAATCCTGCCAGCAATGTTCTATGAAGCAATCTATCTTGGCTGCCCCAACAAAGATCCCTGTGACACACACTGGTGTAGAAAGGGCAACTTTTGAGCCTGGGAATGTTATCCATGTTGATGCAGCTACAGCAGCAAAAACATGGCAGGCCTTGGTGTCTACATCAAACAGTGTAATGGTCAGATGGATTTTATGGCAACAAAAATAAGTTCTTTTTGGGGTGATGTTGAGGCTGCAGCAATCATGTATGGCTTGCAAGTGGCCTCGAACTTCCAATTGACTCCTGTATCCATTTTCTCAGATGCACAAAATGTAGTTGAGCTGGTTAAGAGATCTTTGGTTTCTCTAAAGGAGATCAGATGGATGATTGCTGATATTCAAGCTTGTCTGAAACTGAATCCATTAAATAGCATTCAATATGTATCTAGGTCCTGTAATACCACAGCCCACAACTTAGCTAAATTTGCTGTCAAAAACAATTGTAATGGTCTCTGGCTGGATTCTTTTCATGTCCAGGTTGCTTTATAATATCGATTTTCCTTTTCAAAAAAAAAAAAGATCCGGGCCTTCATTTCATTCACATTCATGTGATATATATTTTGCAGTTTTGTATCGTAAACAAATAATTGAAATTCTTTTAAGATAAGCTGCTAGTAGTGGTAGTAGATTCATAAAAGCCCTGTCAATCTGACATTAAAACCAAAAATTAAAAATTAAAATAATAAAACTAAACCACAGCCAATTCTTTCATTTTAGGCCTTCTCTCGGGGGCCTCAGCAGTGTATGCCTTCCTCTTGCTAAAAGCACTACTGTTATTGCTGCTTATAAAGTTGTTGATCTCGTCCATGTTGTTGTTATTATTGTCATCGTTTTCGTTAATGTTATTATCTTGATTGCTGTTGTCGAGGGATCTCAAGAGATGAGGCTGAAGCTTCTCCAAATCTGATAGCTGAAGTGGCTTCAACAGGAACTCCTCTGCTCCTCCTTCCAGGCACCTGTCAATATCCACAAAGAAATTGTTATTACCTCGTTAAACTCTGACATTAATATATATATATATATATATATATAAGAATAATCTAGGGGGGCGATATTATGTATTCCTCACGTTACTGTAGACCACATTAATAAGTGGCTCTAACTAATTAATCGATTACTTTAATTTATTTGTAATAAGCTACAGAATCTCACCCCTTTTGTGTGTGTGTGTATATTTATATATATAAAGAACTGGGAAAAAGTTCAAGGGAGCTGAAGAGAAAATTACTTACATGCTGATTCTTGAAGGTTCATTTTCTGAAGACATGACCACGACTGGTACGTCTTTCCAGTAAGATCCCTGCGTGTTTAAGAAAGATTTTTCTACTTTAATAAAAAAAAACATACAAATCAATATTGTGATCCACACTCAGGGTTTTATTTTTTTAATTCTTTTCTTTGTAATCCAATTTTTGAGTGACTTTGAAGCAATTTCATACTTTGTAAAAGAAACTGAGGGGAAAAAATCCAGATAAGATGACTACGTTTGGATATCTTAATAAAAATTCTCATTTCTTTTCATAAACCCTGCTAGATTTAATGAACAATCAAATATGAGAAAATGTTGGATACGGATTCCATTTTTGTACTGAAAACGTGTGAGGCAAATAGTTTCTACTTTTTAATGTTCAAAAACAAAAAAGTTAACAATAGTCATGGGAGCATGCAACTTGCAATTTAAAGATGGGTATAGGTTGGCGACTGCAAAATGCAAAGCTGTGAATTCAATTATTAAGGTTGATGATTGACCTTGACCCGTTTGAGTAAATCATAGCCGCTCATCCCGGGCATACAGTAGTCTGTCATGATCAAGTTAACTCTCGATCCCTGCAATTCATATTTCATCGTAAGATATGAAATCTTTTTACGTAGCATGTTACTGTTAAAAGATCGATCTTCAGTAGTTTTTAATTCTATTCTGTCTAGAGTACATTAATCTAGCGTTGCCGTATTCACTTGACTTGTTCTATTTCGCCAACTTACTGGTACTGGTAGAAAACTGGCACAGTATTAGAGGAGCAAAAAATGGCATCGGATCTCTAGGTTTATTTGCTCTAACAACACGTGCTTAATTTTCTTAAATCACGGGTTCATATTTACTACTATCAGAATCATAAGAAAAATGGGTACCGGGCAATTAACAATAAGATCAAAACTTTGGTAACTGTAATTTTGCCTTGCACATTTTCACATCTAACTATACTCATCATTTTATTTCAGATTATTTGAAATGAAAATTTATGACTGCTTTTAAAAAAAAATGTTTATTTACTTACTTAGACCAGAAGGAAAATATCTAAAAACTTGTATTTGAAAGAATTTTGTACAATTCTTTTGGCATGACCTCAGATATTCATATTTCATTCCATATAAAACCTAATAATATAGAATTAGTAAATAGAATTTTTGCCCTAATGCTCTTAGTTAATGAATTTTCTATAACTTCTTCCTGTTAGAAGTAGAAATACTATTCTTGTGGCCCATTGAAAAAGCGGGATGAATTTTTCTTTAGACATCTTTTCTCTCCTTTAAGGAATCAGATTACCCAGAAAGAAAGAGGAAGAAGGAGTTGAAGTTCATTTTTTTAATTAAAAGAAGAAGAAGAAGAAGAAGAGAAAGTTGTGTTGTACAAAATTTTGGAGATGGATGTAGAATTTTGGAGAAAGCTTATCACCATTTATAAATACAAAGTTGTGTTGTATGGAGGATATGAGGGTGAAAAAGAGAGATGGAATAAGGAGGAAGAAGAAGAAGAATCAATTCTTATCACCTCTTGATGTGATGAGTACTTGGGAGAAGAAGCAGTAGAATCATTGTCTAGGTTATCAAGCAGTCCCAGATATTCCAAAGCTTTATCTCCAGAATCCACGCACGTCACTGCAACAACACAACTTCGCAATTCTAAGTACATCTATATGTATACAATATATAAGGGGGAGAAAATTTTTACTTAAAAGTGTATATATATATATATATATATAGGGTCTGATAACAAAGAAACAAAAGAATATATGAGTTCATTACAAATAATATGAAGCAAAAAAAAAAAAACCACATTAATAACATCAACCAAAATACATGTAAATTTATACCTTGGTAAGAGGAGATTCTGAGTAGCTTCTCCAAAAGTTTCCGATCAATGAGACTATCATCAACTGCCAAAACATGAAAAGTTTGTTCTTGTTGCTGTTGCTGTTGCTCTTCCACTTTTGCTTCTTGTTCTTGTTGCTGTTGCTGTTGCTCTTCCACTTTTGCTTCTTGTTCTTGTTGCTGTTGTTGTATTAATTTTGCTTCTTGTTGCAATTGCTGTTGTTGTTGGTGGGTGTTTTCAAAATCTGCTTTCAACTCCATTTACTACTAATACTCGAGAACAAATCAAAACGAAAACAAAAACAAAGCAAAGCAAAGCAATATTATGATCCGTTGTGATTCTCAGAAGCAGCTGATCATCAGGGTTATATAATTTTTATTGTACACACTGTTAAGCCTTTTTATAAAGAGAGAAAAGCAAAAGATAGAGCAACTTAAAGAGATAAGAGAAAGAGAGAGAGGCGTGCTTCGTGGGAATGAATGAGAGAGTGTGGTTTGTTTCTTTAGGTTAAGCTTATTATTATTATGAGCGATGAGTTAGGTGAAGATAGCAATACAAATTCAAGCAAAAAAATTAATTATAACTTTTTTTTCTTTTTCTTTTTCTGTTTTGCAACCCAAAAACAAGAAAAACAAAAATGTTTTATGTGTTTTTTCCGTTTGTGAAATCTCTCACTAGATTCGCCATATAACGTGTTGGTACAACCACTCATATTTCTATCTCTCTATCTCACTTTATTTCCTTTTTTTTCAACTTTTGATTGGATTTTGTTTGATTTCTAAGGAAAATGAGGAGATATCTTTGTTCCCATTTGGGTCATGAACGATGATTGTATAAGGATTTGTTTGATTTTTGGTGTAAGATTCGTTTGAAGACTTTGACAAATTAAAAAGTTTCTGCTGTATCTTAACTAATTAAACTTCTATTATTTATACCATATCTTTCTCACTTCACTTCACTTCACCACCCCACTTTTCAAAGTTGGTTTAATTCTTCTTTTTAATTTATTAATCACCTTCTGCCTACCAATTTAAAATGTTGTAATGTGTATATGGCACAAAAATATACTTAAATTTTGTTTACATGTATGCATGACTTACAAGTTGGAGTGTAAAATTCGTATTCTAACTAATGTGTCATCAACTAATTATTATCATGTGTCAAAGTAATTATTAACTTCTTAATGTTTATTAATATGATAATTATATAACACTTAATATTAATTAAAATACAAATTGTATATCCTAAATTTTTAAGTCTAGTATAATTGTTCTATTATTATCATTATTTTAAACGTTAATTAGAGCTATAATGACATGTTAGTAAAAACAAATATATTATGAAATTTTGATAATAGTTTTTGCAAATTTAGGAGAGCAAAACCAAAAATTGATTCACATAAATTCGTGTTTGAAAATGCCACATCACGCTATATGGCTACATCTATCTTTGTGTAGTATGTATTGACTGATGAAAAGAAGTTAAAAGCACATGCAATTAAAAATAATAATAAATCTATTTTATACTACTTCTACCACTAATAATAATATGAATTAGTTTGCAAATATATATTATAATTCATCAACTATTTTTCTTCATTTTAAGAAAGAAAATTTCCATTTTTAATTATTTATAAATTTTCTAAATATATATTTATTTAAATAACCCAATAATAAAAGAACTTGTAATGCATCTAAAAATGCTAAGTTCGAATTTCACTTCTCTTGTATAAAAAAAAATAACTTTTTGAATGATATACCAAAATGTAACTCAAAAATCATAAAATTAAACAAAATTGAGAAATAAGACGTAATTTTGACAACATGCGAACCCTATAGTAAGCCTAAAAGCAGTATGAGGAAAAATAGAAAATTAGAAAAATGATTGGTCAATTCTGAAATTAGAAAAACAAGACTTAGGAACAGAAAAAATCTATTAATCTTATTTTGGTTTGGACATAATTAGAATTTTGAGCACAGAAAAGGCTAAAAAGATAATTACGACCACAGCGAAATTTTTATGCAATAAAATGTCTATCAAATCAGCTAAGACCACGGGGACGGAATCAAATCATCGATCTCGTTATATAATGTTGAAGGGGACATGAAATAAATAAAGGGGTCCAATGACAGGGACCCACCCAGCAAATTTTGAAAATCTTTGTGGGTCCACTTGTAAATATAAATCTTTTTAGGGGGGGCCACTTTCCTTACTGCTCTAAATCTCCCAAATTTCGAATCTGTCCCCGTCGAGGGGGGTGTCCCAGTCCAATCCAAAGTTAGTATGGAAGGTTTTATTTCTAGGTTTTACTTTTTTTTTAATTATTATGGGGCCCACTGTTTGTCTGCCACGTGTTGGTTAGTCCATAGTGGTGTGCTTGTCGTACGCCTGACAATGTAGTCGTCTGATTAAGCGATTATGACACGACGCGACATCACTGTTGTTTCATCTAAATTGATGCTCTTTGCTTTTCTTGGTTAGTTTTTTATTGTACCATATTTTAGTAAAAAGAATTTCAATAAATCTTCAAAACAAAACAAAATTAATCTTGTGAGAAAATTAAATTCACGAGAAATAAGAAAGAAAAAATTCTTTTATCTCCCTTTGCGCCTTCGCGTAACATGAATTAACCAATTAATATTATTAGAAACTTAAAAAATAAAGAATATTGTTACAATTTTCAAACTTTAATTTTAAATTTTTTATTTTAAGTGAAGTGTTAAAAAATTATTAAATGATAAAATAATATATAAATAATTTTAAAATTATAAAATTAATGGTAAACATTTTAGTATTTTTGTGGAATTTTTTATATAAAAGATGCAAATTGTATTAAAATAATTATTCTATTTTTTTATTAATAGAATTTAAAAATTTTAATAAAATTTCATTAATAAGAGTTATTTTATGTGAGTAAGCGACACATGTGATATCAGATGAATTGTAAACATTTAAGTGTACGTGTGGTTTTTTTATTAATAAAAATGCCAATTTCATTAAAATAATTATTTTATTTTCATTCAAAAAAAAGTTCAATTTATTTTTTTCGTTTAAGATTAGACTGTCTATATTATTTTATTTTAATTTAAAAGTTCTACTTCATTTTAATATAAAATAAACCTAAAAGATCTGTTTATCAAAATACAGTACAAACTAGAACCTTGATGAATTAATCCCTTTGAGACGAAAAAAAAATCAATTAAGTGAATATTAATTAATCAAATAATTGATAAATTAGTAATTCGTGAAGATATATTTATTTATTTTAAATATTATATATAATATTATTTTACTGTAGTTAAGTAAAGTAAATATTTTATTTTATGAACTAACTACATTTAATGTGTTTTGATGAAATAAGTAGAATTCAGGTTTTTTCGAAAAATTATTTCTTTTTATAAAAATGTATATATATAATATTATATTATTCAATGTACTACATTCTTTTATTTTATGAACATTTAATCAAAAAATATATAAGTAAAAAGATATTATCGGTTTAGTTATATATTAATTTATATAGTAAATATGTGATATATAAGAAAAAAATTATACTAAAATTACAGTACAAATTTTACATCTCAATGAATTACAAATTTACAACACTGAGTAACTGCTTAATGAATTACAACACTAACTAAATAACTACAACTAAAATTACAACATTAATTGAATAAACACTAACTAAATAATTGCGATTATAATTATAACACTAAAATAAATACTAACTAAATAATTGCAATTAAAATTGCGAATTACTACACTAACTGAATTCAATTAAATAAACACTAAAGAATGACTAATTATAACACTAACTAAATAAACACGCAAATTATAACACTAATTGAAAATTTGCAACTACAATTACGAATTACAATATTAATTAAATAATTACAATTAAAATTACAACATTAACTAAATAATTACAATTAAAATTATATAAATTATAGCACTAATTAAATAATTTTAATTAAAATTACAATACTAATTGAATAAATACAACACATAATTTCATTCATTAAAGAAATTAAAATTTTCTTAAATTTTTTAACTTTTGTCGGGATTCGAATACTAACCTAAACTAAAGAAACAAAAATTTAGTCATTAAAACAAAGCAACTAGCTACATATAAAAACATCTGAATCTAACTAAACCATATAACTTATCCAAAATTTAACCTCAAACTTTTATTTATTTATTTATGATTATTATTATTTTGAACCTAACTTGACTTGAAAACGTTAAGAAACGTGATTAGTGGAGGATCATCTAGAAAAAAAAGGACAAAAGCAAATAACTGCCTCAAAATTTTGACAAATTGTCAGTGAACAGGATTAACGTGCAAACAAATTAAACAACCCATTTAATTATATGTAGCCTCATCGCCTCAATCTCATGCACGCTTAGGAAAAAAGAAAAAAAAAAGGAAATCAATCAATTCATCCCGAATAAAATAATTCTTTTTTGGATAAAAGCGAATCCCATTTGTTGCCCATCTCTTTCTATCAGTCGCTTATTCCTCTTCACAAAAAAAATAAATAAATAAGGTTTTAACTGTTTTTAGTTAATTTGACTTGAAGAAGTAATGTGGGCCTTTCCCTTCTTTACCCCTAATAATAATAATAATAATAAACTAAATTAGGATCTTCTTGACCGATATTGTGACATAGACTTATCAGTTCTCTATATATTTATTTTAATAATTTTTTTTGGTCACATATATGTTGATCTTTAATTAAATAACTAAGTATATTACATATATAATTTATATAAAGAGAGAAATAACTTAAACAATATTCTTTTCATTTACAACGTTATTTTGATAATTTATAATTTTATATTTTATTTGGAAAATATTACAAAATTGCATCTGACATTATTTATTTTATATATTTATTAAAAAGTGATGGTATATTTCTTAAATATTATTTGAAATTTTTTTATTATAAATTGATGTAATAATGATAAAATAGTATAACTTTTAAAATTATCATTATACAAATTCACTATTTAATAATTATTTAATAGTTAACACAGAAATAAATTTTAAAATAATATTTAAAAAAATGTAACATTATTTTTATTAAAATTAAAAAGCATTTCACTTTGAGACTTTTTACGAGATCATGCGATCAAAAGAGATATTGAGAGATGATAGATCTAAGTAATGGTCCCACTAAAATTTTGAGTCTAAAAATCGAGATTTGAATAAAGAAAATTTCTCTTTCCCATGCGCCATGGATTTGGGTCCAAGCAAAGTCTTGGTTTCTTGGTCAATGGAAAAAAGAATTATGCTTTTGATTGAATGTTTAGTTTCCAACTTCCAAGTCTTCTCTTCTCTCAGTTAATATTTATACATCGTCAATTTGTTACTTAAAAATATATTATCCAATGCTTATATATTTTCCAAAAAGCACATAGTATTAGTAGTAGTACGCATAAATCTTACGTATGGCCACATGCTTTTTTACGTATTAAGATTGTTACGTATTCGACTTTTATCTCATTTAAATACTTGTGATGTTTAACAATTTACTTTTTGTACTATTAAGGCTAATTTACAAAACACACCCAACAAATATATTAATATATTTATGAAACTTTTAAAAAATAAATTCTAATAATTTTAAGAAAATTTTATGCTATCCTTAAAAGTTTTAATAAAGATGTTAGACAAATTATCAAAATATTATAAATTACACATATTTTAATACAACCTCATGGGTGACAAGAAAAGATTTCATCAACCACCAAATCATATCATATTATTTAAATCAGTATAAATTTATTATATATATATATATAATTTAATAAATTATATAATTCATTATATAATTAATAATACCATCACATGGTGTTGTTTGATTAATTTATAATTTATACATAATTTATAATATATTATATAATTTTAACATATATTCAAAAGTTAACTATATAATAAATTATATAATTCATTAAATCATATATAACAATAGATATCTTGAATTATAACTAACTCATTTTATTACCTTTTTAATAAATAGAGAAAACTCACTTCTCACTAAAAGTATTGAGACTTAATAATAAAGAGACAAGAGTTTGTAATGCACCTTTTCTTTTTTTTTATGTTATGATGGGATTTGGTTTTTGACAGTGTGTTTAAAAATATTAAAAATAAGACACTTATAATAGAGACCCAAAACTCCGAACATCATGAGAATAAATCGCAAGTCTAATCATTCATACAAATTCTTTATCAACTTCATATTTTAATTTAGATCCTCGTTTGTTTTATTTGTTTATTTACTAATAAATGTTAGCATGTCATGATGAATGTTGCTTGCAAAGCAGCGACACATCTCTTTTAACTGATGCCCAACGTTAACCTGCTTTTTTACAAAAATTCTGGTAGATGAAAATAAAAAAATAAAAAAAAGAAAGGAAAGAACCGCTTTAAGACTAAATACTAAATACATTTGAAAAATATATTTGTTTTATTAAAAAAAAGTTAATTTGCATAATTTAATTAATGTGTACCGAAAAGAGAAATGGGCGTGAATGAGCTGACCCAGTTGAGAAATGAGATGACACGTCAAATCAGAATCTGGGTTTTGTACAAAATTGTGCTTTTATTTAGTTACGCAAGATCATCCCAAAGATTTTATGGTTGACAAATGACAAAAGTGACAAATCTAAAGGGACGATGTTTTTAAAACTATTTAATTTTCGTCCCATAAATCCAAGTCCCATCTTCATGTGTTTGCTAATTGCTAATGTTTGCTTAATTAACCATTACTCCCTCTTCTATTTGTCGGTTAATATGCATATATATGAAAAATGCATAACTTTAAGTGTTAAAATTTTAGTACATAAATTATGTACTGGTTTGATTAGACAATAATATCGCTATTATTTATGTAAAAATTATAAATTAATTAAATAATATCGTATAAAAATATTGTTTATTATACAATAATTTATATAATTTATTTATATATATATATATGACGGGTAGGAATTTTTTTTGTTCTAATTTTTGTTTTTATTTTTAGTACATTTAGATTTTTCTATTCAACTCACAAGAGGAATGGTACAAACAAATTTGCTTTTTACATTCAAATAGTTTGGATTAATCTCGATTTCTTTAGGTGCTTGAGAGCAAATCACTGTTTGCAAAAGACATTTAGGTACTTTAATTATTTCAGAATTACTTTAAAAATATAAAGTAAATCAAAATAAGGGAATTTATTCATCAGGCCGAAATAAAAAAATTGTGAGTGCAGTCATAGACTCATAATTTAGCAAGTGAAATTTGTAAGTATAATCATTTGATCTTAAAGTTCAATCTAAAATTAATTTAAAAGTAGTGGATAAAAAAAAAATCAATTCAAAGACTAGATCAATACATTGATGATAAAACAGCAAAGATCAAAGATTAAAGAATTAACTTAATCTAAAACTTTAAGTTATAAAAAAAAACCTAATTTATTAATATTAAAAATAATTTTTAACAAAATGCTGCTCGTCCTTAAATCCTTATATTACTTTGAAAAATATTTTAATATCTTTTTTTTTTCTTTTGTTAATTTTTTTGTGTACCGTGATTATTTTTGTTAAGCAATACACCTATTATACAAATGCAATCTAATGCGACAATATTAAATCATTCACACATTTTAAAGAGGAATAAACTAAAAAAAAAAAAAAGACATATGAGAATAATATAAATTACTACAACAATTTGAATAATTATAATTTGTAAATATAATATTATTTTTAAAAATATATTTTAAACAAATTAATGACTAAATACAATTAATAAAATTTGTATTATTATGCATGAAATTAAAATGAAACTAAATATTTGCATTGGTTGAGTAGTTAAATAATTTATTGTCTTTACGACATAGTTTGATTGGTTATTAAAATGTAATATGTCAATGATTACTCGAGTTCGAATAAAATTTAAAGGATAATGGATTGAATATTTTAATAGGTAAATTTTTTTGTTTCCACTCAATTTATTATATTTTAAAATAAAATTAAATTTTAAATAAGTTTTTATTATGCAATTCCGAAAACACAAATAATCACTTTAAAAGAAAAGGAAAAAGATTTACTTAATGGTCAAAGACTATCTTGGAGTGGGACCATGAAATTTTGATGCCACGCCTAACATGGTATGAAACGAGTGGAATTGAAAAAAAAAAGGTAGTGAGGCAAACAAAAAGAGATTTGATTGAAATAAAAACAAAGGCAACAAAGGAAAACACACATGAAATTTGAAAAGAAAAAGTTCAAGTGAGTCAAAAAAATTCATATTTCGTTCACAATGACATTGTCGCGATAATTTATGAAAAATTTCATGCGTGAAAATCCACTAGTTTTGAAGGCCAAAATCTTTCTAGGCGGACCCACAAAAAAAGATCGAATCAAAATTCTCAGTCATGTGAATTTTGAGGCCTTGAGGTTGTGGCTTATGTTAATCAATGATCATACTACTCGTTTGCAAGTGGCAACCAGGGAGAGCCGAGGTTCTATTTAAAACAGTATTGAAGGCTTCGTTTGCTTTTAGGCCCATCTTTTGCTTTTGACTGGCGTCATTCATAGTTCATACCCTGTTCTTAATTATACTCCATTAATATTTTTAAAATTATTTATTTTCTGTTATATTTGTATTAACAATTTAATAGTAAAGAATTGATAGTGCGAGAAATGTAAGAAGAATATATTTTACTGTGAATGTAAACTGTGCAATTGAATTTATATATAAGTTGTAACTTTATTATAAAATAAAAAAATAATATTTTATATTAATAATATGTATATATAGTAGGAGAGTATAAAAAAAATATTCTACAATCATTTCATAATTATTTCTTAATATTCCTCTCAAACTCAAGATGACGTAGTGGAAGCAAGTTTGAGTTTGGAGACTAGAGTATAAAAATAACGCAGTGGAAGCAAGTTTGAGTTTAGAGACTAGAGCATAAAAACGGCTCAGAAGTAAAAATTTGATAAAGATATCAACAGGTTGCTTCTCATATGAAATGGAGTGGAGCATGATAGTGCCTTGAGAAACGTGTTACCAAACAAAATAATAATTTGTTTCAATATATTTAGTCTGCTCATAAAACACGTCATTATGAGCAATTTGGATAACATTTTGATTGTCACAATAAAGAGGTATAGCTCCAGTATGAGAAATATCCATATTTTCAAGAAGCTAGCGGAGTCAAACAATTTTTTGGGTAGTATCTGTAAGAGCACGATATTCAGTTTCAGTACTCGAGTGAACAGTGGCTGTCTGTTTCTTGCTTTTCTATGAAAGAAGAGAATCATCCAAGAAAAGACAATTCAGTAGTTGATCGTCGATCCGTAGGATCACCCGCCCAATCCGCATCAGCATAAGCTCGTAACATAAGATGAGAGTGAGCTGAAAAATAGAGACGTGAAAAAGTGTACCTTTGAGATAACATAGGATATGAAGAACTGTTGCATAATGGGAGGTACGAGGAGTGGCTATAAACTAACTGACAACATGAACAACATGAGCAATGTCTGGGCGAGTAAATGTAAAGTAAACCAAACTACCAATCAATTGACGATAGAAAGTAGCATCACTGAGAATAGTACCATCAGAGGATAGGAGTTTGGCATTAGGCTTGAGAGAAGTGGAGACAGTCTTACTGTTTGTCAACCCAGCTTTAGTAAGTAGATCGGATACATATTTAGCATGAGAAAGATAATACCTATTAGAGTCGGATAGTACTTCAAGGCCAAAGAAACAACTAAAGTTGCCAAGATCTTTTATTTCAAAGTGTTGCTGAAGAAAGTTCTTGAGAGTGGAAATACCAAGAAGATAATCACTCGTGATAATTATATCATTAACATAGATAAGAAGGAGAACACAACATTGTGCTATCTTGCAGACAAAAGAGCTGAGTCATAGGGACTAGATTGAAAATTATGTTGAAGAATAGTCCCACTAAACTTTGCAAACCATGCATAATGAGCTTATTTAAGACCATACAGAGCACAACGAAGTTTACAGATTTTGCTTGGAGGATATGGATAACTAGGAGGAGGCTTCATATACACTTCTTCAGTGAGATCATCATTGAGGAAAGTATTTTTGACATCTATATGAAATAATGTCTAACCACGAACTGCAGCAATAGCCAATAAACTTTGAATAGAAGTAAGTCTAGCAATTGGGGCAAAAATTTCTTCATAATTTATTATATATTCTTGAGTAAAGCCTTTGGCAACAAGGCGGGCTTTATAACGCTCAATAGATTCATCAGATTTGGTCTTGATCTTGTACACCCATTTGTATCAAATGTCAATTTTATTATATGAAAAAGTAACAAAATCCCAAGTATGCGACTTTTCAAGAGCTTGCAATTCTTCTGTAATTGCTTGCTGCCAAACAGGATATGAATTAGCCTCGGAATATAATTGAGGCTCATATAAAGAAAGGGTAATAGAGAAACAGTGGTAATCACGAAGTTTAACAAGAAGTTTTCTTACCCGAGATGAACGACGAAGAAACGGTGTAGAGGAGGCCTCAGAAATGTTGATAACAGATCCTTCAGATGAGGTAGGAGGCTCAGAAGTAGGCGTCGTTTTAACAGATTCACCTGTATGAAACTTAGAAGAAATATCTGTAGGTAAAGTATTGGAAAAAAAATCAACAGAATTATCTGTAAAAAATTATGACATAAGAGAAGACACAGATTTAAAATTAGATACAGAGGAAACCATCGTATGCTCAGAAAAGACTATATGACGAGAAACACGAAGACGGTTGGATAAATGATCCCAACACCTATAACCTTTATATTCTATCCCGTATCCCAAGAAGCAACATAATCGAGTACGTAGCTCGAGTTTAGTGTGCTCATATTTTTGAAGTATGACAAAACAAACACAACCAAATACTTTGAAGAGTTTGTAATTAGGTGGAGTTCCATAAAGACGCTCCTAAGGTGACTTGTTCTCTATAACAGGAGAAGGAATACGATTAATGGTAAAGACAACGGTTAAAACAACTTCTCTAAAAAAACGTTCAAGATAAGAAGAAGAGATAAGAAGAGCACGAGTAGTATCTAAAATGTGTCTATGTTTACGTTTAACTCTCCCATTTTACTGAGATGTACCAGGACAAGACTTTTGACATATAGTACCGTGTTCCTATAAAAGATTTAGAAAATCAAAATCTTTATACTCTATAGTATTATCAGTGCGGAAAACCTTAATAGGACATGAGAACTGAGTTTTAATCATCTGAGCAAAATCTTAGTAAATTTTAGTAAATTCGGATCATTATTTCATAAAGAACAACCAAGTATACCGAGAATAGTCATCAACGAGGATAATAAAATATTTGGATTCTCTCATTGTGGAATTTGAAAAAGGACCCCATATATCAAAATGTACAAGATCAAATAGAGCATGAGAGACAATAGTATTATTATTAAAAGGTAAGGCTGGTTATTTAGCTAAAGGACATGTAAGACAATCATCTTTATTATAAGAAAACAATACCTAAATGACCACTAGATACTAGAGATCGGATGTGATTGACTGACGCATGACCTAAATGAGAGTGCCAAAGATGTAATGAAGGCACTGAAGAGGTAGATGCTGCAAACAAAGGATATAGAAAGGATAGATCTAAAAAAATAAGTTCATACAGACGTCCAACCTTGCAGCTTATCCCAAGTGTCCGACCGGTCTTTGGATCCTGCACACAACAACCAGAAGCAGTAAACAAGACATTAAGACCAAGTTCACATAATTGATCAACAGACAAAAGATTTAATGTAAGGTTAGGAATAAAAAAATGTGTCAGATACAAAGAGATTATGGCAAGACACTTGACCAACATGGTTAACTTTCATGAGAGAACCATTAGAAGTTTGAATAGATGGTAAATAGCAATTAAGAGTTTTAAAGGAGAAAATTATAGGATCAGAAGTCATGTCATTACAACATGCAGAGTCAAAATACCAAAAAGATTTACCTGAAAAATTAGTAGAAGTAGAAATTAAGGTTTACCAGAATTAGAAAAGAGTAGACGGAGTAAAAATTCAAGGTTATTAGGGGAACAATTCCACTATCCTGTGTAGGAGTAACAACAAGTTCTGTAAAAACAGCACCTTAAGATGATTCAGGTATGTGGCATGGCTTAGGTAGAGCAGAACTAGTAAAATAAAATTGAGAAGTACTACACTCATCTATAAATTTTAAAACCCTATTTTTTTTTACTAATGACAACTTAGTTCTGAAACTTATACTAATTACCAGTTGACCCCTAAACTTTAAATAATTACAAATTAACCCTTTAAATTTGAATAATTATAAATTGACCATTAAAAAATAAAAAAATTGTAAAACAGCCCCTGAACTTTTCAAAAAATTATAAAAATGACCCTTAAAGATTATTATAATTACAGAATATCCTCAAAATTATTGAAAATTAAAAAAATGCTCCAAGAATAAAAAATTATGATTTAACCTTGAAATACTGAAAAGTTTACAAACAGACCCTTAACAAGAAACAGTGAACTTCAGGTGGCGCGTCCAGCTTGCTCTGACCTCCGATTGACGTAAACTCGGCGTCGTTTGAACGGCCAATGAATGAGGATTCTTTTGGTTTGGGCGGTGTCGATCACGTCGCTGTAGAACGATCGAGATCTGAAGTGAAAGTGATCGGCGGCTCATCCGGCTGTTTTTGACCTCGGATTGGCGCATCGTGGATGGCGTTGAAACGACCGATGACTAAGGATTATTTTGGTGTGGGTGGTGTCGGTCACGTCACCGTAGAACGACCGGGATCTGAAGTGACAGTAGTCGGCGATAGTGGTGTTCCGAAGGCGCGTTCGGCAGTTTTTGACCTTGGATTGGCGCATCGTCGATGGCGTTGAAACAACCGGAGGATTCTGAGTAATCTGAGATGGGCGATGGCTAAGACTGCAAGATTTTAGAGTTTTTCGATGAATTTTTGAAAAACTTCGATGGATTTCGTCGGGTTTTGAAAAAAATTCCGATAAATCTCTAACTAAACAAAATGACAGTGAAAAAATTAAAGTTTTAATACCATGTGAGAAATGTAAGGAGAATATATTTCACTGTGAATGTAAACTGTACAATGGAACCTTTATATACGCTGTAACCTTATTACAAAATAGAAAAATAACATATATAAAGAAATAATATTTTACATTAATAGCATGTATATATGGTAGGAGAATATAAAAGAATTATTCCGGAATCATTTCAAAATAATATCTTAATAGATAATACATTTATCTTTAATTTAGTGGAGGTCTCGAGTTTGAATCCCTTTTTTCATTTAAAAAAATTATTTAATTTTTAATATACATCATTAAATTTCATAATTGCCCTTATATCTTATTAATTTACTACTAAATCTAAAAACTTAAATTGATAGGTAAAAGATTAATATTAATATTAATGATAAGTATTTAACAATTTTTCTCATATAAAACGTAGATTCAAGTAAGTATGAACCAAATGAATCTTTTGTCTCGTATACTGAAAAGTAAGAAATCAAGTGAATTTCTTGTCTTGTAAACTAAAAATTAAGAAATTAAATGAATTTCTTGTTTTGTAGACTGAAATTAAAAAATTAACTAAAAATAAAGATATAAAGATTTTAACTCTGATACTATATTAATTTACTACTCAACTCAAAAATTTAAACTGATAAGTGATGTCCAATATTAATATTAATAATAAATTTTTTTATCACATTCTAGAAAAAAAAAATTATCAACTTTTCTTAATTTATTTCTATAATTTATTTTCCAATGTTTTAATTTAGTATTTAAAACAGATCACGAAGGAACATGAACAGTCAATTCATTCTTGTTGCCAACAAAATTCGAGTGAAAATTTCATAATTTCAAGATACACTGTAAATTTGCTGTGTATCCCATTAACTGTTGTAAATTCAATAAGATGGTTCTACTTTCATAACTATTACAAGCACTTTAAGAATATATAAGCATACGGAGCTAAAAACTTGGGAGGCAATAGTAAACTTGGCCGAACTAAGTCATTGCTCAATCCTATCCTCCCTTTCTTCTTTTCAAAGAACTCTCAAAATCAAATTTATTGTCTTCTTTCATATTTCATTTGACTAATCAAATAATAATAAGAGCTACAACAACAATATAATATAAACTCACTTCATTTTTTTTTTTGGCCTTTCTTTAATGAATTAGTTGCAATGATTAAGAAAAAGAAATAGAGGCAATAATACATAGATGACAGAAAGCAAAATTGTGAATAAAAATTATATATATGTAATAGTAAATAAAGGTAATTTAAATTTTTATTAAGGGAAAGAGAAGATGGGGTTTTGAGCAGGAAATTTAGAATTATTCTCATGCTTTTTTAGTAATTTAATTAAAAATAAAATTATAGTTAAAATGAAAATAATTATAGGGGTTTGAAGAGATGGATATAGGGTTTGATTATCTATACTCTTGTTACGTGTTGGTCTTTATTTAGACTTTTCATTAGTTAACAATCAATTTTATTTTAGTTAATTGTAGTAGTGCTGTGATATTTAATGCATCTTAAAATTGTTGTAATGTTTAATACTTCTTAAAAATAGAATTTTCCCCTGTCTATTTGAGTTCAGTTTGTGATGGCAAGGGGCATAAAAAAAAATAATTTTATCTTTTTATTTATTTATTTATTTAATTTACATCTTCTCCTTTGGCCATTAGAATTGGTATTAGAGCACGATCTCGGCAACCAGTCATGGCGGATGGGACTAGAGGGCAAAAACAACGAAAGTTAGAGGAAACGGTCAAGCTATTGAAAGGATCATATGACAAAACAAGAAGTCGCGTTGCAGGAATTGACAAAAATGATTATGGCTAAAAATTTAAAAATTGAACAGATCACTTCTAGAACAGAGGACTCGGGACATGGCAGAAGCAGTTTAGTCAATTGACATGCAACTTTGGTAGTGGTAATCATATTCAAACAAAGTTTTCCAAGCTATACTTTTTCAAACTTTGATGGTGATAACCCGAGTGGGTGGATTTACAAGTGTGATCGATTCTTTAAAGTAAATGAAATCAAAGATCAGGAAAAGGTGGGATTGGTTTTCGTCCATTTGGAGGGAAAAACATTAGAATGGTTCCAAGGATATAAAGCTGAAAATAAAGAGATGAATTGGGCACAGTTCTCTTTGAATATGATTTTCAGATTCGGACCCAGCGCCTACGAAAGTCTAATGGATAACTAACTAAGCTCAAACTAACCTCGACAGTCTAAAATTACCAAGAACAATTCGAAACATTGATGGCATGAACCAATGGATTACTTGATGAGTTTTTTGTTCAGTGCTTCATTAGTGGCTTAAAAGAGGCGATAAAAAATCAAGTTACCATATTTCGACCAAGGGTAACTTGATAAGCCTTACTGCAAGAAAGAACCATATAAGCAATCTTAAGGAAGTCAAGGGTCCAAATAGGGGCGGCACACCTTCGGTTAGTTCTTCGGAAGCACGAATAAGCAATAACAGTTAACTTCCTCTAATTAAAAAGATATCGACAGCTAAAATGCAAGAGAGACGCGAGAAGAAACTTTGTTATTATTGCGATGAAAAATATGAGCTCGATCATAGATGCAAAAGGAAGCAAAATTTCTTGTTAAAAGAGAAGAAAGTGAAGAAGAAGTCTTAAATAAGGAAAGATAGTGTTGAAGCAAAGAAGGATCTCGTGGTATTTGTTCATGCATTATCTGGATCACCTTCACATCAAACTATGAGGATACAAAGAAATATTAAATAAATAGAAGGCCATCACGATTCTCATCGATTCAGGTAGTACTCGCAACTTCCTTGATCTTGCGGTGGCAAAGAGAACAGGTTGTATGATACAAAGCACCAATCCTATGCGGGTAGAGGTGGCAGATGGTACGAAAATTACTAGCGATTCGATATGTAAGCATTTGAAGTGGAACATGCAAGGAAATGAGTTTTAAGTAGATATGAGACTCATTCCCTTGGGAGGTTGTGATATGGTTTTTGGGATCTAATGGTTAGCTGAGCTTGGCCAATTATGTGGGATTTCAAAAATCTCATGATGGAATTTACTGTCAATGAAAAAAGATTTGCCCTTTAAGAAAGTACTTTTGCATCCATTCAACTAGTTTCAGTTAACCAAATTCAAAAAGATTTAAGGCACATGCCTTATGCCTCTGCAGCTCACATTTTTTTCTATACAGATGGAAGAACTAATAGAAACTGAAGGAGAGTTGAAGCCTGAGGAATTGGCTGAGCTTTTGCAGAACTACTCTTCAACATTTTTTCTGAATCAAATGAACCTCCTCCTCAAAGAGACCAAGATCATCAAATACCACTTGTACCTGTTTCTTCTTTGCCCAATATTCGACCATAAAGGTATCCACAAGTACAGAAAAGTAAGATAGAATGAATTATTAAAGAAATGCTTGAGGCACCATACAGAATAGCTTGAGTCCATTTTTGTCTCTTGTTTTGTTGGTTAAGAAGAAGGATAATGCTGGAGGATGAGTATTGACTATCGAGTTCTTAATTCTATTACCATTAAAGATAAGTGTTGAAGCGGAAGTAATAAATCAAAGTAAATATAATGCAGAATCAAGTGATTAAGAAATAAGTTAGAGAAGAAGAGTAAGAGAAAATATAAAAGAATTTACATAGTTTAATAACTTACCTACGTTTATGGCGGATTAAGATCTCATTTTTTTTTATTAATGAATCACAAGACACTTATAAAGTATTTCTTTTACAAGAAAGAATTCAAAGATCACAAAGAACTCTCTCAATTACACTCACAAAGAACACAATTGATCTCTTTTGTAGCCTAAAGATTTTATTTATAGTGTTTTGTGTTTTAATCTATTGAATTGTATTTTCAAGCCAATAAGGACCTTTTATATAGGCATTAGATGCCCTAGGTTATTTCTAAATTGAGTGGGATTTGGTTTAGGAAGTCATATTTCACTTAAGATACAAATTAGGATACTAATTTATAAAATATTATTTCACTTAGGATACAAATTAAGATACTAATTTATGAAATTTTATTTCACTTAAGATATAAATTAGAGATAATTTTTAATCAACTTTTCACAAATTCTCTCATTGATTCAAAATCATTCACGAAATATCTAAAATCTCACATCTCCACATCTTCGGTCACCCTTATATAATAGTGACTCCGATTAAATTTTTGCATAAGATGAACTTAACCAAGGACAGTGGCTTAGTCAACATATTAGCAAGATTTTTAGAGGATGTAATTTTTGTTAGACTAATCTTGCCACTTTGGATAATTTCTCGAATGTAATGGAGTCGGGCATCAATGTGTTTAAATCTCTTGTGAAACACTTGATGTTTGCGTAGGTGTATGGCACTCTAACTATCACAATATACACCAGTGTTAACTCCCTCTATAGTCATTACTTCTGCGCATATGTATTTCAACCACACAACCTTCTTAATAGCTTCCTCAGTTATGTACTCAACCTCTGTGGTAGATAATACCACCACATGCTATAGAACAGATCTTCAGCTTACACTATACCCAAACACTGTGAATACATAACCCATTAATGATCTTCTCTTATCTAGATCACCTGTATAATCTGAGTTAACGTATCTTCTTACCATTACACTCTCATTCTCAGCCCTCTTATACATCAACCCATGATTTGACATTTTCTTGAGATATCTCAAAATCTAATTCATTGCAAACCAGTGATCCTTACTCAATTTCGTTATGTATTTACTCACCACACTCACAACTTGTGCTATGTCTAATCTTGTGTAAACCATAACATACATAATGCTTCATACAGCGTTCGCATATAGTACTTTACTCATTTGCAGTTTTTTATCTTTAGATTTTGACAACTGTGCTGCTGAAAGTTTAAAATGTATGACCAAAGAAGTGAAGACAGTCTTCACATTAGACATACCAAACTTCTCAATGATCTTGAGTATATACCACTGTTGTGACAAGAAGATAACGTCTATTCTTTCCTTCACAATATCCATAACTAATATTCTCGTTACTACTCCCAAATCATTAATCTCAAACTTGCCACTCAACTCCTTTTTGAGTTTCTATATTTCTTTTGTATCTCTATATACGATTAACATGTCATCCACATACATAAGTAAATACACCATCCTACTACTCACACTCTTAAAGTACACGCATTTGTAATACTCGCTCCCTGCTAAATTCATAAGTCATCATAAATTCATCAAATCTCCTATACCATTGCTTAGAAGATTGCTTCAACCCATATAATGACTTCTTTAATAAACAAACATGCTCTTCTTTCCCGAGCTCTTCAAATCCCTGTAGCTATGCCATATATATCTTTCTTCTTTTCAAGCTCTCTATGCATAAAAGCTATTTTTACATCCATCTAGTTTAGATGTAAATTAAAGTTTGCACACATGGCTAGTAGAATCTTAATGGATGTATGCTTGATGACTGAAGAAAATATCTCATGAGAGTCTACTCCCTCTCTCTGAGTAAAACCTTGTGCAGCTAGTCTAATATTGAATCTCATAGGCTATACTCTCAGTATCATTTCCTTAACTTTGTACACCTACTTGCACCCTACTAGGTTTTTTTTAGGTCTATTCACCAACCTCCACGTATTATTCTTCATCAGAGAATTAATCTCTTTTTCTATAACCTATTGCTATCTTTATCTATTCTCACTCTTTATAGCCTCTTAATATGTCTTACGCTTATCAAAATCAAGAGTGGCAGAATTGAAAGTATGAACAATTAAATTTGCTTGTGTATACTTGACTGGTGGGTTAATAGTTCTCTTTAGCCTATCTCTGACCAGCTGGTCATCTTAAAGTTTCATATAATGAGTTATAGTCTTACTTTGGGTGGACTTAAAGGAATTCACCAGTGTTCTTGGTTTATCATCAAGGATATTCTTGTTGAAGTGTTGATCTGGAGCATATTAAATCTACATTCATGTTCTACTTCAACTTCAATTGATTCAGTCGCTAAATCTTCCTTGGGCATAGGTTCTTCATCTTTATCATTTTTTTAGAGAGCTTTCAGCATCGTCGTCTCATCTAACTTCACATCATGGCTTATAAACTCCTTGGTGGTCTCAAATTTTTACACCACACATTGTATCATTTCACTCATTTGAGATATCTTATGAATATTTTCTCCATAGCTCTAGGTTCCAATTTACCTTGCTTCATATGTACGAAAGGTGA
The DNA here is from genome assembly GCA_946807835.1 of Ailanthus altissimus. Classification (NCBI taxonomy): domain Eukaryota; kingdom Viridiplantae; phylum Streptophyta; class Magnoliopsida; order Sapindales; family Simaroubaceae; genus Ailanthus; species Ailanthus altissimus. The sequence continues at coordinate 14,789,086 of OX327691.1, forward strand.
ACAACTAAAACTCCTGAGGTGATCATACTTGAGAAAGCTGTTAGACTATTTCTCTTATGAGGTTTTGAAGTCTATCACTAAGGAGGAACTTTTATTGATCAAATAAGCTGCAGTCATCATAACTTCACCCTAAAACACCTTAGACATCTTTGTATTGGTAAGCATGCATCTAACCCTTACAAGTATGATCCTATTCACCCTCTTAACTATATCATTCTGTTGCGGTGTTAATCTCATAGTTCTATGTCTTGTAATCTCATACTTAGCACAAAACTCATCAAACTCTCATTACAAAACTTGAAGCCATTATCAGTTTTTAGCATTTTCACCATTTTGCTAGTTTAATTCTCAACAAGGGCCTTCAAAGTCTTAAACGTATCAAACACTTTCTCATTGTTCTTCAACATATAGACCCACAGCTTCCTTGAATAGTCATCTATAAAAGTGAGAAAATACCTAGTCTCATCATATGTCGCTGTCTAAACTGGTCCCCAAAGATCTAAGTGTATGTAGTCAAGAGTTCCCTTAGTCTTGTGCTCTCCAAAATCAAACCTCACTCTATGTGCTTTTTCTAACACATAATGCTCACAAAACTCTAATGGTTGAAACTTATTCTCACTAAATGCCTTTTGACTAAATAACTCATTCAAGTTTCTCTCACCTAAGTGTGCTAATCTAAGATGTCATAGATTGGTTTGCATATTTTTATTAACTCTAGATAATGATGCAGAACCACTCACTACTTCTTCCTTCAGACTTTGGTGTTTTTTCTTCTTTACTATATGAAGCTGCAGTCTTCTCTAATGCCGAGCCTAACCGTTGGTTCACCAGTAATGCAAAACCTTAAGCTTCCACAGATTGAAATCATTCGTTCTGTTGACTTTCTCTACCTTATACTTGGGTGCGGCAATGTCTTACTTTGAACCAAGTTCTGATATAAATTTGTTGAAGCGAAAGTAATAAACCCAAACAAATAAAATACAAAATCAAGCAATTAAAAAATAAATTAGAGAAGAAAAGTAAAAAAAAGCATACAAGAATTTACGTGAATACATAAAAGAAATCAATTAACAAAACCCAAACTAAAAGATACTTTGACGTTGATGATTGGGTGTATCTCAGATTGCAACCCTTTAAATAGACTTTTATGACTTTGGGTTCCAATTGGAAACTTGCTCCTCAATTTTATGGCCCTTACAATGTAGTAACCAGTATCCATAACCGGTAAGAATATGTATATTTATATATATAAATATACGTATTTTATTTGTATGTGGGTGATCCTTGATTTATATATTGTTATTAGTAGTGTTTTTATAGGTTAAGGATATACTATTAGTATTGGGTTTATTTGCAAGACTTTGGAATTATTTTAGGGACCAAATTATTATACTTTGAAAGTTTTGGGGGTGAATTCGTAAATACCAAAAATTAACCACTTAGTATAAAAATACACTTTTAAAAACCCTAATTCTCTCATTTTGGTCGAGCTACCCATTTTTAGAGAGAGAAGAGAGAAATAAAGGAGAGAGAAAGAGAAGAAAAAGAAGAAGAAATTGGAATTTTGGATCTTTAGAGGTATATCACAACTAATTATCAATTTATTGGTGTTAATTAAGTTAATTTCTTTAAGTTTTTATTTCTGGAAATATGTATAATTAAGGATTTGATGTGTATTTCGTTTGATGTTGTGAGAATTGATGATGATCTATAAGATAGTTTGATAAATCATGATGAATTATGGAATTTCTGCTGGATAACCTCTTGATCTAGGAAATTTATAAATTGTTGTGATTCGATTCTGGTTTTGAATTTTGAGTATATGAAATTAGACATGTTTAGGATCATCTGAGACTTTGAATCGACTGAAAATCTCAGAAATTGAATTTGTAGTGAATTTACCAAAATGACCCTGGAATTCTGGAAATTTCCTGTGTAAACAGTATGATACAGTGGAAAATAATTTTTGACCTGCTGAATGATCTTTAAAAATTACGAATTTGTGGAATATGATAATTTTATATGTCTAATATGATATACTCGGAATTGAGAATTTGGATCAATGTGGTTGAAGTGTTATGAATTTCTAAAGTGTATCAGCTCATTGTAGTATTTGATTAACAGATTTTTAAAGTTATGAAATAAAATAGTTTTAAAATACTTTTGGCAGTTATTTGGAAGCCAAATATTTATCATGGACTGAGATATGTGTCAAGAGTAATTATGTGGTAGTTTTATAATTTTTGAGTTAGTATATGATTTTATAAAATTGGGAGATTGAATACTGTTCAGTAAGTATCTTGATCATGTCAGGTTTGTAGTTTGGATTCGATGGTGTGTATGGAATGGATTGTGTAGGAATTTTGATATAATATTCATATATAAGAAGTATATATGAGTCAAGAATGATATATTCTGATTTTGGAGTAATTGGACATCATTTGATGTATTAGAAATTTTTGTTAAGTGTAAGTGGTCAGAATGACAGGTTTTGAGAAACCAAATATTTAGACCAATTTAATGTGATAAATACATTGTGTATAATTTTGTAAGCTATTTAAAGTATTTTGTGTGAATTGTGAGGCTTATGAAAGGATTAATCTCCATTGATAGGTTAAGGAGATTTAAGCCTTGTAGCTGAAAGTGTTAAGAGGTAAGTATACTAGACTTTTTACTGAAATCACAATAAACATAGTAATTGTTTTGTATGATTTTGCAAATGGGGTTAAGAATATGTTTATGTTATGTCAAAGTATATTTTGATATGAAATGTGAATATATGTTTCTGAATGTGAGCATTGACATTGAGCATGGACATACATGTGTTTTGTAAGTGAGCTTTCAAAATAAGATGTGTTTAATAAAGAAAGCTTTTGAAGTGTAATATGTCCATGAGAAATATTTTGTATTTTGAGGGTACTTGAACTCACTGTTAACTTAGTAGGCATTTTATGTGATTTGTGGAGCCTTTATGTGTGGCCTTTCCTTCGGGATTGGTATATGTTATGTGTTCCGTATGTAGGGAGGATCCTATTGGTACCTAAAGGAAGTGTGAGTCATCACATTCGTGTGGTGGCGTATTGGTGCATGTGAGAGGACTCACCGATGATCAGGGTGAGGGTTTGTCTTTTACCTTCGGGCATAAGCGTTATATATGTGTGATTTAAGGACCTCACTTGTACTATTCCTCTCATACGGTATGTCACCTACGAGTGACATTTGGCTCATTATGTGATATGTGATATGTAAGTCCTACTAAGTAGTAGTTGAGTGATGGTATTCCTATTATGTGTTTTGAAAGAATGTGTAAGCGCTTACATGATATGTGATTTGATAAGATTATGATTTTGATTGATCACAGCATATCATACATATGCATTGTGTACATATATGTATTTGTATTTGATATATGAAAAACTAGTATGCTTACTGAGTTTTATACTCATTATAGTTTATGGTGATTTCAGGTAAATAAGGTACATGTGTGCTTAGCGGATTTGGCAAGGCTTCTGCTGTTCCTTGGGTTCCCTAAGTTGCTAGGTTGTTGTGTGTTTCATTTGGGGACACGTGGGATAGGATATTTGGTTTGTCCCTATTGAATAAATACTTATGTATTATTTCATTGTGTGTGGCTGGATTTGATTTAAGTTTTCAAAGTGTGGTTACTAGTTGATTTCAAGTAAGAATTTGCAATGAATATATTCTGGGCTTCCGGTAACAAAGTTGCTACTGGTGACGTAGTAGAGTGTTAATATCTGAGAAAACTCTGCGTATCTCCGGTTTATTAATTGTCCCAGTCATAATTCAATTGTTATAATTCTGAAAGGAATTGAAATGAATGTTTAAATATGGTCAAGAGAAGTTTATATTTATATGTTAAGTTATGGGCTAATTTTAGTGTTGAACTTACTAGCAACTTGCTAAGGATTTCTGTGTTGAATGAAAGTTGAAAATTTTGTGTAATATTATTTATGAGTGCACATGCAGTGAATGAATGTAAGTGATGTCGTGTGTCGGATCTTTTGGGTCTGGGACGTGACATACAAAGTGCTCCAAAAGATTGGCCAAGTAGCTTATCGACTTGACTTACCTTCTTATTCTAAAATTCATCACGTCTTTCATGTTTCATGCTTGAAACGAAAGTTGGGAGAAACTAATGTTCAATAATCAGAATTGCCTACAATCCAAAAGATAGGAGAATACAATTAGAACCAGTTTCAATTATTGATAGGCGATTGGTCAAGATAAATAACAAACCAGTTGTTTAGTGGCTCATACACTGGTATGTCTAATTCCTTTCCTGAAGATGCTACATAGGAAGATGCTTACAAAATTCAAAATAAATTTCTAGAATTTCAGCCTTGAGGACAAGGTGCTTGAAGAGGAGGGGATTGTTACGTGTTGGTCTATTTTTAGACTTTTCTTTAGTCAGCAATCAAATTTTTCTTTAGTTAATTGTAGTGGTACAGGGATATTTAATGTTTCCTATAATTGTTTTAATGTTTAATGCTTCCTAAAAATAGATTTTTTCTTGCCTATTTGAATTTGAGTTTATGATGGTAAGCGGCATCATAAAAATTTCAATAAAAAAATTCTAATTTTATATTTTCTTATTTGTATCCATTAGAACTCTTTGCCTTTTTTTCTTATTAGTGGGTGGAGAAAAATTAAGGTTGCAATATACAAAGCTATAGATAATGGAGATAAATAGAGTTGACGACTTATTATTTTTTTAAAAATAAAACTATATGGGTTCATGTTATTCATATAACTTTTGAAATTTCTATGTGAATTTACCATAACTATTGGCACTTTTCCCCCCTCAAACTCTCTATCTTTGCAAACAAACAGGCAACCTTTAAACAATCCACTCTTTAAAGCTCTCAATTGAAAAATACTTCTTCTCTTTCTTTATCTTTGTGTATCTTTTTCATTGCATAATAAAGTGTCCTCCATTTTTAGTGATTTTATGCTTTACATGATGGATTTATAGTGGTATTTATAATCGGAAGTCTATCAAAACACAACAATGATATTCATAGAAGTACAATCCGCACTTTTAAATTTAAAAAAGACCAAATTTATTCTATTAAAATTTAAAGAAATCTACCATACTTAAGTATAAGACAAGACTCAAACCATACTCCCCAAATTGAGATTTTTTACATCTTAAATCTTAATATTTAGGGTACATTATAATTTTTTTAAATTATTATTGAGGTGTGAATTTTTCTGAATCTATTATTCTTTTTTCTAGTTTTGGTTCGTATAAGAAGATTGTAGTTCTAACTTTCGACAAAGAAATCTCTTGATGGGATAAATATTTTGTTATCTTCAATATCGTGAGAAAGGTATTTCTCAGAGATGTGATTTGAAATACCCTCTCTTAGGTATCACTTGTTCGGTTATAGATTATAGGCCTTGGCTCTTGTAAATGAAGTTTGTAGAAGCAAATAATATTGTGGACCTCATAGGCATGTTTCATGTATGAGATTTATAAGTTTGTGTTCATTTGTAATCTTTATATATATTTTATAGTTTTAATCCCATAATCGACAATGATCTTGTCATCCCAACTAGGATAATCTTGGCTTTTACAAAAGTCCTTTGATGAAGCCTCTCTTAGAAATTCTATGTTTATTAACAACAAACTTAACTATCAAACACTATTATTTATGATATAAAGCACGTTATGAACTACCAAGATTATGATACTATATATGATATAATGCATGGTACTGCATAATAGGTCATAATGGGGATAAACAAATTCCTAAACTAGCAAGAGAAACGTCAACTCATTTTTATTATTTAATATTTTACAAACAGGCAACCTTTAAACAATCCACTCTTTAAAGCTCTCCATTGAAAAATACTTCTTCTCTTTCTTTATCTTTGTGTATCTTTTTAGTGATTTTATGCTCTCCACTCTTGAAAAATATCTTTAAAGCTCTCCATAATAAAGTGTCATCCATTTTTAGTGATTTTATGCTTTACATAATGGATTTATAGTGGTATTTATAATTAGAAGTCTATCAAAACACAACAATGATATTCGTTGAAGTACAATCTGCAAATTTAAATTTAAGAATGACCAAATTTACTCTATTAAAATTTAAAAAAATCTACCATACTTAAGTATAAGACAAGACTCGGACCTTACTCCCCAAATTGAGATTTTTTACATCTTAAATCTTAATATTTAGGGTACATTATAATTTTTTTAAATTATTATTGAGGTGTGAATTTCCCTAAATCTATTATTCTTTTGTCTAGTTTTGGTTCGTATAAGAAGACTGTAGTTCTAACTTTCGGCAAAGAAATCTCTTGATGGGATAAATATTTTGTTATCTTCAATATCGTGAGAAAGGTATTTTTCAGAGATGTGATTTGAAATACCCTCTCTTAGCTATCACTTGTTTGGTTATAGATTATAGGCCTGCTCTTGTAAATGAAGTTTATAGAAGCAAATAATATTGTGGACCTCATAGGCATGTTTCATGTACGAGATTTATAAGTTTGTGTTCATTTGTAATCTTTATATATCTTTTATAGTTTTAATCCCATAATCGACAATGATCTTGTCATCCCAACTAGGATAATCTTGGCTTTTACAAAAGTCCTCTTATGAAGCCTCTCTTAGAAATTCCATGTTTATTAACAACAAACTTAAGTATCAAACACTATTATTTATGATATAAAGCACGTCATGAACTACCAAGATTATGATACTATATATGATATAATGCATGGTACTGCATAATAGGTCATAATGTGATAAACAAATTCCTAAACTAGCAAGAGACACGTGAACTCTTTTTTATTATTTAATATTTTACATAGGTCAAATGACAATTCTCTTCAAATTGGACAAGATGCATTAAGATGATTGTATTTTAGGACCAACCCCTCATATTTCTTATTGTTTTAACTAAAAAGGGGTTGTGAGGATAAAAATACCTCCACAACCCCCAACAACTCTCTTTAAATAAGTATCTCAACTCATTAATACATTCTCGAACTCTCTCTAAACAAATTCTCTAAAATAAATAAATAAATATCAATTATAAATTGAAATTTGAATAAATATAAACTACAAAATACAATAACAAATTTAAACTATACGAATTTGGAAGTTAGTGGGTTTGGAAGCATAATTTGTTCATGGCAAATGAAAATGTGAAGAAGGGCTTAGAAAAAAATAAAAAGAGAAATTTGGAAATTTGTCGAGCACTTGGTTGAGCGGAAGGCACTAGATAATGATGTATTTGAAATTATAATGGATGGTTTTTGTCAAGCGCATTGAGCGCATGGCTTGGGCACTTAATAATTCATTGTGCGGGCCCATATGCTACGCTCGACAAAATCGTTGAGCACTATGTGCGTGCTCTTGTTGCACGTGCTGCTACACTTGACAAGCACGCTCCATACAAGATCGTCGACGACCATCAGTGCGTGGCTTGTCACATAGGCTTACAAGATCGTGCTTACTTTACAATTTTGTCGAGCGGCATGTACTACGCTCGGTAAAATCGTCGAGCAATTTTTTTTTGAGAGGTTGGAAAATAGCTTATTTGCCCATTTCATGCTTGTAGTATTTAAACAATTTCCTTTAACACTTAATTGATCATTAAAAAAAAAAATTCTCAAACAACATAAAATTATTTATTCTCAACAATAACAAGCTTGCAAATAAGATTTTGACAACAATTTGTAAATATTAAAGTGAAAACATACATTGACATTCTCTTTATTAATATTTTATTTTACAATGATAATAAAAGTCACTTTGTCTATATTTTATACACTTCTTACATGTCGCATATATGGTTCTTGCATATCGTATGATTATGTCTATATTATTTACGGTGACTGCATATTCTAGTGGTGACTTCTTCTAATTGAAGTGAAATTCTTTTTTTTTTTAAATGATGCGATGCAATTATACGATGTTATGATTTAAAATCGTTATGGTGAAGTTTTAGTAGTCTATATGGAGAAAGATGCATCTCAGAGGATGTTGAATTTATTGAAGCCTCCACTATCTTAGCGAAGGAATAATGATTTGTGGCCTATTGAAGTTGAGTTTGATACTCCAAATGTGATGGCCTTAATTTAAAAGAAAATCTTTAGTAGAAAGGAAATCAACCAGATGATCATATAAATTTGCAAAATTTTATCTTGTTGCAACTCTTGTATTGTTAACCATATATCACGTTCTTCTAATTTTCTTACCCGTATTTTGACTTAAAAAAAAAAGATCTTCCGCCTGATGTTGTTTATCCATCGTATTAGATTTTAGTTGCAATGGATGATTCTGTTTACTTTCTATTTATTATAGCAAATATTGTCGGCATCAATTTCAATTTGGGCCTGCAGTGGGCCCATACGTGTGTCAAAGGGATCGAAGCCCAGTGAAGAAAAGTGGCGGCCGAGAAAGCGAGTGTAATACAATCACAAATGACGAGAGTACGCAAAGAAAATACACCTAATCCAACGACCACTGAATTGTCAGAGAAAGAAAAAGAGAAAGGTTGGTAGCGAGAGATTCTGTGTCTGCGTCCACCACGGCCTTAATCTCTCTCCCTATTGGCTACCGTCTGATTCGCCTTCAGATAAGCCTCTCCTTTTCTCACGCCCTACTCAAAAGGTAGGAATTTTTCCTGTCTGTTTTCTCAGCAACCAAACAGAATCAGTACATCATCAATTTTCAATTGATTCGAATTGGATCAATTCACACAAAATTGTTTGAACGACACAATCACGTGAATATTACGTATGCAAGTAGAAGCAAACTCATGGCTTCCACGGTATTTAACGCGCCGTGTGGCGGACCTTCAATCAAGCCTGATTGCCAAAACTACGTCGGACTGAGACCGACGGTGAGTTTGAGATTCAACAGCGCCAAAACGGCAGTGAAAGCGCGTCGTTTTCTCGTTAGAGCGAGCGAATCGCACGATGGACGTATGAAGAAACTAGGAATGAGTAATGCTGAATGCGAGGCGGCAGTTGTGGCGGGAAATATTCCGGAAGCGCCTCCGGTTCCGCCTAAGCCAGCCGCGCCAGCTGGAACCCCTGTGGTTCCTTTGCTTGTGAGTCTCTAATCTGTCTTTTCTAATTATACAAAATTATTTGTTCAATACCTCAGCTGATCTTTTTGGAATGTCAGTGCTAAAAGTTTGATTTTTGTCAATATTATTTTATTTTTCTGATAATTTATATTCTATCTCTGTTGCAGTTTAGTTCTATATTATAGTTACAATATTCAATCATAATTCATTCTGCCAACCATTTTTTTTTTTTATAACTGCAAGGTGATTCCTTTGGATTAGACTCGGGGTTTGTTTAGGGATGTTAAGGCATTTTAATTTTGGTTGGCTTTTTTGAATTACTGGATATTGGTTTAAGTTTCTATCTTTTCATTGGCTCATTGATGCTGCTTTTCTGTCAGCCTCTTAGTCGGCGCCCTCGTCGTAATAGGAAGTCCCCCACACTGAGAGCATCATTCCAGGAAACAAATCTTTCACCTGCAAATTTTGTATATCCACTCTTTATTCATGAAGGTTGGTATTGTTATGAATATTTCTCATGCAGTTCATTTTTAAATTCAAAGATAACAATATGTGTATTTGTGAATGCAAATGTGTGTTAGTTCTTATGATAAATGTTCTCAAATTTGCAGGTGAAGAGGACACACCTATTGGAGCCATGCCTGGATATTATAGACTTGGATGGAGACATGGACTCGTGGAAGAGGTGAGTCAGCCATCACTATTCTAAATATCATTGAAGAAAGGCAATTCAAATTTATGTTTTTTCTTTAAGGTATTGATTCTCAAGCACTGCAATTTCTCTTTGTAAATTACTGTGCTTTTTTTTTTTGTTATTGGAGGGACATTTAGTGCCTCGTTGCAAGGAAAAAGTTGTTCAGCGGACTGTGTAGGAGCATCTTTTAGTTTTCGCTGCTTGCTATGCCAAATCACAATCTTCTTAAAGAATTACTGAATTATATTTATAATCCCCAAGGGGATAGCCCAATTGGCTGTAAAAAAAAGTTGTAAAAAAATATTGCTTTTTATTTGACAAAGCATTGTTTGATGCAGGTGGCAAAAGCTTGGGATGTTGGTGTCAATAGTGTTGTACTCTTCCCCAAAGTTCCAGATGCTCTGAAGGTGTTTATTCTCTTTCTCCATTTCTCTTCTTTGAACAGATTTTATTAAATGTAATTGGTTTTGGACCTTAGTCTCCCACAGGAGATGAAGCATACAATGAGAATGGTCTAGTGCCTCGTGCAATACGGCTGCTCAAGGACAAATACTCTGATCTTGTGAGTCAAAATCATTTGTATACTTCTGGGCATAATTCTGTGCCTAGACAGACTAGTATCCTGTATGTCTGAAATTGTGCCACTATCTTGGACTAATCTTTCTTTGTTTAGGTTATTTACACTGATGTTGCATTAGATCCATATTCCTCTGATGGGCATGACGGCATTGTTAGAGAAGATGGTAAGTTGTACCCTTATTGTTGCTTTTACGTTTTAAAATGAAAGTGTGATAATCTTCTTTAAAGTGATAGTCTAATTAACTGTTTATGGAGGCAATACAAATGAGCTTTATATCTGTATGCTTTTCAGTGTAAATGGGTGTGTGAGTGTGTTTCTGAGAGAGAGAGAGAGAGAGAACAAAGGTCTTTACCACATTATTGGTTCTTTGTGGTTCAAATTATAAAAGGTTTTCTTTTGGAATAAATTTCATTTTCTTCATCAAAATTTTGGTGCATGATGAGAAATCTTCCTGTGGTAAATAATTTTCCACCTTCACACAGGGTGATTCATTGCTATAATTTTCCTTGATACACTGTAGGAGTCATAATGAATGATGAAACAGTGCACCAATTATGTAAACAAGCTGTTGCCCAGGTAATTTGGTTAGATTTTCCACTATTCGAATTTACGTTATCAACAAGTACTTTTATAATATCAGTTACATCCACTGAGATTTTTGAAGATTTATTCTCTTAGATGTTGACATGGTCATTTATTCAAACCAAATTGATCTACGGTCTGAGTTCGTCAGCTACTTTATGCATGACTTAATGTTTATTGTAATTTTATGGTGCTGTAAAATGGTGTTACAATTGCTTTAAGTTAACAAATTGTTACCAATTGCCCAACATTAGTCAAATATTGTATTTTTGAATCTTAAAGGAGATCACTGCTTGGGAGAAACTTTATAGGAGATTTCTAAGATTTACCCCTACCTATTCGTTTCTGATTACTGCTGTGTGTTTGCTCCTATGATCTGACTAGTTTCTTCACTGCATTGGTGGTGTTACTTCAACAAATAGGCCCGTGCTGGAGCAGATGTTGTGAGTCCCAGTGACATGATGGATGGTCGTGTAGGAGCACTACGGAGAACTCTTGATGCTGAAGGCTTTCAGCATGTTTCTATCATGTCCTATACAGCAAAGTAATTCTATTATATGATTTTATCTTTTTCCTTGCAGTTTTCCAGGTTGGGTAATGAATATTTCCTTTTCAGTGGAGCCACATACATAGATACTGATTATGGCTATGTTTCATTACTGAGTTTAAGTGTGTTGGTATTGTGGAGATATTACCTTTGTCAAGCATGCTGCTCTATTATGTTAACTAATCTTAAATACTGCAGAAAATGGAGCAAATCCTATATGAATTTTAAGCTAATAATTTTCATGATAACTGAGAAAGAAACTAACAATATTCGTATATTCATTACATCTGCCAAAAAGATAAATGAGCAGTTTTAGGAAAGAACAATGGAAAACAAGAGTAAAAGAAAGAATGAGGTAGAAAAGATGGAAAGCAAGCAGGAGAATGAAGATTTAGTGCATTCTTTACATTATCAAATACTGGAAACGGCATTAGTTATTCTTCTGAATTTCACAGTGTGTTATTATCCCTTGAATATACGTTTGTAATGGTATTACATAGTGACTTGATGTAGTGGGCATCATTCAATTGTGTCTGGTATTTATCAGAAGGATGACCCTATATTTATTGTTTCATTGGATATGTCGTATCTGTCTTTCCATCTGGCTCTGTCTTTCTATTTTCTGTGTGTTCTTGGCTACTTTTAGCCACCATGATGCAATACAAGTGTGAAATCTTTGTCACTATATTTAACATGCCAACCCCTATCGTCTTGTGTGAACAGGTATGCAAGTTCATTCTATGGTCCATTCCGGGAAGCATTAGACTCGAATCCACGTTCTGGAGATAAAAAGACGTATGAGTTCTATTATTGAACTGTGTGGTAAATCTTCTTATTTTGTATTTCTGATAAGCACTTTGTATGTTAATTTGGCTTGTAAACAAAAGTTATCAGATGAATCCAGCAAATTACAGAGAATCTCTAGTTGAAGCTCGTGAGGATGAATCTGAGGGAGCCGACATACTTTTGGTTAGTGTTACTGTTTTGTAGCTTACTGGTTTCTTTTCATGGAAGAACCTCTTCTTATGCTGAACTTATTTCATCACAGGTGAAACCCGGTCTTCCTTATTTGGATATCATTAGGCTTCTCAGGGATAAATCTCCTTTGCCAATTGCCGCATATCAGGTACTCTTTATAACTATTTTGACCTAACTGGGTTGCAGTATTGGTGTCCTATTTTTTTTATACCATCTTTATATTAAGGAGTAGCATACTCATAGAACAATATATTGGTTATTGGAGTATTTACTGGATGATGATAAGATTTCCAGCTGCTCACTGCATAAATCTCTCTCTCTCTCTCTCTCTTTTTTTATTCACTTCAATTTCCCACCACCTTTTTATTTAGTTCTTCACTTCTTTCATGTTACCAGGTCTCTGGTGAATACTCGATGATCAAGGCTGGTGGGGTTCTCAAGATGATTGATGAAGAGAGGGTTATGATGGAGTCATTGATGTGCCTCCGACGGGCTGGTGCTGACATCATTCTCACATATTTTGCTCTACAAGCTGCTAGAAGTTTATGTGGTGAGAGGAGGTGAGAATTGTCTGATTAACAAGTCATAGTTAGTTATGGAAAAGCTCTAGACAACCTCTCCTTTTTGGTACTTGAACACTAGAATAAATTTGGAATTTTGAATGAAATGTTCAAATCAGTTTTCAGTATGCTTTATGTAGTTGGAATAGAGATTTTGTTAAAGTTTTATGTGCGGTATACAATGCTTGACAGTAAATTTGGCAGAATTTTTTTTTTTAATCCTCAAGCCAGCTGAATGTAAAGAAAGCAAGGAAATATCATGTTTCCTTGACATTAATAAATGTGTGTGTGGGTGCAAGAGAGGAGTGAATGACTGAGGAGGGATTAAACTGGGAGGCAATTTGAATACCTGAAGTGGCCTAAGGAAACAGATAGTAATGTTGATACAAGATTGTATTGAGCAGGATGCATTTGGAGTCTGCTGGCCATCTGAGTTAAATTTATTGTCAACCAAACATTCTCAGCCAGAAGATATGAAAGTTTTGAGTGGTCTAGAGTTACCAAATTCAATAGTTACATGGCATGCATCTGTTCGTCTAAAGAACAGTTCTGTTCCACTGGTCAAATAAAGAAAATAGGTCTGAGATTTCCATTGTTTATTCTATACGTTATCTCAGATTTCAAGAGAGGAGTCACATTGCCCCATTCATCTTAAGATTTTCTATAATTTGCACTGAAGCAGACTTCTGCCTTAAGAATTTGTTCTAGAGCCTTATAGACGCTATTAATGCTCTAATGAATTAAATAATAGCAAATTGCGAATGTACGATAGATTGGCTGCTAATTTAAAAAACTAAAGAAACTAGCAGAGAATCCCCCACATCATTTACATTTCCAATAGCCAATCTTGCCCACGACATGTCCCTCCCCACCCACCCACCCCCTTATAAACACCAAGTACACCAAAAACAAGGTCCTTTAACCTGCCTGTAGAGAATCTTGCCCCTTAACGGCCAAGTGTACCAAAAATAAGGGAGTACACATCTGTATAATTCTCGTTCTTCGAATTAGAACTTCCTGATCTAGTAGTTCAAACTACGGCTAGTTCCCCAACCTTGTCTATACTCATTGAGATATCTTTCGGCAATAGTTGCATGAACTGCAGCTCCTATAGGTAGGACATCTTCATCAATCATGAAATTAGGAGAATGTCCTGTGTGTATTGATCCCAAGGTCTCATTTCTTATGCCAATGTAGTAGAAGGCTGTAGGAGCCACCTCCGAGTAAAAGGAGAAGTCCTCAGCCCCCATCATCGGTGGAACCACCCTATAATTTGTTGGACCCACCAAATTGATAGCCACCTTCCTCACATGCTCATACATGCTCTCATCGTTCACAGTGGGAGGATAGATAGTAGACTCCTTTTCAAAGAAGTCTACAGTTGCTGAGCATCTAAACACACTTGCCTGCTCCACGATGACCTGTTTGAGATGAAGCTAGTAGTGTTAGTTATATTATTTAGGGAATGATAATGTCTTGTTGTCTTGAATCATGACTGTATGGGTTTATGACATACCTCCTTTATTCTTTGTAGAAGCTGGTAGAAGCTAGCGTTAGAAAAAGCTCTAAGGGTACCACCGATGACCACAGTGTCAGGTATCATGTCGAGATTATTGCCTCCATTGAAAGAGGTCACAGACACTACCTGTAGGTTGAGACAGGCAAAAAACATAGTTAGCCATATTTGATAAAATCCAATAGAGGGAGTTGAAGCAAAATGCATTAGAGAAAGAGTCACCTGAGAGTCCAAAGGATTTGCTTCTCGAGACACGATGCCTTGTAAGCTAATCACAGCAGCTGAGGCTGCCAAAACAGGGTCAACTGAGTGGTGTGGGTTTCCAGCACGGCCCTTTTTTCCAGTAATTATGGCTCTGAAGAAGCCACAGCCAGCTAGCAAAGGACCTGGCCTCGAACCAATGACACCTGTTGGGTGCTCGTGGGATACGTGGACGGCAAATACAGCTTCCACATCTTCGAGAGCCCCCTCTCCTATCATCCGTTTTGCACCATTGCCAGCTTCCTCTGCTGGCTGGAATATAAGGACGACGGTTCCCTGTCATAAACAAAGTGCCAACTTGTCAAGAAAACCAGTGTAAATGGCACCAAGAAGTAACCTTTCAGGTGGACAATTTACGAGGTTAGTGTCTATTGATGCCATAACATTATTCTGATATTCACCTTTTTCTCCCTTTCATTCTGTCAGTGTAAATGTTTAGCTTAAGAGATGCTCTACGCTAAATTAATAGCCCCATCGATACAGGAGGTCTATAAGTTGTATATAGATAGGTATATTTTCTTTAACTTAAAATAATAAATTAAATTTTTATTCATTAATCTTATAGAATTAAATTGTGTAGTATTGACAATATTAAACAATTCAATATTAATGCATAAAAATTTAAGTTATTATTTTTAATAAAAAAATTAAATTAAGAGAACTCTCTCTCTCTCTATATATATATATATTATTTTATTTTAATAAACAATATAGTTCATTACCTGATCAGCATTTGAATATCCACATCATAGATAACATAAATTTTATAAAATAATCAAAAAATATCATGCGATAACGTAGTTCCACTTATGAGCTTATTTTCACCTCTCTATACACACTTTTGCAAGTAAACTCTAGATGGTTAATGCATGTGGAGAGATTCTCCATACACGAGGATAGATTATCGTAAAAGTAACTAGAGAGAGCCGTATAGAGAGAATTGTGAATGTGATGCCATGAATGAGATGTTCAGTTTCTACAATGCGTAAATAAATAAAATACTAAATTATAATGATTAGGTAGGAATTAGAATCAGCATGCACGGAAGCATGTTTGCCCATCTAGAAAAGTCTTATTTATTTTTCAATCAAACAGATTCATTCATCTACGCAGAAGAGCAACTAAGACTAGCTACATAAATTAGATGGAAGATTTTAATTTTACAATAATAAAGATTGTGGATTCCATCTCTAGTTGACTTAATTAGCTCTAGGACTGAACAAAATTGTCATTAACGAAACATGTTTCAATTTGATCAACAAAATTCCCAACTTGTTAAATCTTACCTAATTTCCTATAATATTAAAAGAGCAACTGGAGAATACGTCCATTTATCCGCATAAATAAGAATACGAGACCACGACATCTCTAGCCATGGCCCCCCTTGCCTCTTGCCTTCCACGAAATGTTCTTTGTCCCTTCCATCTAAAGATCTACATTGGTTTCTCCTTTAGCGTTTTTTAAATTTTAGTTTCTGTAATTGAGCAGGGAATTAAATTTCTTCATTTAATTTAAAATAAAGTTTTGAAAAAAACAAAACCCATATGAGATGCATTGCACGTTCTTTAGACAAACCATGTGTGGGCAGTGTGGCTTTCTGTGCATGTTGATGAAGAGAGGGCCATTTCATGAATATATTCAGCCAATGTACATTTCTTATCACAAAGAAAGCGACAACTGAAAACACTCAATTGTTAAAAGCAAATGAAGAGCGACAATGCATAAAAGTGCCCGTGACCTACACAAATCACATACTTAGAAAATATCGATATAATATCTCAACCAATTGGAAGATCAAAATAACTTGTAATGCTTTATGTCATATCTAAATCAGCAAAGGAATCTTGAATTCCCATCCCTATCAAATCTTTTTTTGTAGATTAATGTTGTTCACACAATGTGATGCCCAACCGAAACGAGGTAACAAGGTTAAGTTTTGGACTAAATGAAAATGAACTAACAGATATTACAAAAGAGAAGCGATAGAAGCCTTGTACAAGCAAGTTCATGGGTGAGATCATAGAACCTTTCATTATCTAGCAGTTTTGTGGGTTCCAATTGACGTGGGTTCATCAGGTTCAGGTTGTTTTAATCTTCTTCTTCTCCCACAAAAAAAAAAATTGAAAAAGACTTGAGCAGGTAACAACGTATTATGATATAGACTGAAAAATTTTGAATTATAAAAATTAAGTCGTAATTTTTTATTACAAATATTAAGCATCCGTATCAATGTTTTTACCTCCGTTAGCTAAGTAGCTAAGCTCAAAAGAAAAAGCTTTTGCCCATAAGAAAGAGAAGGCGAGACAATAAGGGTCAGAATGCAATCTAAAACTAAAAGTAGCAAACCAAAAAAGGCTCTTCTGATTCTGAAGGCCATTTATAGCAACACAGTAAAAAATGAGGCCCATTATTTCTCGTCTACAGGCATTTTGTAAAGCAATATTGTCCACACAAAATGAACAGCATTGTCCTACAAACAGAAGTGATCCACCGTCCTACACAAACTTCTAATAATAGCCTAAAACAAGGGCATTAATGCTCCACCTAGTTTCAATCCAGAATGATATTTCATCCCCACAAGTGACTAGTGACAGCATATGCATTACTATGCAAAAAACCCCATGTAAAATACTAAAAATTGTGCTGAAAAATAGCCCAAAACTTGGACTAATGTACTAAGTAATGAGCAAATTTTTTAACGAACCTTCAGGAGATGCTCGCGGCTCTTCAAGATCTTGGCAGCTCCGATTAGCATGGCCACATGTGCATCGTGGCCACAAGCATGCATTTTGCTGGCAACTTTGCTTTTGTATTCCCACTCGACAGCTTCCTATGTCCATTTTATATATTAAACCCACATTTAGATTAACAAGGGGCATTAAATATAGAATCTTAATAGCTTAAATAATATTCTCTTTGTCATTGTTTTATATGACGACTCTCATTTCAGTTGTTTTTTTTTTCTTTGACATATAGTACAAAGTAAAAAGTACAAATTCGAGATTGTGAGTATACGACGAGAAGATACGATTCACTTAGATTCACTCTCACACATCCCTGATACATAAACGATGAATTATTAAAAAAAAATAATACAAAAAAATATTAAAGGATAAAATTGCACTTGAATTTAAAAAAGGGTCATGTCAATAATAAAAAAAAAGAATTAATTACGCATAGAAACATTTTATATGGTAACATATCAAATATTTTGTTTTAAGATTCTATTGATTCTTTGGTAAGTAGTTGAAATAAAAATTAAAAACAAATGTAACTAGCTAGAGTCATTTGGAGTTGTAAAAAAGAAAAATAAAAATGAAGGTTTTGAAAATCATAAAATCATAAGTAAGAGACACAAAGAAACAAAAATTTGAGCTATTACCCAACAAAAAAAAATTTTAATTTCAAAGATGAGACATTTTGAGATACAAAAATTTCAACCCATTAAGACATCCAACTACTTGCATGTATATGGATTTGTATAGTTTATACATGTATGTACAAAAATTCATACAGGTATACAAATACAAGTACATGACTCAGGCATTTATATAACAATATTTTCTTTTAAGAAAATAAAGAAAATAATAATAATAATAATAACAACCTGAATCGGGAGTGCATCCATGTCAGCTCTGAGGGCAACAAACGGCGGGCCACCAGTTCCAATCCAGGCCCGAATACCCGTTTCAGCCAAAGGATATTTGTATCCAATCTCCATGCGATCCAACTCGTCCCTCACAAGCTTGCTTGTTTCGTATTCTTGAAACGCAAGCTCCGGATTCTGATGAATCTTCCTTCTCACGCTCTTCAACCAATCAACCGTCTCCGGCCATCGGGCCAGAGCCATCACCTCCTCCGAGCAGGCCCTGGTCCAGACCTCGCAGTCCGACGACGGCAGCCTCGACATCGATGATCTGTTGCTGCCGTTACTAGTGCTGCTCGATTTCAAAGGCGTTGAGCTGAGAGAGTTTATGTCAAAGAAAGTGCAATCGTTGTTCGAATGAGTTGCGGATGCGACATGCAAGAAAATATTGTTGACGAAAAATACGTTTAAAGCTAAGATTGAGAATGCGAAAGAAAGCGAGAGAAAATTCATGTTTGGATAGAAATTGAGAGAAAGTTTTGAACGGGAAGACTGGAAGAGTGAATAAAATATGGAGAAGAATTTTAAAAGAAAAAAAATAAAAACAAGAAACAGAAAAATTAAATAAAAAATGGATGGGAGAGATAGGAGGAGGGAAAGAATTTGAGCACGTGGAGATAAAGGGGCAGGAGAAAATAGTCACGTGGGGAAATATGTATGAAGAGTAGTTGATTAATAAGGGCGTCGACTCAAATCAGTTAGTGGGGTCCACCACTTTCGAGAGCCGGTTTTCGATGTGGGACACATTGATACTGCTTTGTTTGTTGATAATATTATTTTAATTATCTAAAATTATATTTTTTTCCCGTTTCTTTAATAAAATATAATAATTTAAATATTAAATTTTGTCTTGTAGTATATCTCTCTTATTGGATTTGGTTAGAAGGATGAGATTTTGAATATTAAATACAAAATTAAAAAATATTAACTTTTAACCATTTTTGTGGGCCCGGAGGTCAGGACGAATGGCATTTTTTATTACGTGTGACCATCAATAATTCAACATTTCTAGTAAAAAGAACAGAGGATATTATTATGAATTATCATATTGATACATCGAGGGATCGTTAGTCCTTTCGAGAGGGAAGTTTATCCCTAGTAGATTTTTTTTTTTATACAAGAGTAGTTTATCTCTCTTACAAAAAGAGTAGATATTTTTTCTTATGCAAAAATAGTTTATTCCTAGTAGATATATTTTTTTTATACAAGAGTAATTTACCTCTTTTATAAAAATAGTAAATTTTTTAATTTTAAGAGTAATTATAATCATTTTATTTAGGAATAATCTCTATTATAGAAATGGGTTGTTCTCTCTATAAAATAATAGTATATTTAATAGGTCATAATAAATTTATTTTATTTTTATATAATCTTTTAATTTTATATCAAAAGTTATACATTGTAATATTATTAATTTAACTTAAACTTTTTTAAAAAAATATTATCTAATTTTATTAATATTTATTAGTTTAAGAAATAAATAATAATACATAGTTATTAAAAAATATTTTTTAAAATTAATAATATTACATAAAAAATTTAAATTATCCTTTTAAAATTTAAAAATAATAAAATAACTACTTTATTCCTACACAAATTTCAACAGTAATAATATTTTCAAAATAAATAATATTTTATTTTATCCATTTAGCATAAATATATCAATCCAACAAATTTAAAAATATATTAATCTCTAATTAATTGTGATTTCATAAAAAATAAATTAAAAATGAAGTTTAATATTTTCATTTCTTGGAGAAACAACATCATATTTGGCCTTCGATTAACGTCTCATTGTTAAAAAATAAAATGAAAAGCCATCAAAACAAATACACCATCATTTCCTGAAGAGCCAACACAAACATCAACGACTGAGATCTTAAGAGTTCGTTTAGGTGAGCTTTTTAAATAGAACTTTTAAAAAGTAGAGCTTTTAAGAAAAAAATCATTGATCATTTAGTTGTCAATTAAAATTTTTTTATAAAGTACCAGATCATTTGGATATACATTGTTAAAAGTATTTATGTGTTGTTAAATTGCCAAAAAGGACACTTAATAAAACTTATATTCAAATTTTAAACAATCCAATATTTTTTTTATATATAAGCTTAAATTTATTACATATTTTTTCAAATTCAATTTATTAAACACAAGAATCAATTAAAATTAATACATAATAATCAACGAATCAATATAACTTATTGTGTTTGGTACAAAATTAAAAATAAAATAAAAAACAAAAATTTTGGTAAATTCTTGTAAAAATATAAAAGTTGTAGAGATAACGAGAAATAAATATAATATGACTTTTAAAAAAAATATTAAAAATATGTTAGTTGAATAAAGTTTATTTTTATTAAGGATATACTATGAAAATAAAAAAATATTATTAAAATATAAGTGACATTATACAAATATTAAAAAAAACTCTACTTCTAAAAGCTTAAAATTTGAGCTTTTACTAGGAGAGGCAAGATAAATTTTTTAATCTTTAAAAACTCTTCTTTAATTATACATTGTTAAAAGTGTTTATGTATTATTAAATTACCAAAAAGGACACTTAATAAAACTTATATTCAAATTCTAAACAATCTAATATTTTTTTATATATAAGTTTAAATTTATTACGTATTTTCTCTAATTCAATTTATTAAACACAAGAATCAATTAAAATTAATACATAGTAGTCAACGAATCAATATAAATTATTGTGTTTGGTACAAAATTAAAAATAAAATAATACTTATTTTTATTTTAAAAAATAAAATAATCAACAAATTTTTTTGATAAATTCTTGTAAAAATATAATAATTATAAAGATAAGAAGAATTAGAGATATGATGACTTTTAAGAAAATATTAAAAATATATTAGTTGAATAAAATTTATTTTTATTAAGGATATATCATAAAAAAAAATATTATTATTAAGATATAAATGACATTACACAAATATTTAAAAAAAATTAGTTCTAAAAATTTAAAATTTAAACATTTATAAATAAAAATAAAATAACTTTTTTAACCCTTATAAACTTTTCTTTAATTATAATAAAATATTATACAAAATTTTAAAAAAAAATGTCTTAACTAGTAGAAAAGCCCAACCTCACTAAGCAAGCCATCAAAACAGACACATTCTGTAGTAACCAGTATCTACAACCGGTAAGAATATGTATATATATATATATATAAATATATATATTTTATTTGTATGTGGGTGATCCTTAATTTTTATATTGTTATTAGTAGTGTTTTTATAAGTTAAGGACATACTATTAGTATTGGGTTTATTTGTAAAACTTTAGATTTATTTTAGGGACCACATTGTAATACTTTAAAAGTTTTGGGGGTAAATTTGTAAATATCAAAAATTTGCCTCTTAGTATAAAAATACACTTTTGAAACCTTAATTTGCTCATTTTTGGGTCGAGTTATCCCTTTAGAGAGAGAGAAGAGAGAAATAGAGAGGAGAGAAAGAGAAAAAGAAGAAGAAAAAGAAGAAGAAATTGGAATTTTGAATTTCAAGAGGTATATCATACCCATTTCTCAATTTATTGGTATTAATTAAGTTAATTCCTTTAAATTTTGATTTCTGGAAATATGTATAATTGAAGATTTGATGTGTATTTCATAAGATTTTATGAGAATTGATGATAATCTATAAGATATCTTGATAAATCATGATGAATTGTAGAATTTCTGCTTGATAACCTCTTGATCCAGTAATTTTATAAATTTTTGTGATTCGATTCTGATTTTGAATTTTAATTATATAAAATTAGACAGGTTTAGGATTATCTGAGACTTTGAATCGATTCAAAATTTCAGAAATTGAATTTGTTGTGAATTTACCAAAATAACCCTAAAATTCTAGAAATTTCTTATGTGAATAGTGTGATACAGTGACAAATAATTTTTGTCTTACTGAATGATATTCAAAAATTACGAATTTGTGGAATATGATAAGTTTATATGTATAATATGATATACTTGGAATTGAGAATTTAGATCAATGTGGTTGAAGTGTTATGATTTTCTAAAGTGTATCAGCTCATTGTAGTATTTGATTTACAAATTTTTAAAGCTATAGAATAAAATAGTTTTAAAATACTTTTGGCAGTTATTTTAAAGTGAAATATTTATCATGGATTGGGATATGTGTCAAGAGTATTTCTGTGGTAGTTTTATAATTTTTGAGTTAGTATATGATTTTATAAAATTAGAAGATTGAATACTATTCAATAAGTATCTTGATCCTGTCAGGTTAGTAGTTTGGATTCGATGGTGTGTATGGAATGAATTGTGTAGGAATTTTGTTATAATATTTATATATAGGAAGGATATATGAGTCAAGAATGATACATTCTGATTTTGGAGTAATTGGACATCATTTGATGTATTGGAAAATTTTGTTAAGTGTAAGTGGTCAGAATGACAGGTTTTGAGAAATCAAGTATTTAGACCAATTTGATATGATAAATGCATTGTGTATAATTTTGTAAGATATTTAAAGTATTTTATGTGAATTGTGAGGCTTATGAAAGGACTAATTTCCATTGATAGGTTAAGGAGATATAAGCTTTGTAGCTGAAAGTGTTAAGAGATAAGTATACTAGACTTTTTACTGAAATCACAATAAACGTAGTAATTATTTTATATGATTTTGTAAATGTGGTTAGAAATATGTTTATGTTATTTTAAAGTATATTTTAATATGAAATGTGAAGATATGTATTTATGAATGTGAGCATGGACATACATGACATACATGTGTTTTTGAAAGTGAGCTTTCAAAGTGAAATGTGTTTAACAAAGAGAGCTTTTAAAATGTAATATGTCCATGAGAAATATTTTGTGTTTTGAAGGTACTTGAACTCACTGTTGACTTAGTAGGCATTATATGTGATTTTTGGAGCCTTTATGTGTGGCCTTTCCTTTGAGATTGATATATGTTATGTGTTTCGTATGTAGGGAGGATCCTATTGGTACCTAAAAGAAGATTGAGTTATCACATTCGTGTAATGGCGTATTGGTACATGTGAGAGGACTCACCGATGATCAGGGTGAGGGTTTGGCTCTTACCTTCGGGCTTAAGCATTATATATGTGTAATTTAAATCACTTGTACTATTCCTCTCATACGGTATGTCACCTACGAGTGACATTTGGCTCATTATGTGATATGTGATGTGTAAGTCTTACTAAGTAGTAGTTGAGTGATGGTATTCCTGTAATATGTTTTGAAAGAATGTGTAAGCGCTTACATGATATGTGATTTGATAAGATTATAATTTTGATTGATCACAACATATCATACATATGTATTGTGTACATATATGTATTTGTATTTGATATATAAAAAACTAGTATGCTTACTGAATTTTATACTCACTATAGTTTATGGTGATTTCAGGTAAATAAGGTACATGTGTGCTTAGCGGATTTGGCAAGGCTTCTGCTGTTTCTTGGGTTTTCTAAGTTGTTAGGTTGCTGAGTGTTTTATTTGGGGACACGTGGGATGTGATATTTGATTTGTCCCTATTGAATAAATACTTATGTATTATTTTATTGTGTGTGGATTGGATTTGGTTTAAGTTTCATAAGTGTGGTTATTGGATAATTTTAAGTAAGAATTTGCAATGAATATATTCTGGGCTCCCGGTAACAAAGTTGCTACTGGTGACATAGTAGAGTGTTAATCTCTGAGAAAACTCTGTGTATCTCCGGTTTAATAATTGTCCCAGTCATAATTCAATTGCTATAATTCTGAAAGAAATTGAAATAAATGTTCAAATATGTTCAATAGAAGATTATATGTATATGTTAGATTATGAGTTGATTTTTAGTGTTGAACTTACTAGCAACTTACTAAGGATTCTTATGTTGAATTAAAGTTTGAAATTTTGTGTAATATTATTTATGAGTGCACATTTTTGAATGAATGTAAGTGATGTTGTGTGTCAGATCTTTTGGGTCTGGGGCGTGACACATTCTTTCTCGTCACCACCGCCCAATCATAACCTTAATATCATCATCACTGGCTTTGAAACCAGCCCAGTTCATGTCACTCTTCAAATCATCAAGGCTCGATCTGCCATCACCATCCTTGTCCATGACTTTGAACATATCCTCTATTACCCCAGCACCAGCAGTAACACTATGTTGGGAAATATCACAAAATACTACACAGCGAAAATAATTCTTTCTCCCACATTGTGTTATTAAAATGGGCAATATATCACCAATGTAAGCACAATAATATTACCACAAACATTAACCATCAATCAATCACAATGAACACCAAATTTTTACGTGGAAAACCTAATTTGGAAAAAACCACGGGACCGTAGTCCGATATCAACACTTTTACTATGCAATAATAATGAAATTACAACAATGTTCTCTCTAGAATAACTACTAGAGGCTCACCACAACATCAAGAACATTAATCTTGGCTCAACAACAATAAATCTAATAAATTCTCCTTAAATATAAATTTCTTAGATAATGCTAAATTAGAGGCTAAATCGAAAATCAAATCCGATAGAATTATAGAGCAAGATATTGGGAACTCACCTTCAAAATTTGAATAAAATCAGAGCTCAAATTGATATCCAATCATCAAAGAGAAAATTAAAACCCTAAATTTTCTCTTTTCTTCTTCCTCTCGTTCTTCTCCGTTTTATTGTTTCTGCTTATTGAAAATTACTTCTCAGCCGAAATCAACAAAATCCAAAATGATATACTATACACTAATGATAAATTTCAATCAACTTCTTTTATAATTAATTACATAAAATTTTCTAAATTCACGTGACGTGTATCCCACCAACACACTATCGGTCGTTCAATGGAAATTTTGTCACGTAATCCAACTTCAATGTTTCTGTTCAAGCAATTGTAACAAATGTTGGTGATGCCACCCTTGAACCACTACCTAATGGAAAAGCATATTATTAGCATATAAGTCTATTTTCACTTCAAAGCTCCACATTTTAACAGACAATAATTATAAGCACTTCAATCTTGAACGGAGAAGGACGGCAGCCGTTTGGAAAAGGCCTTACGAGGCGGCGGAGATGGACGGTGGCTTTGCAACCCCGCCTTGTGGTCCACAGTCTCGAACAGTGTTGCCGCTGCATCTGGAAAGGTTGTCGCTGCTGCATCTGTAACCTACGATTTAGAAAGCCCGCCATTGCATCTGCAACCCATGTTATCAGCGGTGAGGAACTGGCTTGCGATGGTGAGGAATTGTTTTTGCCGATGGAGCTTACGGCAGTGAGGAACTGGATCGCGGATGGGGCTCGCGGCGGTGAAGATGCTCTTGTGTCTTCAAATCGCGATGGGAGCCCAATTTCAAATCTCCCTGTCTTCAAACCTGTGTTTATAATTTAGGTTTCCTTAAGTTTCCTAATTATTATTTTATTAACATGTTCGGTTATTTAAAAGTATTTTATGTTTTTTAAAATAATAAATTATCGTATTATTAAAAATAATATTTTTTAAGGTTTTAAAGTGTTGCTTGGATTGAGCAGAGGTGCTAGCCCAATTGACAGCCCCTCTTGTGATGCTCACCCAGATCAGAGATTCGATTCCGCATGTTGGCGGTTTATAGGTGTGTGTGTGTTGTAGAGGTGTGTGTGTTGTAACACTCAAAAAAAAAAAAAGTGTTGCTTAGATTAGGGGGTAAAGATTGTTTAGGTATAGGAATAAAGATATTTGTACACAAGATATGGAGTGTTTTAATAATACAATATTAAAACAATAATATTATTATTATTTTAATTAATTTTAACAAATATTTTTTAATAATTAAGCATTATGCTTATTTTTCAAACTAACAAGTATTCATAAATTAGGTGATATTTAAAAGTATTCAAAATAATATCTAAAAATAAATTAGTAATACAAGCTTTACTTATTAATGTTCATAGTTTATTTAAAAAATAATATCGTTAGATTGCATGTATCAGTTCACATGGTGCAGAAATAAATCTAATAAAATTAAATATTTATTTTAAGAATATAAATTCATGATGATAATTTTTAATTACACACTAACATTAGGTATATTAGACATCTATACTTATTTTTTCATTCAATATTGATCTTTAATACGTTTTTCTTTTTTTAGGTGTTTTGGCACATTAAAGACTAGTAAATGTATTTTTTTTTTTCCTGTTTTTCTATCACTTGTACAAAGTTTAAGAATTTATCTTTTTAAATGAATATGAAAATACAGGGGTTTGTTTTTTCGAGTTAATGCTAATTTTGACTTAATTTAATTTATTCAGTTATTTAAATTTATTTTTAATTTAATAAAAAAATTAAGTTAATTTTAATTTAATAATAAAAGTCAATTTTTTTAATTTTTAGCTTATTGTAAAATAAAAATAATATTATAAAAAATTTAATATTTATTTTTAGATATTAAGTCGAAAAAAATAAATAAAATCAATCAAATTCAACCATTCAATTAAATTTAGCATTAAGTATAATTCAATTTTAGAGCATGGGCCTCAACTTAATTGGCTGAGCCCTCAAAGTTTCGTATTTTTATTTGAGTTTAAATTTTTTATCCTTTTAAATGGTGCGTGTAGTAGCAAAATATATATATATATATATATAATCTGTAAAAACAAAGTATAATTCAGTTCTATTTAATATTCAGTAAAAAAAACAAGCACCGCCTAAATTTAGAGTAAATTTCTGCTCAACGTCTGCATGCGAATTTAAACATGAATTTTTTTTTTAGAATGAATTTAAACATTTTTTTTTATATGAACTTAAACAAGATCTTAGCTGTATAGTGATGTTTATAACTAAAATTATTAAAAGTTTGTATTTTATAAAATAAGGTTGTTTGTATTGGAAAATTTTCATACAAGTCAATAAACCATCTGGAGAAATTATAGACGTCAGTAATTGAAATGGTAGAAGATTAAATAAAATTTATTACACTTAAAAGAAGAAAAAAAAAGAAACCATAAATGAAAGATTCATAACAAAATGTCATGTGAGATTTGAACGACAAATGGTCCCATGTGTTTTCAACTACAGAACGATAAAGGAAAGATCTAGAGTAAAATAATAATAATAATAATAGTAATTGAATGGAGAAAATAGAAGTAACAAATTTAAACCATTCAAATCTTGTAAATACATTTTTTGGGTTTAAAAATGACCTAACGTGAGTTTAGAGGTGAAAACAAGCCGTCAACAGCTCGACCTAGGACGGTATTATAGTGTGTCGTGAGTTGACATTGTACGTTATAATGTCCTGTTTGTATAGCATAGCCCAATTAGTACGAGTCTATAATGGGTCGTGATAAGTATAACCCTTGTGATAGATATGACCCATCACGGGTTTGACACGAAGAAGCTTAAAAGTTATATCGAATTGTTTTAGATATTTAATTTTTTAGTATTTAATTATTTTTCAGATATTTTAATTATTTTTTAAATTTTTTAATATTTATAATTAGTTTCTTACAATATTTTAATTACAATTAAAAATATTACAATAAAAATTAAAAATATTAATTATAAGTATATTTATATTGAAAAAATATTTATAATCATAATTATAATTATAATTGTAATTTGTGATAAAAATTTATTGATATTATTCAAAATATGAAATTATTGGATATAAATATAAAAATAAAGAGTCAAATTTATATTATTATAGTTACAATACATTTCAAGTAAGTTGGTACTTATTGAACTATCTATCATTTACTAATTTAACTATTATCTAATGAATTATAAAATTTTATTTTAAATGATCAAATCTCAATGTTTGAAAATCAATGATTATGTGTTCTTGCTAATTTTGTTTTCGATTCTCTACATCTTTCCAATCATTTACACATTACTAAAGTTTTTAAAGTTTTTTTTATGTTAATCTTAATTGCCTTTCGTCTAATATCCTGTCTTTACACTAAAAGTAGATTTCGATATTACAATGGACACTAGAAATGTTAGTAGATCTCGACCTATGATGGATAACAAATAAATCATTTAGTTTAATTTTTACTATGACAAAATATCAAATTCTCTTTTTTATGTGTACTCAACATAGAAGAATAGTTAATATCAATAATTTTTTTAATTTAAAAGCAATAGAAATAGAGAACTAAAACTAACATTTTTGTTATCTTTTTAACAAAATACTCTAAACAGCCTAATCATAAAATAGATTATTCAATTGTTTCTTTCTATTAATACAACTGATCCAAATTTATTTTCATAAAAAAAAAAAAAAAATTGTGCAATAAATTCATAAATTTTGTCAAAATTATAAGAAAGTTCCAAGTTTAATTTTTTTTTGAAATCCTAGTAATTAAATTTTTTACACCAGACCAATTGATTCTGGAATCCATTATTCCTCAACTAATAAATAACATATAAATTTTTCTCTAATATTTTTAAAATTTAATCTTCACAACAGTACATATATCAGAAAATATTGGGTTATCTCTATATTTAACAAAAATATAACTAATATTATATATATGAGTTAAAGTAGTCGAAGATGAAGGTTGATACACACGTTAACACGGCATCATTAAACACTTCCAAAAATTGTATATAATAAAATGTAATTTCTCAATCATTATTAGTTAGCATAGTATCATTCATTTTATTATTATAATAATATATTAAATAATCACTAAAATTCACACACGATTTCACCATTATATATGTAGCATTTCAACGAGTTTTCATGTTAAGTTTGAACCTTCTACTATCTATTCCATAATTATTTAACACAATTTTAAATTCTTATCGTTTAGAATATAAGGAAGCAATAAATTTTATTACTTGTCTATTTTTTAATTTGATAATTAATTATATTCAAATCATCTTAAACAATTAAATTAAGAATATGAAAAAATATGAACCACGTGACAAAAATCAATCCTATAGCATCAATATTGTCACTTCATTACAAAAAGCAATAATAATAAATTTTTTAACAATTTAAAATTCTCTAAAAATATTTATTAAAGAGTTAAAAATAACATTATTTGTATGTGGATGTTCTAATTCACGAAAAATAATAATAATTTTTTGTAAAAATTATTAATTATCAATATAATATAATATAACACAAATATATCCCAAATCATTAGCATCTGTCCAACAATTAGAAGTAATAATAAATATTCTTTTAAATTGTGATATTTTATTAATTAGTTTTTATGTAGTTTGATGATATTCAGTGAAAATATTATTTTTAATAGTATTTCTTGAAACATAGGAGAAGTTTGGTTGAATGTACCTTTTTATATTTTTCATCTTTGGCGAATAAGAAAGGTTGTCGATTAACTACAACGTATCTAACTAATTCAGTATGCATGCGTTGTTGATTGTATCTGAATAAAAAATATTTTATCTATGAGCATTTTGAAAAAGTTCAATTTGAGTTTGTTCATTTGAACCATATTTCTACAAATATGCCTTAGCATGTTGATTTAAATGCTCGATGCCACTTGCAATTTTTGCCTTCTTCAACTTTAGCACAAAATTTACGAATATTTTTTCTTCAATTTTTTCAAAAATTGTACAAGTCTTCAGCTTGAAATAATTTCAAACATCTGATGTTCAACCTCTTTTTGATTTTATAATACTTCTAACATTTTTAGTTGCGAAAGTAGATTGACTGCTAGAAATTTATGATGACATTGAAATATTTTCTTCAAATTCATTAAGAATATTAAATTTTGATACTGTATGGATAATAAATAATTGTGTTGAGAATTTGTAATTGAATGAATGAAAATTAAAAAATACATAAATAATTTGAGAGATTTTAATTTTTAAAGAAAGTTGAAATACTT
The DNA here is from genome assembly GCA_946807835.1 of Ailanthus altissimus. Classification (NCBI taxonomy): domain Eukaryota; kingdom Viridiplantae; phylum Streptophyta; class Magnoliopsida; order Sapindales; family Simaroubaceae; genus Ailanthus; species Ailanthus altissimus. Next base: position 14,819,367 of record OX327691.1, read on the forward strand.
TAAGATGTAGAGGTATTACTATTAGAAATGTTCACACCCCTCGTTAGGGGTACCAAAAGCTCATAAACTTATTGTTAGGACTATATAAAACCTAAAAGAAAATCATTCTATAACCCAACAATTGCCAAGACAGTTCTCTAGCCTATATTGACATACTTGCCCTACCTGAAACCAATCTGTTACTCATGGGCCATATCAATCAGACCATGACCAAGCTAACTGATAAGGGCATACATGTACTAGTATGATTAGTACCAAACTTTTATGTTTTACTCTAAATTATAAATTTTTGGCTATTTAATTTAATTTTTGATTATAAATAAGTGCACGATGAAAAATGTGACTTATAGGAACAAACAGAAGGTAAATCAAATATAAAATGAAGAAGTTGCGCTCAAAATACGAGAGCGCCAGAACGCAGACCTGAGCACTGCAGTGCCCAATCTGAGCTTTGCAGCACCCAATTCCCAAATGTGAAGTGTGCGGCGCCCATGGCATGACAACAAAAAAAATCACTCTTTTTGACTCCTATTTCGACTCGGATTCGAATCTCCTTGATCCTAGGGTTTTCAATACTTATAAAAATACTCTTTTGAGGGACAAAACATAGACTTTAAGGAGATAAAAACTTAGAGAAATAATTCATAACACAAAATTAAATATCAAAGCCAAGAAATCAATATTTAAGATCAAGAATCAAGTTTTAAATTAAGATTGAGAAAGAAGCAACTCAAGATATCTTCTTGATTAGTTTTTCTTTTCTTTTATTATTATTATGTTCTGGTTCTTACTGTTAATCATGGATTGGTTTGATACTTTTAGTTTTATTTTTAATTTTGTGACGAGCTAAACATTATTTATCTAGGGTTATACAATTGAACCTAATATGTAGTTTGATTTTATAGATTCTTAGTTTATGAACTTAATACATACAATTGATTCATTTTATTTGTGTTTAATGCTTTCATTATATCTAGCCAATATTTTGAATGATTGAGGAACTATGATGAACTTGACAAATGGATTCATATGTTTAGCCTATGACAGTTTAATGTATAATCATAGTGTAACAACTATGAGTTCTATGTATGATAAACATATACCTAGGTGGCATGTATGATATTATTTAAACTTGATCTTAATGAATTATATCATAATTTGATTACCATATATAGGTGATTTTTAGAATGCATAATATAGTCACTCGACCATCGACAAAGGCTTATGGTGAGATTAGTGTCTAAGTCAATCAATTTGTATTAAGTGATTTACAAAGATATTAATGAGTCTAATGAAATATTAGGAGATGAGTCTATATCTTAGATTATTATCTTTTGGTAAAATTATCTATTGTTTTTTGTTGTTTAGGTTGATTTAATTGATAGAATTAAGATTAGTCAAATAAATTTTATATTTTAATTTTTTGAGTAAAAGTTAAGTAGTTATAATTTTAATACTAAATTAAAAAAATTAGATCGCATAGTTTCTGTGTGATCGATACTTAGACTTAAAATCCTATATTACTTGATACGATAGCATGCGCTTGCACTTAGCTACTATAGCACACATCACTAACTTATTGTCTTAGGTTTACCCAGCTTCACAAACTAGTTTTACTAGACCACCCTATAAAAGACAAGCATATGAAGTTGTTGTTAACGTATTTTAAGATGCATGCATATGATTGTGTACATGTTGAAATTTTTTTCAAATACATGACAATCATACATTATACAGTAGATTTACATATAATTTGCAACATATATACACCAGTAGTGAACTGTAACAACAAAAGAATTGAACATATACCCTTGTGACCTTTGAAGCATGTTAAGTTTACAATGAAGTTCACCCTTAAACAATTCTAGACTCCAATAACTGGTGGGATTAGAGTAGTTAGAATAGTAACTTTTGATCTAAATTTTGTACAGCACAAAAAAAAAAAAAAAACTCAACTCTTAAATTAATTTAAACATCAAATGCATAAAAAATATACTTTGAGGACCTAAATGCAATATTTTAAAAATTTTATTTTCTCTCTTTATTTTTATATGAATTTTGAATTTAGAATTCAATCCATCTATAAATGAAATGAGTTTCTTTTATTATAAGAAGTCTAAACCTCTTAAGTTGTTACATGTCCATCATTAAGGCATATGTTGCCATGCAATACCATGCATGAGTGATAAATGTCACTCATTCATGCAAACACTTTGCATGGTTAACATTTGTCCCATGCATGTCCATGCATGCTGATATTTATCATACAAACGGTCATGCATGGATGACATATGTGCATTTGCACTCTTCCATGCAATAGGGACATGTTTGCAACATTTGCAAACTATATTTTTCACTTTTTAAATTAATCCTAAAATGTATCATACTTTTCAAAACCTTCCCGAATCGTCCTTATGATCTGTCCCGCTACCCTTGTTTTTAACGAGTACACATTATATTGTGAGACTCTCTAGGTTCATCTCTGTTTGTTTTATGGAACATTTTCGCAAGTCTGTGAACAATATCCCCCACACACGTTACGGATATTATAAAACGAAGCGTTGAATAATACAAGTTGAGATTAACCGTATCCATATAATCTCTCTATTATCTATATCGTAGAAGAGTAGAAATATAGATTATAACCTTCAAATATATATATGTTCGACCGTGAACTTATCTCCAGATTCATATTTCTGTAAACAATATCTATAAACTCTTTTGTGATATTGGTTAACTCTACGAAAAAATCTTTTTCAGGTTTTCGCTTATGGCCATAAGACTTTCTTAAATACATTCTTAGAGCATCTGAATATACAACTCACTCATATCTACGTGCACAAAACTCTATGAGCATCAGATCATACCCAACGACACTTAGTGGTCAGACTATGAAAGATCTTTGACATGCATGGAATTAAAGTATAGTGGATCACTCACAAGCCCATCGTAGTGCTTAGGTCAAAGGATCACGAATACTATTTAAAAATCGAGAAGACCTTCCATCGATGACTTCATGGGATGTCTATTTGAGGTCCTCATAAGTCTGTTTAGTATCCCGTCCTTACTGAATACGTGTATGCCCATACGAACTTTTGCTAAACTCATGCTCTGCTAAGACTAACAATCTGGATAATCCAGATATAGACATACTCTGATCGGAAAGGAATATCAATCGACCCATGTTGGTAACGATGGATCATGAATGATATTTTCGAGAACAAATTGCACAATGACATTTTTTAGCACTATTTATAACTCTTTACAATTATGTCATTACTATAATAGTCTCGAATTTTTGTCCCTATTTCAGACAAAGGTTTAACTATTTAAAATTACTAACTCTTAGTACTGACCTAAACTCTTTTCAATCTACAATGTTTGAAACGTTACAAGTTTCTTACCATATAAATAATAATAATTAACAAATAAAAAAATATTTATTGTATAAATATTAATACTAAACATTCATACAACAATTTAAATGGCACGTAAGTACCATTCCCAACAGTTATGTCCCCAAGTCCTCATTGCAATGAATTCTAATCCTAAATATGTGAAGAAACACTTAGCATATCACTACAACTAGAACATAATGTGCCAGCCTCATTACAACTAGATAAACCAAAAAACCAAACACACATTTTACTACAACAACTAGCCTCATAGGAACTAAACACCTCCACCTCACTATAGCAACCAGCCTTACATGAACCAATCACTTCCACCTCAAATGAATTATATTTTTTTAGGATGAAGCTTTTTGGTTAGATAATGACATCAAATAAGATATTGACATTGGGAGTGTTGACACTAAGGGTGTTAACACTCGGAATGCACCTTCTGATGACAATGAAAGTAATGACATTTTGTCCAATAATAAATTAGATGACAAAGATGAAGGAATAATCTCATATTCTAAAGATGACAACAAATTTAAGAGGTTGAGTGGTAGGTTAGCAAGGAACATAAAAAAATAAGATCTAGTAAAGATGAAAAATTATATATTGGGATGAAATTTATGGATGTAGTTGAATTTAAAATGATGCTAAAAAACTATGTGGTTAGGAAGGTTTTTAGCTGAAGAGGTTAAAAAATGAAAAAAGAAGATTCAAAGTAAGATATGCATCAATAGTCTGTCCATGGTATATATATATGCAACTAATATTGATTCTAGTACTATTTTCATAATCCATAAGTTGGTGGATGAGCATAACTGTGATTAAGTATCAAAAAACAAAGAATCAACTTACCCATAGATTGCATTAACCCTGCAACCAACAATTCCTATAAGCACTTTGAATCATGAACTGATTTCAAAATATGGCATGTATGTCAGTTAAAGGAAGTTGTATAAATGAGTTAAAAGAAATAGATTACAGTGAAATTTGCTCAACAGTGGTAAATACACAACCATAAGGGTTATGCTTTTTCTAGTAGCATATTTTAACTAGGAACTACATCAGCTTAATGTGAAGACTGCTTTCTTGAACAGTGAGTTAAAAGAAACATCAATATGAAGCAAGCAGAAGGATTTGAATACACTAGCAAGCCTAATCAAATATGCTTGCTAAAAAAGTCTTTCTATAGGTTGAAATAGTCATCCAGGCAATCGAACAAAATCGGTCAACTTACCACAGGCAGCACACTTTAAGTTTTCTATAGCATAGTGCCCTTCATCTGATAGTAAAAAAAATACATGTTCAAAGTATCATACTCAAGTGTTGTAAGATTAATTATGTATGCCATAATTTGCACAAAAGCCTGATTTAACTCATTCAGTTAGTATCTTGAGTAGATATATGAAAAATCTAGGAAAATAATACTGGTTAAGAATCAAGTGAATCTTGAGATGCTTAGTAGGTACACTAAAATATGGATTGATATTTAGGCATAATGTAAAAGGTATCTAGTTGGTTGGATATATTGATTCAGACTTTATCGGGGATAGAGACATAAGGATAACAGTCACCTTATATTATTTTACATTATGTGAGAATTGCATAAATTAAAAAGCACAGTTGTAATCTATAGTAGTTTTATCCAATATACAAGCAGAATACATAGTTACTACAAAAGCTTACAAAGAGGTTGTATGGTTTTAAGGATTAATTAAGGAAATATATTTTTTCCCAAAAAAAAATTGTAAAGATCTACTTAGGCAACCAATCATCTATCTATTTGAGTAAGAATCCTACATTTCAAGTAGGAATATAGAAATTGAAAATATTGACACTGATGAGAACCCAACTGATTTATAAACTAAGGTTTTGTTAATAAGTTTAAGTTATGCTTGAGTTTTCTACACATATATAAAGGGTGAATGGCAGAAATAACATCTGAGCTAAAAAAGAAGTGTTCACTGATCTAAGGATTAAAATGCATTATAACTAAAGGTAGAAATGTAAAATAATCTTGGTCCTTATGCATTTTAGGCAAAGACAACGGGTGCAAATGATAAAGTTCAACTCATTCCTGCATTTCCTTCCTCTCCTTCACGTGTGTCAGAATCAGTCTTAAAACCAAACTTCTATTTTTGTCACAACAAGATTCCACATCATAAACAACATCTTCTCCTTCTCCTTTTATGAAATAAAGTCATCTTCTCCTTCTTGTTGAAAGCTAAATCCAAGAACAAGTATAAGAAATAAAGAAAAATCATGAAACAAGCTACTATAAAAGAGGCTCAGACAGTATCATTATAAATGATCCGTGGTATGTATTTTTTTTTATATTTATGGGGTATATAGAATAGAGAAAGAGAGAAAGTGTGCACTCAGTAACAATATTAAGTAAGATTAAAGTTGTAGAGAGGAAGGATGAATTGAGAGACTATAATACTTTTATAATTTGATTCTAGCCTCTCTATAAAAGTTTTATGATATAATGTAATGTTAAAACTTTTTAATTAGGAAGTGAATGTAAGTTCATCAAAGAATTGAATCATTACAAATATATGATATTTTCATTTTTGTTTTATTTTATTTACTATTTTATTGATATTTGTTATTAAATTTGAATCTTAAATCGGTGCCTTAATTATGTAGATGTATAGCGCTACTCATCTACAAGTTATATATTTATATATTTGTCTAAACATAAAGTTTCTTGAAATGTTTAGATTGCAAACTTTTAGCGGCGATCGTGGCCGTCCATTTGGATTGACAAATTATTTCTTTCAAACTTTATTTTGAGACTTGTATAATCTTTTTCTTTTTCTTTTTCCTTGTCCCCTTCTTCAAGGAATCCCCATGTTTGTGTTTATCTAAATACAGTGTAAGCCACCTTCATTATAATTTGTTTTTCCTGTTGCAATATATTCTTTTTTTTTTTTTGGGTAAAAAATATGGCTCGGGAATGATTATTCAAAAAGTTCAAGCCAAATGAATTTTGGCCTCATAAATTGCGCAAAAGAACACACATATTATTCGGAGCTTTTTTCAATTTCGAAAAAAGTTGCCTTATATTTTGAATCACGTTTTTTTTATTATATATATATATATATATATATAGAGAGAGAGAGAGAGAGAGAGAGAGAGAGAGGAGAAATTATACTTAGAATTTAAATGCACTGTAAATCCTCAAACTACTCAGCCATCTTATGCAATTTCTTGAATCACGTTTTTCGATCTTTTAATTCCCACCAGAACCGAATCGTTTTGACTGGCATCCCATTCTGAAGGTAATAATTGCAGACGACTGACTCGCAAATGAATCATCAACACGACACACCGTTTTCTTCACAATTGCGTAACAATTATGCCATTCGTCTATCGTCAAGTCAAGCACAACTATTTTGATTATTTTTATTTTTATTCTTATTCTTATTCTCTTTTTTTTTTTCTTCCAGAATAATACTAACAGAATGTCTTGTATTTCTTTTACTTTTTATCGACAAAATCTGTTATTATTAGTCTAAAATTTTATTAAAATTAAAATTAAAGATGTGTTATTAAAATTTGTAAGATCAACTCTTTATTAAGTTTTTATTCCTATATTTTTAATAGAATAAGATGGGTTCAATTTAATTCCATTTTCATAAAAACTAACAAACATGTTTATATTTTGATTTTTTTTAAAGTTTTTTAGTCACGAGATAGTAGAGTTGGTACTACAATTAGAGATTTATTAAGATCGCTCGATCTATTAATACATTAAAACTTGCTCAGATTATCTATTTTTAAGAACCTATTACTTTTCAGAAGAGCTTTTTTTTTTACTGTTGGTGCTGAAATTAGAGATCTATTGGGATTACTCGATTTATTAACATAATAAAATTCGCTCGAAACATCTACTCTAAAAAAGAAGAGAACGAAATTCTCACAAATTATTGGAGAAAAATTCTTACCAATTAAGTGCTAATTTAATTTTATTTAAATAGGCAATTAGCACTTAATTGCCTATTTAAATAAAATTAAATTAGCACTTAATTGGTAAGAATCTTTATGCTCTGAAGGGAAGTATATTCTTGTATTATATTTGCAAAGGATGCCAAAGATTTGGGTCAAGATTTTGTCTTTATTTGATGGATTTGGTTAGTTGAGAGATTCGAGAAAGAGATTTGTTCCCTTTTATAATTTCGCAAAGGAATCCGATACCGTTTTGATATAATAATCATCACATGGATTACATTACAAGGAAATAGAAATCGGATTAAACTAATTTTTTAATAAAAAAATAATAAATTGAGATAGATTAGTTGAGACAAGAAGGAATTATAAGAAAATAGAATTGACGATATTTAGGAGTTTATCAAGAAATTTCAAGCAAACTCTTACGATATTAGAAATATGATACCAAATTAGGGAAAAAAAAAAGAATATGTAAGATCGTGGGTAATCAAATTATTTTTTTTAAATTTAAAATGATTTTGAGTAAGAGTGAGAAACTCCATTCATTAAAATATCCAATTATCTTATCTTTAAATTTTTATTTAAAATTTAAATGATCACAGATGCATTACACCTTTTGAGAGTGCAATCCAATAACCTTTCCTATACTCTTTTTGTATATTTTTATAAATATATATAATTCTACATAATAAACAAGCGGTGAGGTAGTAATCTTAAGAATGACATGTAGTAATAAATAAAGTATAATTACTCTCGTATTTAGAAGCAAATTTAGTAGTTTCCTTTTTAATTGCCAATATATATTTGACCTACAAAGAAACTCAATATATATAGAAAAATAATTATATATATATATATATATACATATAAAGGGAGATTTCTTCAAATGCACACATTTCTAAGACAACAATATTTTAGACTTATTTTACTCAAAATATTTTAATTGAAATCACACTTTAAACAACGTTCTTTCAAAAAAAAAAATCATTTAAACATCTATATTGAAAAAGTAATATATATATATATATATATAATAGTATTGTCCCAAAGATCTTAGGCCAACTCGTGAAGGTCCAAGGTGGCCAAATCCAAACTCGTTAAGAATTAAAGAGGGAGAATCCATGCCTCCCAATAGTTGAGGACTATTAATACTTTGAAAATTATTTTTATCTAAAAAATAGTGTGGGTAGAGAAGTTATGCCACTAAAACTCTCATAATTACGAACTATGTGCACGATTCCTAAACAAAGAGGAGCCCACAATACAAGTTAAGAGATTGATTAACCAATAGGCCACGATTCGTGTGTATGGACAAGTAAATTTTTTCTACACATATACGATTTAAGAATTTTTTTCTCTAATTTCACAAGAGATTCTAACTTAAACAATGAACGGTCATTTTTAAAATAATTGCGGGCGTAGACTTTGTTAGGGGTTTAATATATACGAGTGTATGTATGTGCAATGATGTTTATTGAATAAAATATGTATCACATATATATTTAACGTTGTAAAATAATTAAAACATACAACAAATACAATAAATAATATATTAATATATTTAAAAGGTTAAAAAATTATCAAAACGTGTAACGTTATACACGTGTATACTTGGAGTCTGTCTGAAAATTAACTCGTTGGTAGTTCTAGTCACCAATTTGATAGGCTTGGTAAACTAGAACAACAACTCTATATCTAACACGAGATTAACCCTTAAACTCTTAAAATGACCGGTTGTATGTATTTTTTCTTTTCTCTAAAAGAAAGTAAAATAAAAATTAAAACAATTTACAATTGCTTTACACAACCTCAAAAAAATAAAATTGAAACAATTTACTTTTTTTTTTTCTCTCGGCATACAATTCTCACACAATATATATCACTTATTAAAATAATAATATTATATATTATAATATTAAAAAAAATGAAAGACAACTATATTCCAATATATATAAAATAATATAATAATATTATATAATAAAATAATATTATATAATAATATTATATAATAAAATAAATTAATAATATTATATAATAAAATAATAAAATAATATTATATAATAAAATAATATAATAATATTATATAATAAAATAAAATAATAATATATTATAATAAAATATTTTAATTTTTTAATAATTAAATAATCAATATGTGAAATGACCATTTTACCCTTCATAAATAGTTACCAAGTCTACCCTTTAACAGGTTTTACTAAATCCCACACTTAAGTAAACTCAATCGAAAGTTCACAATATACTATGTGTAATTATACAATTAGTAAATAATAATTATTGATTAATTATTATATTTAACGATTAAATACAGATACACGCGTATTTTCGTGGTAGTGCTGGATATTGTTAGATTAAATAATTTAATCCGACACTCTATTCCAGTGCACAACGAGTACACTTCATATCGCGAGACTCCATAGGTCCACGCCCGATTCGTCAAATGAAACTATTCAATGAGTCCATAAACATTACCCCACGCACACGTCACGAAAATACAAATCAGCGCGTCGAACATATAAGCTGAGGTTACAACGCATACGTATAATCCTTCCGTCATGATATCCTAGATGTATGAGGATATAAATTATCACTATCAAATCCCCATATGCTCATCCATATCCTATCCCCAGACTTGTATCTCAATGAACAATATGTACAAACTCATTTGCCATATTGTTCCATCATAGCAAAAACTCTTTTCCGGAATTAATGCTTGTGGCTACAAGACTTTCTAAGACACAGTATCAAAATATTTGGATATCTAACTCCCTATGCGAGCTGACGAATCCCATATATGTATACACCGAACTCCATAAGTATCGGACCATACCTAACGACACCCAGCAGTCACACCAAGAAAAGTCTGTGACATGCGTAGAACCAAAGTATGGTGAATCACTTACAAACCTACTGTGGCACACAGATCAAAGGACCACGTATATTACTCAACTTGAGAGGACCCTATGTTGCGGCATACATAGGGTGTTTATCAGATGCCCCCATGAGTCTGTCCTATATCCAGTCCTAACTAGATATCTATATTTTAATACGAGCTCCAAGCTCACAGTCGGTTAGGAACGACCATCTATACCATATAGATACGACATATGCTGATCTATATAAAGATATCCACCGACAGACCCGCATCGGCAAAAATAGATCAAAGACAATATTCGAGAACATACTTGCGCAACTGACATTTCTTGGCACCTAATTACAACTTTTACAACTATTAAGTTATTAGTATATTCCCAAATGTATGTCCCATTATAGATAAAACTCCAACTCTTGGATATTCGCTTAATATTATAACCAGCTAACAATTAGCTGTGCTAAGATTTAGCATTTATATCTCTTAACGTGACTAACTATGGCCCCTTATCTAAACTCTTTTAGATCAGATCTGAACTCCTTCAAATCATATAATGTCTATAATGTTATATTGCATAGTACCATATAAATATGTATTAACAATTTAATGATAATATACATTTGTATAAATATACAAGTATATGTACATTCAGCGATGGCACGTAAGCACTAACCTTAGCAGACTTAACTAATCTTGTGACTACAATAAGGTTGTTTTGTAGAAGGCAACATGGGATTGAGAATTAGGTTAAAGTATATCACGAAACTCTGATTTTAAGAATTGCAGCGTAGAGGAATGAGACTAGTAGGAGAAAGACTTTGGCCAATAAGAGAAGTAATAGGTAGTTTGAATTGGAGGCAAAGTTTGATAAAATAGTTAGATATAGCTAGGCAGAAGAGAGATAAGATTAAGAAACTATTGGAGAATATTTTAAATTTCCAACAAAGATTAGAAGAGATACGAGAACCTCAAGGACAAAATGACCAGCCAATAGGGTTATTCGGCGACTATATAATCCCTCCACCAGTCGACATAGTTGAAACCAACCAACAATTCACTTACGAAAAACAAAAGTGGGTGTATGAGGGAAATGTTATGAAACCCAAAGGAGGCAAAAATACCTAGCTTCAGCTAAATCCCAGGTAGATGATTCAGATGAGTAAGGAACATGTCTAAGAAAAGGGAAAAGATGATAAACTAGATAAGCACAATGCTTGGAGAATCTTAAGATCGAAGAAGATAAGCATTAAAGAGAGTGCAGTCAAGGATAGATTGCAAGATGAGCCCTTGGAAGAGAAGGTCAAAAGATTAGAGCAAAGAATCACAAACTTATGGAAGTGAGAGTGCAACGAGAACTAACTTCATAGGGCAAAATCGAGAAAAAGTAGAAGTTTCCATTCACTGACAACTTTAGAGACATGGACGGCTCATTACTTTCAAAATGCCCAACATCATCGCCTAAAAAGGGACTTCGGACCCCAATCACTATGTAGACCAGGTAACCGATCTCTTATCCATTGCTAGACTCGAAGTCGAGTTAAATATATATGTTATTTCACATAAACATAGAGAGGCAAGCTCTCTCATGGTACCAATAGCTCAAGGACAAGAGCATATTCTCTTATAGTCAATTGATTGACTGATTCGTGAAGTATTTTTAAGGAGCTTGTAATTGGACAAAGGATCTCCGATAGTTGAGAATGATCAAACAAAGCCGATTCGAGAGCTTAAAGAAGTTTATGGATAGATCCCATATAAAGGTGATCCATCTCAAGGCTTTTGATCTACCCATTAAAGTTTTCCTAATTAATTTAATTAGCGTTCAAGTAATTATAAATATTAAGTATAAAATAGAATGAACAATTCAATATTGATTTTATAAATTAAGGGAAAATAAGTCAATTCAAGTTACATATTGAGTTTAAATTATAATCCTAAAAAATAAACTAGCTTTTAATAAAAGAAAGAGTTTTAGAGCATATTAGATTCAACAACATAGAAATAATAATAAACTAAGAAAGAAAAAGAGAAAAAAAAAATTAAGTTTATAATACTTTAAATTATTCAATCTTCAATCTCTTCTTCTTTTAATTCCATTATCTTTGATTCTTTAAAAATCTACTCTAAACTCTCAAAATTTTGTTTTTGTTAATGCTTTATCTTATTTTGCCATTTTGTCTTTTACATATAGGTTTTCATTTTGATATCGTCTTTGATTTTTTTATCTTATTTTTTATAAATTTTTATTTCAAATAGCTTCATTGAATTCAAACGTACAAAATAATAATAAAGCACATAAAAAATTTAATATTCATGCTAGAATTAACAAATATTAAGTCTAAGAAAGCGAAAATAATGTATAAGATATACCCATCATTAGGTAGGGCTTGCCTCTCACATCACCCGATAAAACATTAAGCATAAGGCAACTAATCAACTATTTTTGTAGTTCTAGGCTATATGATAACCGTTGAACAATAATGAGCTCGATGTGAGCTAACCACCTGTATAATGAAATGCCATAACTTACGTGCACAAACAAGTATGTAAATTCTTTCTACATGTACAACTTAAGAACTATTTTTCTCCATTTTTATTAGAAATTATGATTTAAGCATCAAATAGTCATTATCAAAAACAATCACTGGCTTAAACTGAATTGATATTTTAATTGCAACAAATAAGATCGAAACAACTAGGAAAACTTAAAAAGAACAACAACAATTTAACCACATATCAAACAACCATTTTCACTAGAGATATAAATTCCTTAACAAATAAAAACTTAATTAATAAAAAATTCAAAGATTTTTTTCTTTTTAATAAATTTTAGGAGGATAAATTTAAGCATAGCTTTTGATATTACCTAAAATATGTGTTTAGGACTCTATGGTAAAGATGGTAGCGGACCGAATTTGGAATAAATACCCCTAATATCGTATCTGCATCCACTTAAAAAATAAAATACCAAATCTTTTTTAAACTTGTTGCAGGTTTGGAGTTCTATTACTAAACCCGTACTAGCAGGTATGTACTCATTATTAAACCCACAACGAATTATTCGTGAATTTTAAGTAGGTTTTAAATTAATATAATAACAAAATAAAATTATAATCTTAATTTAATTAAAAATTCATAAAATATGGCAACTAAAATAATATCAATTATAATTTTAAATTCAATTTCAATTACGTTAAATGTTACAATTTTAAATCTAATTTTGATTTTAATTACATTAAATGTTATAATTTTAATTACGTTAAATATGTCAATTTTAATTCTAATTACGCTAATTATTATAATACCAAATCTAATTTCGATTTTAATTACGTTAAATATTATAATTTTGATTCTAATATTGATTTCAGTTATGTTAAATTTTATAATTTCAATTTCAATTTCAATTTCAATTATGTTAAATATTATAATTCTAAATCCAATTTTTATTTCAATTACGTTATATATTCTAATTCTAATTCTAATTTTAATTTTGATTTTGTTTTCAATTACTTTAAATGTTATAATTTCAATTCTAATTTCAATTTCAATTACGTTAAATGTCAGAATTTCAATTTCAATTTCGATCTCAATTACATTAAATGTAATAAATTCAAATCCAATTTCAATTTTAATTATGTTAAATATTATAATTATAATTATAATTTTGATATCAATTACGTTAAATATTATAATTCTAATTTCAATTTTGATTTCAATTACGTTAAAATATTCTAATTCCAATTTCGATTTCAATTACATTAAATGTTATAATTCTAATTTCAATTTCGTTAAATGTTATAATTTCAAATTCAATTTCAATTACATTAAATATTTTAGTTTTGATTCTAATTATAATTTTATTTATATGAAATGTTATAATACTAAATTCAATTGTAATTTTAATTACGTTAAATGTTATAATTTTAAATCCAATTTCAATTTCAATTACATTAAATGTTATCATTCCAAATCCAATTTCAATTTCGATTTCAATTTCAATTATGTGAAATGTTAAATTTCAATTATAATAACAATTTTAATTACGTTAAATGTTATAATTTTAAATTTAATTTTAATTACGTTAAGTATTAAATATTCTAATTCTAATTTTAATTTTAATTTTAATTTCAATTACGTTAAGGGCTATAATTTCAATTTCAATTTTAATTACAATCATTAGTCCGTTTGAATAAATTTTATTTATTTTTTATTAAACAATATAACGATGTCAAATTAAATTTAGACTTTTTAATATAGGCTAATGACAAATGTAAAAAAAAATTAACTTTTATTATTATTTAAAAAAAAATTAAAAAATATACTATGTGTGAATGCTTGTTGAGGATATTCTTAAGTTTTTCACCAAATTTGTATTTATATCAAATTTATTACAAATTTTAATTCTATATGTTAAATCTATACCAAACCCACTCTAAATTTTATCAAATTATTATTAATATGAGTAAATGTTAACGAATTTACTATCCTATTCTATGGGCTATGCCCACGGCAAAACGCCTTTATATCTTATCTTGTAAGAAAGTTGGGAATGATTATATCATCGTCACGACGAAGAAAAGATCAAGTTCATTAGCATTTTTATATTCAGCCAGAAAGATATGTTAGTCCTAATTATATCATGTTGTGCCAAATAGTTTGAGCCTATCCACTCTGAGAATGTTATTATGATTATTTGAATCCTATTAAAAATGGTAAAATTTCACATCTCACGTCAATTCGTGTTTGTTGTCTTTTTTTCTTCTTACGATTGATAAACATCTACACCAAGATTTGTCCACTCAAAGATATGTGATCTACCTTACCCTTCCCATTTCACACCATGTAGCTTCATAAGAATTAGGAAAATGAAAAAAAAAAAAAAACCTTATCTTTTTATTTTTCTATTTATTATTGAATTCATCATATAATTTATACCATATAAGATAAATTCTCCCATATACCATATGAACTCTAAAAAATTTAATAAAAAACACAAATAGGTTCTTAAATTTTTTAAACATATTTATAATGTTAATTAAATGATAAAAAATTTACAATATACTTTATCTTCACTAAAGTGAAGATTTCAAATTCATTTTTTTAATTGAATCATAAAAAAAAAATTATATTTCTAAAAATTATAGGGTTGAACTATTTGAGTTCACCAAAATACTCAACGACCCCACTTTCTAAATAAACCTAACACTAAAATTAAAATTTTTAAATTTTATATTATAATTCTGCCTTAATTTTTAGTATAATTTTACTAAATTAAATTAATAGAATAAAATTATTTTTTATTAAATATCCATATAAGAGTCAATTATTGATGATTATTCTTAGGTTATATAGGTATTTATCAAGAACTAATAGTTTTGTGATAATTTGAGTTAATAAGATTGTATTAGTAATTAAGGTTGATTTATAAACTAAAATTCTAAATTTTAATAGAAGCAAATTTGAGATCACTTACTAGGTGAAATTCAATCAAAAATTAAGTCATACGATAAACAATTCAATTCAATCAATTAAAATATAATGGGTGTTTAAAAATGTAATAAAACAAACACTTTTAACCTTATTTTAAGAATAAATACTTTAACTTAAACACATAAAAATTATGTTTCTTTGTGATTATTAAATTTATCGATTGATCAGTCAATGTGATTAGGTTTTAATTTTAAATAAGCAAATTTTCATGAAGAAAAGAGAATTTATATGAACATATAATAAAATTTCATTTGGTTATAATAATTTAATTTAATAAGGTTATATTAAAAATTAAGTTAAATTTATAGCGTAAACAAAAAAAAATAGATTTTAATAGTAGGTTTATTAAAAAAGTAGATTTATTGAGTATTTTGGTGGGTTAAAATTATAGAATTTAATGAGTAATTTTATATCACTATCAAATAACTAGTATAAGCCACCATCTTTTAACACCACCATCTTTATTGTTAACTAAGAATATCTAGCAGCAAGCAAGCAAGCAACCCGAATCAATTATTGGAGTCTTTGAGTTCATTTTGCGGCTAGAGATAGGTTTAGGTCAATTCGATTGTGAGTTTTCCATCTAGCTCAATCATGTTATTTGAATTCAGCTTCTTCATACTTTGGCCTTTTTCAGAGTCATACGAGTCCATCATTTTGCTGTCATTGTCAAATTGTAGCTTAATTAGTTGATTAATAGGGGCTGTTATATAATTATTGAAAAGGTCCCATAACTTTATTATTGGAGAAATGTAAGTAAATTTTTTTTATATGTTATAAAATGTTTAAATATGTGTTGTGAGAAGCCATGTTAAACCAAAAAAAAAAAAATTAAATAAAATTTTTTGAAAAAAAATGATAAAATTTTGTTTATATATATGTATATATATATATTTAAGTACAGTATAAATATCATTACAAAAATAATATAGTAACATCATCAATAAAAGAAAAGAAGACCATTATATATGTGAATAATAAAAAATATATTGGAAGCTTTTATTCTGTATAATACTAAAATTTTGTATAATACAATAATTGATACATCAACAAATATGTAGAGGTTTAGTTTAAAAACACTCTTGGAAAGTGTGTTCTTATAATATATATTAGGATATGTGTATTTTGGTTATAAATTCAGTTGGTTCAATAAATATATAAAATTAAATGAGGTTTAGCATACAAGAGAATGCAAGATATCCGTCAATACTAAGTCAATTAAAGTTAATTAGCCCCACAAAATTAGTTGGCTGAAAAAAAGAAAGCCGACCGAACAGCTCGGAATGAATTTGGAGAGAGACCTTTTTTTTTACCTCTGAATTTCGCCTATAAGAGCAAAGTTTTCTTTCATTTTTCATCATGAAAAAAAATTCACAAAAAAAATACTCTCTAACTTTTAATCTTAAAACATAAATTTACACTTAAAAAACCTTCTTTAATTATTTTCAACTTTTTAAAAATAATTTGATTCTTATGTAACTTTGTAGGAGGAGCAAGAAGGTGTTTTTCAATATTTAAAGTGAAGATACGAATAACAAAGCTGTGAATCTGTTATGAAAGTTAATTCTAATAACTTAGCATAAAATAATAAAATAAACTATGAAATATCATATCGATCACATAATTAAATTGTTGAATTTGATGATTCAATAATTTTGTTTAAAAAAAATTATGAAAAATATTAAATAACGAAATCACAAGAAGTCAAACATGTGTAAAATACACGAGGAGAAAGTAAAGTGAGACTTAAAAGCGCAAAAAAAGAGGCGAAGAAAATGAAAACCTATTGTTCAGGGCTCAGCGCCACGACGCCAAACATGAGAAGTGCGAGTTTACTTCAAATATTTGAATTTTAGCGAATTTTAAATTCATAGAACGCATGGACTCTTATTCTAATTAAGTTTAGGATTTCTAGGTTTGTTATAACCCATATATAAACCATTGTTAACCCTTTAGATTAATTATCAAACATTAAGAAAGACTTTAAGAGAGAGAAAAACTAGATAAATACTAAATGTTTGTGTGCACTAGAGTGTAACTGTTATTTGAGTATTCATTATTCTTAGGAGAACAAAGGTACGACATTCATAGATCATTTAAATGTTCTTCATTGTGTTTTCTTGTAAGTTCTCCAGAAGAGTTAATAAGAGATGATAGAATCTTTGGATCCACTGTGGACGTAGGCAATGAACCGAACTATGTAATTGATTATGCTGTACTTTTATTTATCTAATTTATATTATTGTTATATTTGCTTGATATTTAGTTATTCTGTTGCGTAAAGACATTAGGGTTCAAGGTTGAACTTATTTTTAGGATTCTTCACTTAATCTAATTACAAAGAGAAGCAAGGTTCCCTTCAATAAACTGGTATCAGAGCAAAGGTTCGATAATACATATAAAGGGTATTTAAACCATGGCTGCGATCAAGTAAAAAATTGAGAAGTTCAATGGGATGAATGACTTCAATCTATTGAAGAAGAAGGTTATGACTTTACTAGTAAAGAAAGAGCTAGACTCAGCTTTAGAAGAAACAGTTCCTCAACTAGGAAGAGAAGGAAACCTCAAAATCTAGAAAGAAATATTGGGACACGATTCAGAAGAAGGCTCATAGTACCATAATTTTAGCATCGAGTGACAAAGTATTGAAGGAAGTTGAGGACGAAGAAATCTCTTTAGGGCTATAGAAGAAACTCGAGATGTTATACTTAAAGAAGTCTCTTGTAAATAGATTTCTTGTGAAGAAAATTTACATCAGCTGTTTATGACCAAGGGATCTTCATTGAGAGCTCATATTGACGAGTTCAACAAGATCATCATAAGTCTTGAGACCTCGAAAATCAAGACAAAGGATGAAGACAATGCCATTATCTTAATAAGTTTGTTGCTGAAGAGCTATGAAGGTTTTGTGGATATGCTGCTTTATAGTAAGGAATCTTTAACGATGAATGATGTCAAGACATCATTGAACTCAAAAGAATTGACAAAGAGATTTGAATTCTAGAACGGAGTGGTGTTACTTGCACAAGGAAAGAAGAGCAACCAATCAAAGTAAAAATCTAAAAAGTGTTTTATCTGTTACAAGAAATGACATTTTATGAAGAATTGTCCTAAATCAAAAGGCTAGGATGGGTGTGTTGTCGTTGGTAGTCTTGGAGAAGACATGGAATTGTAGACACATTGGCAGCCTCAAGGGGAAAGTATATTGGTAAATGAATACTAGATTTGGGGTATAGTATCCATATATGTCCCGACAGATTGTTGTTTACCAACTACAAAGCCATGAGAGGTAAAACTCTAATAGGGAATGACATGGCTTGTAAAGTCATGAAGGTTGGTGACATAAGGTTGAGAATGCAAGGTGGAGGAACTAGGGACTTACGTGGTGTAAGATGTGTTCCTAATCTAAGGAGGAACTTAATATCCATTAGCAAACTTGATGAAGAAGGGATTTCAATTAAAGTGAAAAATAAAAAATTGAAGGTACTAAAAGGATCTATAAATTTTGAGGGTGAGAAGCATAGTGATGGAATCTATGTGGTTAAGGGGATGGCCAAGAGTGGCTCAACACAGGGTGTTGAAGTAATATATATCACAAGGTGATATTTAAAGAGTGCTCATCGAAGTGATGAGGGTCTGAAAGGAGTGTAACACATCTATACTTTATGCAAGGTGCACGAATACTTTTGAAGACCAAAGTTATAGGCCCAAGAAAAGTTAAGTCTTAGTGGAGACTTAACTGAACTCAGCTCTAAGTGATAGAGTAATGGTGTGGATTGGATCCAGAAGTCTTCTTATTTAGAGATTTTAAATCAAGGAAAGGTTTTGTTGGATTTGATAATTCAACATTTTTGTTTGGGCAAGAATTGTGAATAATATCAAAGAAAAAAGTCACAAGAAGTTAAGAATGTGTGGGACACACGAGGAAGAAGTGTAGTAGGGCTTGAAAGTGCAAAAAAAGAGGCAAAGAAAATAAAGACCTGTTGTCTAGGCCTCAATGTCTCGACGCTAAGGCCACTGCACTGGAACTGGTTTCTTACTGGTGCCGCAGTACTTACCCTTAGCGTTGCAGTACAAGACGCGAAAAATGAGAGTTTGCTTCGAATTTCTAAGTTTTAGAGGGTTTTGGATTCCTAGAACACATGAACTCTTATTCTAATTAGGTTTATTATTTCTAAACTTGTATTAATCTCTATATAAACCATTGTAAACTATTTAGATTAATTATCTAGCATTAAGAGAAACTCTAAGAGAGAGAACAATTAGCTAGACACTAAGTGCTTATATGTACTAGAGTACAACCATTATTTGGGTGTTCATTGTTCTTGGGAGAACAAAGATACACCATTTATAGATCATTGTGTATTTTTCATTGTATTTTCTTGTAAGTTCTCTAGAAGAGTTAATAAGAAAGGCTAAGATCCTTGGATCCACCGCGGACATAGACAATTGGCCAAACACGTAATTGATTGTATTATGCTCTTATTTATCTGCTTCATATTCTTGTTATATTTACTTGATATTTAGTTATTCGCTGCGCAAGGAAATTACAGTTTAAAGTTGAACTTGTTTCTAAAGTTCTTCGCTTAACCTAATCACAAGAAGAAGGGAGGTTTCATTCAACATAAATTTTGGCCCTTGCTGCCTAGTAGAACAACTTTTAAAAGTATAAGATATGTTGCCCTCAAGATCTTGAGCCTAACCCACTTAGGTCCAAAGTGGTCGAACTCAAATCCATTAAGAACTAAAATAGACAAGCTAAGTCTAGGGCTAACCTGTGCTTACCACTGAGCCCAATCAGATTATTCCCTTCTCAACTTACTACCAAGGAACCTTATTCCTAATAGGTTGAGCATGATTACCGATCTGACCATGCTAGTCCTCAGTCACCCTGCCAATGTCGAGTTTAATAACCTACCAAAACCCCTGAGAACCCAGACCAATGAGAGAAGTCATGCCTCGTAATGAACGATGACTATTAATATTTTAAGGAATATTTTCATCCAGAAAACACAATGGAGTGAAGAGGTCATGTCACCTATCCTATAACACTAAAGAATCTGGGTTAAGCAGGATGCACTACTAATGTCCCCTTAAAAAACTCAGGGCACGGGGCGACTGATCAATAATTCTCATAATTTTGGACTACATGCATGGCCCATAAACAATGGTAAACTTATAACATATCTTAATCACCCGAGAAACTTATATAATAAAGGACCATGACTCGCGCGTAGAGACAGGTAAGTAAACTCTTTTTATATATACAACTTAAAAACTATTTTTTCTCTGCATTTACCAATGATTCTTATTTAAGTATCAGATGGTCATTGTCAGAAACAACCATTAACGCAAATTTACCATTCTTGTATAGTTATAGTAATTGAGATCTATACCACAAGAGAAGCTAAAAACGAATAAAAAGAAATCGACAACATAGCAGATAGCCATTTCTACTAAAAATACAAATTTATTTTTTGATTGAGAACTTAGAGTTATCGAAATCCAATGATCAACAAGTTATGTTTGATATGATCGACCTTATCAATGGTGATGTTTTAGTCCTTTACAATTATTGTGATATTCATGTTACATAAATACTGAAATACAAAAGGGAGCACTAAAAAGTTTCTATATCTTTGACCATGAAAATCCAATATCAATCTTGCGTCGAAAAAATAGAGAAATATTTTACGCAATATTAAGATTTTTCAACTTCAAAAGACCATTTGTTGTGGATATCAAGCCATGCTCTTCAGTTTGACACCCTTATGGCATCAACTAAACTACAGACTTAATACCTTTTTTAACTCTATGCGCAGCAGAAATCATAACTCACACCATAAATAAGAACACATACGATCAACACATCAATAAAGATAAAGAAAATAAACCAATCAATAAGACATAAGTTATATATGGTTCGGCCCAAAATTACCTACGTCCACGGAGGATCCATGATCTAGCTTATTATTATTGATATAGATCACTAAGTATTTTCTTACATCATTAATGATCCTACAATATCCATAGAAGCTCTCATAGATCATCATAATATCTCCCATAGATATCTCTAGTATCTACTCTTGATCACCATGAATTCTCTAAGATCTCTTAATATCATCTCATAAGAGATTTCTACAAGGAATATAAGAATAGCCTGAGCATCTAAACAAAATGAATCTATCATGTTTCTTTTGTTCACTCAAGAACCAAAAGAAAATACTCTTAAAAGGTTGCACCATAATACACCATGTACTTAGTGCCTATCTAACTCCTATATTCTCTATTATAGTTTACATATTAAAACTTTAGATATTTGGCTTTCTCTTATGTTTAGAAAGTGTTTATATAATGAGTAAAACATTTTTAGAAATCTTAAATCTAGTCGGAATAAAAGTATTTACTTGTAGGAGTCCTAATCTCATTTAAAAAAATTAATTGAGACAAAATAAGAAATACCTCTAAGTTGCTGCATGAATAATATCGCTGCGTGAACAGTTCTATTCTTCTGGTTTTTCATTTTATTTATTTCTTATACACCTAATACTTATTTGACTTTATAATAACTCTACTCTTAATATTC
This sequence comes from Ailanthus altissimus, assembly GCA_946807835.1. Classification (NCBI taxonomy): domain Eukaryota; kingdom Viridiplantae; phylum Streptophyta; class Magnoliopsida; order Sapindales; family Simaroubaceae; genus Ailanthus; species Ailanthus altissimus. The sequence goes on from OX327691.1 coordinate 14,841,682, forward strand.
ATCTCAATTCTTACCTATAAAAAAATTATTAAAATTATTAATTTCCAACACCATCAAACATCATGCATTCAATCTCATTCATAGAAGAAGTAAAACAAGAAAACGTTGGTTTCAAAGTCTTAGCCGTTTATTAAGGGTGAGATTACCTTCTTTTTGGGACAAAAGAAAAAAAGAAGTCTATTTGCAAGTCTTAACTGTGTTTTCAGGGCAAAATTATCCTTAAAAAAAAACAAAATCTACCTTAGTAATTAATGACTTTTTAAGCCAAGATGGAAGGAAATTAATTTGTACTAAATAAATTTCTTTTTTAGGATTGGCACATATTGATGAGAGGTTTAGTGAAATAAATTGTTGCTAGTCTAATCTAAAAAGTTTATTTTAATAAATAAAGGGCTTATTTTAAATAATGAGAAAATAAGACGATTTCAACTTTAACCTAAAAAATAAAATGAAAAAAACAAAAACAACTAGTGGTGTTTGTCCTTGTATTGCAATTGCAAAGACTATTAATGTGAAAGGAAAGAATAAAGAAAAGAGGCATTTGATAGTGAGTTTTGACTAGATTGCAAAAGCTAAGCATTAAAAACGACAAATTAGCAATCAGCCAATGGTATTAGGATTTTGTGTTTGAAAGCAAGACTTTTGAGGATGTAATAAAATAAGGACACTTCCAACATTAGGCTTTGGATTTCTCGGCTTGCTTTCTATTTTCTGTAAGTGTCATTGATACTTTTTCAAATTATTAATTGAGTTGTTCGCAATATGATTCTTGGTCTAATGTGTAATAATTAGTTATTATAATGATCGTCGTTATTTAACCATGAAATTGACCACGCGCCCACTATAACATTAAATTGAATCCTTTTATTTTAGAATAAAAACATTTAAATTTCTAAAATTTAATTTAAGAGAATAATTTATTTTTAAAATTACTTAAAATGAATTTTTTTAACAACGACACAATAAAATTTTAACTTATTATTAATATTATTATATTTAAAAAATTTAATCTACATAATAATATATTATTTCATTTAAAAGAGTGTTAAAAAAGAACAAAAATCAATTAAAAAATTTTAAAAATATATTTTTAAAAAATGAGATAAATTTGTTTTTTAAATTAAATTTTGGGAGTCTAAAATATTTTTAATTATTTTAATATGTAATTCAAAACGCTCAATTCTTAGATTTGGAAAGAACATTAATTTGTTTTTAATAAAAATAATATATATTTTTTTAAATATATATATATATATAAATATTCGCACCTCGGAGAAGAGATCGAACTTAAATGAAATGTGAGCTTTAGAGAAGCTCCAAGACTAACCCTCGCGCTCAATAAAAAAAAAATTATAAAAAAAATAGTATTTAAGAGCCGTGTTTTTTCGTTTCCCAATCTCTTCATAACCGATAACCACCGATTGACAAGTTGACATCAAAATATCAATTCAAAGGATTCAAAGTCCCTACTTAATAAGGAAGTGATGGATGGGCGAAGTAGGGCCTTTCCTTTTTCTTTTGAAAAAGGTGCAAAATAATATTGACCCTTTTTGCAAGTATTATTATTATTACAATTAGGTCCACAAACCCAAGCCAATATGACTTAAGATGATGCCTGCTGTTACTTCATAGTTGCATCAGCAATAGGGAATAAGGACATCTCTCTGTATCTTTTGCCTTTTCTTTTCCCTTTTTTTTTTGTCACAAAGAAAAAACAATGAGCTGATGGGCCATCCCCCCAAATTATCAACGATGGTAAGCTAAAGGTTTAACTGAAGGCCTATAGGCCTAGACCTAGCTATTCCCTAAAGACTGAAAAAATTACCTGATGAAAGACAATTCTGCCAAAAGTGTCATTTTATTCAATATAATCAAAAGAAAAAAAATAATTATTATTTGCTATTATTTTGAGATATAATATTACGGAAAAATATTGAACAAATGATAATATGATATGATATCGGGTAGTCTGTCCTCCCTATCCTCTTTGTTAAACATTTTATATTTGCAATCTAATTGTTCAGTTCGTTCAATAACATTTTCAGGACAAATCTGAGCTAAGAAATTTGAGGGTAAAAAAAAAAAAATGCAAAAGGTTTGGAATTAAAGTGCAGAAGGGAAATGATCAACAATATCCTTACGGTAAGACTATTTATTAACAATACTGATATATTTTAAAAATAAGCATTAATATTTAATTCGTTAAGGAATATTTGGGTAAAATAAACTTTTGATATGATAGTCTCAAAATATTTAAAAATACACTTGATAACATTTTTAACTAAATAATTATGTCTTAATTTATATATTTTTTCCTTTTTTTTTCACAAATTCTAATTTAAATAACACCCATTTAAGTAAATTTGAGAGAGATGAAGAGGAAATTAAAAAGAGAGAATGAGGGATTAAGGCTCTTAAATTGGGCATATTAATATATTAATTTTTTAAAATATTTTTAATAATTAATTAAATTAATTATTTTAAATGTTGTTATATATTATTATTTTTTATCATTAAATTTAATAAACTTTGACTAATGATTAAATATTAATACCTATTTAAAATAAATAAAATTAGCTTTTTTTTTTGAAATGATAAATAACTTAGCTTAGCTCAAGGTATTAAAGTATTGTTGACAATATTTCAAATGAAAATATATAATATTCAAAAAGCTATAAAAAGAAAATAAGTCCTCAAAATTTTCAATTACTTAGAAAATAATTTTATATTCTGGTGTTGGATTTTAAGAATCTAGTGTTGTTTAATCAAGTAATGATGGCAAAATAAGGTTGAGAATTTTAAGGTATCCAAAAGCTTTAGTTAGTCGAATTTTAAAGGCAAAATACTTTTAATCGGCAAAATTTTTAATGATTGAATGTTGAAGTGAGTATTTTTATTTATGGCGTAGTTTGGCTTGGGGCCGACAACTAGTTAAGTGCCTGTTTGGTTGAACTTTTATTAGCCAAAAGAGTATTTTAATGTTAAAAGTTATTTTAAATTTTTTGATAACGTTTGATTACAATTAGAGAAAAGTTTTTGAAGATTAAAAAAGCTATATTATCTCTACTTTCAAAAGTTCAAATTTTGAGCTTTTAGAAGTAGAGTTTTTTGAGATTTTTTTTAAAACTCGTTTGGTTGAGCTTTTAAATAGAGCTTTTAAAAATAAAGTTTTTCAAATAAAGCTTTTGAAAGTAGACTTTTTCAAATAGAACTTTTAAAAGTATAGTTTTTAGATTTAAAGCTTTTAAGAAAAAGCCATTGAGCATTTAGTTGTAAATTAAAAAAATTCTTTTGAAGTATTAGATCGTTTGGTTATATATTGTTAAAAGTATTTATCTAGCATTAAATTACCAAAAAAATACTTATTAACACTTATATTTAAATTCTAAACAATTTAATATTTTTTATATATAAATTTAAATTTATCATGTATTTTCTCAAATTTTTTATTTAAAATACAATAATCAAATAAAATAATACATATTAATCAAATATTAATTATTATATTGGAACAAAAAATAAAATAATACTTCTTTTTTGTTTAAAAAATAAAATAATCAATAAATATTTTTGATAGATTCTTATAAAAATATGATGGTTATAGAGATATAGAGAATTAGAGATATGAAAACTTTTAAGAAAATATTAAAAATATATTAGTTAAATATGATTTATTTTTATTAAGAGTACACTATGAGAATAATAAAATATTATTAAGATATATGTGATCTTATACACATATTAACAAAAGTTCAAAAAACTCTATTTTTAAAAGCTCAAAATTTGAGTTTTTGCAAATAGAGGTAAAATAGATTTTTTTTAATCTTTAAAAACTATTCTTTAATTGTAACCAAATGCTATCTTAATATGTGTATAAGGTCATATATACCCTTATAATATTTTATTATTCCCGTAGTGTACCTTAATAAAAACTTATCATATTTCTAATTCTCTATATCTCTATAACTATTATATTTTTTATAAGAATCTATCCAAATCTTTAATTGATTATTTTATTTTTTAAACAAAAAGAAGTATTATTTTATTTTCAATTTTTGTACCAATATAATATTTTATATTAATTTATTGATTGCTATGTATTATTTTAATTGATTATTGTATTTTAAGAAATTGAATTTGAGAAAATACATGATAAATTTAAATTTATATAAAAAAATATTGAATTGTTTATAATTCGAATATAAGTTTTAATAAGTGTCTTTTTTTATAATTTAATAATAGATAAGTACTTTTAATAATATATAAGTAAACGATCTAATCTTCAAAAGAGCTTTTTTAATTGACAACTAAACGATTAATGATTTTTTTTCTTAAAAGCTCTATTTTTAAAAGTTTAATTAAACGAGCCCTAAATTGGGGATTCGATTGAGGGTGGAAGATGGATAAGCAATTTTGGCCTTTTCGAATCCGTGGTTGTCAAGACCATTCTCTTATCGGCCGATCACTCTAAGCTTTGGGAGAGACTTTTTTTTCAAGTAGCTGAGTTGAAAAAAGAAAATAGAGCCTGGGATTTTAGCATTATTAAAGAGATCTTCTGACATGTTGATGTTGAATTGATGACTTCTATTTCAGTGAGGAGTTTCTCGGATAGGGTATTTTAATATGGCATTTTACAAGTTCAAGTCTCTTCTTCGTTAAATCGGCTTATAAGGGGGGCTCAAATGGATCAAAATTTGGAAAATGATGGTTCTGGCCCTTTTTCTCGATGTTGGTGATTTCAGCTTTGGAGGCTTAATGTTCCTCTTAAAGTCAAGATGCTCACTTGAAGGACATGCTTGAATATTATTTCCACTGCGCAAGCACTCTATATATGCCATTTAGATGTCTCTATTATTTGTACTCGTCGTGGGGATGAGGCTAAAACTACTTAAGATACGTTGACAGCTTGTTCAACAATGGTTAAGGTATGGGAAATGGGCATTGTTTGGGCTGGGATTTGTAACTATAACAGCTATAATTTGAGTGAGCTTTTGGTGGTTTGGTTTCAAAGCTTAAATGAGGAAGATTTGGAGCTTTTTGTGTGTGCTTTTGTGGAGGTGCTGAAATGTCATAAATTATGTAATTTTTTAGCATATGCAATCTTTGACAATAGATGTATTACAACGTGTAGATTTTTTCTTATTTGAGTTTCAAGAGACATGGAGGCTAGTTCACCCTTTGAATTCATCAGTAGGATTGCAGCAAAGGAGTGCATTCACCATTATGGCTCAAGCACCTTCATTATACCAACCTGAAACTTTGGGTCCTAACTCTACCTATAATAATGAGCAAATTTCTGGTTCATATTTCACGCCTCATCGAGATTGTTCTACTCTTGTTCCAGGGTTGTATTGGCAATATAATTGTGTGGATTATATAAATAGATACTAATAAATTATGTAGTCGAGGCATGTAAGGCACTGTCCTTAAACTCTTTCTTCCCCCTACAATGATGATGATCAAGATACAAATGGGTTGTATGGCAGTATAATTTCAAGATTCAATGACTATTGAATTTGTAATGGTGTACACCAATTATAAATTCTATAGGACTATAAGATAACTTGATGAGAGTTGATAGATGTCGAGAATAAAGAATACAAGAATAGGTTGTTCATATATATATTAAGAGTGAGGTCTGCTTATATATTTATAGAGGTATTTGTGCCTCCCTGAAAGGACATGATACCTTTTTAGATCAACACATACTTTGGTATAGACATATGTCTTTCCAAAAAGTCGTGACCTTAGGAAGAGATGTGTACCTTTCCACAAGGTTATAACCTTTGATTTAAATTGATGTCTTTCCAAAGGAACACAACTTATTGAAGAGTTAAACAACTCTTCCAATAAGTCACACTTTCAGCTCTAATACCAAGCCCTTATATTTGGTGCCATGGGTATCAACAAAGAGAGGGATGACAGCCTGTCTGGGCACCGCGATGCCTACGTTCTATTTGGGGTGCTGCAACACCCAGCCATAGGCGCCGCAACACTTAGTCTTGGGCTTCTTCTCTCTTTCTTTTTCTTATTCTTTTTTTCTCCTTTTCACTTTGTCCTCTCTTCATCAAGTCTTCAATATATACATACATGGTTAATTTAAAATACTCTTACAATATATAACAATCCCTTACATATTTCAAATGAACCATATTATTATATCAACTTTACATCAAAGTAGAATTTAATTTATATGAATTGGTGCTCTTCTAAACTATGAACCAACTATTAATCAAGTAATCGTAACTTACAGGAACTAAGTGAAATCAAGTTTCTATAAACCTATATTCCTTTGTTATAAGATAGAGGATTAAGTAATCAAGTTAAATTCTCAATCTTGTTTATGTTTTGTGGTTTGGTACTTTACCGACATGTGCCTTCCTAGCTTTATGAGTGCACTAGAGATACCTGCCTAGCTTTCATATAAACTGGCCCAGTTTCATACTCACATAAGTGATACTCCATCAAGTATGCTCTGCAGGTAGACATACCACTGATTGATGCTATAGTAGCTAAAGCAAGCGCACGCTATTGTATCAAGTAATGTAGGATTTTAAGTCCAAATATCGATCCCACAGGGACTATGCAATCTAATTCTATAAATCAAGTACTAAAATTGTACTTATTTAACTTTTATTCAAAAAACTAAAATTTAAAATTTATTTAACTAATCTAATTCTATCAACTGAATCAACATAAACAAAAGCAAATGGTAAAATTCACAAATAAAGATAATCTAGAATTTTGAATCGTCCCTTAATATTTCATTAGATTTATTAACCTCTTAATTAATCATTTAATACCAATTGATTGGTTTAGATACTAATCTTCAAGCCTTTGTCGATGGTCAAGTGACTATATTACACATTTTAATAATCACCTATATGTTTATGGTAATCAAATTAAAATGTAATTCATTAAGATTAAGTCTAAATTATACCATATATGCCATCTAGGTATATGTCTATCCTAGATGGAACTCATAGTTGTTACCCTTTGATCATAAATTAAACTATCATAGGTTAAACATATGAATTCCTCCGTCGAGTTCATCATAGTTCCTCAATCATTCAAAATATTGATAAGATATAATGAAAGCATTAAACACAAGATAGAATGAATCAATTGAATGAATCAATTGAATGTATCAAGTTCAAAAACTAAAAATTAACACAATTCAAATTCATATTAGGTTCCCATAGTATAACTCTAGATGAACAATTTAACCCATCACAAAACTAAAAGTATCCAACTAATTTATAAAGATCAATAAGGACAAAAATATAATGATAAAGAAAGAGAAAAAAAACTAATTAAAGTGACTCCTTGATGTGCTTATCGCTCAATCTTGACTTGAAACTTGAATTTTAATCTTAGTTCTTCAAATTTTGATTTTGATCTTTGATTTTATGTTGTAAATTCTTTCTCTAAGTTTTTGCCTTTTTTCTTTTTTTCTCCCTATTTTTTAATTAGAATTTTTAGCCTTCTATTTATTTATCAAATTAGGGTTAAACATCAAATACAAGTCATGTTAGAATTACTGTTTACGAGTATTATTCACAGTTACTGTTTGTGAGCCATAGCGCTGAATTTTGAGCGCTGCGGCGTTAGGTACTATAGCATATTACTGTAGTAGGTACTGTATAAATTTAATATTTTTGCCTTATTTTCATTAGAGTTTCGACCCTATTTACTATATTCACTCCAAACTTATAAAATAATAATAAAATATATCAAAAGTCAAATAATCTTAATTTATTGAACAAATATTAAGTTTAGAAGATAGAAATATTAGACTTAATTAATCACTCATTTATAAAGGACCATGGAGTTCATTAAGACTAACTTAACCTTTTACCACTACAAAAGTACTACCTCGCCATAGAAAATGACTCACAAGTATAATCGGTAGTACAATTAGATAACAAGTGACTTGTTATTATCCTTATGAACTTACTTCATAGGATCTCCAATCACATAGGTAAGGTTACCATCACTCTTGTCTATTACTCTAGGCAGAAGGTTCATCCCCCTCAATGTCTGTTCCACTAATCTCATATTTAGTGATTTTGTTAGAGGATTGACCAAATTCATCTCTGACCTTACAAAATCTAAGCTCACCACCCTAGATTCTAGCAGTTACTTAACAATTCCATGTCGTAGACGAATATGTCTACTCTTTCCATTGTATATTTTACTCTTTACTATAGCTTTAGCAGCTAGATAATTACAATTGATTGCAATAGAGTTAGAGAGTGAGAATTAAAGGGAAGATCATATACGACTATCCCCAACCACTCAGCTTCGGAACAAGCTTTTTTCAAAGCTATTAATTTTGATTTCATGGTAGATCGAGCAATGCAAGTCTGCTTAGTAGATTTCTAACATATAGCACCTCTACCTAAGGTGCACACATATGCACTAGTTGACTTCACTTTATTAGATTCTGAGATCCAATTTGCATCATTATAACCTTTAACCATAGGTTGTGATATACCATATGTTAGAAATAATTTTTAGTGCCCTTTAGATATTTAGAAATTCTATCTAAAGCACTCAAATATTCTTTACCAGGGTTATGGGTATATCTATTTAGTCTATTTTTAGCATATGCTATATCTGGTCTTATACAATTCATTAAATATATAAGACTACCAATAATTTGAGTATAACGGGCTTGATTTTCATTATGTTCATTATTCTTGTAAAGTTTGGTACTAGCATTATAAGGTGTTGCCACCGGTTTATATTTCAAGTATCTAAACTTCTTTAAGAATTTTTCGACATAGTATTCTTGAGATAAAGATAGACCATTATAGGATCTTATTATTTTAATCCCAAAAATAACATCAACCTCTCCCGTATCTTTTATATCAAACTTAGTTGATAGAAATTTCTTAGTCTCATTGATTACTTCTATACTATGACTGAATATTAGCATGTCATTTATATAAAGACATATTATGATATAACTTTTGGTATTAAATGTTTTATAATACACACATTTATCAGAATCATTAATTACAAAATTATTTGATAGCAGAGCTTTGTTAAATTTCTCATGCCACTGTTTTGGTGCTTATTTCAAACTATATAATAATTTTTCTAACTTACATACTTTATGCTCCGAACCAACATTAATACAACCTTCTAGTTGTTCTATATAAATCTCATATTCTAAATTACCATTTAGAAATGTAGTCTTTATATCTATTTGATGTATATACCAATCATGAATTGCATCTAAGGCAACCAAAACTCTAATGGATGTGATTTTAGTTACAAGAGGATATGTATCAAAGTAATCTAAGTCTTTTTTTTTTTAGTAAACCCTCTGGTAACTAATCTTGCCTTAAACTTTTCAATTGTTCCATCAGCTCTTATCTTCTTTTTTAAAGATTCATTTATAACCAATGGGCTTGGAACCAGGAGGCAAATCAACTATTTTTCATACGTGATTACTCATAATGGAGTTAATTTTATCATTAATGGCCTCTCTCTATAAAGAAGCATCAAGAGAGGACATTGCCTTACTATATATCTTGGGGCCATTTTTTATAAGAAAGATATAGAAATCATTACCAAAATTAGTGGTCGTTCTCGTTCTTTTACTTCTTTTAAGTTCATTGTTTGAGTTTTCAGAATGATCATTATCTATATTCATATGAGTCAATAATTTTTTGGTTTAGCCTTCTTAAGGAAAATAATTTCAAATAACTTTGCATTTTTAGATTCTATGATATTATTTGCATCAAACAAATTAATGACATCTTCTAATACTAAGAATATATATGAAACATTATTCTGGGTATATCCTGTAAACATATAATCAACCATTTTAGGTCTCATTCTTTTCCTTTTACGATCTATAATTAAGACCTTAGCAAGACACTCCCACACTTTGAGATATGAAAGATTAGGTGTATGACATTTTCATAATTCATAGGGTGTTATTCCAGTTTTCTTATATGAAACACGATTTTGTATATGACCAGTAGTCAAAATTGCTTCCCCTCACAAGTTTATAGGTGTTCTAAAATTTAAAAACATATAATTCATCATATCATTTAAGATTCTATTTTTCCTTTTAGCCACTACATTAGATTCAGGAGAATATAAAGGCGTCACTTTATGTATAATTCCATTGTCCTCACAATAGGAACTAAACATCTTTGACATATATTCCCCACCTCTATTTGTTCTTAATCTTTTAATTTTCTTTCCTAGTTGATTCTCAACTTCTTGTTTATAGATTATGAACTTATCATATGACTCATCTTTATATTTCAAAAGATATAATTTAGTATACCTTGAAAAATCATCTATAAAAGTAATGTAATACATTTTTTCTCCTCTAGTCATGACATCTTTTATTTCACCCGGGTCACTATGACTTAAACTAAGTAATACATTTTATTTAAAAGTAATTGATTTACAATTCTTCTTTATAGACTTTCATTCCACATATATATCACATTTATGTACGTCTTTTAATTCAAGATTTGAGAGTAAACTAATTCTTTTCATTTTTCTTATATATAAAAAATTTAAGTGACCTAGTCTATCATGCCATAAATTATAAGGCTCAACAATATAAACGGAAGTAAAACTTTTATTGTTAGAGGTTTCTATTACATTGAGCTTGAACAAATCGTTGGATGAATATCATTTCATAACAAATGTTTTATTTTTGGTCAATATAATTTATCTCTTTCAAATGAGACTTTTACATTAGCTTTACCAAGCATAAATACAGAAATTAAATTATATCTAATTTTTAGAACATGTACTACATTATTCAGTACAAGAGATCTTCCAGAAGTTAATTTGAGAAGAACTTTTCCTTTTCCCATCATCAGCGTTGGATAAGAATCTTCAAGATATATATATTTTTCCCCCTCTCTTATTTGAACATAATCATGAAAGGCACTCTTGTTACCACAAAGTGTCTTGTGGCTCTAGAGTCTATAACCCATTGTTTGTTACTATTTACAACCATATTCACTTGAAAAATAATTACTGCAACAATAACATGTTCTCTTTCAACCAAGTTAGCATTTAGAGTTTTACTGTTTCCCTTTTTATCTTTTCAATGTTTGCATTGGTAGACTAAGTGACCACTCTTGCTACAAATATAACACTTACATTTCTTCCTTTTAAATGAAGGCTTTGTATTCTTGAGGTAGGTGTTGTTTGTGGTCTTACCATTCTTCTCATTATCATGATTTTCATTCTTCACCAAATTTGCTTTAGAAACAAGTTCCTTAGCCTTCTCATTGTTCTTCCTTTGGTGATTCTTTTCTTCAATTTTAATGTGAACAATAGAATCTTCCAATTTTAAATGCTTCATTTTGTGCTTGTTATTTTTCTTGTAATCATTTCAAGAATTTGGTAATTTCTCAACTAAATAACCAGCCATAAAAGGTTTAGGGAGAACAATGCTCTTATTTTTTAAATCATTAATTAACAAATAAAAATCATGAATTTGAGAAGTGACTTCTTTATCTTTAGATATCTTAAAATCTAAGAAATTTATAATTATATACTTTTGGGCACTTACATCTTCTATGAGATATTTCTTTTTGAGTTGTGCCCAAATTTTATGTGTATTTTTGTAAGAAGAATATACATCATATAATCCATTCGATAATGTGTATAAGATTGTGTTATGATATACCTTATTCACCGTATTCCATTTAGAAATCTCATCATTGTAGTTTTTATCACTTCCATCCGAAGAAGGTATAGTGATATATTCTACTATACCTATCATATCCAGAATGTCATACACCAAATCTTACCACCATTTGAAGTGTTTACCATCAAATGGTGAAGTTTTTGTAGCCTCTAAAAGATATTTGGCTATTGCAAGAAGAGATGAATTGCTACTAGTACTCATTGAAAATAGTTTAAGATTGTTGAAAATGTTATTGTGTAAATTGTATAGATGGATACTAATAGATTATGTAGTCAAAGCGTGTAAGATACTATCTTTAAACTATTTTGACCCCCACAATGATGATGATCAAGGTGCAAATAGGTTGTGTGGTAGTATAGTTTCAAGATTCAATGACTATTAAATTTGTAATGGTGCACACCAATTACAAATCCTATAAGACTACAAGATAACTTGATGAAAGTTGATAGATGAACAGAATAAAGAAGATAGGAATAGGTTGTTCATATATATATATATATATATATATATATGTGTGTGTGTGTGTGTGTGTTAAAAGTGAGGTGTGTTTCTGTATTTATAGAGGTATTTATGCCTCATTGGAAGGAAATGATACCTTTTCAGATCAACACATCTTTGGTATAGACATATACCTTTCCAAAGAATCGTGATCTTAGAAAAAGTTGTGTACCTTTTCATAAGATTATAACCTTTAATTCAAATTGGTGTCTTTCTAAAGGAACATAACTTATTGAAGAGTTAAATGACTTTTTCAATAAGTCACACCTTCAACTTTAATACCAAGCCCTTATATTAAGTGCCATGGGTATCAACAAAAGGAGGGGTGGCAGCCCGCCTGGGCGCTGCAGTGCCCACGTTCTGTTTAGAGCGCTGTGGTGCCCAGTCCCAGACCTCTTCTCTATTTATTTTTCTTCATTTTTCCCTTCATTTTCACTTTGTCCTCTCTTCATTAAGTCTTTAACATATATATGGTTAATTTAAACTACTCTGACAATATACAATAAGTTGCTGAGTTCTGTTCTAGAATTTGACAATCGAGATTCATCTTCAATTATTTTGAACGTAAGTGCAGTTTTGGGCGAACACCCACCTCATAACATCAATTGGAGGCCTCCAAGTTATGAGAAGTTTAAATTAAATATGGATGCAGTTTTACATGGTTAAAAGAATTTGTTTGGGGATTAGATAGGTAATACGAAATTCTGAAGGACTTGTGATTCATGCTGCAACAAAATCGTTTCCTAGGGTACTTTCTCCTTTTGCTGCCGAGTGTTTTGCTATGATACAAAGTCCTAAAAATGTCCTGCAAATTCATGTAACAGTTCATGCGGTGGAGTAGAATGTAAAAAGTTAGATGGATGCTCTTTATACAAAGACTTCCTCCATAGCTGGGGGTGCTTTTTGAAATCTCAAGCCTATTAGCCTATTTTGAAAATGTTAGTATTATTTACGAAATGCGAGGGAAATTTGGTTGCACACTTTCTTGCAAAGAGTGCAACTAGTTTCTTGAATGTGGTTTAGGACAATTACCTCCTTCTTTGGCTTAGTTCTTATATTTAGTAAGGGTGAGACAAAAAAATCGATAACCAAAACATTGGTCGGTTCAGTTCAATTTTTTTTATAACAAAAAATAGGTTTGATTTTTTTTAGGGTAAAATTGACCGGTCCGGTTCGATTTTCTCCAAAAAATAACTGAACCAAAAACGGGTTTTTTGTAATTATTTAATAAATTTTTTAAATTTATCTCAAATTAAATAAACTATAATTATGTTTATATGAAATAGACCCAAAAATTAGGTCAAAAAATGATTTACTAAATTATTTTGACAAATGAATTTAAAAAGCTTACAATTTAATAAAATAAAAAAAACTCAAAAAATAGTCTAAATTTTTAAAGACTTATATAGTATATAAGAACAAATTTAGTGATTTATGTAATACTGAATTTTTTTTGATTATATAATATATAACGTGTAATGCAATGTGTAATATATATTAATTTAGTCAATTTAATTTTTTAAAGACTTATATAATAAATAAGAATAAATTTAGTGATTTATGTAATGTGTAATAATTATTTTTATTATATAATGTATAATGTGTAATGTAATATGTAATATATAATAATTTAGTCAACTTAATTTTTTAAAGACCTATATAATACATAAAGAAAAATTTAGCGGTTTATGTAATGTATAATGAATTTTTTTTTTATTATATAATATATAACATGTAATGTAACGTGTAATATATTTTAATTTAGTCAACTTAATTTCTTAAAAATTTATATAATATATAAGAACAAATATTAGCTTATATAACGTATAATGAAAAATTAAAAAATAAGTTAAAATAATCTATTAAATTATTTAGACAAATAGATTAAAAAAATTTATAATTTAAAATAATTTTTTTTTTGAAAAATAAAAAAATTTAACCGGACCAGAAGAAATTGATTCAATTTTTTTTAAAAAAAATTAATTTTAATTTTATATATTAAAAAATTAAATCAGATCATGTCCACTACTAATATTTAAAATGATTTGATTTCTTAATAAAATGATTTGATTTCTTAAGAAAAAGAAAACAAAAGTTTTGTAATTAATTATCAGGATTCCAAAGTTTCAACCTTCTCAAGTCATATCATTTTGTTTGATTTGTAAATCTCGTGAGAATAAATTACAGGCTCGATCGTTAGGGATATGGAAATTCAATGATTCTAACTCGACAACAATGATTATGATCACGTATTCAATAATCAATCAAATCACTGTGATGCAGAAGCAGCTGATTGTTGTTGATTTTTTGTTCCCAAACTAAAATAAAATACTGTATTCTAAATAAATATTTTATTTGTCGGAATAAGAACGGTGTAAATTTTCCGAACAATTATTGAGGATTGGGCAAAGTCAAATTCGAACGTGTAAAATTTATCTCTTTAGATGATCACAATCACATCCATATTTTCCTACAACTGACATCCAACTGACAGTAACGCACGAGACTGTGGCCAGCAAAAGCTGGACAGAAATTAAAGCTATTTGCATTGTGATTCCACTGTTTTTTTTTTCTTTTCGTTTCTTCTCCATCCTCGATAATTTTGTTCTAATTTTTTTTATTTGATTTTTAAAAGGGCCAGTTTATAAAAGACTGGGCCGACGGACCAAATAGTAACCTTGTCTTTGTTTGAATGAGTCCGAAACTGTCATTTTGAGGCCCATGATTAAATATGAAGAAAATTGGGCGAGGGCCATATATTGCAAAATTGTGAACACAATATTGGCTCGCTTAGGTTTTGACAGATTTTTGCCATAGTTTATCACTCTCAAAATAAAAGTAAAATAAATTGATCGATGTTTGTTGTTGTATAAAAATTTACAAAGGTTTAAATCTACCCTTATATACATATTCAAGTACATATAACAAATTGAGATACTAGGCATAAATTACTTTCGGAGTTCAACCTTTTGGTCATGGTTTAGTTGGTATAAAATTGTATTGAAGTCCAAAATATGTACACCCTAAGATAAAGTCCATTAGGGGTATTTAGTTGAAAATAAGAATAAACTCATATTACTAAAATTAATGGAGAAATATTTTTCTAATAAGATTGATTCTTAGCATCCTTTCTAAATAAAAGTTGGGAACTTCTTGTTTAACTTGACTATTAATAAGTATATTAGTCTTTTATTTGAACTAAAACCATATCCTACTAATTTTATTTACTAAATTTTTTTTTCTAGAAGATGTAAAACTCATTAAATAAATTAGATTCTAATAAAATAAAGAGTTAATAAAGAGTCTTAATATAAAGACACTAATACTTTAAGTGAAGGCTTCTTGTGTTATAGGTGTGGAGCATGTTGGAGGAGATATCTTTATGAATGTTCCAAAAGGGGGTGCCGTTTTTCATGAAGGTAAGCCTGGAGTCCCAGTAATCTAGTCGCAAGAAAATGTCTTTGTAGTTATTTAGCATGCTTTTTTTTTCCCCCCTAGTTATCTAGCATGTTCTTGAAAAAAGAGAAGTTATTTATCATGAGGTTTTGTTCTCTGACGAACTCTTGCAAGTGAAGTAAAGATAGTTGCACAACACAAGGCTCGGTTTTCATTGCAAATTTCCTCATTTTACTTCATCTTTGTTTCTTAGTGTCAGATCAATATACCTCGAAACAATCTATAAGTTGCTAATGGATGTCATATAGTCTCACAATTCTAATTCTGTTTTTTTTTTCTCCTTTAAATGGCATATTGCTAGTTTTGTTGATAGCTATGATGAAACATGCAGTGGATACTCCATGATTGGAGCGATGACCATTGCTTGAAGCTTCTCGAGAATTGTTGGAAACCTTTCCTAAACTCTGGCAAAGTGATAATCATCGAATCAATTCTTCCTGTTGCGCCCGAAAATGGTGTTTCATCACACATAGTCTTGGAGCAAGACCTTTTCATTTTGGCTCAGAAATCGGGAGGAAAAGAGGGGACTCAGAAGGAGTTTGAAGCATTAGCAATGAACTCTGGATTTTCTGGCTGTGAAGTCATATACTCTGCATACAACAGCTGGGTTATGGAGTTCCACAAGAGAGCAGATTCTTAAACTTCTAATAAACAAAAGTCGAAAGTCTTTAAGGCCATGTTACTATTGCTCTTTGTATCAGCTAAGAGTTCAGTCCCCTTTCAAGTACAGGGATTTTCAATATGACAA
This sequence comes from Ailanthus altissimus, assembly GCA_946807835.1. Classification (NCBI taxonomy): domain Eukaryota; kingdom Viridiplantae; phylum Streptophyta; class Magnoliopsida; order Sapindales; family Simaroubaceae; genus Ailanthus; species Ailanthus altissimus. The sequence goes on from OX327691.1 coordinate 14,858,082, forward strand.
AATCTTGCTTCTGTTGCAAGCAATAAGCTAATAACCTCCAAAAACTGATCTTCAATAAGGCACTGTCAATGGACAAGCATCCATTTCCTTTCAAAAAAAAAAAAAAAAAATAGACGAGTACCCATGTTACGGTCTGTTTGGAAGAAATGGACTATTAATAAAATCACTTTAAGAAAGCACTTGGCAGCGTTTTTATTCCAATCATGCTAATTGTAACGGAGATGCGTTAAGTTTCAACCATGTTTATTTATTATAAATTTTTTAAAATAAAAACAGTTTGCACGAGGTGGCGGGGATGGAGTATTTTGATAAATTTAACCCCTTCGATCGCTTATAAATATGTGTACATTATCTTTTATAATTCATCCACTTTTAATATTTTTATAATACTTTTTAAAAATTTCTTAACTCTTGTATTTTATTATTCATTTATAATATATTATAAAAGATCATACCTCATTATTATTATCATTTTATAAAGATTATGCTTTCTTTTTTTTATTTATTATTATTATATTATAGAATGTCATGTCTCTTCGTTATCAATTTATGGAAGGTTATGTCTATTTAATATTATCAATTTATAAAAAGTCATGCCTCTTTATTGCTATCAATAAATAAAAGGCTATACTTCTTCAATACTACTGATACATGGAAGACCTTACCTCATAATTATAATTATTTTATGTATATGAAAGGCAGTGCCTCCTAAAATTACTTTTATATTTATGTTTTATATTATATATTTGTTGAATAATATTTATATTTCATCATACTAATTTTAATTTATTTCTTTATGTTCAAAGACTTTGAAAATGTTTTTTACAAATTTACAAATCCCTAGTCTTGAGAAAAAATTATTTATCATAAGTACTAGATGCCAAGATACACCTTCAAGCTAATAAATTAGAAAAGACAATAAAAAAAAAACTATCCTTATAGGATAAGTTAAGAGTATTCATTTTCCTCCATCATTACTTATATGAGAGCTTGAAAGCTCAATATTTGATAGTAAAAGATTCACAAATCTTTTAAAAAAATTTTAAAAAAATATGATCATAAAAAATATGTATTTCTCCCAAAAGCAAAACATTAGTGAATGAATTTGCGATTATAGGACTTTAAAATTGTTGGTGAATAAAATTCTATTTTATTCAGAATTATCTTATAGATGAAATTGTGTGATAAGAAGGTTACATATGTTAGCGAAGACACTCTTTATTTTTCATGTCTCTAATATTGTTCTACAGCAACAATATTGCAAATGGCAATTTATAAAATACTTAAAATTAATCTCATGTTTTCTTTTTATTGAAAAAAAATAATAAACTCTTATTAAAAAATCACGAATCACACCCAATCGGTTCTCAACCATTTCTAAAAGCGAATGCAAATACTTATAACAAAATTGGATGTGGCCATAGGAGATGAAGAGGGCACAATTATCACCCTTATGGTGGCCATAAGTACCAAGAACAGAAAAACATTAAAATGGGGCGGAAACACTAAAATAAGGACAATTGAACAGAAAATAAATGCTTTAAGCATTACGAAAATACCTGTTATCAATAAGGTACAAAAGGATATTGGTCGCATACATGTCGTACTCTAAAGCATCTAATCAAATTTTATAAGGCATCTATTAAGACAAATGAAAAAAAATGTAGAGACAAATTTCATTGATAACCCAAATTCTACAGATCTTACTCATTTAAATTTCTCTTATTTCTTTGAAGATAAAGAAGGGAACGCTGATCATTAAGTTTTAAATATCATTATGTTAGATCTTTGTTATACTTTTTGTTTGTATGAAATATAACTTTTTTGTAATACCGATGAAAAGATACAATTTTTTGTATGAATAAAGAAGAAATATAAATTTTTATAATATATTATCTTGATGTCTAATATGAATATTTAGTTAATATAAAGAATGACTTTTAAAGACGAATTGCCCAATTTAGAAGGAAAATTGGAAAGCTTATTTGGCTGACAATGCAATTACATACACTATCTTTCAAGATAAGAAATACTTCTTAAAAATAACAATAATTAAAGAAAAAGTCAATACTATATCAAGTCTTATAGATCTGATTAAAGGCTTGGAAAAAGCAATAATTTTATTAGCAAGTAAAATAAAATTATATATAAGTGAAGTTTTGTATGCTAGTAGATCCAGAAGTTGTTTAGTTTTAAAGATATTTGCCAAAATGGATATCATATTGAGATTTTGAGTGAATAATATAGAATATTTATGCATTACTTCTAACATCTCAGAAAAGAAATACATACTTGAAAAGCTTCTCATCTTATCATCTGGCCTGTATTATACAGTTATAAATTCAATTAAACACTACATAGTAATGAACTAGAATTACAGTGATCCAAAAATATTTATACTATTGCATGATCGACTTGGTTATCCAAGATCAATAATGATGAGTAGGATTATTAAAAATTCTCATCAGCACCCATTAAAAAATCTAAAGATTTTGTTACCTAATGAGAATATTTGTGGTACTTTCTCATAAGGTAAATTTGTAATCAAACCATCTCCTTTTAAGATTGCTATAAAATCTCTATTATTTTTATAAAAGATCTAAGGAGATATATGCAGACTAATTTATCCACCAAATGAATCTTTTCACTATTTTATGATTTTAATTAATGCATCTGTACAGTAATCACATGTTTGTTTATCGTCTACATGAAATGTTGCATTTGCTAGATTACTAACACAAATCATCAAATTAAGGCAATATATTCAGAATACCTTATTAAGACCATACGTTTAGATAATGTTTATGAGTTTATATCTATAACATTTTATGCCTATTGTACATAAGTGGGAATCAACGTAGAATATCTTGTGCTACATGTTAACACACACAATGGATTACCAGTATTCTTAATTAAATGACTCTAAGTAGTTGAACGCATTTTGTTAATGCACATATAATTATCAATTTCTACATAGGGTTACGTTATTTTACATGTTGCGGTATTAATTTATTTTAGGCCTACTGTATATCATCAATATTCTTTATTACAGCTTGTACTTCGTCATCAAATTGATGTATCCCATTTATGTATCTTTGGTTATGCTATGTATGTATCTATAACACCCCGACAATGCACTAAGACAGAACCTCAAAATTGCTTAGGGATTTCTGTTAGTTTTAACTCATCATCAATTATAAAGTATCTTGAACCACTGACGAGTGATCTATTTACTGTATGATTTGCGGATTACCATTTTGATGAGACAATATTCATATCATTAGAGAAAAAAATATTGCCTCCTAAAATAAGGCATAAACTTTCTTGAAAAATGACCATTATGTCTTATTTAGTTCCTTGCACAAATCAATGTGAAAATAAGGTGTGAAGGATTACTCATCTTCAAAGAATTGCAAATGAATTACCTGACATATTTATAGATGCATCAAAAATAACAAAGTCATATATACTAATTATCGATACACCAGCCTGAGTGATTATTCCTGCAGAATAATCTAATTAAAAGGTAGCAAATAAATTGTATGTTGCATGTTAAAAGTGTGATAAATCACTTGGTTTAAAAGATTTTGTTTCACAGAAGAAGAAAGTGAAAAATTAAGATCCTGATGAAAATTATGCTCGAGCAATAAACCAACATTCTCTAAATCGCTAATATTAAAAACTTTAATAATCCTTGAAAAGACACGTCTCTGAAGAGAAACAAGTCTCAGAAGTGACATTAGCCCCAAAAGAGGAACACGAATTTAAAAATAAAAAAATGATACAAATTATGCTTATATAGGATAAATGTGAAAACATGATGAAATAATTGTCAATGATATATTTTTATTTACAGTAACTACTAAAATTATTATTGATGATTTTGAGCCATAAAATTGTTGAGAAATGTAGAGAAAGATATAACTAGCTCCAATAAAAAAAAGTAATTCAAGTAGAATTGACTTTTCTAGTCAAGTGTGAAGTATTTAAACATATAATCCAGACACTTAAAAATATCAAACCTATAGGATATGAGTGGGTTTTTGTATGAAAATGTAACGAAAATAATGAGGCCATTAGATACAAAGTAAGACCCGCTGCTTAAAGTTTCTTATAGAGACTTGGTATCAATTTTAATGAAACTTATTCTCCTATGATGGACACAATTACATTTCGATTTTTGATAAGCTTGGTAGTTTCAAAAAAACTTGATATGCATCTTATAGATGTGGTAATAGCTTACCAATATAGGTCACTTGATACAAATATTTACATAAAAATCTTTGAAAAGTATTATAATCGAAATTTGTGTTCAATCAAACTATAAAAATATTTTATGGATTGAAATAATCTAGTGCATATGGTATAACTGTCTAAGAGAGTATTTGATAAAAGAATGATATATTAATAATTTAATATGTCTATGTGTATTTATAAAAAAAAAAAGGCAGAATCTGGGTTTACCATTATGGTTGTATATGTGGATGGCATAAATCTGATCGAAACCTCTGAAGAGCTCCTCAAGACTACAAAATACTTAAAAAGAGAATTTAAAATAAAAGATTTAGATAATATTAAACATTGTCTCGACTTGCAGATCGAGCACAAATCAAATAGAATCTTTATCCATCAATATACTTACTTGTACTAAAAAGATTCAATATGGATAAAGCTCATCCATTAAGTGCCTTTATGATTATTCAGTCTCTTGATCCCAAAAAAAATTCATTTTGTTTTAAAGAAGACGATGAGAAAATACTTGGTCTAGAAGTACCTTATTTTAATGCAATTAATGCTTTATTATATCTAACTCAATGCATTAGATCAAATATAATTTTTGTAGTAAACTTATTAACAAAATTTAGTTTTACACCAACTCGAGGTTATTGAAATTGTGTCAAATATATATTTCATTTACCTTCATAGAATGATAGATTTAGAAATATTTTATTCCAATAAATCTACAAAAAAATTTAGGTTTAATTGGTTAAATCCTGGGTACTTATCTGATCCTCAAAAAGCTTGCTCGCAAACGAGATATATTTTTACTTACACCAATACAAAAATTTCATGGGGATCCACAAAATAAATTTTTGTTGTCACTTCCTCAAATCATTCTGAAATTCTTGCTCTACATGAAACAAACAATGAATGTATATGATTGCGATCTATTATTCATCACATTTAGAATACATGTAAATTACCTTATACAACAGATATTTCAATAATAATATATAAATACTGTTTGCATTACTCAAGTTAAAAGAGGATACATCCAAAAAGATAGAAGCAAGCATATTTTTTTTAAAATTCTTTTACATCTATAAACTACAGCAAAGTAAGAAGATTGATGTTAAATAGATACGCTCCACTGATAATTTTATAAATTTGTTTACCAAATCTCCACTAACATCAATTTTTGAGAAATTAATTTACAAAGTTGGTATGCATCGAATCAACAAATTATTAAATTTATGATGTTACTCTCAAGGGGAGCACATTTTTTCATAAAAAGAATCACATCAGTTATAAACATACACAATACTCTTTTTTCCTTCAATCAGCTTTTATCCCACTGAATTTTATTGATAAGGTTTTTAATAAGATAGGTTTTGAAGCACATTCACTACTATTGTACGTTATATAATTATATTTATTTTTACTTAATTTTTCATTCCACTAGATTTTTCCTTAATAAACATAAAAAATAATTACAATAGTAAAATTTAAATGGGAGTGTTATAAGACAGTTTGTATAAGACGGTAAGAGGGACCATTTTGGTGAATTCTACCATCTTATTCGCTTATAAATATATGTACAACTCCTTTTATAATTTATTCACTTTTAATATTTATATAATTTCTATAACACTTTTCAAAAATTTCTTATTATCTAAATTTTTCTTAACTGTTACCTTTTATTATTCATTTATAACATATACTATATATTTGCAATCTTATACATTTTATTGCAAAAAAAAAATACAAATATTGCAAAATAGGCGGCCCAACTTATGACGGTTTACGCTCCGTTTGTTAACGGCTTTGGACTGTTTAGAAGAGGCAGGAGCATCGGGGCTTTAACGCACAATTAGTTTCAGACCACGTCAGCTATCGACCACGTGGCGCGCTATCAGCGAAGAAATTAGGTTACCTGGGCCCACAATTGCCCGAACGTGGGTCCATATTTTAGTAGTAAGTAATAAAAGAAACAAAATGATAAAAAATTCATAACGCTATAAAAAAGGAAAATCCCTTCTTTATTTTTCTTTTACCTTCTATTTCTTCCGCGAAAGAATCGTCTCTCAATTGCCATGGCTTCAGGTACTGATACTTCCACCAAATTTGCGATTCTGCGATTCAGGTACATCAACTGACCTCCGAATTGGAATCGTTTTATCGCAGATTTTGCCTTATCACTTCCAGCTGAGCTCGAACAATCTCAGCAGATGAAGACCGTACAGTACTTGGTCACGCGACGGCCTTGGCTCGGTAGAGTTATTACAGCTAGTGTACTTTTTTATTTCTTAAATTCTCTTCGTTGTTTTTAAATGTGAAATATTATCAGGGCTAGTTTGGCCGCCTTGTAATTTGGAGTATATTTAATTGAAGCCGTGTCCCTAAATTTCCGTGCCGTCAAATGTTGTCTTATTTGTTTTTTTTTTCTTTTTTTTTCCCGGCTTTCAGATCTTTATGGAGTTAATGTGAGGCCTGTCGCGCCATTTGGTAGCGTAAGCAGAAAGCCGTATGTTGATTCAGCGCTTATTCACCGTTGTTTGCCGGATGAACTGCTTTTCGAGGTATTATGTAATACAACATTACAAATTTATTGGACCTCAATAATGATTTATGTTTTTAGTTTGCTTGTTGAGGAAATTGTAGGGGGTAGTCAATAAGAATTTGGGAAACTCAGCTTTAATTATCTGTTTGGCTTAGTTGATCACCGACTAATGAAAAAGATTATTGTTAGTATATATGCACTTTTTGAGTGCTTTTGGCTGTAGCACAAGTGCTTTCAAGTTGGGAAAAGAGTTTTTATGTTATTTTTTAGTGTTTGATTAAATTGTGTGAAAACACTTTGGGTTAAAAAAAGCGCTTGGGTTGCTTTTCGAATGGCACTTGGTAGGCACTTTCGAAGAGGACTCTTTTTGGATTTAAAAAAGCACTTGATAGGTATTTTCTCATTTTTAAGATTTTTTTTTTTTGTGAAAGCACTTCCCTCCCCATCCTAGGTTGCTTTTGTTGCTTTACCATGATTTCTAAGGTGGAAGTTTCTGGTTGTGTTTCAGGTAGTTGATTACAATAATGAATATTTATATACAGGTATTTGCACGAATGAGCCCTTATGATTTAGGAAGGGCATTTTGTGTCTGTAGAAAATGGAGGTATACAATTCGTAATCCTGTATTTTGGCGTAGTGCGTGCTTAAAGGCGTGGCAGGTAAACTTGGAATTTAGTGAACCTTTTTTTTTTTGTGATGTTAATCATTCAAGCTTGATCTGTGATCTCTTCTATGAAGCTCTCCGGAATTGTAGAAAACTATAAGATTTTGCAGTCAAAATATGAGGGTTCATGGAGGAAAATGTGGCTGCTAAGACCAAGACTCCGAACTGATGGTAAGATGTTTTATTTTATTTTAATTTAAAAAAATTTATATTTGATGAAATTTATGTATACGGTCCTGCAATTTTGTTTTTGTTAGACTAAGATTGTTGCTATGTGTTCATGTTAGAATTTCATTATACTAATTCAATTTTCAAACCTCAGGTCTTTATGTGAGTAGGAACACCTATGTACGTGCAGGAGTTGCTGAGTGGAAGATTACCAATCCCGTTCACATTGTGAGTTTCTAGTCTATATTGATCAACTATGTAGTATTTTTGAAAAATGTTTTGAAAGTAATTTCTTTTTCCAAAGAGTGTGGTCCTTGTACATGATTTCCAAGTTTAAAAAATCAAGTCTAAAGGGCATAAGACAAGAAAAGCTTTAATCTCAAGGATGAAGCAAGATCTCTAAGACTGAAAGTTTCAAAACAATCTGTTCTATATTGGATTATCATTAAAATCTAAGACCAATTTGGCTTCTAGCAATTTCAATTGATGTTTTTTGTTGGTTAAGTTATGTCAAATGTAATGTGCTATCATGTGAATGTCGAGAACAATAAACTATAAAATGCTCAGGATGCCTGGTGTCACGGACCGTTCTCGAACTGTGTGGCCTTAGACGCGTTGCGTGCTAAGCAGCTGAGAAAATCACACAAAGAGAAGAAAAACAAGCACACCAAGTGTTTGCACGAATGCTCTCTATATTGCTAAAGAGAAAACAAAGCTATGAGATGAATTATACAAGTGAGGGTCTTCCCTTTATATACTAGCAGCCCTATACAATCGACGGCTGAGATCTAAACGATCTAACGGTGTACATACAAGATGGAATAATATTCCCTAGAATATTCCTAGATGCCATCACATATTTCTTGGAATATTCATTTCCTAATTAAGGTTAACAACCCTAATAAGTTGTGGGCTTGGCCCAGTTCTTCAACCATGTCAGCGTGTCTTCTAGAAGCTCCGGCTCGCAATCCATTCCAACAGCCCTTAAGGCCTCTAGGAGGCTTTGTCACGCACCAAGTGTTCGAGGAAATACTTGAGAACACTTAGGGTGTGACACTGGGCTATATGTAAAAGAAAATGTGATATAGTTGTCGAAGGAATGGCAAGAAAAGCTGTTCTGGTTAGAATGGTGCTGAAATAAAATAAATTATGGAGAGTCAAAAGTAACTTCTTTTCATCTTCATTTCTTTCCTTGTGTTAATGCAATTTCAGGTGTGCTACTTTCGATACATGAGATTTTTCCCTTCTGGCAGATTTCTTTACAAGGTTATAATCTTTAACCAGTAGTACTTCTGCATTGTGAAATAACCTTCTGTTTCTTTATCTGACTATGGCCCTCTTCTTCTTCTTCTTTTATTTTTTTATTTTCCTCTACCTCAATTGTCAGAATTCTTCTCAAAAGATCAAGGATGTGGCAAAATGCATGAACTTTCGTGCATCTAAAGCAGACTCTGTATTTAGTGGCCTTTATACATTGACAGATAACAAGGTTAGGATATATTATCTGCCAGATTGCAGACACTTGTATATTCCGCAAGTTTCAATTTTCCTTTTGTTTTTTGTGGCTCTTACCAATAGAGAAATTGCTCTCATGCTTACTTTTTCGTTAAATATTTGTTCAAATTCATTTCTTTATTGGTGGTTCAGTATGCATCTTGAAGTTACTCATGGGTTTGTCTTGCAGGTAGAAGCTGCTGTCTTGTACCCTGGCATGCGTCCTACAGTCTTGAGAATCCGCTTAAGGTATTACATTGGCTAAATATTGACTTATCCAAATACAGTGGAGTGAAATTGCTGATAATTTGTGTTGTATACAACTAAAAGCTTCCTTTTATAATCCACCTCACTGATCTGCATTCTCTTGTAGATTACGGAGTACAACAGCTGGGGCTAATAATCGGATGGATTTGCTCTCACTTGTTACAAGTGGTGTGAATGACAGTGAGGTCAATGGTCCTGAGGAGAACATTCTTGGAGTGGTTGAAGGGTGGCAGGATGATGAAACTCACAACCCAGATGTGCCTGCAGTCTCGCACAAAAGGGGTCTGACACCTTTTGTCTTTGTCCCATTTGAGGAGGTATGTCTGATCTCACCTTCCATTCTGCTGGTTATCATTATGGGATTTTTTTACTGAGTTTAAAGAAATCATCTGCTTCTGTTAGTTAAGCATTAATTTGTGAATGTTCAATCATAATGTTTTGTCTTTAGGGACGGTTTTATGGGCCAAGCTTTTAGTATCCCCTACTACAGGGTGCAAGCCTCAAAAGGCATTGCTTCTAATTCTTAGATTTCTATCCAGTGTTACATGTCATCACTAGACAACTGGGGGGTTGGGTCTAGTGTGTTCCCCATCTTGTAATCAATATTCTCAGTTGATTGCTTTCTTTGCATATACTTCTACAGTTCCTTCAGGATTGATGGTTCAACCTGGAAAGGGCTTCACGCTGAAAGGTCTGATATTATGTTCTTTTAAACTGAGACATTGCTGGGAAAGTTGTCAGAGTCTATGAGCTTAAGTAATGATTCTTACATTTGAGATTTAGCAAATAACTAGAAAATTATATGCACTTGTGAATCCCAAAGTGGTTTGAGGTGGGGTAGGTGTTGGCGGCATGGAGAAAGAGGGAGATCGTCGTCAATTAACCATACTATTTGTTGTTCAATTGTAGATTCAAATGAGATTCCTGCATCGTGTATTAGCACAATTAATGTTTTTCCTTTGTTTTACTGAAATAGGTGGAAACGTCGGTTTTAAATCTGCCGGTGGAAAAGATGGATTTTTTTGTACCTGGATGATACCTTAAAACTACAAAGCGTCATATTCCTGTAAATATAATGCGTGCCCTCCCAGCAGTTGTATCACTAATATATTTGTAATTAAAAAGGTAGTAACGAGTAAGCTTTTGTTGTTGAATACATGCCATGGAACGAGAACGATTTAATGAGTGTTTTTATGCTTTGGCTTGTTTGGCTGCTGGAATTTACTTTCGTTATTCAAATATAATATATTTATTATTGTAATCCATCTGTGTTCATGGATGAATTTGCAGAGTATCTGCTACAATATAATGGACTGATCTAGTCCATTAATTCAAAACCAGAATTATGTGAAGAAATTTGGAAGAGAGGGCTCGGGATAAGCGACTTGTTTTATCAATGCAAGATTTATGACAATGTTTTATAGGATTAGATTTCATCAACACATAAGATAGTATATGCTATGAAGGGGTGAAAGTGCTATTTTGCGAGGTGAGACGACGCTTTAATCTTTTAACATTTCTTCATTGCGATTCATCATGTTCCTTCTTTCCTGCACGTTGTTAATCAAGATTTATCCACCGTTTTGATTATGCAAATGGGCAGAGCGCGCTTCAAAATTATGTGGAAGAGAAGCCTATGAATTGATAAATACTGGAGCACCAAATGAAAAAAAAAACAAATAAGAAATTATTAACAATAAATAAAGGAAAAATCTGTATCTGTTTAGCTCCACTTATTTCACAAACAATTCCACACGCACACAGGCGCCTTGAAATGCTGAAGGTTGAGAATTCCTGTTCGGGTTTCGAGGAAGAAAAGTGTCCTGTCAAAACTCAAAAGTTAAAAAGAAAAATGCATAAATGAAAAAGTTTAAAATAACATTTAAATAATAATAACAATTACAGTAGACTAACACATACACTCTTTACGGGTATATTACATAACTATTGTAATTATTATTAAAGAGATATACACTAATAACATTTATAATAAGCGACATTATTCATAAATAACACTTACACATACTATATTATTCATAATGTGATAAAACACACTTACATGAGACTCTATTCACAATGTGTGTAATTGCTCCTTAAATTACTTTTATATCGACATAATTAATAATTTTTAAAATATATAAAAAAAATTTTATTGTCGTATAAATTATGTTCTACTTATAAGAAATTGAACAAATACTACAATGATGCCAACACAAATACAATAATTTTTTTTTTCTTCAATAAGAAACAAATTACTAGTAGTTGAGAGGCACAAAAACCATTTACAGCCGCACGGTTTGGGAAATGAAAAAATTTGTGTAACGCAGAAAATACAATAAATTTATTTCCTAAATACAAACATTTGTTTGTTGTGGATCAAGTTCCATTTAGCTATAAACTTTGTTTTTACAATTCACGCCTTGCATTGCATATACTTCCATAAATCAATGGAACTTATGGATGAACATAAGTAACAAAGCACTTCACAATCAATACGAATAACAATACACAGATCAATTCAAAAATTCCAAAATTTAAACAAGAATCAAATCCTCGAGTGAATTGCAAAGAATATGAAACAAAATTTCATTGATAATCAAGTAAAGCCATGAACAATAGCAGAAACAAAATGAATAAATAAATAAATAAAAGGTGAGAAATCAAAAGAAAGAGAACTGACAGAGAGATGAGAACAAGTAGGGATGATGGAGATGGCGTGATTAAGGGCAGCAAGACAGAGATGTGAAGCCAAGCCTAAGCCTCTCTTTGAACTTGGCACGTACGTGTGGACTAAGTCCATCACTTTCCCCTTTTCTCTCAACACATACTCTATGTACCCTTCTTTGTCTTCAGTGCTGTTGCTGTTGTTTTGTTGCTGCTGCTGCCATCTCTCTTCATCACGTGAAAGAAGAAAGACCCCGTGAGATTTATCATGAGCTACTTGTGAAACGAATAGTACTACGTTTGATTTATGCTATCAAATGTCCAATTGCAATGTTGAACATTAAAAATTTATAAAGATAAACCAATTATAATATATATTGCAAGTTCATGTTACAAAATTGACTATTGTTTCAAGAATTCTGGCTATGGGCAATGGGTCATGTAACTAGTTCACCTATTGGTTTTGATCCATGGACACTGAATCAACTGGTAATTATAGATTTGGTCAATTCAATTGTTAGTACTTCGAGCTATGAACTGAAAAAAGTGAAGCCAAGACAGATGCTTTTAACAGAAAATGCTACTTTTTGTGCAAGCTGCCAACAATGGAGCTTGAACTCCTTTCCCTCAACTGTTGGCGTAATAAGGGGAATAATGACTTGTGGTGGCTTCGATCCAATATGACCCGTTTGGCTTCACTGAGAAGGCAGGTAAGCAAGTTCCAACAAAAGTAATGATGACTAACCGAAAATAAAAATGGCCAGCCTAGCACCAAAATCGAAGTCGTCCCAAAATTTACATCCTTCGGCCAAATTTATCTTGCAATCCCAATTTATTGTTGGCATTCATTAACAAAGCTACACATCATAATCAAACCAAACACATTCATATCACAAAGTAAACAATACAGCGAAGGCATCACGCTAACTCATTAGTTAAAGAGCCTCTACGGTCAACTCCAAGGCGACCCACCCATCCATCCCCTAATGCCTCACATACAAAACCTTGCTGTTAAATAGAGCATATATTATAACAAACAAAAGATCCGAGAATGTATTTTATTAGCATCAAGACTTTATTGATATAGGGAGGGTAGTGGACTGAGTTTAGAATAGTTACTTTTAAATTTATATTCGCATTCTTTTTAAAAATAATATATTAAATGTTTTTTAAATTCATTGTGAATTTTAAATTTTAATTCAAACTCGCTCTAATAAATATGTATTAATTACAAAACTCACAACGAGTTATCCATAAATTTTAAGTGAGTTTAATAATGAGTACATAACGCTTAACACACATGTTAAGAGTGAATATTAAAAATGTGTAACATTGTACGCCTAGCGCACTTAGCATGCATGCTAAAAACATACGCTAAATGTGCAACGTTACGCACCTAGTGTTTAACATATGTGTTAAGAGTGAACGTTAAAAGTGCACCAACATTATGTCTAGTGCAATTAGCACGCATGCTAAGAACCTATACTAAGTATGCTACGTTCACTCTTAACAAGCAAGTTAAGCGCATTTAGCATGCAACATGTAGCGTATTATTTTTTTTATAAAAAAAAATTAAGAAAAAAATATAATATCCGCAAATACCCATTACAAATATCTACACAAAATTTTATCGAATCCATACCCATTTCAAATCAGTTGCGAGCTTTATTTTATGTATCAAACTTATTTCAATTCTTACCGAATCCTTTTTAATACGAGTGAATTTTAACGAATTTATGAATTTGCAAATAATTTTGCCATCCGTAATAGCTACTGAGAATACACTGTACCTCTTTTCATAACATCACTTTCACAGAAAAAAGAATACCACCTCAAGCATTTTATTCATATTGATGTCAGAGAACCTGCAATTTGTATAAATATGATCTCATTCAACAATACCATTACGGTTTATTTTTATTAAAAATATATCATTTGAAAGGCAATTGCCTCTGGCTCCAGAGGACTAAGAAGCTTTTGACCAAAGAGTATAATTCCATAACATTGAAAACAAATCTGGCATATACACGAGTTTATCAACTAAACCAAATATAATTTAGAACAACAAAAAGAAGGGGGGGAAAGTACACAATCTCAGTCAACTCTCAACTCATACAGCTCCAATTTCGATCATACTGGACAGAGCATCACAAAATCACTGATTCAACCTCCTCTAATCTGCCCGAGACTGGCCTGATCGGGATGAGAGTATGATCCCCACAATGAGACCATAAAGAGCAAGAGCTTCAGCAAAGATGAGAATAAGAATCATACCCACAAAGAGCTTAGGCTGCTGTGCATTAGCCCTGAAAATAATACCCAGAAAAAAAAAAGCAGAAAATACTCATCAGTATGTTAAAAACGTTTGACTTTAATGCATATCGTACAGCCTTCAGCTGAAAACACTGATCCAACTGCCAATGCAAATGACCCATACATAAGGAAGAACTGAATTTGAAAGCACTGAAATGAAAACAAAACAACATTTCAACCGAAGAAGAAAAGGAAAGAAATTAAGCAATAGAAGAACAGCGAAGTTATCAATCATAAGAACAGAACTTCCGAGCACAGACATCTAAGTTGGTCTTTCTAAGAAAAAAAGAAAAAGATTAACACACTATGAACTGAAAATGCTATTTCAAAAAGGCTATATCCCATCTAGCAGAAAGAATTATGCAAGGATAACATCAACAAGTAGAAACTATCCGAATGATCTATTCAAATTCTCAAGCTGAATTCTCAACTGGATTCAGTTATATGTATACTAACTTGCAATTCAAACATCAAACAAACAAATATCATGCAGGAAACCAATCCCTTTCGAAAGCAAAGCATCTTGTTTTTCCCCAAGTTAAGAAAGGCATAACTACATAGTTTCTCAATGCGGAATTACTTCATTAGGCAGAATTGAAGGCATGCAGAAGAGAGCTAAGGGTGTACACTCTACCTTCCTCGTTGAAAACTCAAGAGCTACTACCATAAAAATCTAAGGTTTTGGACTATCCAAAGGAATTCATTTATATGCTAAAACATGACATGCTATGATTCAGAAACTGGTCATATTACCATTAGCTTCCTACCACCTAACACAAATGGAGAAAAAAGATTTCATGAAGTTCAATAAGAAAACGAAACAAGGCGCTTAACTGAGTTTGCAGAAGAATAATTCTATAATTCTTCAAATAAACAGAAATAGTCCACCCTTATTATAAACACACAAAGCCTAATGCAAAGATGTATCAACCAAACAAGCAATGATAAATCAGCAAGAATACCAAGTACAGCAAAGGCCCTGCAGGATAAAGAATTCATCAAGCAACCTAATTCAATTTCATATTCCTAGAGTCATTCCCAAGTGCAGATGTCTGCCCGTTAAAAATCCACATTTGCAGCTATACAGCGTGTACAGTTCAATACGGCGCTGTTGTGTAGATATAGAATGTTAACATATAAACATCCACACAGGAGAACACTCTTATGTTTCTATAAGCTCATAACCTAATCATCCCATCCACAAGAACAAGAACCAAAAAGTACAAAAGACTAGTTATTACCTAACTCCGGCATCACCAACAATTCCAATGGCCATTCCAGCGGCAAGGCCAGACAGCCCACAAGCAAGCCCAGAAGACAAATGTGCGTACCCATCAAACAAATAATAAGCTTTAGCTTTCGGGTTGATCCCTGTACTAATAATAACGGCTATAATCAACCCATAAATACCCAAAACTCCAGCCATAACCACTGGAACTATAGATTTCATAACGAGCTCCGGCCTCATGACTCCCATCGATGCCACTCCAACCCCACTCTTCGCTGTTCCATAGGCAGCCCCCATGCCTACAAACCAAGCCAATTACTAAAAATCACTCCAAAAAAAAAAAAATGCAAATAATTTTTATTCTTAAGTCTTTATTGTTGAAAAAATTGCAACAATATTTTCAACAATAAAGACTTATATCCGACTTTTCAGAATAAAAATTATCTCTTCATCAATTATTTTCTCCAATTATTAACACTCGCAGCCACATAAAACACACAAAATTACATAATTAACGGTCCCGTGCTTTACAAACAAAAAAAAAAGAGAGAGAGAATTAACAATAAATTCTACAAATCAATTATACATAAATGTAAAAATAATTGAACACTTAAACAAGATTAAGATTAGTGGAGTAATTAATCAAACTCATCAATTGGTTAATTTAATTGAAATAATTAGATGAAAAATTCAAATCCATTTTTTCGTCTCTCACACAAGCAACTGAGCAACGAATTACGTATACAATAAAAAGAAACTCTCGAAGCCTGATATAACTTTTCATCTTTTATTTCCTTTTCTCATTTCTCGAGATAAGAATATAAAAAGAGAATGAGAAAATAAAGTTAAAGGATAATTACAAGAGAAGACGAGAGCAGCGGCGGCTCCTAGGAAGCCGAAGAAGGGAGCAGTTTCGTCGCCGGCGAAAATCGATGACATGGCTACGATGATCACGTCTGTTTGCTTACGGAGATCTGATTAGTCGACGGTTTTAGCAATTCCTCGTTAAAACGGAGTTCTGCTCCTGATTTGACGTTGATGTATCTGCTCTCTCTCGATTTCGCAAAGTGAAAAAAAAAATGAGATAGATGGGATCGAGATTCGGGGCTAGTGATGATTGATTAATTATAAACGCTCACGACCATGGGCGCTTATAGACATGGTGTTCTGACGATAATACCCTTTTCATTTTTGGGTGTGAATGAAGGGGCCTATTGATATGGGCTTTTCGTTTCCTAGCTCTTGTGGAGGCCGAGGCCCATCGTTATAATATTTGTTTTTACCTTTTTACTAGTTTTTTATTTAAGTAAAGTTTATCATTTTTAATATTAATGTAGGATGAAAATTAATAATTATTTTTATAAGATAATTAGTATTTAACTAGGATTGAATTTATTTTTCTATTTTAATTAAGATTGCTATCCTATTTAAGTTGATATGATTTCAATCCTATTTAGAGTCTATTATAAAATTTTGATATATATATATATATATATATATATATACACACACAAAAGTGAGTCCGGATTTTGATCAATTTTCTTTTGTTAATTTGAATGAGGGTTTGGATAATAAAAAAGGGGTCACATTATTTTTTTTTAAAATAGTGTAGGTCACATTATATTTAAGGGTTTTAAATCGATTTGGTACGATTTTTATTAAAAATTTTAATGAATTTGAGATAAATTTGGATTTAGATAAAAATTTGAATCTTTATTTAATGTAAGTTTTTTTAGTTATTTGTTGGGAATTCTTACTTTTATATTGGTGGACTTCCTCGTTAGACTCGTTGTTTGATTATTTATTTATTTATTTTAGGCTTAAATAAATATTCTACATATGCTTTAGATTGACTAGTTTTAATGCGTTGCATGTTTAACGTAGCTAATGAATTCGATTGATTTACATTTTTCATTCGTGAAATTAGTTAATTGATGTTGGAAATTTACGGTTTAATTCAAGATTTAAATAATTTAAAATTTAAAATTTAAAATTTAACGGACAAAATAAAAACAGAAAAAAAATACTAAAATTTATAATTATGTATCCGTACAACTCTTTTTCGCCTTATTTAGGTTAGGTTCCTTTTATGCTATTCACCCTTTATTTATATATGGCAGTTTTGTGCGTACCTTAAATTTATTTATAGATTGTACCTTCATTTTTAGATTAGTAGAATTGTTTTTAGAGTTTATTTTATCATATTTTACTCTTTTATTAAAAATTAATTCTTTAAATATTGATATAAGGGTCTCTATCTCAATTCTCCATCACAGTCACGGGCAAGCCTCCGTCTTAAACTTTCATCTTGAATTTATGTTTTGGACTGTCTTAGGTCTCTTTCTTTGTCCATTATCTATCTATTATACTTTAGTCTTTTGATATGTTAGTTCATAATTAGTTTGAGGTTGTGAATTTTTTTTTAATTTAATTTTTATATTATTTTTAGGAGGAGTTTGAGGCAACAACTCCATCTCAAGGTGAGATTCCTCTACTTTACTTTGATTTCTTCTTAACTCATTTATTTTTATATGATCATTTCTTAAGTAGTCGTTAACCGAGGATAACAAATTCTCTTTTCTTTACAATATGTTATTGTATTTGTTGCCCCCTCTAGGTCAGTATGGATATATTTTAAAACTTTATGTAGTAACCAGTATCCACGACTGGTAAGAATAAGTATTTATATATGTATAAATATACGTATTTTATTTGTATGTTGGTGATACTTGAATTATATATTGTTATTAGTAATATTTTTATAGGTTAAGGATATACGATTAGTATTGGGTTTATTTGTATGACTTTAGATTTATTTTAGGGACCAAATTGTTATACTTTGAAAGTTTTGGGGGCAAATTCGTAAATACCAAAAATTAGCCTCTTAGTATAAAAATACACTTTTAAACCCTAATTTACCATTTTTAGGTCGAGCTACCCATTTTAAGAGAGAGAAGAGAGAAATAGAGGAGAGAGAAAGAGGAGAAGAAGAAGAAAAAGAAGAAGAAATTGGAAATTTGAATTTCAAGAGGTATATTATACGTATTTCTCAATTTATTGGTATTAATTAAGTTAATTCCTTAAGTTTTGATTTCTGGAAATATGTATAATTAAGGATTTGATGTGTATTTCGTTTGATGTTGTGAGAATTGATGATGATCTATAAGATAGTTTGATAAATCATGATGAATTATGGAATTTCTGCTGGATAACCTCTTGATCTAGGAATTTTATAAATTGTTGTGATTCGATTCTGGTTTTGAATTTTGAGTATATGAAATTAGACATGTTTAGGATCATCTGAGACTTTGAATCGACTGAAAATCTCGGAAATTGAATTTGTAGTGAATTTACCAAAATGACCCTGGAATTCTGGAAATTTCCTGTGTAAACAGTATGATACAGTGGAAAATAATTTTTGACCTGCTGAATGATCTTTAAAAATTACGAATTTGTGGAATATGATAATTTTATATGTCTAATATGATATACTCGGAATTGAGAATTTGGATCAATGTGGTTGAAGTGTTATGAATTTCTAAAGTGTATCAGCTCATTGCAGTATTTGATTAACAGGTTTTTAAAGTTAGACAATAAAATAGTTTTAAAATACTTTTGGCAGTTATTTGGAAGCAAAATATTTATCATGAATTGATATATGTGTCAAGAGTATTTCTGTGGTAGTTTTACAATTTTTGAGTTAGTATATGATTTTATAAAATTAGGAGATTGAATACTGTTCAGTAAGTATCTTGATCCTGTCAGGTTTGTAGTTTGGATTCGATGGTGTGTATGGAATAGATTTTGTGGGAATTTTGATATAATATTCATATATAAGAAATATATATGAGTCAAGAATGATATATTCTGATTTCGGAGTAATTGGACATCATTTGATGTATTAGAAATTTTTGTTAAGTGTAAGTGGTCAGAATGACAGGTTTTGAGAAACCAAATATTTAGACCAATTTGATGTGATAAATGCATTGTGTATAATTTTATAAGTTATTTAAAGTATTTTGTGTGAATTGTGAGGCTTATGAAAGGATTAATCTCCATGGATAGGTTAAGGAGATTTAAGCCTTGTAGCTGAAAGTGTTAAGAGGTAAGTATACTAGACTTACTACTGGAATCACAATAAACATAATAATTGTTTTGTATGATTTTGTAAATGGGGTTAAGAATATGTTTATGATATGTCAAAGTATATTTTGATATGAAATGTGAATATATGTTTATGAATGTGAGCATTGACATTGAGCATGGACATACATGTGTTTTTGAAAGTGAGCTTTCCAAAATAAGATGCGTTTAACAAAGAAAGCTTTTGAAGTGTAATATGTCCATGAGAAATATTTTGTGATTTGAGGGTACTTGAACTCACTGTTAACTTAGTAGGCATTTTATGTGATTTGTGGAGCCTTTATGTGTGGCCTTTCCTTCGGGATTGGTATATGTTATGTGTTCCGTATGTAGGGAGGATCCTATTGGTACCTAAAGGAAGTGTGAGTCATCACATTCGTGTGGTGGCGTATTGGTACATGTGAGAGGACTCACCGATGATCAGGGTGAGGGTTTGGCTTTTACCTTCGGGCATAAGCGTTATATATGTGTGATTTAAAGACCTCACTTGTACTATTCCTCTCATACGGTATGTCACCTACGAGTGACATTTGGCTCATTATGTGATATGTGATATGTAAGTCCTACTAAGTAGTAGTTGAGTGATGGTATTCCTATTATGTGTTTTGAAAGAATGTGTAAGCGCTTACATGATATGTGATTTGATAAGATTATGATTTTGATTGATCACAGCATATCATACATATGCATTGTGTACATATATGTATTTGTATTTGATATATGAAAAATTAGTATGCTTACTGAGTTTTATACTCATTATAGTTTATGGTGATTTCAGGTAAATAAAGTGCATGTGGGCTTAGCGGATTTGGCAAGGCTTCTGCTGTTCCTTGGGTTCCCTAAGTTGCTAGGTTGTTGTGTGTTTCATTTGGGGACACGTGGGATAAGATATTTGGTTTGTCCCTATTGAATAAATACTTATGTATTATTTCATTGTGTGTGGATTGGATTTGGTTTAAGTTTTATAAAGTGTGGTTATTGGATGATTTTAAGTAAGAATTTGCAATGGATATATTCTGGGCTCCCGGTAACAAAGTTGCTACTGGTGACGTAGTAGAGTGTTAATCTCTGAGAAAACTCTGCGTATCTCCGGTTTAATAATTGTCCCAGTCATAATTCAATTGCTATAATTCTGAAAGAAATTGAAATGAATGTTTAAATATTGTCAAGAGAAGTTTATATTTATATGTTAGGTTATGGTTGATTTTAGTGTTGAACTTACTAGCAACTTGCTAAGGATTTCTGTGTTGAATGAAAGTTGAAAATTTTGTGTAATATTATTTATGAGTGTACATGCAGTGAATGAATGTAAGTGATGTCGTGTGTCGGATCTTTTGGGTCTGGGGCGTGACAGCTATTAGTGGTATCAGAGCTAAGATATGATTCTGTAGACTTTATGTGTCTAGTGAAGGGAACCCAGCCGATGCCAAATCCTTAAGATTGTATGTGTGCTTATTTATGTATATTGATTTATTTGATATCTTACTTACTTATCTTTGTGATTTTGAAAAGATGGGGCGTAATCCAAGAATTACTAGAAGTGCTGATACTGTGAATGAGAGTACTTCAGGAGAAAACCCTGCTACCATCCAAAATATTGTTCAAGCAGTGAATAATGTGCTTCAACAACAACGACCCAAAGCAGACCATAATGATAAATTCCATGTTATTGAGAAATTCAGAAAATTGCAACCACCATCATTTGAAGGCTCAAAAGACCCGCTGGTTGCTGAGGAGTGGATCCGTGAGTTGGAAAAGATATTCAGCCTCCTCGAATGTTCAGATTCACATAAAGTCAGTTGTGCCACTTACATGCTTAAGGAGGGAGCCAGTCATTGGTGGGAGATGACCATGCGGACATTGAATATTGATAAGAACAAGATAACATGGGAAAGATTCAAAGAAGTATTTAATGAAA
Organism: Ailanthus altissimus; assembly: GCA_946807835.1. Lineage (NCBI taxonomy): Eukaryota > Viridiplantae > Streptophyta > Magnoliopsida > Sapindales > Simaroubaceae > Ailanthus > Ailanthus altissimus. The sequence goes on from OX327691.1 coordinate 14,879,722, forward strand.
AATACTTTCCCCAGTCCCTAAGAGATGAGAAAGAGGCAGAATTTATCCACCTTACTCAGGGCAAAATGTCAGTAACAGAATATGAGCGAAAGTTTGAGGAGTTGTCTAGGTTTGCTCCCCACTTAGTAGACACAGAAGCACGTAAGGCCAAGAGGTTTCAGATGGGTCTTAAACCAGAAGTGAGAAGGTTACTCTCTGTCCTTGATCTACAGACTTACAGTGCAGTATTACAGAGGGCTGAAATATTAGCAAGGGATGAGGAATTGGCAGCACCATCTGAGTCCAAACATATGGGTTATCATCGATCAGAAAAGAGACCTTGGGTTAAAAATAATCAGAAAAAGTTTGACAGGTGGAAAGGAAAGAAGAGGCATAGGAATGATGACATTGAAAAGAAGGATTTTCCATTATGTGATACATGTGGGAGACCACATGGAGGGGTGTGTTTCAGAAAAAGTGGAGCTTGTTTTAAGTGTAGAAAGATTGGTCATTTTATTCAGGATTGTCCAGAGATGAAGAATGATCAGGGAGGATTTAAGAAAGATCAGAAAGCTCAAGCAAGAGTCTATGCTCTTACCAGAAAAGAAGCAGATGATTCACCTTCTGTGGTGACAGGTACAATTTCCATATCTGGCCAGCATGGTTTAGCTCTTTTTGATTCGGGTTCTACCCATTCATTTGTGTCACATGCATTTGTTAGTAATATGGGGGTTGTGCCAGAACCTTTGGGTGTAGATTTATGTGTTGCAACTCCTTCAGGAGATTTGATGTGTGCTACAAATGTGGTAAAATCATGTAAAATTGAAATAGGAGATAAGGTGCTACAAGCAGATTTGATTATCTTGAATATGTATGATTTTGATGTTATATTTGGCATGGATTGGTTGTCTATGTACCATGCTAATGTTAAATGCTTTGAGAAAGAAGTTGTTTTCCAACCACCCGGGGAGCCTGAGTTTAGTTTTATTGGTTCTAAGTTATGCTCTTTGCCAAAAGTAATATCTGCTTTACAAGCTTGGAAAAGTCTTAAGAAGGGTTGTCAGTGTTTCTTAGCGACTGTAGTGGATACAAAGAAAGAAGAAATGAAAATCCAAGATGTTCCAGGCGTGAATGAGTTTATAGATGTATTCCCTGAAGATTTACCTGGAGTTCCACCAGATCGAGAGATTGAATTCATGATAGAACTTCTGCCAGGAACCAGTCCTATATCTAAAACACCTTATCGTATGGCACCAGTAGAGCTTAAAGAGTTGAAGGAACAGCTACATGAATTGCTTGAGAAGGGGTTTATTCGCCCGAGTGTTTCACCTTGGGGTGCTCCAGTTCTTTTTGTTAAGAAGAAAGATGGTTCAATGAGATTATGTATTGACTATCGAGAGTTGAACCGTGTGACTGTAAAGAATAAATATCCACTTCCAAGAATCGATGATTTATTCGATCAGTTGCAAGGAGCTTGTGTATTCTCAAAAATTGATCTTCGTTCTGGCTATCATCAATTGAAGATCAAGAAAGAAGACATTCCAAAGACTGCATTTCGTACCAGATATGGGCATTATGAGTTTATTGTTATGCCATTTGGGTTGACAAATGCACCTGCTGCCTTTATGGATCTAATGAATAGAGTATTCAAGGATTATTTGGATAGGTTTGTTATTGTGTTTATTGATGACATCCTAGTGTACTCTAAGAGTAAGGGAGAACATGAAGAACACTTAAGAAAAGTCCTACAAGTGTTAAGGGAGAAGCAGCTTTATGCAAAATTCAAGAAATGTGAATTCTGGCTAGATCGAATGGTATTTTTGGGACATGTTGTTTCTTCAAAGGGAATTTCAGTGGATCCAAGCAAAATTGAAGCAGTGGTGAATTGGTCCAGACCAACTAATGTGAGGGAAATTCGAAGTTTTCTTGGGCTGGCAGGATATTATAGACGGTTTGTTGAAGGATTCTCTAAGATAGCTTCACCTTTAACTCAATTGACAAGAAAGAATGTCAAGTTTCAGTGGTCAGAAGAATGTGAGAAAAGTTTTCAAGAACTCAAGCATCGGTTAGTATCTGCTCCCATACTAACCATCCCTTCTGCTTCTGCTGGATTTGTGATTTATAGTGATGCTTCCAAGAAAGGGCTTGGGTGTGTATTAATGCAGGATGGAAAGGTAGTGGCATATGCCTCACGACAACTAAAGACTTATGAGCAGAATTACCCTACTCGTGACTTGGAGTTGGCTGCAGTAGTTTTTGCTCTGAAAATTTGGAGGCATTATCTTTATGGAGAAAGGTGTGAAATTTACACAGATCACAAAAGTCTTAAATACTTCTTTACTCAAAAGGAGTTAAATATGAGGCAACGTCGATGGTTGGAACTAGTCAAAGATTATGACTGTGTGATTAACTACCATCCGGGAAAAGCTAATGTTGTAGCAGATGCTTTGAGTAGAAAATCTTCAGGACATATGGCAGCACTTTTGACTACTCAAAAGCAAATTTTGTTGGATTTAGAAAAGCTTGGCATTGAAGTGGTAAGATCTAATGATAGGGCTTATGTTGCAAGTATGTCCATTCAGCCTACCCTAATTAAGAGAATTAAGGAAGCACAATGTAATGATGTGCATCTGAAGAAAATTATAGAAGAAATTTCATTGGGTAAAAGGCCTAACTTTACTATTTTTGATGATGGAGCTCTACATTTTGAAGGTAGACTTTGTGTGCCTAATAATGATGAGTTGAAAAATGAGATCTTGGTTGAAGCTCATAGTTCACCATATACTGTCCATCCGGGAGGTACCAAGATGTATCGAGACCTACGAGCTATTTATTGGTGGGTTAATATGAAAAGAGAGATTGCAAAATTTATAGAGCAATGCTTGACATGTCAGCAAGTTAAGGCAGAACATCAGAGACCATCTGGGTTATTGAAACCTTTATTGGTACCGGAATGGAAATGGGAGCACATAGCCATGGATTTTGTAGTTGGGTTGCCAAGTACACAAAAGGGCTACAATGCCATATGGGTGATTATTGATAGGCTAACAAAATCAGCACATTTTATTCCAATATGCACCACTTATTCCATGGATAGGTATGCCCAATTATATGTTGATGAAATTGTGAGGCTTCATGGAGTACCTGTGTCAATTGTATCTGATAGAGATCCCCGATTTACTTCAATATTTTGGAAGAGCCTACATAATGCCATGGGCACGAAGTTAAACTTCAGTACTGCATTCCACCCACAGACTGATGGTCAATCTGAAAGGACCATTCAAATTCTAGAAGATATGTTGAGAGCATGTGTGTTAGACCTTAAAGGTAGTTGGGACAAACACCTTTCATTAGTGGAGTTTGCGTACAACAATAGTTATCAATCAACTATTGGTATGGCCCCATATGAAGCTTTGTATGGAAGAAAATGTAGATCTCCTGTGCATTGGGATGAAGTTGGAGAAAGAAAAATTTTAGGGCCAGAGATTGTCCAGCAAACTTGTGAGGTTATAGAGAAGATAAGAAAAAGAATGAAAGTGGCTCAGAGTAGACAGAAAAGTTATGCAGACAATAGAAGAAAAGATCTAGAATTTAAGGTGGGTGAAAAAGTATTTCTTAAGGTTGCTCCAATGAAAGGAGTCATGAGATTTGGCAAGAAAGGAAAGTTGAGTCCAAGATTCATTGGTCCATTTGAAATCCTTGAAAGGATAGGTGATGTAGCTTATAGACTTGCCCTTCCTCCATCATTATCAGGAGTTCATAATGTGTTCCATGTGTCCATGTTGCGAAAATATGTTTCAAACTCCTCACATGTGTTAAGCTATGAGCCACTTCAACTTAGGGATGATCTCACTTATGAAGAAGTGCCCATTAGGATTTTGGACAATAAGGAGCAAATTCTTCGTACTAAGAAGATTGATTTGGTAAAGGTTTTATGGAGAAACCATGCAGTTGAAGAGGCAACCTGGGAACGAGAAAAGGAAATGAGATCTAAGTATCCTCATTTATTTGCTTAAGTTATGAATTTCGAGGACGAAATTCTTATAAGGAGGGGAGAATTGTAGTAACCAGTATCCACGACTGGTAAGAATAAGTATTTATATATGTATAAATATACGTATTTTATTTGTATGTTGGTGATACTTGAATTATATATTGTTATTAGTAATATTTTTATAGGTTAAGGATATACGATTAGTATTGGGTTTATTTGTATGACTTTAGATTTATTTTAGGGACCAAATTGTTATACTTTGAAAGTTTTGGGGGCAAATTCGTAAATACCAAAAATTAGCCTCTTAGTATAAAAATACACTTTTAAACCCTAATTTACCATTTTTAGGTCGAGCTACCCATTTTAAGAGAGAGAAGAGAGAAATAGAGGAGAGAGAAAGAGGAGAAGAAGAAGAAAAAGAAGAAGAAATTGGAAATTTGAATTTCAAGAGGTATATTATACGTATTTCTCAATTTATTGGTATTAATTAAGTTAATTCCTTAAGTTTTGATTTCTGGAAATATGTATAATTAAGGATTTGATGTGTATTTCGTTTGATGTTGTGAGAATTGATGATGATCTATAAGATAGTTTGATAAATCATGATGAATTATGGAATTTCTGCTGGATAACCTCTTGATCTAGGAATTTTATAAATTGTTGTGATTCGATTCTGGTTTTGAATTTTGAGTATATGAAATTAGACATGTTTAGGATCATCTGAGACTTTGAATCGACTGAAAATCTCGGAAATTGAATTTGTAGTGAATTTACCAAAATGACCCTGGAATTCTGGAAATTTCCTGTGTAAACAGTATGATACAGTGGAAAATAATTTTTGACCTGCTGAATGATCTTTAAAAATTACGAATTTGTGGAATATGATAATTTTATATGTCTAATATGATATACTCGGAATTGAGAATTTGGATCAATGTGGTTGAAGTGTTATGAATTTCTAAAGTGTATCAGCTCATTGCAGTATTTGATTAACAGGTTTTTAAAGTTAGACAATAAAATAGTTTTAAAATACTTTTGGCAGTTATTTGGAAGCAAAATATTTATCATGAATTGATATATGTGTCAAGAGTATTTCTGTGGTAGTTTTACAATTTTTGAGTTAGTATATGATTTTATAAAATTAGGAGATTGAATACTGTTCAGTAAGTATCTTGATCCTGTCAGGTTTGTAGTTTGGATTCGATGGTGTGTATGGAATAGATTTTGTGGGAATTTTGATATAATATTCATATATAAGAAATATATATGAGTCAAGAATGATATATTCTGATTTCGGAGTAATTGGACATCATTTGATGTATTAGAAATTTTTGTTAAGTGTAAGTGGTCAGAATGACAGGTTTTGAGAAACCAAATATTTAGACCAATTTGATGTGATAAATGCATTGTGTATAATTTTATAAGTTATTTAAAGTATTTTGTGTGAATTGTGAGGCTTATGAAAGGATTAATCTCCATGGATAGGTTAAGGAGATTTAAGCCTTGTAGCTGAAAGTGTTAAGAGGTAAGTATACTAGACTTACTACTGGAATCACAATAAACATAATAATTGTTTTGTATGATTTTGTAAATGGGGTTAAGAATATGTTTATGATATGTCAAAGTATATTTTGATATGAAATGTGAATATATGTTTATGAATGTGAGCATTGACATTGAGCATGGACATACATGTGTTTTTGAAAGTGAGCTTTCCAAAATAAGATGCGTTTAACAAAGAAAGCTTTTGAAGTGTAATATGTCCATGAGAAATATTTTGTGATTTGAGGGTACTTGAACTCACTGTTAACTTAGTAGGCATTTTATGTGATTTGTGGAGCCTTTATGTGTGGCCTTTCCTTCGGGATTGGTATATGTTATGTGTTCCGTATGTAGGGAGGATCCTATTGGTACCTAAAGGAAGTGTGAGTCATCACATTCGTGTGGTGGCGTATTGGTACATGTGAGAGGACTCACCGATGATCAGGGTGAGGGTTTGGCTTTTACCTTCGGGCATAAGCGTTATATATGTGTGATTTAAAGACCTCACTTGTACTATTCCTCTCATACGGTATGTCACCTACGAGTGACATTTGGCTCATTATGTGATATGTGATATGTAAGTCCTACTAAGTAGTAGTTGAGTGATGGTATTCCTATTATGTGTTTTGAAAGAATGTGTAAGCGCTTACATGATATGTGATTTGATAAGATTATGATTTTGATTGATCACAGCATATCATACATATGCATTGTGTACATATATGTATTTGTATTTGATATATGAAAAATTAGTATGCTTACTGAGTTTTATACTCATTATAGTTTATGGTGATTTCAGGTAAATAAAGTGCATGTGGGCTTAGCGGATTTGGCAAGGCTTCTGCTGTTCCTTGGGTTCCCTAAGTTGCTAGGTTGTTGTGTGTTTCATTTGGGGACACGTGGGATAAGATATTTGGTTTGTCCCTATTGAATAAATACTTATGTATTATTTCATTGTGTGTGGATTGGATTTGGTTTAAGTTTTATAAAGTGTGGTTATTGGATGATTTTAAGTAAGAATTTGCAATGGATATATTCTGGGCTCCCGGTAACAAAGTTGCTACTGGTGACGTAGTAGAGTGTTAATCTCTGAGAAAACTCTGCGTATCTCCGGTTTAATAATTGTCCCAGTCATAATTCAATTGCTATAATTCTGAAAGAAATTGAAATGAATGTTTAAATATTGTCAAGAGAAGTTTATATTTATATGTTAGGTTATGGTTGATTTTAGTGTTGAACTTACTAGCAACTTGCTAAGGATTTCTGTGTTGAATGAAAGTTGAAAATTTTGTGTAATATTATTTATGAGTGTACATGCAGTGAATGAATGTAAGTGATGTCGTGTGTCGGATCTTTTGGGTCTGGGGCGTGACACTTTATCTGCCTTATAATTACTAGTGTTGAAGCTAACCTTACACTATATTTCATTGCCAACATGACATTATTTTCCCAGCTGCTCTAAGCTTAATTTCTTTGCATTGAAAAATCTCATAAGCCACAACTCAGACTTATTACACTCTATATGAGCAGTAGTTGTATATTCAATAACTGTGCTCCATTGCAAAATATATAAACCAACTTTCTTAATACCCTTCATTATAAGCATAAAACCTTTACTTATCCTTAATTGTCCTTCTTCAATTTTACAAGTGTATCCTAAATCATCCAAAACTCTTAAGGATATTAGATTTTTATTCAATTTAAGAATATGTCTTACATCATTTAGGATCATTATTATTCCATCATACAACCTTATTGGAATTATACCTATCCCAATCATCTTACATGAATTATTATTCTTTATTCGTATCTCACCCATTGCATATTTTTAATATGAATTAAACCAGTTCTTGTTAAGACTCATGTGGTAAGCATATTTGAAATATATGACCTAATTTTTTTAGTTTTCTTTCATTAAAATTATGAAAGTATCTGTACTGCCATACTCATTAGATGTCATTACTGCATCTGCATGAACTGAGCATTTTTTTTTTACTTTCTTAGTTCTTTTTATAGTGGTTCCTCTTTAAATGCCATTCTTTTGTACAAAAGAAATATTTTCTTCCATTAATCCTTGATTTTAACCTAGACTGTCATTTGTATTTTCTTTTTTCTTTGATCTTTCTCTGGCAAACAAAATTATTCCACTATTTTTCTCTTTTATTTTTATTTTTTGCACCTTTAGTCTAAAGGCAATCAAACAATTCTCTAGGATAAGATTTTCTCTATCGTATTTAATCATCGATTTTACTTTTCTGTAAGAACTTGGTAAAAAATTTAATAGAATAACTACTTGATTCTCATTACTGATTATTTCACCAATATTTGTCAAGCTTATACAGATTCTTTTGAATTTATTAAGATTCTCTTTTAAACCCTTTAAGAGATTCATCTGAAAGCCAAATAATATTTCTTTTAAAAAAATCTCACTGGATAAAAATTTAAGAATATAAAGACTTTAAGCTTACCCTAAAGCCCCCTTATCGTAGTCTCTTCATTGACTTGCCGCAATACATTATTGGATAGCTATAAGATGATGGTGCTGAATGGTGATGTGAGATTCCGTTAAATTTAATTGAAAATCTCTTTTAATTGTACATTGACAAATTTGCCCTCAGTTATTATGTTAATTAGAAATGATGATGTGAATACATTATATAATGTACACGTGTCAGTTATTAATTAGTTATTAAAAATAAAACCACACGTGGCACACTTTAATAACTTTAAAATTTAATATTCATTAAAAATTTATTTATAATTAAAAAATAATTAAAATAAATAATAGTGAACTACCAAAACCGGTGACTACCGTCGTCAGCCACCATCAGTTGCCGGATTCGAGTAACGAAAATAAACAAAATTTATGTCATTGGTTTCTATTTTTTTTTATATCTACACAACGGTGGAATCATTTTTATCAACAAAAAAAAAAAAGATGGCCAAAAAAATAGATCGAAAATAGGGGGAGGGTGGCGGCCACTGCCGTTCGCCGTCAAACGATGGTGGCCACCGTCAACACCCCCCATCGCCGGTCGCGCGTCCAATAGTAGGGCTGTTGGGATTTATGCTCATGTGCCATTCCAATTTTGTATGAATATTGTATTTTCATACTTATGTAATAAATAAATATTTCATTAAATCGCTAATTAATTTTATTAGGTAAGATGCTTGTAACATTTCAGATATTATATTGATCTGAAGGAGTTTAGATCAAGTCTAAAGAGTTAGAGCCTTATCTGAAATAAGACAAAGACCTGATAATATACTTACAATGACATAGTTGCAAATAGTTGCACGCGTTGCTAAGAAATATCATTGTGTAAATATGTTCTCAAATTAAATGTTCCCGATCTATTTCCATCGATACAAGGTTTATTGAATGGAACCGATTTATATAGATCAGTGTATGTCCATATTTAGATAGTCCAGATAGTTTATCTTAACAAACTATGAGTTTAATAAAGCTCATATAGATATACATATATTTAGTAAGGACTGGATACTAAACTAGACTCAATGAAGACCTCTAGTAGATTTCTTATAAATCCGTCAGTGGAGGGTCTTCTCGAGTTGAGTAGTATTCGTGGTCCTTAGACTTGAGCACCATGGTGGGCTTATGAGTGATCCATCATACTTAAGTTCCACACATGTCAGAGACCTTTTATGGTCTAACCGCTGGGTGTCGCTAGGTATGGTTTAATGCTTATAGAGTCTAGTGTGTGTAGATATGGGATTCGCCAGCTCATATGAGTGAGTTAAATATCCAGATACTCTAAGATTGTATTCTAGGAAGTCTTATGGCTATAAGCATTTAACTCGGGAAAGAGTTTCCTGTAGAGTAAATAATATTGCAAATGAATTTGCATATATTATTTATTGGAATACGAATTAAAAGAGATAAGTTTATGGTTGAGTAATAAGGGATTTGACGCTATTGATCTATGTCTCCACTCTTCCAGGATATTAATGATTAAGGGATTGTATGAATATGGATTAACCTTAACTTGTATAGTTTAGCTCGGCATTTTGTATTATCCATAACGTGTGGGGGAGGAGGGCATCGATTATGGATTTACAGAAATGTTCCGTGAGATAAAATGGGTGTAAGCCTAGGGAGTCTCACTATATGAAGTGTACGCGTTGAGCACGTGAGTAGCGCACTGGATCAAATTGTTCGATCTGGGAAGTTTTAAAAAATATGAATTTATTTAAGAGTCTTTCGGGGAGTAGCTAAGGTTTAATTGTTAAACTTAAAATTATGTCAAGTAAAATTTGACACTTTTATCTACCTAATATATGTCTTTAATAATTTGTATGGATACTAATTTAAGTATTATTAGATAAAACTTTTATTTAAAAAAAAAATGAAAATGAAAATTTTCATCGACAATATATGATATATAAAATCAAATACAATTATCATTTTTATTTGTTGTTTTCTTCCTATTAGATTATTATATAATATATGAAATCAAAGTATACGGTAGCAATTTTTTAATCAATTAATGTCATTCTTTGTATGTTGATTCAATTGAAAATAGCAAGAGGTGGCAACGTTTTTGTCACTATTTACTTTAGAATTTTGCCACCATATTGAAGCATTAACTAAACATTGAGAATGTCTTGTCATACTTCAATACTTGGCACTTTAAAGCTCATGTCATTGGTTGATAAAGAGTCAAACTTTGCCTATAAATATAGTAAATAACCGAAAGAGATGAATAGCATGGTTATGAATCTAAAAATTATACGAATTCCTTTGTTATTTTCAGTAAGTAAATTTAAGTACTTATGGTTAGTGTTAACTTTTAACATTTAAACAGAAGCAATAATATTCAATATTAACTTGAGAGATAAAATAATAGAAGTAATTTAAATAGTTCTAAAAATAGAAAGTTATTATTTTAGCTTGTGGAAGCCCATCACGTCTCCAATTAGAATTATTCAAAGCACGCTTTAAGGGTGAGTCCCCTGATCTCATTAGTGTAATGAGATTATTTTAATGTATATTATATTTTCGCTGTATTGCACATGTGTTATGCTATTATTATTAAATTATTTAATTATGCACACAAGTGCACACGCACACAACACCAACAAAATTGGTATCAGAGCACCGTGCTGTGTGCTTATATTTAAAGTGTACGTGGCATAATTTAATTACGCCGGTTACTTTAAATATTTATTTTTTAGAGTTTAAAAATAAATAGTTTATTTTTGGCAATTTATAATTATTATAAATGTGATAAATATTGTAGGATCATTTGTTTGTGTTTGTGATCACAATGGGAGCTCTACTGGTGGGGGTTAGTTGTGTTTGCACAAAACAAATGTGTGATTAAGAATCACAGCCCTATGAGATGTGGATAGAATTAAGTAATCTCTCTTAATTAGATTTAATTGTGTACCATTATGAGATAATATTACACGTTGATCCATTATGAGATAATACTACCCTCACGGTTAAACATAAGATGAGGTAAATATATACGAACGTATTGCCCAATATTGCTAAAGCGTGAGGGTAGTATTAATAATATATATTTGATTATTGATAAGTTAATCTGAAATACACTTATCCAATATTACTAAAGCGTGAGGATAAGATGTATTTAGAATCAGTGATAAGAGCTGCATAAAATGCAATTAACAAGAGTTGTCTACCGTTTGAATTTTACAATAGCCAATATTGTTAAAGTGCGAGGTCTGAGTAAAATGGCAAATGGATCTACTTTCTGTTGTAGATCCATTTGCCATTTAAAGAGTTTAAATTTGTTCTTTTATCTTTTGAGAGATTTAGGGGATTATGTAATGCAGTGGGAGGGTGTTTTAGATTTAAAAATGTATAATTTGATTATATCCTTAATCTAAAATGAAATTTAGCGATTGAAATATTTATTTTCTACTAATATCTCTTATTTTCTCTTGTGAAGATAAAATGACTTTATTTAATCCGTTGGCACACATATTGGATGCCACTTTAAAGGTATTGAAAACTATAGAGACTGGTTGACGAATCTAAGAATTATTCTTGATTCTGAAAATTTTGGATATGTAATAGATCAGCGTATGCCCACATGCATTTCTGATGAAGCCACCCCAGAGGAGAGGGTGACTTATTAGAAATGGCTGGATGATGATTTAAAAGTTAAATCTTACGTCATTGTCTCTATGTATACAGTTTTACAGAGAGAGCATGATCATATATGTGATGCTTTTAGTATTATGCTCCATCTGAATGAGCTATTTGGCGACCGTCCTCAGATTTAGGCATATAGGGTTGTTAAATCCCTTTTTTAGTGTAGATTTTCTGAGGGCAGTCCAGTCAGTCCCCATTTCTTCAATATGATTTCTATAATTAAGAGGTTTGAGACAATGGACATTACACTGAACAAAACTCTGAGAAATAGTTTGATTCTTCGGTCGCTTCCAGGGTCTTTTAGATAGTTCATAATAAATTTTAATATGCAGGGAATGACCCCGTCTTATGCTGAACTTCACAATATGTTGAAGACAACAGAAGAGGACATGAACAAAGTAGGATCGTCCTTCTTTGTTCAGGGTGCTTCATCTTCTATTCCTAGGACTTCTGGGAAGCCTAAAGGAAAGAAGAAAAAGAAGGTGAGGCAGGCACTCAGGATTTGTCCTCAAAAGCGACCCATATTCAAACCACAGAAAAAAGATAAAGGAAAATGTTTCCACTGTGGTGAAGAAGGACACTTGAAGAGAAATTGCCAGAGATACCTTGCCTCAATGAAAAGAATCCCTCAGGTATATGTTTAACTATTATTGACATTTCTTTAGCATAAGATGCTAATTCTGATTGGGTATTGGATACTACTTCTCTTTCTCATATCTATAATATGTTGTAGGGTTTGAGGGAAGTTAAACTGTTACAACCGAGAGAGATTCAGCTTTGTGTTAAAAATGGAGATTTTCTTCAAGTCGAGGCTGTGGAACATTTAAATTTACATCTCTCATGTAATATAACTATAGTGTTGTATAACTCTCTTTTTGTACCCTATATTTTAAGATAAATAATATCCCTTTCTGTACTTGATAGTGAGGGTTATCATATGTATATACGGAATCGTTCCTTATGTTTATATGATATGCATAATATTTTGATAGCTGATTGTCAGTTAATTAATGGTCATTATATTTTAAATACAACACAAAATGTCATGAATGTACAAGTAATCACAGCAAGAAGTTCAGGAACTTTCAATGAAACAGAATTGTGGCATATGAGATTGATTCATATAAGCGTTAGACGCCTATCCCGTTTGATTAAGAATGATCGAATACCTGATTTAATCATAGAACCTTATCAAGTTTATGAATCATATATTCAATGAAAGATGACAAAATCTCCTTTTATTAGTGTTAGACACCATGCCATTGGTTTATTGGAACTTATACATAGTAATGTATGTGGTCCAATGAATCATGCTGCTATGGGTGGATTTCAATACTTTGTAACCTTTATTGATGATTTGTCACGATATGGTTACGTGTTTTTTTATGAGATACAAGTCTGAAACCTTTGAAAAATTCAAGAAATGTAGACTTGAAGTAGAGAAACAAACCGGTATGTATGTCAAATGCCTTCGATCAGATTGAAGCGGTGAATACATAAGCTGTGAATTTTTAAATTATTTAAGGGAGAATGGAATTCTTGCTCAGTATAGCCCTCCAGCTACTCCGCAGCACAATGGTGTTTCAGAGAGGAGGAATCAAACTTTATTAGATATGGTTCAATCAATGATGAGTTTCACTGATCTCCCTGAATATCTTTAGGGCTATGCTCTACATACTGCTGCTCATGTATTAAATAGAGTTCCGTCTAAAACCGTTCCTTCCACTCCTTATAAGATATGGACTTGAAGGAATCCAAGTCTTAAATATTTTAAGATTTATGGTTATCCTACTTATGTAAAAGTTACACAATAGGATAAACTTGTACCCCGGGGGTACAAGTATCGGTTCATTGGTTATCCAATGAACTCAATAGGTTACCAATTTTATGATCCTGAGAAACAAAATGTGTTCGTTGCTCGGAATGCTACTTTTCTAGAGAAATAATTTCTCATAGATCATGTGGATTGTAGAAAGATTAATCTTGATGAATTCAATCAAAATGAATCACAGATGAAACCACAGGCTCAATCGAACAAATTATATTTTACACACCCTTTACGTAGGTAAAAAAGAATATCAAGGCAACCTGAAAGGTATGGTATGATACCTGAAGGTACCTCTGAGATTTTCTTAGTAGAAGAAAATGATACTTTAACCTATAGAGAGGCAATATTGGATATTAATTCGGGAAAATAGTAGGATGCCATGAAATCTAAAATTGACTCTATGCATCAGAACCAAATCTGGGACTTGGTTGAGCTTCTGAAATGAATAATTCTTATCGGTTGTAAATGGGTTTACAAGAGGAAGCGTGGGCCCGATGAAAAGGTAGAGACCTTCAAAGCCTGTCTGGTAGCAAAGGGTTATACTCAACGATCTGGGATCAATTTTGAGAAAACCTTTGCACCAGTTGCGATACTTAAGTCAATAAGGATTTTATTAGCAATTGTTGTATACTATGACTTTAAAATTTGGCAGATAGATGTAAAGACGGCGTTCTTAAATGGATATCTCAATGAAGAGATATTCATGGAACAGCCTGAAGGTTTTGCATCCAGCCTTTCTTCTGGTTTTGTATGCAAATTGAAAAAGTCAATTTATAAACTTAATCAAGCTTCCCGAAGTTGGAATCTTCATTTTGATGAGGTAATCAAAGGGTCTGGTTTCATAAAAAATGAAGAGGAGGCATGTGTGTATAAAAAGGTTAGTAAGAGCATGGTTGTCTTCTTAATTCTTTATGTAGATAACACACTGATCATTGAAAATGATATCGGTATATTACAGTCAGTGAAAAGTTACCTTAGTAAGAATTTCTCCATGAAAGATTTGGGAGAAACTTTCTATATACTGGGTATAAAGCTTTATAGAAATAGAGTTAAGAGGCCCATAGGACTCTCCCAATCTTCATACATTGATAATGTCTTAGAAAGGTACAGTTTTAGTAACTGTAAGACAGTTAATATACCTTTTAAATATGACATTCATCTTTCGAGAAAAATGTATCTTCAGAAGGAAGATGAGAGGGTTAAAATGTCTAACATTCCTTATGCATCAGATGTTGGAAGCTTGATGTATGCAATGATATGTACGAGACCTAATATCAATATGGCTGTAAGTGTTACGAGCCGGTACCAGTCTGATCCAGGTGACAGCCATTGGATGGCAGTCAAACATGTCCTTAAATATCTTAAGGGTACAAATGATAAGTTTATCATATATGGAGAAAATGACTTACAGGTAAGAGGTTACACTGACTCAGACTTTCAGTCTAATCCGGATGATAGAAAGTCCACATCCGAATATGTGTTTATTCTTAATGGTGTTGCCATAAGTTAGAAGAGTGTCAAACATGGATTCACAACTAATTCTACCACAGAGGCAGAATACATTACAACTTCAGAAGCAACAAAAGAAATAGTGTGGATAAAGAAGTTTGTCACAAAACTTGGTATAGTCCCAAGTTTCGTGGATCCTATCCCATTATATTGCGACAACAACGGGGCTATAGCACAGGCGAAAGAGCCAAGAGCACACTAGAGATCTAAACATGTGGAGAGAAAATACCACATTGTTAGAGAGATCTTGGCTTGAGGAGATGTTATTTTTTATAGAGTTGATTTTATAAATAATGTAGCGGACCCACTCACTAAGGCTTTAACTCCAAAAGTGTTTAAGAAACACGTGGAGTCATTAGGTATTAAATACCACTACGAATGGCACTAGAGCAAGTGGGAGTTGTTGAAATTTATACTCATGTGTCATCTCAATTTTGTATGAATATTATTTTTTCATACTTATGTAATAAATAAATATTTTATTAAATCACTAATTAATTTTATTAGGTAAGATGCTTGTAACATTTTGGATATTATATTGATCTGAAGGAGTTTAGATCAAGTTTAAAGAGTTAAAACCTTATCTGAAATGTAATAAAGACCTGAGAATATACTTGCAATGACATAATTGCAAGTGTTGCTAAGAAATATCATTGTGTAAATACGTTCTCAAATTAAATGTTCATGATCTATTTTCATCGATGCAAGATTTATCGAATGGAACCGATTTATATAGATCAGTGTATGCCTATATTTAGATAGTCCAAATGGTTTATCTTAGCAAACTATGAGCATAGTGAAGCTTATATAGATATACATGTATTTAGTAAGGACTGGATACTGAATTAGACTCAATGAAGACTTCCAACAGATTTCTCATAAATTCATCAGTAGAGGGTCTTTTCGAGTTGAATAGTATTCATGGTTCCTAGACCTGAGCACCACGATGGGCTTATGAGTGATCCACCATACTTAGGTTCCACACATATCAGAGACCTTTCATGGTCTGACCGCTGGGTGTCGCTAGGTATGGTCAGATGCTTATGGAGTTCGGTGTGTGTAGATATAGGATCCGTTAGCTCATATGGATGAGTTAAATATCCAAATGCTCTAAAATTGTATTCTAGGAAGTCTTATGGTCATAAGCATTTAACTCGGAAAAGAGTTTCCTGTGAAGTAAATAATATTACAAATGAATTTGCATATATTATTTATTAGAATACGAATTAAAAGAGATAAGTTTATGGTTGAGTAATAGGGAACTTGACGCTATTGATCTATGTCTCTATTCTTTCAGGATATTAATGATAGATGGATTATACGAATATGGATTAACATCAACTTGTATGGTTTAGTTCGTCATTTTGTATTATCCACAACGTGTGTGTGTGGAGCATCGATTATGGACTTATAGAAATGTTTCATAAGACAAAATATGTGTAAGTCTAGGGAATTTCACTAAATAAAGTGTACGCGTTGAGCACGTGGGTAGCGCACTGAATTAAATTGTTCGATCTGAGAAGTTTTAAAAAATATGAATTTATTTAAAAGTCTTTGAGGAGTAGCTAATGTTTAATTGTTAAATCTAAAATTGTCAAGTTAACCTAAAATTGTGACAAGTGAAATTTGACAATTTTATCTATCTAATATATGTCTCAAATTATGTCAATAATTTATATGAGTACTAATTTAAGTATTATTAGATAAAAAATTTATTTAAAAAAAAATAAAAATGAAAATTTTCATCAACAGTATATGATATATGAAATCAAATACAATTATCATTTCCATTTGTTGTTTTCTCCCCCACTGGATTATTATATGATATATGAAATCAAAGTATACGGTGGCAATCTTTTAATAAATTAATGCCATTCTTTGTATGTTTATTCGGCCAACAAAATTCATGCTAAGCAAAAGAAGACTTTTCAATTAAATTTGATTCAATTGAAAATAGTTAGAGGTGACGATGTTTTTACCACCATTTGCTTTAGAATTTTGCCACCATATTAAAGCATTGACTAAACATTAAGAATGCCTTGTCATGCTTCAACACTTGGCACTTTAAGCTCGTGTTATTAGTTGATAAAGAGGCAAACTTTGCCTATAAATATAGTAAATAGCCGAGAGATGAATAGCATGGTTATGAATTCAAAAGTTATACGAATTCCTTTAATATTTTTAATAAGTGAATTTAAGTACTTATGTTTAGTGTTAATTTTTAACATTTAAATAGAAGCAATAATATTTAATATTAACTTGAGAAATAAAATAATAAAAGTAAGAGTTGCTTCAAATAATTTTAAAAATAAAAAGTTATTATTTTAATTTGTGGAAGTCCACCATGTCTCTAACTAGAATTATTCAAAGTACACTTCAAAGATAAATCCTCTAATTTTATTAGTGTAATAAGATTATTTTAATGTGTATTATATTTTCGCTGCGTTGCACATGTGTTATGCTATTATTATTAAATTATTTAATTATGTACACAAGTGCACACGCACACAACACCAACAAGGGCGGTGGCGTGCACCGCTCACACAGTTGAAATTATTCGACGCGTGACTGTCGACCCGTGGTGGTAGGTCGCGGCCACCACCATTCGATGGAAAATGGCCGTGCATGCCACCGCCCCACCGTTCGATGGCGAATGGCAGTAGCTGTCGCCTTCTACAATAATTATTTTTTATTTTTAGTACATCTATGGTATTCTGTTGATCACAAAAATTCTACCATTACGTAGATCACAAAATTTTGAGTCCAATGATGTCAATTTTGAGTCAAATCGTAATTGGTCACGGGCAGCCGATCGGCTATTGACGACGATAGTGGCTGCTGTCTTTTTATTTATTTATTTTATTATTTAAGTAACAAATCAGTGGTTGACACATAGATAAAATTATAGAGTGACTATTTTGCCCCTCTAGCGTTAAAATTAACGGAATATTATTAACGAACTAGGATAAAATTAGGTTTTTTGAAACTTGTGGGATAAAATTGAGAATTAAGTTAAACTCGTGAGATAAAAATGTCCTTATCCCTTACTAAAATGGATCCTTTTGGCTTAATTTACTTCTGTCAAATTTCATTTGCCTCCCTCTTGTTTCGCTTAAATAGATTTTCGACCCAACCTTTACAATTGGGTTTTGGTTTGTGAAAGAATGTTGAGCAAATTGTTTTAAGGAAGGAAGTTAATTATCAATCGTGAATAAGCATGACGGGGAATGTTACGATTTTATGTTTTTTTAATTATATTAATTTAAAATTTTTTGGATACTCTTTAGTAAATAAGTAATATTTACTAAAGTAGAATTAATAATAAAATCTCGAATTCTTAACAGATTTAGACAAATTTTGACATGTATCATTAAAACATACTTGTAATTGTTCTTCTTCAAAAAATCCTCCTTGGGCTTAAGACCTCTAGGCCCAAAGGAGGACGGCCCCTAAAGGTCCAGACAAATGTTTCTTATGGGATAGTCCTCTTCGGAGCCCACTATTACTTGAACAACAGTCTACTTCGAAGACAAGTCTAAGGTAATAGCTAACAGGCCAGGTCTCGGTAGAGTTGAACAACGAAGAACTAGCTCGGACTCAAAAGACCTGATTGGTAATCTGAAGCACCTATTCGGCAAGGTAGACCAGGATACAACCAAAGTCGCAGTCTACGTACTAATCAAATTGGTTCACCCCAATGCTTGTTTAATCAGTGAAGAAATTGAGTCGACTGTCTGCCAGACAGGCCGATCAGGTACAGTCAGTAAAGTCAATAGAAGGCCAGCTCTTAAAAAAATCTTAGATCACGACCGATTCGAACGGGAAGATGCCACTAGAAAACTGACCCAAGCAACTTGAATCTAGCTTCACACTTAACCAAATCTACCAGCGAAGACATGCCTAAAGAATATGCTTTACACATCGGAAGGTACCTGGCATGTGATAGAAGCGAAGTCAGAAGATCTACAACATGATATTTAGCATGTGTCAGGCACACAGCTAAATGATATTTAGCGTGTGTTAGAAGCACAGTAAAAATAAAAAACCCAAAAAGGTCATATAAAGAACAGGGCTATAAGAAAGAAAAAAAGATATTGAAAAAAAAAATGATGCCCAAAGATCAGAAAGAGAAGCACACACAAAAAAAGGTTTTTCCTCCCATCTACTCGAGACATATTTTTACTCCATTTCTCACCAGCCTCACACTAAAACAAAAGTCATTTCTGATTTAAATATTAGAGTGTTTTTATCGAAACTCACCCTAATAAAATTGTCACTAATTTTTTGTTTACATTTTTGTAGGTTTTTTCACAACTCGAAACAGAGAGAAAATCTAAGGCCATATAAATCACCCCATTAAGATAAAACTCGAATTTTATTTTTTACTCACAAATGAATTTAAGGTTCGTTGATTTAAATAACTATTTTTTATGTCAAATAATAATACTTTAAATATGCAACATATCTAGTATGGATGTTCAAAATTTGATATGTATTGTTAAAGCATATTTGTTAATAAAACTTTAAATTTGTAATAGATTTAATATGTTTATTTGAGACTGTGTGCGAATACAAATTTAATAGTTACTCGCCAAGTCGAGCCTGAGATTTATACATTAGAATAAGTTTTTCTATCTCTCGAAAAATGTTCAAATGTTAAAGAAGATGTTGGATAAACTATATCTGTAATCAGCGATTTGACCAAATTGGTACCAAATATTTATAATGGTAGATCAACCAATGACTTTAGTGATAATTTAAATGTCAAAAACAAATTGAATCACATCAAATTGTAATAATTTAAAAAATGTCGGTTGTGCTTTTGTGGCAATAGTGCAGTAGTTTATAGGAAAGGTGCCAAAAATAATAGGAGAAATTTAGAGCAATGTGCTGTGCAGACCTACCTCATGCGTCACGAACCACGAAGTTACATTGTAAACTTATAATATTAATGCACTGTGACACTGACACCGCAACCGAAAGATCTTATGTAATTTAATGTATATACAGCACATAAAGCACAAATTATGATATATCAAAGGAACTTTATAGTGATATATATCTTTTCGGCATAGCCTTTCTAATTAAAATTGTGAAAGATATCCTCTAGATTCAACGAATATTTACCAAAAATTTCTATAATATTTTTTAAAATGAAAAAAATTCAATAAATTTATTGAATAACTAAAATTTTCGAATATTGACAAGGACAAATAATTGTATTTTTTTCTTAATGCAAATATTACATTTCAATTACAAATCACAATTTAAATTATAAATGTATAATTTATTATTTGTATTATAATATTACAAGTTAAATATTAACTAATTATAAATATAATCAACTAATATTAGTATTACAAAATTATAATTTAAATATTAATTAAGTACAAATATAATTAACTAATATTAGTCTCTTAATAACTATAATTAAAGGGTTAAAATTATCAATTAAAATTGGCTTAATTATTATTAAGATTCGAACTCAAAATTAAAATTGACTTAACTATTACTAAGATTCGAATTCTTGACTTAAATTAAGAGTTGCACAAACTTTAGTATTGGAATAAGCAATTAGGTGCATAATTATATGTATTTTTGTTGTGTCATAATATACGGATACAGTAGTTGAATTATCTAATGTTATTATTTAAATTTAGATACAATGTTCAAATGAAAATACATAAAGACGGAAAAGAATGGCGATTTTTTCTTGAATTAAATAATAAAAAAAAAAGTGGTGCTTTAAGTCTTTAACTAAAAGAGAACGACTGTTGAAGTACAATCTTTCTATACTAAAACTTTGCAGACGTGTCCCCGAAGTACACTTTTAATTTCCGAAGTCGTGTCAAATTCCTTTCAAGGCTTCAACACCAAGTCCTCTTTCTCAATGCGCAGACGACAAAAATCAACAGAATCTTAACAAAGAAAAAAAAAATGGCGGATTCTCGAGTTGATACGATCTCAAGGCTAGCTCAATGGAGAATCGAGAACTTCGGGCCCTGCTCTTACAAAAAATCCGACCCGTTTAGAATCGGTATCTGGAACTGGTAAGTTCAGCTTAGTAAAAACTAGATAACACAGAATTATATAAATAAATAAATAAAATTACTTCACATGTATGGATATGGAATTTGATTTCGTGTTTTGATAAAATAAGTTGTTTTGGCAACTGGGTATGTTTTCTTGATTTAATTAAATTTTGGGTTTGATCAGGCACTTGTCTGTGGAGAAGAATCGGTATCTTTACATACGTTTGTTTCCGCAGCCGTCTAGTTTGTTAAAAGAACAGCTTCCGTATGCTAAATTCATTGTTCGAGTCTCTAATTCTGGTGCCAATCGCAAAGCTTTTATCTCTCAAGGTTTGCAATTCTTGTAGCTCCGTTTGTTTTGGGAAACGTTTACTTTGAAGTGAGATAAGACTGTGTTGTAATTGTGTACTTATAGCAACTGAATTTGAACGGATGATATTCCTTTCTGTGTATATTTGGATGTTATTATGAGAATTACATAACTTGATTGTGTAATTTTTTCTTTTGGGATGAAAAAGGGGCGCTGTTTTGGTGACCATATTGTTTCGCTATCTAATTTTGTGAAAAGATCAAACTAAATTTCCTTTTATCTACCCAATACGAGATTTACGAGGAGTCCACTTATTATTACAGAAAATATAAACCAAACCACTACCCAACCGTTATTTTAGATCAGTTCTACCACCTCAAGAGATTTTACCCACTGAACCCTGTAAAATAAAATTATTTATGAGCAGTGCATGAAGATATTGAACATATTATAATCTTATCAACTACTAACTGATAGCAAGTTGATGCTGTTTCCTGTCTTTACTTTTTCAAATAAATGCTCCAATTCTCAGTACTTCATAGAATAGACTTTTTGGTGGTCTTGCATCACTTTTTTTTACCCCTTTTTTCTTTTCTCCTCATTTTGGTAGTCTAGCATCACTTTGTTTTCCCCTTTTTCTTTTCTCCTTTTTCATTTCTTTATCTGCACTAAATTATGCGGATATTTGGCCCTAAATGTGGTTTTGAGGAGCGACTGTGTAATGATCAACCATGTTTTCGAACCAAATATGATGTATAACACTGTAAGAGGCCATCAACTTTTGTTTTAATACATCTATGTTGATGAATGATATAGTTTGATACAGTAAGGGTGCATTTTATTTACTTTATATCAAATTTCAAAAGGTTTATTATGTATTTATTTTTTGGGCATTGGGCCGTTGGTGTGTGGATGTCGGTATTTTTTTCTTTTTTGGTTCACCCTCTCTCACAACTAGTACTTTGGGAGATCTTATATATTGAGTATTCAACTATTAGTAATATATTCTTTTGACATTGCTTATATTCATGATGCAGTTCAAGAGAAACTGCTTCGGACTTGTGAAGACTTTATCTGGTATGTTGATTGCACTTTTCACGGCCGCATCATCATTGATGTTGAGTTTCTGGACCTGAAGCTCTGGCCTCTTAATGTGAGTTCCTTCAAAACCAGATTAGTGGAGGTGATGTTTGTGCATTTATATGTGCATTGATGTTATTGTGTATTTGCTGCAAAATGGGACATATGTGATATTGTTTTCTATCCCTCACAATTATGTGATAATGCATCATTCATTTCAACATCCCTTAAGAGATCCATAAATTGTTATTTTGCTGTTAAAACTTAGAGTGGAGAATCCAGTTCTATATGGCCCAGTGAGGGAACCATGCAATCTGTTTCAGTCCAAAGCACGCTTCGATGCCTCGCTCGCATGCTTGATGAGGGCATCCATGCTGATGTTGCTATCCACACTGCTGATGGCACTCTAAAAGCTCACAAGGCAGTTCTAGCCGCTAGTTCTCCTGTTTTCCAGAGCATGTTCCATCATGACCTCAAGGAGAAAGAGTCATCCACAATCGACATTGAAGACATGTCGGTGGAATCATGCATGGTCCTTCTCAGTTACTTGTACGGAACCATAAAGTCGGAGGATTTCTGGAAGCACAGGCTTGCACTGCTGGGGGCAGCAAACAAATACGACATTGTGGACTTAAAAGATGCTTGTGAAAATAGCCTTTTGGAAGACATCAACTCGGGAAATGTCCTTGAGAGGCTGCAGGAGGCCTGGTTATACCAGTTAAACAAGCTGAAGAAAGGATGCTTGACGTATTTGTTTGATTTTGGCAAGATATATGATCTTAGAGACGAAATCAGTAACTTTTTCAGGCAAGCTGATCGAGAATTGATGCTGGAGATGTTCCAAGAAGTGCTTACGGTTTGGAAACCAGTATAATCTTCCAACAGAGGCCTCTATTTTAGATGTGCTTTGCAGTTGAGATACTTGTATATACTTCTCTTGTTACATATGAAGCTAGTAATGCTGAGCTTCAACTACAACTTAAAGTCATGAATTAATAATTATTAGCCGCGAGATCATCTTTCTATTATAAATGATATAAAACTTTGTTGTGTTTGAAGTTGTGTGGCTAAATGCTAAAGCTGATGGGAGGTTTTCTCTGTAAATGGATATTTTGTTCTTTTTCCTCATTATCACTCTGGAAACTTTACTACTAAGATAATTACAGCCTCAAATTTTTAAATGCATGTCATTGGAGGAACAATGACAATGCATGGATCCTGCAAATAATTTTTTTTATTTTAGACAGACGACTTATCTTATTAATCTTTCACGAAAATGTTATATTATTTTGACGGTCCATAAATAGTAAAAAAAGATTTCATTGTTTTAAACCATAAGTGGCATAATTTATTATAGTCGAAGGACTGATGTATACTTCATTGTCTGATGTATACCTGACACGAGGCTCAGCCCGTAAAAAAAATTTAAAGCGGTCAAACTTTGCACAAAGCAATCGATTCAAGGCTCCATTAGTGAATCTCAAGCAGCCGAGTTCAGATTAAGGGCTCTCCGCATATCATATGACTTAATTAGTACTTTTCACTCGACAACCGAAAAGCTTCCAATTCACAGCCGAGAGAATACTTATGCCAACCATTATTCCCGAAAGCCACCTCATTCAAAAAACACTATATATGAAACAGTTGTGCCGCGACACCAAAAAATTTGGAATGGACAGAACACATCACCCACACCCTACGAAGAATGCAGGGCAAGAGATAATTAACCGATATCTCCTATATTTTCGTTTGGAAAAAAATTACAATAATGCTATTGTTGTGAAACTGCAGCAAATCGAGCTACCATTTGTGCTGGGCTTATGTAGCGCGAATGGTAGCGAAGCAACAACGCACTGCCATTTGCGCAGAGCGACGATGGCAAAACGTAGTCTTGAGCAGTATTTTGTTGTTTTTTTAGTCTTACATATCTGATGCACCTTCAGCATTTAAAAGTAACACGTAATTGAAGCAAAATAGCGAAAAATAGATTTTATTCCTTTTTAATTGGCTATAAACAAGGCACCGATAGAACCTAATAAAGAAGGTTAAACCGTTAAATGGACACAAATATAAGCAACTTCAGATCTGATGGATGAATGGCAATTTAGGTAATAAAATAATGAAATTTTGATGGATGAATTTACTGGGAAGAGATTAACACGTGGGCCTTAAGGATTATATGTGGTGCATGGTGGCGTTGTGAGGGAAATGAAATACTTAAGAATTAAGAAAAGAAAAGAAAAGAATTTTAAATGGCAGCAACTTTATGATTGGTGGTGTGGGCGGCTAATGTATAAAAAGGAAGCAAATTTGCTTCATTTTTCACATTTGAAATTGGGAGAAAACAGAAGTTAATTGAGAGAAGGGAAAAGAAAGAAAAGATGATAGAAAACCGAAAGAAGAAAGAAAAAAAAGGAGGAAGAAAAAGAAGAAGGTGAGAGCTCGGGGAAAAAAAGAAAGAAAGAAAGAGATAAGAAAGGTGACTGACAGAAGAAAAAAATAAAAAACAGAAAAAGGAATACATGAAATAAGTTTAGATAATTAGCTTTATACTCAAGTGAATCAATCGATAATAAATTTAAGGTGTTAGAATTCAGATCTGAGTTGTCAAAATTGAACTCAATCCTGCAAATACAACTAAACTTCCTTATAACTAAGTGATTTTTTCAATCAATTTGAAGTCATATGCTACCATAGCTTTCGTTGAGGATGTCAATCTTGCCCTCGTTGAAAATAGTGATAGTAACTGTGTTGGTAACTATGATTCAATAAATCACGTATACTCCTTTAAGCAAATCATATCCTCAAAGATTATGGTGATGCCCTCAAATACAAGCTATTTTCTTTAATATTGACTACTATTGCTATGATATGGTTTCCAAACTTATCACCAAAGTCAATCCAGATTTTTGGTAATTTCTACAAGTTATTTGTTAGCTATTTCCAGGCAATTCATTAGCAGTAAGTCAATGTATTCAATTTAGTTACTATGCAATAGAGACAAAAAAAAAAAAAAAAACTTAAAGGATTATAAGCGACACTTTTAAGATATACATGCAAAAAAAGAATCTAGATGATGCTTCACCTCCAATTGTATTTTTTTTAAGGGATTGTTGCCTGACACCTAGATATATGAAGATCTCCTGCAACATCCTTCTAAGAGTATAAAGGAGTCTCTTCAATAGGAAAAATATTTCATTTGCATGGAACTTTAGTTGAGCAATAGTCGCAGAGCGTCCATAAAGATCATCATCCGGTCTGTTCCTTTGAAAATTTAGGATTAGCAAATAGCACCAGAATAGATTACAAAAGAAGGGCAAGATTCCCCCACTCTCTCAAAAGTTGTGGAAAAAAAATAGGTTTTAACACTCCTTAAACACCTAAATTCCCTCTTAATTTGTAGAGAAGATATGGATGAACAATAAGAATAGAAGACTTTTTCATGATCCTACACTTATAAGGACTCTAGTCGACCAGTGAGATAGAACCAATAAGTGCTTATACCATAATAAGGTTGGATAAAATATAAGCAGACATTAAAGAGATAGATTGAAGATTTAGCACGAACAGGTGTTCTAGCCAAATATATCCTTAAAAATGATGTGTCTCTTCCATCAGCAAGTCGTTATAATAAGCGACAGACTACCTCTACTCCCTCGCCAATAAACACATTATGCATACATGGTCAACCTAACAATGATAATGACGTTGACCAATACACTAGTTATGGCAAAGATTTTGAAAGACAGAATGATGATGGTATTTTAGAAGGTATATTTGAAACTATTAGAAAAGTAGTTTTAACCAATATGTGAGTTTCTTCCAAAATAGATTTGAAGAGATAGTAGATGAAATCTTTAACTAATTGCGAGTTCTTACTATCAGTGGTTGGCCACACAATGAAAGCTTCACCAAAAATGAGAAGAAACATGAGGACAGAACGCTTGCCTAAGCTAAGTAAACGAGACATTATCACCAGTGGCCATTGTTATAATTGTGCTCCAATCAGCAACAAGCGGCTCTAATTATATTGGATTTTCAACAAAGATCTAATGGGCATCATTTACCCATATAATATTGATCCTTTAGTCATCACTTTACAAATAATTAACTAATTCATCTCAAAAGTTTTAATTGACAGTGGAAGCACCATAGACATCATATTTTGGAGCACCTTTTAAAAATGAGCCTAGAAGAGACAGGGATCATCGCAAGCAATTTGTAATCATCTTTAATGGCACCGAAATAGTACCAATGGGATCAGTTAATCTGCAAGTTACCGCAGCTCAAAAGACTTTAACAAAAAAAAATTTAATAGTAGATGCTTTGTCAGGACATCATGCCATTATGGGTAAAGATTGTGTTAATCAAATGCATGAGGTAGTATTTACCTTGCATCAAAAGTTGAGATGTGAAGCTAAGAATGCCATGGGGAGTGCTCAAAGGAGACCAACAAGTCACAAGAAGATGTTATAAAGTAAATTTGAAAGAAGAGAGAGACATGCTAAAAGGTGCACAACCAAAAGAATATGGGCTTAACACGAACACTTCTACATTGCCGTACACATCAATTAAGATGCAGATATTTGACAATTTAAGGAGGTTTCAAGTTGAGAAAGAATCACAAGAGGCATAAAAAAGCGAAAAGACTTACATGAGTTGTAAATTTTTGCAAATTGTTAAATCACACGAGTTATCAAAAGCCTTGCAAAGTACCTATTTACTCAAACTTTCAAATAAAAAAATTATGAACAAAATTATTTGCACAAGATAAAATATATTTTCTATACAATCATATCACAATAATAAATTTTTGCAATTAAAAGCAAATAATAAAATTAAAAATTATCTTATAGCGTAACTCGCTGCATGATTAGAAGACAACTAAATAAGTGCACAATTAAAAGATTACTAAACAAGTTACACGATTAAAAACGACTAAATAAATCACATAATTGAAAGATAACCAATCATATTACATACCTAAAATTAAAAGACACAATCAAAATTAAAAACTGACTAATTATGTCGCACAATTAAAATCAAAAGACAACTAATCATGTTACACACTCATAATTAAAATATGACTAATCATGTCATAGACTCGAAGCCGAAAAGACAACTAATCATATTATACACTCATAGTTGAAAGAAGACTAGTCATTTCACACACTAAAGCTAAAAAGACAATTAGTCAAGTGGCACACTTATAAATAAAATACAATTGGTCTTATCGCATACTTATAATCGAAAGATGACCAATCATGTTACATATTTAAAGTCAAAAGATAAATAATTAAATTGCACAATTAAAAAGCGATTAATTACGCCACACATACAATTAAAAAGACGATAAATCATATTGCACATTTAACTAAGATGACGAACAATTATACAACTAATTTCAATCAAATAAAGACTAAATAAGTCATATGGATAAAAAATAACTAATCATGTCATACAATCAGAAAATTAAAAAATAAAGAAAGAAGAAAAAGGAAAGTGAAGCAAATAAACATTTGTTGTTCATTTACTATCATGCAAAATAAAAACAATTGTCTCATGGTAGGCCGATTACAGCTTTATTATTATCTCTTTCCGAAGTTATAATTCAACGAGAACAGGCTCCTAAATGATGTGAATTCCTTCATATACTGATGACGAAAACTTATATAAAAATGTACAATGAATTTCTTTAAATTTTCCTGCGACCATTACTAGGTACATAAAAAATAAATAAAATGATAGTAACATAAGTCACCAAGAGAAAGGAAAATAAAGAGCTTTCAGTCGTACAATAAATTTGCTTCTTTAAGACACCAAATGTTTTTTGCCAAAGTGCAAATCATGTGTCACATGCAAACGGCAACATTCAAAATGAATAAAGGTCATAATTATATATGACTAAGTAACTAAAACCGTTGAACAAGCAAATTACCAATATCTTCTTCATTGAACTTTGGCCATTCTGCTAAAACATTATTGGCTCACAACATCATACTCAGAACTAAATAAGGATTATTTTATACTCTATGATCATCTAAGCACATTTTGGCACACACCCGAAAATATGCCTCAATAAGCTAAAAGTACATCATCTAAATGAATCTTAAAATACGTTCATCAACTGACATAAACATTTACCCATTAAGAGAAGTACTAATAACCAAAAATAGCAAAGTTCAAAACTAGGATCTAAAATAAACAAAAACAAAAATAAAAAATATAGATCGAAGAAGCATTCTTTGATGGAGCGTCTTCATCAGGCATATCTTATCTTGGAGCTGAACTTCCTCCTTGTTTCCAAGATCCTAAAAAAGAATAAATGAAAAAGAAGGGAAAAAAATTATTACGATAAAATAATAATAATAGACAAACAAAAATAAATATAAAGTTACTAACCATTGCCTCTCGAAAAGATAACCAAAAGAAAGAACACGAGGACCAGCTCTCATTTGACTAGGTGAATCACCACCATCTTTAGATTTCAAATTCGAGTCATCCACCATATAATTATTCAGATCATTATCATCAAAAGACAATTGAGTTCGATAATAAAACTCTCCTTCCAAATCCAGATCCTAATCCCAAACCTCTCAACATTTTTCATATCCTTTAGTAAAGAAAACAAGAGCAACACATGAGTATCAATAAACCTTCCTGTGAAGAAAGTCCTTTAGCTAATGGGCTTGAACCTTCTTCCTATCATACAGTCGGTCATAATGCTGTCGCAACTCTGAAAGCTTTAATTGAAGATCTGTTATGTCTTTTTCACTTGTAGCAAGACCAGAATCCTAGCAAGATCAGTGAGTTGTCAAAATACTAAGTCATTAACAAGTTTTTTCTCCTTAGTCAAAGTTGTTGGTGTTGTGTGCATCGTGTTACGGGTAATTGTGTGCATAATTAAATAATTTAATAATAAATATGTCATATATATAACGCAATAAAATTAAAGTACACATTATCTCATTACACTAATAAGATCAAGAACTCACTTTTAAAGTGTACTTTGAATAATTCTAATTAAGAATATGGTGAATTTTTTCAAACTAAAATAATAGCCTTCTTATTAAAATATTCGAAGCAACACTTTACTTCTATTTAATTTCACTCTCGAATTGTTTAAAAGTTGACTCTTAACCTTAAAATAGCTAAAAACATGCGCAATACATATCTTGGCCATTCTATTGTATTTATAGGCAACATTGCCTTTTGTTGAGCCAATCACAATTCATTTTATTGCCACTTGCTAAGCATGACAAGACAACAAATATTATTAGTCATTTTGATGGCCATTTCATGAATAAATTAGTGGTAATAGATATCTAACTTGCTGAGATGTCCAACTACACAAATTGAATCAAATGCAATTTGAATGTTAAATATCCTTTCATGACCAATAACAATTCAACAAATAGCTATTATTTTATATTCAAATAATTAAAAGGTAATATATTGCATTTATTTTTAATCTATCAAATGAAAATGCAACACATATTAAGATTAAATCAAATGAATCAAATTTATTTGGTTTAGTCATTGACCGAATGTAGAAATTAAACAATAATTATTTTATAATTTTGTCTACCAATTTTTAATTTAGTACTTATAAATATTATTGATATAATTTAAAGTATATACTAGGTAAATAAAAGTGTCAAGTTTTACTTGGCACAATCTTAAGTTTAACACTTAAACCTTAACTATTCCCTGAGAGACTTTAAAATAAATAAATGGTCGATTGATTTAATTTAAATAAAACGACAATTGTTTCATTTAAATAGTAACTATATCCACAAATGCCCAATTTAGTATCTATACAAATTATTGGTATAAGTTGAGGCATAAATTAAGTAGATAAGGCACAATTTTAGGTTTAATACTTAAACTTTAACTACTCCCCTAAAAACTCTAAAATAAATTTATATTTTTCAAAAACTTCTTAGATCGAAAAATTCGATCCGGTGCACTACCCACATGCTCAACGAGTACACTTTATATAGTGAGACTCCATATGTTCACACTCATTTTGTCTCATGGAACAGTTCTATAAGTCCATAACCGAGGCCTCACACACACGTTATGGATAATACAAAACAGCGTGTTGAACCATATAAGTTAAAGTTAATCCATATTCGTACAATCCCTTCGTCATTAATATCCTAAAAGAGTGAAGACATAGATCAACACCGTTAAGTCTCCTATTGCTTAACTATAAACATATCTCTTTGATTTGTATTCTGATAAACAATATCTACAAACTCCTTTGCAATATTGTTTATACCATGGGAAACTCTTTTTTAGATTAAATGCTTATGGCTACAAGACCTCCTGGAATACAATCTTAGAACATCTTAATATCTAACTCACTCATATGAGCTGACAGATCTCATGTCTACACACATCGGACTCTATAAGTATCGTACCATACCCAGTGACACCCAGCTATCAGATCATGAAAGGTCTCTGACATGTATAGAACTTAAGTATGGTAGATAACTCATAAACCTATTGTGGTGCTCAAGTCAAAAGACCAGGAATACTACTCAACTCAAGAAGACCCTTCATTGAGGTCTTAATTGAGTCTTGTTCAGTATCCAGTCCTCACTAAACTAATGGTCTGCTAAGATTAATCATCTGAACGATTCAGATATAAAAATACATTGATCTATATTAATCAATTCCACTCCACAAACCCTACGTTGGTGGAAATAGATCAGAAACTTATAATTTGATAATATACTTATAAAATTACATTTCCTAACAACGCTTGCAACCTTTTGTAATTATGTCATTGTTAGTATATTCTCAGGTCTTTTTCCTATTTCAAACAAGGTTCTAACTCTTTAGACATGATCCGAACTCTTTCAGATCAATATAATGTTCAAAATATTACAAGCATCTTACCTTATAAAAATAATTAACGATTTAATGAAATAATTATTTATATTCATACAAAATTGGGATAACACATAAGCACAAATCTCAACAAAAACAACAACATTAACAAAAGCAGCGAATAATTCACGTTAGCTATATGCCAAATCAGCATTCAAACTAGGGGTGGGCAACTCGGGATCGGGTCGAGTTCGAGTCCGACCCAAACGGAATTTTTTTTGGGGCCAGGCCATGTCCCAACCCGAACCGGTTCAGGTCGGGTCAGGCCACGGGTCTGACCGGGACATATGTAAATTTTGCCCATGTCCCTAATTTATTTAAAATTTATAAATTTTATTAAAATTATATAAATTCGTTTAACTATTTTGGGTTAATTTGTAATTCATGATCCTTATTGCTACAAATTTGTATTTTTAACCTAAAAAATATAGTTTTGTATTTTTTTAGACTTTAATAAAAAAAATTATTAACTTAATTTCCTATCATTAATATAATTATTAATTTTAATTCTAATAGAATTTAACGTCTATTACATTATAATTTCAATTTTAACGTCTATTATTGTCACGCCCCAGACCCAAAAGATCTAACACACAACATAACTTACATTCATTTAATAGTGAGCACACATACAATTTTATTGTTTCTAGTATATTTCTAATTTCTTGTTTATAGGTTGGTCTCATGTTTAAAAATATAAATATAAACATTTATTGACAATATATAAACATTCATTGACAATATATAAACATTCATTTCAATATTTCAGAATTATAACAATTGAATTATGATTGGGGCAATTAGTAAACTGGAGATACGCAGAGTTTTCTCAGAGATTAACACTCTACTACGTCACCAGTAGCAACTTTGTTACCGAAAACTCAAAATATATTCATTGTAAATTCTTACTTAAAATCAACCCATAACCACACTTGGTGAAACATAAACCAAATACAACCACACCTAATAAAATAACACATAAGTATTTATTCAATAAGGACAAATCAAATATCTTAAACTATGTGTCCACAAATGAAACACTTAGCAACCTAGCAACTTAGGGAACCCAAGGGACAACAGAAGCCTTGCCAAATCCGCTAAGTACACATGTACCTTATTTATCTGAAATCACCACAAACTATAATGAGTATAAAATTCAGTAAGTATACTAGTTTTTCATATATCAAATACAAATACATATATGTACACAATGCATATGTATGATATGTTGTAATAATCAAAATCATAATCTTATCAAAGCACATGTCATGTAAGCGCTTACACAATTCTTTCAAAACATATAATAGGAATACCATCACTCAACTACTACTTAGTAGGACTTTCATATCACATAATGATCTAAATGTCACTCGTAGGTAACATACCGTATGAGAGGAATAGTATAAGTGAGGTTTAAATTAATCATATATGATGCTTATACCTGAAAGTAAGAGCCAAACCCTCACTTTGATCATTGGTGAGTCCTCTCACATGCACCAATACGCCACCATAGGAATATGATGACTCAATCTTCTTTTAGGTACCAATAGGATCCTCCCTACATATGGAACACATAACATATACCAATCTCGAAGGAAAGGCCACACATAAAGGCTCCACAAATCACATAAGGTGCCTACTAAGTAAATAGTGAGTTTAAGCATCCTCAAAACACAAAACGTATCTTATGGACATTTTTCACTTCAAAATCTTTGTTTGTTAAATACATTTCATTTTGAAAGCTCACTTTCATAAACACAAGTATGTCCATGCTCAATGTCAATGCTCACATTCATAAACATATGTTTTTCACATTTCATATCAAATATACTTTGGCATAACATAAACATATTTCTAAGCACATTTACAAAATCATACATAGACAATTACTATGCTTATTGTGATTTCAGTAAAATTTAGTATACTTACCTCTTAGCACTTTCGGGTACAATGCTTAATTCTCCTTAACCTATCAATGGAGATTAATCCTTTCATAAGCCTCACAATTCACACAAAACACTTTAAATAGCTTACAAAATTATACATATTGCACTTATCACATCGAATTGGTCTAATTACTTGGTTTCTCAAAACCTGTAATTTTGACCACTTACACTTAACAAAATTTTCTTATACATCAAATGATGTCCAATTACTCCAAAATCAGAATATATCATTCTTGACTCATATATCCTTCTTATATATGAATATTATATCATAATTGCTACACAATTCATTCCATAAACACCATCAAATTCAAACTACTAACCTGACAGGATCAAGATATTTACTGAACAGTATTCAATCTCTCAATTTTATAAAATCATATACTAATTCAAATATTATAAAACTACCACAGAATTACTCTTAACACATATCTCAATTCAGGATAAATATTTCACTTCAAAATCACTGCCAAAAGTATTTTAAAATTATTTTATTCTATAACTTTAAAAATTTGTTAATCAAATGCTGCAATTAGCTGACACTCTTTAAAAAATCATAACAATTTAACCACATTGATCTAAATTCTCAATTCTGAGTATATCATATTAAACATATAAACTTATCATATTCATAAATTCATAATTTTTTAAGATCATTAAGCAGACCAAATATTATTTGTCACTGTATCATACTGTTAACATAGGAAATTTCCAGAATTTTAGGGTCATTTTGGTAAATTTGCTATAAATTCAATTTCTGAAATTTCAATCGATTCGAAGTCTCAAATGATTCTAAACATGTTTAATTTCATATACTCAAAATCCAAAGCTAGAATCGAAGCACAACAATTTGTAAAATTCCTGGATCAAAAGACTATCAAGTAGAAATTTTGTAATTCATCATGATTTAATCTACATAGATCATCATCAATTCTTACAATATTTTACGAAATACACATCAAATCCTCAATTATACATATTTTCAGAAATCAAAACGTAAAGGAATTAACTAATTTAACACCAAGAAACTAAAAAAATATTATAATATACCTCTTAAAGTTTAAATTCCAACTTTCTTCTTCTTCTTCTCTTTCTCTCCCCTTTCTTTCTCTCTTTTCTCACTCTAAAACAGTTAGCTCAACCAAAATGAGTGAATTAGGGTTTCAAAAATGTATTTTTATACTAAGAGGCTAATTTTTTATATTTACCTATTTACCCTCAAAACTTTTAAAGTATTATAATTTGGTCCCTAAAATAAATTTAAAGTCTTACAAATAAACCCAATACTAATAGCATGTCCTTAATCTATACAAACAATACTAATAATAATACATAAATTAAGTATTATCCACATACAAATAAAATATAAATATTATACATATATATAAATATTTATTCTTTTCGATGTTGGATAAGTAGTTATTACAATTACGTTAAATCACAAATATTATAATTTCGATTTAACAAATCCTAACGTGACAGTGACATTAATTGTTTAAGTGTTATAATTTCAAATTCAAATTTAAGTCCAATTTCAATTTTAATTATATTAACTTTTATTATCCGAATAAAAAATTTCGACAAAATCTCCCCTAAAAATTGAACATTCCTATAAACATATACCTGCACAAAATTGACACTTCAATATTTACTATATCAAATTAATTCATCCATACCATAATACCTTTCACAATGGCCCATTGCCAACCAAACCAATAGGTCCAAAATAATTTCAATGGCTAATATAAACCAAGCCAAGTTGCCAACATTTTCACAAAATAAAAATAAAGTGCAACATTTAAGTAGTAAAACATTAAGTTCATAAGTATAATAAACATTAAATATTACAAATTACAATACAAAAGTGTCATCAAAATTTGCATTCTTCGTTAGTTTATAAAACAAAAGTATAATAAACATTAAATATTACAAATTACAATATAAAACTTAATTACTCATATTTATTGATTTAATTGAACTATTTAATAATTACCTTAAAATTAAATTACCCACAAATAACGTAAATAACCTCTTGGTAAATTTAATGATGTGGAGGTGGCGGTTGCATAACATGTGCAAATTCTACATGAAAGAAATAAGAAAATAATTTTTGCATTATAAAAACATAAAACATTAAGAAATAATAAGAAAAATTCAAAATGACAAATAATAAAATAGTATAATAATATTTTTTTTTACTTACTTCGACTTTATCATAAAAT
This sequence comes from Ailanthus altissimus, assembly GCA_946807835.1. NCBI lineage: Eukaryota > Viridiplantae > Streptophyta > Magnoliopsida > Sapindales > Simaroubaceae > Ailanthus > Ailanthus altissimus. The sequence continues at coordinate 14,915,204 of OX327691.1, forward strand.
TCAATATCTTCTAAAAATTCTTCTTTCTTCGGTCTATTTAGCAAAAGTGAAGCTCTAATCCAATTTTGTGTACATATCAAACTCTAAACCATCTTTGAAGTTAATGAGCTGCGGAATGAATTTACAATACGTCTCCCGGTACTAAAAGCCGACTCAAAAGCCACAGTAAATACAGGAATAGCAAGTATATCTCTAGCTATCTGTGCTAACATTGGATACCTCGAAGCATTTACCTTCCACCAACTCAAAATATCAAAACGTTGATTTTTGGGATTCTTAACTTTCTCCATCAGGTATTTATCCACATCATTAGATTTAGCTAAATCCATTTCATCATCTACACACCCCGCAAATTTTGCCTAAGGGTCATCGTCCCCTACATCAAACTGTATTATGTCTAAATATAAACTTGATAGACCAGATTGCTATGACTGTGACCCATACATGCAAGTGTTACTCCCAACTCCACTCCCAGACCTACGAACACTACCAGCACTACTACTTGGCCTACCAACTGCTCTATAATACGATGTATTATAGGCTTTGTAAATTCTATACAATAATTCTTTACTTATTCTCTTTATGTCTTCGACTTTATGGTTGTCATCACCATATAAAAACCTAAAACAAAATCCAACAAATTGCATTTTGCATCTTGGATCAAGCATTGTAGTAAGTATTAACAATTTATTTATTTTCTCCATAAATTCTCAATATTTATCATATTTTTCCTGCATTTTGCTAGCCATGATGCGTAAAGAAACATCTTCACTGCGGCTTAATTTTGCTAAATTGAAATTAATCTTACAGATCTCGCTGAAACAAATGTTAGATGTCACAGACAATGAAGCATTAAATTTTAACGTGACATCATTAAAAGTTTTTAAAAACTTCATAAACCGTTCAGTATTCTCCAAATCTGTAATAATTGGTGGCCCACATCTCTTCTTTCCATTTTCATCCTCTATAAAATAACTCTCATATGACTCATCCTCTTCTGCCATTCGATCAAACACTTTTACAAATTTTAATGCAGTTGCCAATATCAAATAAGTGAAATTACACCTCGTTGGCACATCTAATACAATACTTTTTTTTATAATCAATTCTTTCTCTCTCCACAAAATTTTTAAAAGTTTGAACTCTTGCTATTTCAGATCTCACATATTTCACAGTATTATGTATAGTAATAATGCTCTCGTGCAAATCCTTTAACCCATCAATCACAATTAAATTCAAAATATGCGCACAACAATGCACATACATAAACTCACCATTCAATATTAATGCTTCATCTTTCCAACTCTTCAGTCTCTTCTTAACATAATTAACGGCAACGTCATTGACACTTGTGTTATCAATTATAACGGTAAACACTTTCTCTATACCCCAATCCAACAAGTAAGATTCAAGATGCCTGCCAATGTCATCCCTTTTATGGGATGACATCGGAAAGAAACTCAAAATTCTCCCATGTTATATAACTTCCAATTCGAATCTATGAAGTGGGCAGTAACAACCATATAGCTTTGATTATAAATGAAAGTCTAAAGATCAGTTGTCAAGCTCACCCATTGCCCAGTTACACTAAATAGACTCTTTAACATGGCTTTCTCTTCGGTAAATAGTTCTACTATATCTCTGGTTATAGTTCTACGTGACAGAACATCAAATAGAGGACATGCTACACTGTAAAATTATATGTACCCATCATTCTCTACAAACTGAATGGCAATTTATCTATAATCATAATTTTTACGGCTGCATCTCTACATTCTTCTTGACTCTATCCTATAGGCACAGCATTACTACTATTTTTCTCTTCTCTTCCTGTGGGTTCTCTACCAAATATTATTTGTCTATCATCCAACAATAAACGTAGAACCTTCTTACATACCCGTAAGTATTTTCGCATACCATTTGTTCCATCTTTTGTTGAATTACACGTATACAATTTTTCACAGTAATTGCATTGTGACTTATCCGTTATGTCCTTGCACAGGGTGAAGTGACTTCACACCATTGATCTTGTTCTCTTCTTAGTATAAGGATGTAGAGGCAATAATGCATATGCATCGTCGACACTGCATTGCGTATCGTCACAAAATTTCCCAAAATTTATAATATTTTTTGAAGTTAAATCACGACTCATCTGTAATATAATAGTATAATAATACACAACGATCAACCAAGATTAATTTGAATCTTTCACACAAAAACAAATCATGTAAATATTAATCAGAATGTAAACAAAAGTCTTCTTTCCCACAATGCAAGCCACAGAATGTGAAATACATTAAGTTAAATATTCTAGAACCTAAACGATTTTACAATTTCTAAGGAATTAAATCAATTCTTAAAACATTATAACCATCTAAACAAAAAGCCCTAAAAGATAAACTCTTATCAAGTTATAATAAAGTATAACATATCACAAAAATTAATTGGTAAAAATTAAACCTGAAACTGAAAATTTCACATAGGATTTAAAAATATCACCTTCCTCAATGAACGCAAACAACAGCAATGGCGGCAGGTGGTAGGCGACCGGCGACGAGTGTGAAAGATGACAACAACAGTCGTAGGCAGCAGTGCAGAATGGCACAGCAACGCGCGGACGCAAAACAGCACTGGCAGAACAGCAACGATGACAAAACAGCAACGTGTGGATGCAAAACAACACTGGCAGAATAGCAGCAGGCCGCAGTACAGGTCACGCAGCAGCAGGCGGTAGTAGTGGCAGAACGACGACGACAGCAGCGGCAAAATGGAAAAACAGCAACGGTCGAAGAATAGTAAACAACGTCAAAAATTTCTTTGACTGTTTTGAAATGAAAATGAAAAATATGGCTTCTGATACTGATATATCAATTCCTTTTTTTTCTTATTAAAACGGCGCCGTTTTGATTACATTATAAAACAACAAAAAATTGATTCGGTTCGGGTCATTCTCGAACCGAACCGAGTCTCGTCCCGGCTGAACCGGAACAATTGAGACTCACATTTATCGTCCCAGTTTTGTGCCGATTTCGAGATTCGTCCCGTCCCGACCCAATTTTTTTGGGTCGAAAAGGGCAGGTCAGGCCGAGACCGGGCCAAACGCCCACTCCTAATTCAAACTATCAACAAGAGTGATTTTCTCTTCCAATAAAACATCCATTTAATTAGTAGCAAGTTGAATGGATAGGAGCTCCGATTCAAAATCTATGACTTTCTAATTCAATGAACTAATAAACTAATTAAAAGAAGTCTTAACAAGTTTCGTTCTCAATCTCTTCACGAGGCAAAAAAATTTAAAAATAAAAGAAATATATATATATATAAGTATAAAAAAACAAATGAAAATGACAATGAATGAACTCGTTTAAAAAAAGAGCAAACCACCCACTCATCGAAATCGAATAACTTACTTATTGCTTGCTAGAGAAGAAATGTCAAAAGAAAGACCACCAACTGGTTACTAAGAACGAGATGCTGTGAGAACAATGACTGGCGAGTCTAGGAAGACGAATAGACCAGTCAAACCAAACATGCTCCGAAAGGTAGAAGACGAATGAAAAAGAAGAAAAATAAGATCATGTCAAATAATTTTTATTGTTGTATTCTTAAATATTCCTTACAGCATTAGAATTTTTGTTTATTTATTTTTATTTCGTCTATTTCAAAAAATAATTTTAAAAAATAAACTTTTTAAAGGGGCATAAATGTAGGAATAATTATTACACAAATAAGCTAAATTATTACCTGCCATTAATATACTCATTAAGGGTATAATAGTAATTTTAGTAATACCCATGAGCCAACTTTACCTATAAATAGAAGGACTTATTGGTGAGAGAGGTATTTTTTTTATTGTATATAAGAAACACTCTCTCTTTATAAAATTTTAAGTATTTTCTCTCGTCTTTCTCTACCAATCTTCTTGAGCACATTAGCTATGGAGGTCAAGGTCCTCCAATTATAATGTAAATAAGAAAACCCATTCTGCTCAAGACAAGTAATCAAATTGCAAAGCTCTTTCGACTTTGTACCAAAATAACTTAACCGATGATGTGCTTGTTAAGCTTGAAGAGAGTATATTCAATTGGTTCCTTATCCTCATTTTTGTAATCCTACAAAAGAAGTTCATTTTTTGTGTTGCTTTCCTGGAATCTTCATCTAGTTAATGCCACTGATTTGCAACTATAACACAGAAAGAAAAAATTCATTTACTTGGTCAGAAGTTTCATGCATCAATACCTCAGAAATTGTTAACCTTATTTACACAAGTGAACAATCAGCAACAAGCTCATGGTACCATTTCAGATCAATAAATTTTTCCAGAGTCAAGTACTTGAATAAGTCAAATTGTCGAAATGAACACAAGCTGATGGTACTAATATTTCAGAACATTTGTGAGTTGGGAGAGCACCAAAAGTTTGTATGGTGCTAGGGTTTTCAAAAAATGAAACAAGAATGATTATGTCACGCCCCAGACCCAAAAGATCTGACACACGACATCACTTACATTCATTCAATAATACTTAAACATTCATTTTAATTTCTTTCAGAATTATAGCAATTGAATTATGACTGGGACAATTAGTAAACCGGAGATACGCAGAGTTTTCTCAGAGATTAACACTCTACTACGTCACCAGTAGCAACTTTGTTACCGGAAGCCCAGAATATATTCATTGCAAATTCTTACTTAAAATTAATCCATTACTACACTTGGTGAAACTTAAACTAAATCCAACCACACACAATAAAATAATACATAAGTATTTATTCAATAGGGACAAATCAAATATCTTATCCCACGTGTCCCCAAATGAAACACTTAACAACCTAACAAGTTAGGGAACCCAAGGAACAGCAGAAGCCTTGCCAAATCCGCTAAGCACACATGTACCTTATTTACCTGAAATCACCATAAACTATAATGAGTATAAAACTCAGTAAGCATACTAGTTTTTCATATATCAAATACAAATACATATATGTACACAATGCATATGTATGATATGCTGTGATCAATCAAAATCATAATCTTATCAAATCACATATCATGTAAGCGCTTACACATTCTTTCAAAACACATAATAGGAATACCATTACTCGACTACTACTTAGTAGGACTTACATATCACATATCACATAATGAGCCAAATGTCACTCGTAGGTGACATACCGTATGAGAGGAATAGTACAAGTGAGGTCTTGAATAACACATATCTAATGCTTATGCCCGAAGGTAAAAGCCAAACCCTCACCCTGATCATCGGTGAGTCCTCTCACATGCACCAATACGCCACCACACGAATGTGATGACTCACTCTTCCTTTAGGTACCAATAGGATCCTCCCTACATACGGAACACATAACATATACCCATCCCAAAGGAAAGGCCACACATAAAGGCTCCACAAATCACATAAAATGCCTACTAAGTTAACAGTGAGTTCAAGTACCCTCAAAATACAAAATATTTCTCATGGACATATTACACTTCGAAAGCTTTCTTTATTAAACACATCTTATTTTGAAAGCTCACTTACAAAAAACACATGTATGTCCATGCTCAATGTCAATGCTCACATTCAGAAACATATATTCACATTTCATATCAAAATATACTTTGACATAACATAAACATATTCTTAACCCCATTTTCAAAATCATACAAAACAATTACTATGTTTATTGTGATTTCAGTAAAAAGTCTAGTATACTTACCTCTTAGCACTTACAGCTATAAGGCTTAAATCTCCTTAACCTATCAATGGAGATCAATCCTTTCATAAGCCTCACAATTCACACAAATACTTAAATAGCTTACAAAATTATACACAATGCATTTAACACATCAAATTGGTCTAAATACTTGATTTCTCAAAACTTGTCATTCTGACCACTTACACTTAACAAAATTTTCTAATACATCAAATGATGTCCAATTACTCCAAAATCAGAATATACCATCCTTGACTCATATATCCGTCTTATATATGAATATTATATCAAAATTCCTACACAATCCATTCCATACACACCATTGAATCCAAACTACTAACCTGACAGGATCAAGATACTTACTGAACAGTATTCAATCTCTCAATTTTATAAAATCATATACTAACTCAAAAATTATAAAAATATCACATAATTACTCTTAACATATATCTCAGTCCATGATAAATATTTCACTTCCAAATCACTGCCAAAAATATTTTAAAACTACTTTATTCCATAGCTTTAAAAATCTGTTAATCAAATACTGTAATGAGCGGATATACTTTAGAAAATCATAACATTTCAACCACATTGATCTAAATTCTCAATTCCGAGTATATCATATTAGACATATAAAATTATCATATTCCACAAATTCGTAATTTTTGAAGATCATTCAGTAGGACAAACATTGTTCGTCACTGTATTATACTGTTTACATAGGAAATTTCCAGAATTTCAGGGTCATTTTGGTAAATTCATAACAAATTGAATTTCTGGAATTTTGAATCGATTCAAAGTCTCAGATGATACTAAACATGTTTAATTTCATATACTCAAAATTCAAAACAAGAATCGAATCACAACAATTTATAAAATTCTTGGATCAAGAGACTATCAAGCAGAAATTCTACAATCCATCATGATTTATCAAACTATCTTATAGATCATCATTAATTCTCAAAATATCATACGAAATACACATCAAATCCTCAATTATACATATTTCCAGAAGTCAAAACTTAAAGAAACTAACATAATTAACACCAATAAATTGAGAAATAGTTGTAATATACCTCTTAAGATCCAAAATTCCAATTTCTTCTTCTTTTTCTTCTCCTTCTTCTCTTTCTCTCCCCTCCTTTTCTCTCTTCTCTCTCTCTAAAAGAGGTAGCTCGACCAAAATGAGAGAAATAGGGTTTCAAAAGTGTATTTTTATACTAAGTGGCTAATTTTTGGTATTTACGAATTTATCCCCAAAACTTTCAAAGTATTACAATTTGGTCCCTAAAATAAATCTAAAGTCTTGCAATTAAATCCAATGCTAATAGTATGACCTTAACCTATAAAAACACTACTAATAACAATATATAAATCAAGTATCATCAACATATAAATAAAATACGTATATTTATACATATATAAATACTTATTCTTACCAGTCGTGGATACTGATTACTACAGATTATGATACTCACAAATATTTAAATGAGGTTACTAATATTTGTGGAAGTGAATTGAAATGAGGTTACTAATATGGATTTAAGACAGGTAAATTCCTCCAAACCATTATCCAGACATGCAACCTTTTTAAAGAAAGTTAAAATTTATAACTTGCATTTGTATTATAAAAAGGATGATACAGAAAAGATTCACATATTACCTGAAAAAGATTTTTGTCTGCCATCTTTGGCTCAAACAAATGTGTTTACCACCCATATTTTCTGAGCAGCAGCATCTTCCAAAATAACAGCAATAGCTTTATGGTCCTGCAGTTTAATTCAGAAGAAGTGAGAATAGATGAAAAAGGGAATAATTTACGAGAATAGATGCAAAAAGCGTACCTTCAATTCACTAAGATCATTATCTCTATTATGTTCACGTCTTAGCTTCTCAATCAACATTTGCCCCTTACACTCAATCTAAAATCGGGAATAAAAAATCTTACGCATCATATAAAGTACAAAGTATACATACAAAAATCTATAATATATTCACCTTGCCTTAATTGCAAGAACAATTTTGAAAAAAATTGTTATATCTATTTTAAATTAGTAACAAAAAGGTATAAAAAAATTAATTTGTTTGTAAATTTTTAATGAATGTTCTTTGTTAAACCAATAAATTTTTTATATTGTATCTTCAACTAATGGACTACTCGTGTAGATAAATTGATTAATTATAAAAGATCTAATTTTTGTGTTTTGAATTTTTTTTTCTATAAAAAATTCATCCCAAAGAGAAGCACAAACTTTTTTCACATATCTTGTGAATTCAATAATAAAGTCTCTAAATACCATATTTATAGTATATGTGTACTTGTTTATCTAAACTCCAAATTCTAATTGAATTAGGATCAAATAATATTTTTATATTATTTTAATTTAAATAATTAAAATGATAAATTCTTATTAAATAAGGATTAAGATAATATCTAATATTATCTTTGATTAAAAAATCAAACTATCTAATTTAAATAAATAATCTAATTATTTATTAAATTTCACAACTATTTTAAATTGGGTTAAAAATTGATTGAGCCCAATAAATTTAATCAAATTAAACATGGGTCAACAAAATTAATTAATTGATCCTAATAAGTTTAATCAAATTAAACTTGAGTCAATTAATATTTTAGATCTAACAATTAACGTATAGTCTATTTTAGTGTTTTATGGAGCTAGCATGAGGACTTGATGGACTTATAAATTTAAGCTTCAATAAATAAAATCATTTGATTAAAACTCTTTAATTCATGTGATTTTATTTATTGACTTTATATTACTCCACTTAAAAGATAAAGCTAAACTCTTAATTTTGTAGATAAATTATAAAATAGAAAACTGTATTTATCCATTTAATAATCCTTTCATATAGATTAATCCTCCACAAGTGTTTATAATTAGAGTTAAGTTGAGTATCCATTAGAGTTAAGTTAAGTGTTTATTATTTTATTTAACCCTAAAAGAAAACTAAGTGCTCATTTTGTTCAAGACCAGAATCATTTATCAAGTGAATAACTTATTTAACTTTTTCTCAGAATGAGTGAATTTCATATCTGTGAGAAATGCTCTCAGCTATTCATTTTATTATATCTATAAAATACTTAATAATTGGCTGAAACTATTTTACAATCTTTCCCTTGTAGATTAATAAACATAACTCAATAAATAAAAATTTATTAATCACTCATGATTAAGATTAATTCATATATAATTATATTGTAATAAAATAAATTCTATTTATTAATAGAGATTAATAGAATTAATTTTATCATGATCTGATTCTTTATAATCAATATTATACAAAATGTCTTCATTTTTTATTTCATCACATAAAATGATTCAGAGAAGACCATTGTATACAATATATAAATGAACCGCACTTATAGTTTATTAAATGAAGTTTTCGTCTTCATTTAGACTACAGACTAGTTTAAATTATTATGTTTAAACTTAATTCTCTTATATATAATGATGATATACTACATTTAAGGTTACATGTAATAATCATAGAATTTCATGATATTTGAATAAAAATAATTAAAATGGTTATATATAAAATTAAATGAATAACATCTATTTTTAATTTTTAATAGTATTTAAATATAAATAATCGTGTTTTAAAGGCATACTCCCAACTCCACTTTCTTTGTAATGACTTTGCCTGTAACACACAGCACAACCATTTACTATATTCTCTTTGCAAGTATATACCTGCTAGAAAACAAATTTGATACACCACACACTTTTCAAATGGAACAAATTAATTCCGTCTATAAATTCTTTTTATTATCATTTCTTTACGCATCAGTGAACAAATATTCTTTAGAAATGAAGATCAATTAGTTCAAAAACCTTACCCCCAACTCCAGTCTTCTTCTTGTAAGACAAGCCATAGCCCACTTATGATAATTGGCACCTAAAATTACTCTCAAAATGGTCACTCTGCACATATGTAATAAGCTCGAATTCAATAACATATTACACATTCTAAAAGGATATAAAAAATAAATAAATAAATAACCTAAAAATTACATTTACCGATTGTCTTCTATAATTCCAGTATTCAAACCATCTTGTAAACACTTTAGATTCTAATTCACTATATTTAGCTAGTATATCTCCCAATATATTATATGTTAACACATTGAAAATTTATCAGTCTTTGTTTTCTCTTCATATTTCCTTCACTTGGACCATCCTATGTCATGGGTAAGAAGAAAACATATCTATGATAGTATCTATTATTATACTTGCAGTTCTAGTGAGAAGAAAATTTGTACCAGCATCTATAGCATATGCCTCGAATTTTTGGTACGAGCAAATATCTGTTTCTTGAGATGTGTAATTTTTGGATTTGCTTAAGCAAACTTCATCCTCAATGTTCTACCAATTTTTAATTCTACTTTTGCATATATGAATATAAAATTTAGCCGCAAATACACCCTGTATTGACGTAAAATTGTAATTCTGATAATCGATGCAAGGCTGCATAGAACATAAAAACTAATGCATTTTTTATATTACAAATATTTTTTCACTGAGGCATAATTATTTCTTCTACAAACTTGGTAAAAGATTATCTTCCTGTATGATTTGTAGCATTTTATATCTCGAAATTGCACTAACAAACGCTATCTGTTACAGCAAAATTGTTCTTCTAAAATAGGTAGAAGAACTAAACAAGAAATCATCAAGATTCCGGCCACAGTTAATATCTTTAAATTAAAAACTATCATTCTGTAGAGATCATTAAAACTGAAATAAGAAGAGTAAAAGTAAGATACTATTTAAATTAAAAGAATCAAACTTTAGAGGTCACTAAAACTAAAAAATTAAGAAGCAAAATTAAGATACAATTTACAATGGAGGTTATATTCGGGAATGCTTGGAAGGGGGTGCAAAAGGATGACTCTAATTAAAGGTTTCATGCTCAACCTTTTTACGGGAACGATGGAGAAGAGGAAATTGTTAAGTCAATGGCAGTTGGCTTTCCATTCTCTGGCTACTTTCAACCATGGATTCAAAGAGATTTTGTAAAGGAGGAGGGCAAGTTCTTTCAAGAAAGTAGTTATTTTAACAGTAAAGAATAAAATATAAAATAGGAAAATAAACGGAAAAATTACCTTGTGTCATATTTAATTCGCTCGTAAATATGACAATTCAAGTAAACGAATTGTATTTGTGTCATATTAATATAAGGTATTAATAAATTTTTATCATATTTATATACAATTCGTTTACATAAATAAATCAGACACTCAAACATAAATCTAATTCGTTTAATATGTGAATTATATGATACGATATGATTAGACACATAAATAAATAGATCAAATTAAATTCTTTTACATAATTATACATAATTCGATTCGTTTATAATTATATTCGTTTAAACAAACAATAACATCAAATTTGATTCGTTTACACGAGTATTCAATTCGTTTATACAAGTATTCGATTTGTTTATACCAGTATTCGATTCGTTTTCACGGATATTCAATTCACTTAAGTTACAATAAATAAATTTTAAAATTACATAAACAAAAGTATGAATACATCTAATAAATAAATTATTCTAAAATATAATTAAAAAATTAAAATTCATCTCACATATTTAAGAAAAAAATTTATCATTCATCAAATTTACTTAAACTATAACTAACATATTATAATAAAATAAAAACATTCAAAATAAGTGATGAATCCATATGTTCTGTATCGAATTATAGAAAGAAAAAAAAATTCAGCAAAACAACCGTTTAATAGCAGCGCAACAGCAAGAAACAACATCAAATTATTAACATAAGAATTAAATGATCATTTTGCAAAATATTGACATTTACTTATTTGCATTACCCTCAATCCCATTTTTGTTTTATTTGATACTATTTGCTGACTTGATATCCCTCTTAACTGGACGAAATTGAAGGATTGATTTCATCCGAGGAAAGAGAGGTCACAATGGCTAGATAATTTACTGCACACAACCATTAATCTTTCTAAAATAACAATTAATCATATATAAAAACTAATATTCCATTTTCTATCAATAATTATAAATTTAATGCAATAACATATTCATTATAAATAAATAAAAGAAAGGCCACTCATAGTTAACAATTTTGAAACTTCTACTTTTGGCATCTTATTGTCTATTTTCATTCTTCTTTCTCTGGAATCTCTTCCTTCTCATTTCATTCTTCTCCTCTTGAATCTCTTCCTTATCCTTCTTTTCTCTAGTTTTTTTCCTCTCTCTTTCCCCTCTTCTCTTCTCTTCTCTTCTCTTCCTCTCCGACTCGTTCTCTCTCCCTCCCTTTTCTTTTTTTCTCTCCCTCGTCTCAAGATCTTTTTCTCTTTTTTTTTCTCAACTCAAGATAAGTCAACTGAAAAAACAAAAACAACATTTTCTTTTTTTACACCAACTTTTTAATTTTTTTTTTCTTTTTCACTCAAACTTTTCAAATTTTTTCGCAAAATGGGTCCTATTTTTAAAAATATAAAGTATATAATAATATTATTAACCCCCACAAGTCTAATAATATTTAATTCAATAATAGTGTGTCTTAAACGAATTTATAAATTATGAAATTCAAACACAATTAATAAATTAAATAACATAAATTCGACTTGTTTAAAAAATTGTGTCAATTTTTCTTTATTTATATTCACATAAAGTGTGTCAAATAATCGTATCAGTAATCTATTTTACCACCCATATTTACCCTACTCAAATTAATTCAATTGGAATTTATTAAAATTTTCTTTTTCTTTTCTTTTTTTTTTTTTGGATAAAAGGATTTTATGAAACTTTATCTACTTATTTTTGGAATAAAGGATTTTTTGTGAAATGTGATCGGAACGAAATTCACTAGCTGGTATAAGTGGATAGATAGATGGTTATTAAAAGCCATAAAAAAAAATTTCTTGAAAAACTTAGTTCAATACATATATATTTTTACAATACAGCAGATTAAATTTCGATTCATCTTATTTTAAAATTTAAAAATAATGTAAACATTTTAATTGCCACACTATTTTATTGAAGTGGTTCGATTTATTTTGTCCTGACATATAATTCAGTCTAATTCAATATTAAAATTAAAATTTTGATTTAATTCAATCTAATTCAATTATAGAAAAAATTTAATCAAATAAAAAACTTGGCATATAATTAGTCTAATTCAATATTAAAATAAAAATTTTGATTTAATTCAATTATGAAAAAAATTCAATCAAATCAAACTTGGCATATAATTCAGTCTAATTCAATATTAAAAATGAAATTTTGATTTAAATTCAATTATAAAAAAAATTAAGTCAATAGTCTTACTCGATTTGCAAGTCAAGTAAGTCTAAAAAATTTAATAAAAAATACTAGTCTTACTCAATTTGTAAGTCGAGTAAGTCAGTAGTCTTACTCGACTCAAGTTTAGTAAGTCTAGAAAGTCTAATGAAAAATTACTAGTATTACTCAACCTGCCAGTCAAAGTCACTAAATTTAGACATGATTTCTTACACTACCTTGACTACAAAGTCTAGTAAGTTTGGCATTGCTCAACTTTCTCGATTGAAAAGTTTAGAAAATCTACCACCAAGATTAATAAATAAAGTTTATAATTCTAGTAAGTCTGATATTGTTAATACTCAACTTTCTCAACTACCAAATATAGCAATTACAATATTTTAGTTACCAAAGTCTAAATTAGGTTTAATAATTGTAGTAAGCCTACCACCAGGATTAGTGATTGTAGTTAGTAATCTAGTAAATTTGATATTGTGGATACTTGACTTTCTCAACTACCACAATTGTTATATTTTGGTTACTAAAGTTTATATTAAGTTTAGTAAACCTACACCAAGATTAATGAGTGTAGTTTGTAATTCTAATAAATCTGATATTGTAAATACTTTGACTTTCTCAACTACCAAGTGTATTATTCCCTATTAGAAATTTAGAATATCCTTCAAATCACCATAATATCTAGAACCTTCTACCCTCTATCAAATTTCTCTTGTATTTATACATAATGCTTATGGATTTATTTTTATTTGGTAAGAAGTGTCACACCTAGAAAATATTTTCAGGAGAAAGGATTTCATTAGCCTGCCAGCCCTATTTAACACCCAATGGGTTCAAGAAAATAGGGATTACAAGTTTGAAGCTTATGACAGCAAAGGTTTGAAGATTCCAACTTCAACAACTTATGTATAGTTGCTTGAGAAAGTTTCTGAGTGCATTGGATTGGAAGCCTTCCAATTCGATATAAAGATGCAGTTCCGATTCAATTCAACAAATCATATACCACCTATGACAATTAGTTACGATGGAGACGTGGAGATCTTTCTTGAAGAAAATAACAACATAATTCCATTCATAACTTCGTTGTGCATCACCTATGAAAGAAAAAGGAAACCCTGTGTTTCAGACTTCTAGTTTGGGCATGAGGGTAACTGATTGCGTCAGTCTTCATGAGAACAAAATTTTGTTTACCTGAACCATTTGTCACCATCCCTCTATAACCAAGAACTGTAACTAGTAGATGTAGGTGTTGAATTTGTTGATATATATTTCGGCAACGAAGATATTTTAGCTGAAGAATTCGTGCCTGAGACGTGTCATGAGTATAAGCACGAAGTAGTCAATGTTCTCATTAATGGCATCTTGGATAAAGGCCTAATTATATTAATCCGGGTAATGTCATAATATGGGTGATCATTTGGATTCTAACAGTATCCCTGCATGTTGTAATTAAAAGAGTACAACTAGCACATACTCCAACTCTATGAATATTATGTCAAGGGAAAATATTTGCGACAGCCATGATTTCTTTGTACCGAGTTACATGAGTCTAAGGAGCACATTCACTCAAAACTTAGTCAACTTGCGCAGCAAAAACTGTTAAGAGTTCAAAGTGAAAATCTAGAAAAGATGTTCTCGCTGTTAGTTGCAAGAATGACAATTGAAAATGACGTCTTTGTTCATAGTTCCAATTACTTTAAGATTAAGAGTTATTTTAATGTGCATACCTGTTCATTAGAGATGTATGCAAAAGACCATTAACAAGCATCTTCTAAGCTTATTGCACATTTTATTAAATATAAGTATGATGGTTCCTCATCTACATATAGGCCCCCAGAAATCATTTGTGACGTTAAAAAGCATCTTGGGTATGATATTATCTACTATAAAGCATGGAGAGCTAATGAGAAGGCCGTAAATCGAGTAGGGATTCGCATGAAGAGTCCTTTCGATTGATCAAATTATATTGTGCGGTGCTACAGCAAAAGAATCCTAGGACTAGAATTCGTTTTGAAGTTCGTTATAACAACAAGTTCAAATACTAGTTCATGGCAATCGGGTCTTGTCTTTGTGGTTTTAGTTCATTGATTAGGCCAGTCATTGTTGTTGATAATACCTTCTTGAAGGGTAAGTGCAAAGGAACCGTATTCGTTGCTACCTACAAAGATGGCAATAATTCAAAATTTTCTCTCACTCTTGGCATTGGTAATAGTGAGAATGACCCCTCTTGGGAACAGCTTTTGATGCAACTTAGTGATGCAATTGGCTAAAATATAGTTTGACCTTCATATTTGATCGAGCATTACCAAAGTTGTCCCTAACCCTAGCCATAAAACTTGTATGTATCACTTTGGCAAAATATCTGATCCCATTTTAAGAAAGTGAACTTACATGGTCTCTTCGAAAAAGCAACAAAAGAATATCGGGTGACTAAATTTAATCGTTATATAGTTGAGATTTCTTAAGTAAGTTCAAATGCTGCCAACTAACTTTTGAAAGTTGGGTACCATAAGTGGACCTGATATTATTTGATGAAAGACGCTATAGTATCATGGCTACAAACATTGTCGAAAGCTTTAATGGTGTTCTAAAGTCTGCTCATGAAAAGCAAATATGCAAACTACTTGGTATCATTATAGAAAGGATTATTTTACAGTATTGGGAAGGTTTCAAAGGTATTGATAATGAGATTATTTGAAGCCATTAGATTAATAGTTAGATATAACCACTCTTAATTCTCTGATTTGATCCAACGATCTAAATTATTTTTGATATCATAATGAAATTTTAATTCCAGTGTCATAAAATGACCCTTATAGAAAAGTTGATTAGTTGATTTTGTGAACGATGTGAACTAGCTGTGAATACAGCAACTCACCTCACAAACTAGGTTGAAGCTGAACTCCAACAAAAACTCAATGAATGTAGTTCTAAGTCCTCTCACTTAACACTCGTGAATTCCTAGTTAAAGATGGAAATTTTAGATGGTCATATCAACATGCACGGACGAAGTTGCACATGTTGACAGTCTTAACTCGAACAGTTACAATGTGTGCATGTAGCTGTGTGCAAGTTTCGAAGTTATCCCTCTATTAGTTGTGCTCTCATTACTACACGACTGACGCCTGGGTTGCTGCATGCAGAGACCATCTACTCTATTGGTCCTCCCAAAACTTGGTAAGTAGCGGATGATATCCATTAAGGTGGCCCCCCAGTTAAAATACTTTCAACTCGTCGTCCGAAAAATAAAAGGATTTCGCCCAATGGTGAACCAAAAAAGGTCGTAAATGTGGTCGGTGTGGAGAAACGGGACATAACCGCCGAACATGTAAATTCACAAATTCATTGCCGTCACAAGAACCTGCATATCCATTGCTGTCCCAAGAAACTGCAGCTATAGATGGACAAAACTAGTACTTTCTTCATAGGTGCAGACCTCAATGAATGTAGTTCTTTCCAGGTGCTGAAATCGGGTGTGGGCAGGTGCATAAGCTGCGGATCAAGAGCTGATCTGGTCGAGTACAAGAAGGTTTTTAAATTGTTGTGTGGAAATGGCCAGGCAAAGAGCCCGCTATGTATGGTAATAACTGTAATCTCTTTTTTCCTCCGACTTTTTCTAAGTCTGATAAGGAGTTTTGCCACCATCGTCTGTCGTTTCTGATGTTTTGAGGTGTCGTTCTTGTGATCGAGTTGTTGAACTCGACTTCAGCTTCTGCCCCTACTGGAGTTCTGCTCTGTAATTTTAAATTTTGGGTAGTTGTGTTGGCAGTTGCTGGCTTTTATAAATTTAGTTTTGAGTTGAGATGATACTTTTTATGATAAACAAAATGGTTCTTTTATTTCGGTGACCATTTGATCAAATGGGATTCATCTGTTTGTTATTAATCGATTATGGAGAACCTTTTTCCACATCAAAAAAAGAGCTAGATCTTGAGCTTGTGCTTCCTTTGTTCACAATTGGAAATTAGAGTAATATATGCAATTGCTTCTGGAAGTGATTGATTATTCCCGTCTTTAATTTTTATTGTTTCCCCTTTTCTTTTTTGGCACAAATTATTATAATAATTTTCTTTTCCTTTTTCCTTTTCTGCAATGCCTAATGGCAACAGGCCCATGTCTATGGAAACTGATCTTGATTGCGTGCAAAGTATCAGTAATGTGAACATCAAACAAAAATCTGTTAATGACCGAGTTCGGAAACGTGAAAAATAGAGTAATTGCAAATTTTGGATTTTCATTTAAGTGATGCTATGATAAAACAGAGATCACTCAGCAGCCAGGAGATTACATATCAAATGAAGAGGGGAAAAAATGACACTGTACAAAAAACAATGTACAGTTTCACTAATTACAAAACCTGCTTTTGTAGGTAAAGACTCTCTTCTCTGCCTCAGTTAAATTCACAGTTTCCGGGTGTCTCCTGGGTTTTCATCCAAGAGCACTAAAACCAAACTGCATAACTTTGCCAGCTAATACCAAACTGCACAACTTTTGCAAGCTAATGCACCCTTATTCGCCAAGTCTAGTCTGAGTGTGCAGCTGAGACTGAGAGTGTTGGTTGTGAGAAATCAATTTACTAGTTGAATGTAATTTACATGGGTTTGCTGAAGGGTAATTGCTTAGCTCCTTGTTCCAATGCATTTCTCCATAATCGATATCTTACCCCTAGTTTGTCATAGCCTACAGGCAAATTCCAGACGTTTGCCCCATTGATCATTCGCTCTTGCTGGCCAATAACAAGTCGCAGATCCTCGTTCAACACCTGTGTTGATCATACTCCAGATATTAGACAAAGATTGCCAACAGAAAAAACAGAAATTTTGTAAGATTAGTACACAAGCTTGTGCCATGGACAATGAACTTTTGTTGTCAGAACTAAGCAGACACATGCCATAATGGTTAGCTTTATCTCCCATGAATCGTAAATGAAAAGTTACTATAGATGAACTTTTACCTGTTCAGCAAAATACCTCCATACATATTGCATAAAAGGAATATGCTTCAGCAAGGGAGCAAAATCCAGAGACATCCTGTACAATAGTCTTGTTTTTTTTGGTGAAGAAGGTAAGCAGACATGAAGTTGGTGAAGATGTGTGGCGCACTGTTGGGTGCTCTGTCCCTCCAATTTTCCAGGTTTTGAGATGCCAATAGTTGATAGCACCATACATGGTGGTCGAAATTCCATATCTATTGGATAAGGATCCCAGTATCCTTGGAGGCCAGATGCAGGAGTCAAAAATTTCACCAAGCTGAGAATTTATGCCATGCGCAACACAAAGCAAGAAAGCAAGTCATTTCTTCTTGTTTTCAACAATTTGAAAGTAAAGACAGATCCTCACATTCCATGAAATTATAAAGAAGAAAAATGGGAAATTTTGAACTGAACAGCAATTATCTTTAACGGCTCCATCTTTCAAAAAGAAAACATTTACTTTGAAGATGATTATCAAAACCAATTAGCCCCAGATGAAGACTCTTTCAAAGTTTTCCAATTCATAAATATAGTTAAGATCACTAATTTAACCAACCTGGGAACACTCCATCCCTTGGCAAAGGTGGAAGTGTGAGTAAATGGAGCATGCGCAAGATCCAAAAGGTTGTCCAGAAGTAGCCCATG
Organism: Ailanthus altissimus; assembly: GCA_946807835.1. Lineage (NCBI taxonomy): Eukaryota > Viridiplantae > Streptophyta > Magnoliopsida > Sapindales > Simaroubaceae > Ailanthus > Ailanthus altissimus. The sequence continues at coordinate 14,933,841 of OX327691.1, forward strand.
TTCTATTGGAAGCTCCATGACAATCTGCCATCCGAGAACACGAATATGAGAACATACAGATCTTTAAGAAACCATTTAAGAATGAGTCACACACACTTATCTGGAAGAATCACATTGTCTTTATAAGTTACCTCAGCATGGATTTCAAATCCTGGAGGAGGCAGTAAAGAAGGAAGGGTGGCTGTTGGAGGGTCATCACCAGGCCAAATCCATACCATTCCCTCTTGTTCAAAACATGGCAATGATTTTATCTTCGCGTTAAGCAATCGTGTTGATGGCATTTTCTCACATTTCCCATCTGTTGAGTATTCCCACCCTGAAATTTTTTGGCAACAAAATTTTCTCAAGTCAGTAATATTCATATACCGGTGTAGCAGTCTGCTTAATAGGAACTGTTTAAGGTAATAATCTTGTATATATCAAAAATAGAACAAAATCTTCAACCATTTCCCATAATTCTTACTGACCATGGTATGGACATTGGATGCGACCCTCATTTACTGAACCAAGATGAAGAGGGCATGCTCTATGAGCACATGTATTCCGGACACATCCAGGTTTACCGTCTTTCCCACGAAAGACAACCCATGGTTCCTCAAAGCAATCAATTGGGATCTGAAAAAGGAAAGTGATAAGACACTTGTAAGAAACCTCCATACAGTAATTTGTATTGAAAGACAGCAAATTGCCTCCCCAAACTTGTTAAAGCCCACAAAGATGTACAGTGACAAAACATCACATTTTCTTTCTCTCTTTTTAAGAAAAAAGGTAAATGACATTCTCTACAACAAGTATTTAATTGATTAAAGACAGGATTCCTTTTCTCACCATAGTATCATCCTTGAGATCAGTGGAAAAAGCAACCGGGTACCAAAAGTTCTTTAAGCGAGAATTGTAAGCTTGAACTGGACCGGAGACATTCAAACTTTTCCGAGGAAACTTTTCCTTTACAGTATCCAGAGATTGCATAGAAGTACTTGGAGATTCACTCATTCGATCAGATACAGAGGTGTTTCTGTCTTGTAATAGCCTATCATTAACCAATTCTTCCATGTAAGCTAGTTTGTCTAAAGCAGTGGCAACCCTTGCTTCAGACATATGAACCTGTTGTTGTGCATGGGTAAATTGGCTATGAGATAACAGTTTACAAAGCAAAGCACATAATCAGCAGGACAGTCCATGAGTATGGAGTTTCTTTTAGCTTCTCATTGATGGATGTATGTCCTGATAGTTTAACTAAAATCCTTTCGTTCCACTTTAGGCACGAGACTTAAATTATGGAAAGCATTTAGCTGAGTCACAGCAAATATATCATTAACGACTAAGTTTCCAGACCTGTCTATGTGCTTGAGCTAGTTCTTCTTGCAACTCTGCAAGCTCTTTCTTCATGGTGCCGATGGACTTGTAATCACGAGCCAAAGGATTTAGAACTTCCACAACCTACACCAATGTCTATAAATGTCAGAATTGTGAGAAGAAAAACCTTATTACTTTTATAAAAAGTATAAGTAAAACTAGTCAGATAATCCCTTTTCATTCTCATTCCAAAACATAGTTGCTTCTATTGAGTCCAGATGATTTAGAAGCACTGATTGCTTTCACAAGTTATAACAATGCCAAGGTACAAATAGGTTTAAGTATATACTGCTATATAATTCAACTATTGTAACTATAGATAGTTGAAGAAAGTCTGGAAATAGCTGAGACCTTTTCATGAAGAAGCATTATTGTGAGCACATCTTGTCGAGCCTTCCAATCACAGTACTGAATATCATATCTAGCCACTTCAAGGGCTTGGTTCACATCCAAGAACTTTCCTTTACATTGTGGGACTCTAGACCTTGGATCCTCCACATCAAAGAGTGTACCCCATGGGCTCTTCTTATCTACCAATCCACCTTCCTCCCCAAATACAGCAAACACTGCAAATCCTCCTCTAACAGCCTGCAAACCCACACAAACCAATTAAGTACCTAATCAAATTTAACCACGGATAGATTTGTCTTGCTACAGTACAGTTGAAGCTTCAAACTTTTTTTCCTTTTTGGTGTATAAACAAATGGTGTTCAAAAACATAATATTTCACATCTAGTATGCATGCTAATAAAGCTTTAGAACAGAAAAAAGTAGAATGTTCATCTGCTGGTTCAATATCAGCATCACAATAAAAGCTGAAACATAAGTACCAAAAGTCAGCCAGCAAGGGCTTTTTTTTTTAAATAAAAAATTCTTTTGCAGATGCCAAGATAAATTTATCAGTAAAAGATTTAGAAACAAAGGGATTATATCTTTTCCGGCTCTTTGATACTTCTATAACAACAATAAAGCCAACAATTCACTAAGCTTAACTTTTCTCATTATTAAGCAAATGCCCGGATAGAAATCAGCAAATAACCCCCCAAAAATGCATTATGTCATGATCAAGTACCTTTTTCATAAATTTAGCAACTACCCTGGTAACCCTAGCATAGAAACAAAGTCAACAATCACATATTTCAAGCTTCAACACAACAACATAAGCTAAAATTCAACTAAGAAATTAACCACCTCAAGCCAGTTTTTTCCTAAATATAAAAACTGCTAGATAAAAAAAAAACCATCAAAAAAATAAAAACATAAAAAAAAAACCTTTTTATTATTATTCTTGGCTGGTCTACACAAAGAGATTGGAAGCGACAGAACAGCAGCAGTAGCGACGGCGGTCATGGCGTTTGAACACAACGCGCCTTAGAGAGAAGAAGAAAGAAAATGTAAGCAAATTTAGTGAGAGATTTATTTTTGTGCTTTTGTTGATAAGAGGTTGAAGTTGCCCGCGATCTCGGTTGGCCTCCCACGGCATGCCACGTGGACAAGCGTGGACATTTCGGCCGAACACGTGGTGCCTCCAGCAACCACACGCTCTCTTGGTCTGAGAGAGAGTGTCTCGAAACTCGTGGGGCCTTTATATCTTGATTCTCTTTGCCAGGTCGGACTGTTTAGATATCTTTCTCTATCTTTACTATCTGCTTCGCGGGATTTGTTTGTCGCGTTTTGTTTTGCTTTCGGAAAATGCTTTGGGTGTTTTTCCTTTTTTCTTTTTTTTTGGTTTTTCGGATTTTGAGAAAAACTATTATCCGTCCGTTAGATTTAAAATCATTTTGTCGGATGAAATTAGTATTGTGATTGTGATTATGGCTTACGTTGGAGTAAAATTACAAGGAATAAACTTTAAGATACTATTTAGTTTGTGAATGAGATTTGTTTGGAAAACATTTGGCCACATGTTGTATTTATTGAAATTAAAATATCTTTTAAAAAAATATGCCGAAGCTAAAATATGTGTTTGGAGTGTTTTAAGAATAAGTTTTTTTTTTTTTCACGACAAAATTAAATAATATTAGTGTGATTAGTGTTTTAAGAATAATATACTTTAATGTTTAAAAAAAAAGCAATGATATACTTTTTGTTGTTATCTCAAATTTTTTATTTTAAATTAATATATTAAATAATTAAAATTTTTAATTTTTAAAAATTTCAAGAATTTATTTTCACACTCTTAAATCTTTGAGGAATTTTTTAGAATGACATTTTTTTTATGTTTAATCATTTTCAAAAGCATTTTTGTGAGTTAAGACTGTCCTCCTATGAAAAAAAATATTATAACACTCAAGTCATTAACATCAAAATGAATTGAGTGCCACTTGTGTAAAAATATTTATCAAATAAGATGTTATTTTTCTGTGTATGAGTATTCCCGGAGATTACTCAATAAATCTCATAAGTGCTTGAATTTTTAACTATACTTTTTTTATTATTTGTGTTGTGAAGTTAGTGTGCATTATATAGTGTGTAGAGTTTAATTCGTTTGAGGATTGAAGTAGTACAATCACTTATTTTATCAATCACATTCTTTTTTAGAGAAGTTGAAACATAATTTTTTTTTAGGCATTCGATTGACTAATTATGAGATAAAATATAATTATAATCAATCACAATCTCAATCAAATAGGTGATAAAACTTATCAAACATGTGATAAATGTTTAACTGATATGTAATAATTATAATCTTAATTGGATAAAGTTATTTTGATTTTTTTTTTAAAAAGACATTTATAAAAGAAAAAGCATTCAAACTTAACTCATATTCTTTATCCATTTTTTGTTGGGAAACACAAAGTTTAGGTTTGAACGGGATTTCTCTTTTGAATTAAGTTCAAACTCTTTTTCTCTAAAAGATATTTCAGTAATTACGATTTTAACAGATCTTTAACTTGGTCTGACAATCTACTGGCCTAGTGTTAGTTCCAAGTCTTTGGTATCGTGTTTTTAATTAAGCATTTTTTCCTCTTTTAAAGATTTCTTTAATTGTGCTTAAGTTTTATTGGGCTACATTTTATTATGAGCCCAACAATAATTATTGGTAATGAAATGATATAATTTTAAAAATTATTTATTACACTATTTTATTATTTAATAATTATTTGATAAATTATTTAAAATAAAAAATAATTGAGATAATATTTAAAAAATATAATGTTATTTTTAGTGTGATTCTGCTCGTACAAATAACTCTAAAATAGTATTTAATTGAAGTTAACCCATACTAAAAAAAAAATGAATGCCTGTAAAAATTAATAATTTAGCGTTTAGTTAAATTAAAGGGATATAATGGCACTTGAACGCTTAATTCAAGTGATTGAGTGGTGTGCCCTTTTAATTATGAGATTAGAGTTAAAGTTTTAATAAATATCAAGATAATGAAATAATTTCTTTTCTATTGTGGACCTCTTCTCCTTATCATATAATCCACCTCCCTAAATGGAGGTGTATGTTCAAGTATATTTCACCGTGCTAATAAAGTCTTACATATAATCCACCTTCCTATATGGAGTTTTGAGAATCAATCCACATTTCATCCATTAATTATGTACAAAATTCTCATATTAACCCCTCATTAAAACTAAATTTTCAGTTATGCTTTTATTATAAAATAAAACTAAACTTTGTTATTTCTCTTACCTATGTAAATATTAATGACATTACAACTTTAGTTGTTAATTTCAACCTTACAATAAAATTATCATTTTCTTTTTCTTTTTTAAGGGAATAAATTAATTATTCCCTTATATAATCTTTAATGTTAGTTACCTATTATGCCCACATTAGTATTTTTTTTTTAAAAAAAAAATTGTACATGTTTGTAATGATTATGTTATTTGATAATTATTTTAAAAATAAATTTTAGATTAGTTAATTTATATTATATTTTAAAATTAAATTAATGTTAAACAATCAAATTAAATTACTTATGATAACTCTAAATGGTAATTATGCCCAAACAAAATATAATCAATTCCTTTGTATCACACAAAGAATCATAAATATTTCTCTCCATCCTTCTTCTTTTCGTTCTTTTTCTCTTTTTACTCTTTAAACTAAATACCACCTTATATTGTATTAGAATAAGATCAGGATAAGATATCGAATGTAATAAGGTTTTGATAAGAGACACTAAATTTTATTTGAGATGGTAAAACCTTTATCCTATGGATTTGAGTCAGACAAGAAATTATTTATATGATTAACCCCAATTTTTTTTTTTTTTTTGAGATGACAAAACCTTGTTTTAACATTAGCGGTAGGTAAAATTTTCGTTCTTGAACTAAAAATTTTATTAGGATACCATTCGAAACCCATTCAGATCCTCACATAAGGGATCTGATCAGGTCTGTTGGTTTCAAAACATTTTCAATTTAAGTAAAAAATGTCTCAGAAACTAAAATTAAATATAAATATATATTAATAATGTGACATAAAATTAAATAATATAATTGACAATTTTAGATCTGTTAAAAACCTCATGAATAGTTAATGAAAACTATATATCTATTATTCTTTTTTTATTAATTAATTCCTTGAAAGTTCTAAAATAATCAAACTATAAAATAATTTTATCAATAAATATTTAATTCCTTCATTTAAGAAAAATTTTAATAATTTTTTTAAATTTTTATCTTTAAAATAAGGTCTTGGGACGATATTAAATCTTAGATTACTGGATGACAATAAGGATTGGAATGGGCGGCGCGGGGTGGTCATTTTTGTACCCCACTCTATTTTTTATTTTAAATATCATTTTCATCCCATTCTCCTATAAAATTTAGTGGGGCAAAGATGGGGGAATGATTTTTCCATCTGTCTATTTTTTATTTTTATTAATATTAAATATTAATTTATATTCATAAATTTTAATAATATAAATTTTATTTATATTATGATAAAAAGGAATCAAATTAACAAATTAGAATAATATGATAATATTCTTAAACAATGTGAATAATAAATAAATTTTTAAATAAATAAAAATAAAAATTAAATAATATTTTAGTGCCTAGTATCATTGATCTTTTCTATTAATTACTTTATCTTCTCTCATTAAAAGTCATGAGATTGAAACTTCATTCCTAAAAATAAATAAACTACTTTGAGCTTTTTATTAATTTTTTAAAGATAATATAATAAATAGTTTAATACAATTAAACTTATAAAAAATTAAATTGAAGTTTACCTCTATTAACATCTCCAATAAAGGTGTAATATTGAGTTTTTATAAAATAACTTGAATTTAAATTGAATAATAAAAATAAATTATATAAGAATTAGTTGGTTAAAAAAAATTAAATTAAAAAATTAATTTTTTTACAAATAATAAACAATTATATGTCATACCTTTAATTTTTTTTATAAATAATATTGAGCAAACATCAAGGTTTCTAACGACTTTGGATGTAATTTATTACAATGAGAACTCATAAATTTACCACTTGTATTAAATACAGATTTAGATGCTACCAAAATTGATTTTACTACAGTTTTAAATTTTTTACTCGAGACAAAAGAGTAAGTTTAATGAGAGAATAAAGAGAGCAACTAAATAAGTTTAATAAGAGGACAAAGAGAACAACTAAATAAATTTGATAAAAGTATGAGAAAATAAAATTAATGATGACTAGCAGCTCAACTCAAAATAAAAGCCTTTAATATTAATTTTTTTTGGTTAAATATTTATAGTTTTTATTAATAAAATTATATTATTAAAATATTTTTTATTAACCTAATTAAATGCAAATTATAAAATAAAAAATTTAATAAATTATATAACTATATACTAAAAATTACATTTAATATAATCATATAAAATAGAGTGAGGAGCGGGGATGGGATGAGAAGGTTTAATTTCATTTGTCCTATTAATAATTTGAGAAATAATATTTTTTTTATGTTTTACCTTAATTTCTCAAAAATTACCTTCTTTTTTTTATCACATTTAACGAGAGCCCCACGGGTCTTGTTCTTATGGGGCATTTTGCTATCCCTAAATAATAAGTATGTTGTATTTACTTGGCTACGTGTTTCACTTTTACTAAACTAAAATATTATAAATTATAAATTTAAAATACTAGATTATTGGTGATTGGGGATTGTAGTGATAACTTAAGAATTAGAAACAAAGATTTGAAAATTATATTGGAATGTTAAAAGTTTTTTGCATGTGTATTATGATTTATAAGAATGTTCAAAAATTATGGAAGGCTTTGTTGAATTATTATAAAAACTGTAACACTTATTACAATGTGTATATATGTGCTTAGGTATTTTAGAATAAATGTTAATTAATTTTATTATGAATGTAAATTTATATTTTGTTATTTTTTAATGTATTATTCAAATTAATAAATTTTTTATTTCATTTCATACTTCCACTATTTCACAAAAAATGAAATGTGAATTAACAAAATATTTATAAGTCTCAAATAGACTAAAAAAAAAGGATTAAGAATAATTTTACCTCGTGAAATTGGTCTAATTGATAAGTTTGTTATAATTAGATTTGAAATACTTAATTTTATCTTAATTTATTAATTTTTGTCTTCAATTTGAACAAAAATAATAATTTTAATATATGATTACTAATTTACCCTTGTTAAATCCAAATGGCACAATTAAGCTAAAACATGTGACTTAGTAAACAAATAAAAAAATAAAACACATAGCATGCTATGATAAGTTTAAAAACTTATTTTATAAATAAATAATTAAAAACTAAATCTGTTACTATCACTAATGAGTCACTACTTTCGGTTGCCCTTTTTTAGTGACAATGAAATAATAAAAAAATATCAAAATTTATCTCAATGAACTTCATTTTTTTTTTTACATGATGGCGGATCATTTTTAATTAAAAAAAAGAAGCCAAAAGACAACCACAAATAGTGAAGAAAAGGCGGTGGCTACCGCTACCCCCTATTAAACAGAGGGACAGTGACTTGCACCGCCTTTATCATTGAACAGATCAATGTAAATAAATAAAAAATAGAGTTCAATAATGTAATGTTTAATCATTTTTATCATTGGAGACCACGACTAGTGGCGGCTGGCTATTGTCGATCGTCTGCAACGATGATAAAGCTTTGTTTATTATTTTTATTAGTTAAAAACATAAACTAATTACATAATAATATGTATCATTTATAACTTATCATCTTACGACGTATCATTTTATTAATATTTATTTTTTAAATTATATTAAATTAAATAAATGGATAAGATTGCACTATGTGTTCAAAGATAATAAATTGGTAAAATTATGCCACGTGTTTAAAGTTTAATTATTTATATTGTTAGATTATTTTTTTATCCTTCCACCATTAAATTTGACGGCAAAAGTTACCAAATCAAAGTAAAATTAGGTATTTCAAATTTAATTTAGGCAAATTTGTCAATTAAACTAATTTATGAGATAAAATTGTTCTTATCTCTTTAAAAAAAAATCTCTAAAATAGAAGTTTAAATAAAAATTTTATAAATAAATTAGAAACAAATAAAATAATACTAAAAAGTACCTTTAAAATGTCAAAAATATAAAAATAATAAAACAAATGAGTCAAGATCAACTCAAAAACTTTAAAATAGTGAATATATATATATATATATATATGTTCTAAATTTGTGTCAATATATATATATATATATATATATATATATTGACACAAATTTAGAACATAAACCAATAAACCCAACTCATAAAAAAAAAAAAAACTCATATCTCAAATTAGTCTCGAATCATCTTGACCTAATTTAAGATGATGTGCTAAATAAATGTTAAGTAATAAAATAATATAAATTTTAAAATTATTTATTATATCAAATATTTACTTAACACATTATTTTTAAGATACAATTTAAAATATTTAATATTACTTTAATTTAAAAATTATATTTATTTACTTCTATCCCATGTTTATTACATTGATTTTTGGTTATGGAGTCCCTTACTTTATGTCATTCGATTTTTAATGTGCTATAAGTTAATAACCATGAATTGTCTTAGTGCAAGATCATCGATCACAACAAAATACGAATATTGAGATATAGGAAGCATATAAAAATTAACAAGCTAAAAAAACAAATATATTGATAGTTAGGTTTGAATTATAACCATGAATTGAGTAAACAAACTGTTTTAAGAAATTAATATGGTTAATTTTCTTTAATTAACGTTAAGAGTATTATTGATTTCTTACCCAATAAGAGAAATGAGGTCTCAATTGACTGGTTGTTGATTTATTGTGCGCGTGCAATCACATTGTATTTAAATAGCATTTCAATCGTGGGAAATATTTTAATTTTTTCAATTGACGTCTGGAAATGACGATTTCTTTTTTATTGAAGTGAAAGTATATAAATAAATAATATTATTTAAATAAATAGTATATAATTAGTAATTAAAGTGTAAGAATATTGGTTGAAAATTATTGAGATATGATTTAGAGAATAAGTTAAGTGCGTACGAATTGAAGACTGACTCGAAAGGAGGCAGAAAATGAAGAGGGGCACATCAAGTGCCAGTGCAGTGGCGACTAGTGTGGGGGTCGTGGCTCCCAATCCAGCACTTGAGAGCCACAGTGCTCAGACGGGCGCACCAGCGCCGCGGCGGTGAGAGCCCAATGTTCGGTGCTGGAGATGGGAATAGTATCTCGAAATAAAGAAACTTTTTTATTTTGTCTTCCACTTATTTCAGGATTCCTTAATATGACTCCCACATGTATAGAGTAAACCTAGGACGTCCCAAAACTTATATAAAGGCTATCAATTGGCTTGTAAACAGATCTGTGTGATCAAGGTAGAATCTAAGTGATCATCAACAATCTTTGTGGTTCTTTGTAAGAGAAAATTCCTAGAGTGTAAGAGAGAGTTTTCTTTGTGATCTTTTTTGTAAAAGTCATACTTTGTGAGTGTCTTGTGATTCACAATAAGAAGAAGAGTGTAATATTGATCCGCTGTGGACGTAGGCAAGTTGCCGAATCACGTAATTTTTTGTGTGTTCTTCTTCTACCCTTTCTCTCTTTATTTCTTAATTACTTGTTCTGCATATATCGGTTGGGTGATTTTGCTTATTTGTATGCTTCCGCTTCAACATAAAGAAATAAAAGAAAAAGAGGTAAAAGAAAAACACACAAAAATTTACGTAATTCGGCAATTTACCTATGTTCACGACGAAATAAAATCACTCACTCTCATTATTAAATTACAAGACACTCATAAAATTTTACAAGAAAGATCATAAAGAAAAACTCTTTATTCCTTAATTACTTGTTCTGTATATATTGGTTGGGTGATTTTATTTGTTTGTGTGCTTCCGCTTCAACATAAAGAAATAAAAGAAAAAGAGGTAAAAGAAGAACACACAAAAATTTATGTGGTTCGACAATTTACCTATATTCACGGTGAAATAAAATCACTCTCATTATTAAATCACAAGACACTCATAAACTTTTACAAGAAAGATCATAAAGAAAAACTCTCTCTTACAATTTAGGGATTTTCTCTCATTAAAAATCACAAAGAAGATTTAATCACTAAGATTTCTTGGGTTATCACAAAGATGTGTTTACAAGCCAATAGAGAGCCTTTATATAAGCCTTTGAACGTTCTAGGTTTACGCTAAACGTATGAGAGTCGTATTATGAAGTCCTGAAGTAAGTGAGAGACGAAATAAGACGAGTCAAAACAGGAAACTCTTTCCAGCACCTAGCGCCACGGTGCTCAGGTTCTATTTTGGGTGCCGCGGCCCATACTTCTATTCGTCGTGGTGTCTATGTCTGGTACTGTCTTCTTCGTTTTTCACTTCCTTTCGCATTCGTCTTTGATCCTCGCGCACCCTACGTACTTGACTTGTTCTCCAAATCATATCTCGATGATTTTCAATTAATATTCTAAAAACTCTCCTCCTTGATTCAAAATCAACTACAAAGTAACTCGGTCTCTCATTTTTGCATCTTCGGTTACCCTCACAAAGTAGTGACTCCGATTATGTCATTGCATAGGATGAACTTAACTTAGGGCAATGGCTTCATCAATATATCAGCAGGATTTTTAGACGACGCTATTTTTGTTAGACTAACATCACTACTTTGGACAATTTCTCGAATGTAATGGAGCCTCGTGTCAATGTGTTTTGACCTCTCGTGAAACACTTAATGCTTGCTTAGGTGTATAGCACTTTGGCTATCACAATATACACTGGTATTCACATCTTCATTAGTCAATACCTCCGCGCATATGCCTTTCAAACACACGGCCTCTTTAATAGCTTCACTAACGGCTAAGTACTCCGCCTCTATGGTAAATAGTGCAACCACATGTTGTAGAACTGATCACTAACACATACTATACACAAACACTGTGAATACGCCGCCAACGATCTTCTCTTGTCTACATCACCTGCATAATTTGAGTCTACGTACCCTCTTATCATTTCATTGCTATCCTCATCCCTCTTATACATCAATCTGTGATTTGACATCCTCTTGAGATATCTCAAAATCTATTTCACTGCAAGCCAGTGATCTTTACCCGAATTTGTTATGTATCTACTCACCACACTCATAGCCTGTGCGATGTCTGGTATTGTACAAACCATTGCATATATGATACTCCCCACAGCGCTTGTATACAGTACTTTACTCATGTACAGTTTCTCCTTTTCGAATGTCGGCGACTGTGCTGCTGAAAGTCTGAAATGCATGGCCAAAGGAGTAGAGACAGCTTTTGCATTGCACATACCAAACTTTCTAGAATTTTGAGTATATATTGTTGTTGGGACAAGAAGATAACCTCTCTTCTTTCCCTCACAATATCCATACTCAATATTCTCTTAGCTGCTCTCAAATCCTTTATCTTAAACTCGCTACTCAACTACTTTTTAAGCTTATGTATTTCTTCCATATTCTTACATGTGATCAACATATCATCGACGTATAAAAGTAAATACATCATCTCATAACTTATGTTATTAAAGTACACACATTCATCATACTTGCTCCTACTAAAGCAACGAGCCATTATAAACTCATCAAATCTCCTATACCACTGTCTAGGTAATTGCTTTAACCAATATAATAACTTCTTTAGCAAATAAGTATGATCTTCTTTCTCGGGCTCCTCAAACCCATGTGGTTGTGCCATGTATATCGTTTCTTCAAGTTCTCTATGTAGAAAAGTTGTCTTTACATCCATTTGCTCTAGATGCAAATCAAGATTTCACATATGGCTAACAAAATCCTAATAGATGTGTGCTTGACCACTTGAGAGAATATCTCATAAAACTCAACTCCCTCTCTCTGAGTAAAACCTTGTGCAACTAACCTAACTTTGAATCTCGTAGGCTCTATCCTCGGTATCCTCGGTATCCTCTACTTCACCTTATACACTCATTTGCACCCAACTAATATCTTTTGAAGTCTCTCCACCAACTTTTAGGCATTGTTCTTCTTAAGAGAACTAATCTCTTCTTCCATGGCCCGCTGTCATTCTTTCTTGTTTTCATTCTTTATAACCTCACCATATGTCCTAAGATTATCATACTCAAAAGTAGGGGTGGGCAATTTCAGGTTTAAGTCGGGTTCAGAATTCCTGAACCAAACTCGATCAGGATACCGAAATGTGTCCCAATCGGGACACATTTTAGGTCGGGATTTGTCCCGACCCAACCTCTGGTCTGGTTGGGAAATCTCAATTTTTTTATTAAAAAATATTATTTTGAAACGATGTAGTTTTGATTCGTGTTCGGGATGAGTCGAGATAATTAGGGACTGTACGGAATGGTTCGGGTCGGGTTCAGAATGATTCGGGATAGGTTCGGGTCGGGTTGAGAATTCCCGTTCTGGTTTGGGAAATTTCCAAACTCGACCCGTCCCATTTGAGATAGAAAATTTTATCCCGAACGAGTCTCGAACCTATTTCAGTTCTCGTCCTGACCTGAAATTTCAGGACGGATCGAGTTGAGTTAGGGAATAATGCTTACCCCTATTCAAGAGTGTAAGCAGAATTAAAATCATGAGCAACTAGATCTGTTTGTGCATACCTGACTAGTGGGTTAATCGTTCTCCTTAGCCTGTCTCTAGTTAGCTGGTACTCTTCAAGTTCTATTTCAGGAGTCCTAGTCTTTTTTTGGGTGAACTTGGAGGAACTCGTCGGTGTTCTTAGTTCATCTTCAAGGATCTCCTCGTTGAAGTACTGATCTGGGGGCATATCAGATCTACTCTCAAGTTCCACTTCAACTTCTATTGACTCGGGTGTTTAGTCTTCTTTAGACATAGGTTCTTCTTTCTCATCTTTTTGGGAGGCTTTCAGCATGGTCATCTCATCGAACGTTACGTTATGGCTTATAATACTCATTTGTGGTGTTAAGTCTTTACATTATATCTTGTATCCTTTCACTCTTTCTGGATATCCTATGAATACCCATTTGATAGCTCTAGGTTCCAACTTCATCTCCTTAACATGTACAAAGGCAGAACGACCAAATATTTTGAGGTAATCATACTTAGGAAGATTGCCAGACCATTTCTCTTCTGGTGTCTTAAAGTCAATTGCTGATAAGGGACTTCTGTTAATCAAATAAGCTGCAGTCACTGCAGCTTCTCCCCAAAATACCTTGGACATCTTTGCATTAGTAAGCATGTATCTAACCCTTTTAAGTAGGGTCCTATTCATCCTCCCAGCTATGTCATTCTACTGTGATGTTGAACTTATCATTCTATGCCTTACAATCCATACTTGGCACAAAACTCATAAAACTCTTTATTGCAAAATTCGAGGCCATTGTCAGTTATTAATATTTTTATTCTTTTGCCAGTTTGATTCTTAACAAGAGCCTTCTAAGTCTTGAACACATTAAATGCTTGATCCTTATTTTTCAACACATAGACTCACAACTTTTTTGAATGGTCATAAATTAAACTGAGAAAATATCTGGCACCACTATGAGTAGCTATCTGAACTGGTCCTCAAAGATCCGAGTGTATGTAGTCAATAGTCTTCTTAGTCTTGTGCTTGTCGGTACTAAACTTCATCCTATGTGCTTTCCCAAGCACACAATGCTCACAAAACTCCAAGGGCTGGAACTTATCCTTACCAAACGCCTTTTGATGAAATAACTCCTTCAGGTTTCTCTTGCCTAGGTATGCCAGTCTAAGATGCCACAACTTGATTTGCATACTCTTATCATCTATAGAGAACAATGCAAAACCATTCATGACTTCACCTTTAAGCATATAAACGCCTTTGTGCTTTTTTCTTTTCATTACCACCATGGAACCCTTCAATACTCTCAAAACCCCTCCGTCGATCTTGATGGAACACCCGTTCTGGTCTAAAGTCCATAGTGAGATCAAGTTCCTTTTATGGTCAGGAACATACCTAACATCTGTCAACTTTCTCACTCGCCCATCATATAGCCTAAGTTTAACACTACTAATTTCCATAATTTGACATGGAATATCATTACTCATTAATACCTTACCACCACTAATGGGCTGGAAATTTACAAACCAAGACTTGTGGTACAACCAGAATCAAGAACTCATTGTTTAATGTTCTTACCATTAGTAACGATGAGTGTCTCTGCGTTGCCATAGCTATCATCATAGGCAAGCGCAGCATCCGCTTTCTTCTTGTCTTGTACTCTATTCTCAGGACAATCATTTATGAATTGCTCATCTTTCTTACAGTAATAGCACTTCCTATGAGTCCTAGACTTCGATCTTGAGCCCATTTTCCTTCCATCTCTATATGAGGGCCTTCCTCCTATAGATAAATTTTCTGCATTGCCCTCGATCTGCTTCCCTAATAACTTTGAGTTTAATGATGATTTCACATCGCTCATCATTAAACTCTCTCAGCCGTAGAGTAGCGTATCAACAAAGCTCTCATAACTCTTAGGGAGTGAACTCAGCAGGATAATTGCTCTATCTTCATCTTTTATCTTGATGTTGATAACCTCAAGATTAATGATGATTTTATTGAAAGTGTCTATATGATCTTTTATCGGTGTCCCCTCTGACATAGACAATAGTTTATTCTTTATATGAAATATATTGGCCAACGATTTTCGCATATAAAGAGAGTCAAGCTTCTTCTATAGACCTATCGTCGTCGTCTTACTTGCAACTTTTCTTAGTACTTCATCGTTCAATGATAAAACGATTGTGCTATGAACTCTTTCTTGAATGTCTCTTCTTTTTGCTTCAGCTTTAGATGACTCTGGCGTCTTCTCTTCATCACTAGATAGAACTGCAGTCTCCTCTAATGCCGAGCCTAGCCTTTGGCTCACCAACAACGCCTTTACTTTCATCTTCTACAGATTGAAGTTATTTATACTGTTGAATTTCTTTACCTCATACTTAGGTGAGGCCATGTCTATTTAGAACCAGGCTTTGATACCAGTTTGTTGAAGTGGAAGCACACAAACAAGTAATATTACCCAAACAAATAGTGCAGAACAAATAATTAAAGGAATTAAAGAGAGAAATGTAGAAGAACACACAGAAAATTACGTGGTTCGACAACTTGCCTACGTCAACGGCGGATCAAGATCACTCACTCTTATTATTGAATCACAAGGCAATCAAAAAGCATGCATTTTACAAGAAAGATCACAAAGAAAAACTCTATCTTGCAATTTAAGGATTTTCTCTCACTAGAACCACAAAAAAGATTTAATTACTAAGATTTTTTGGGTTATCATAAAGATGTGTTTACAAGCCAATAGAGAATTTTTAGGATATCTTAAGTTTACCCTAAACATATGAAAGTCGTATTATAGAGTTTTGAAGCAAGTGAGAGACGAAATAAGACGAGTTAAAACGAAAAACTCTTTTCCGTGCCCAGCGCCGTAGCTCTTAGTGCTCATCACCGCGACGCTAATCACCTGGCGTCGTGGCGCTCAGATTCTATTTGGGCGCTGGGACGCCCACTCTTGGTCGCCGCAACGTCCATACCTGATATTGCCTTCTTTGTTTTTTACCTCTTTTTGCGTTCATCTTTAATCTTCGCGCACCTTACGCACTTAACTTATTCTCCAAATCATATCTCGATGATTTTTAATTAACATTCTCAATCTATAATATATATATATATTATCAATTTTTTAAGTCTTTTAAAAATTAATATGGTACATGTGATTATATAATAATAAGAATAGTAAATGTGTAAGAAATAAATTAAAAGGACAAACAAACTCTTAACTTTTAGAATTATTATCCATTGTTATGATTGTTATATTAAATCGATACTAAACAATATATTGTAAAAAAAATTATATTATGTCGTGATAAAAATTGCAATATTAATACTTTGAGTATTAATAATTATTGGATTGTAGAAAATCAATTTCTACCTCACAACAGTAGGATATATTTAATTTAAAAATTACTCAATTATATATTGAAATATTTATTGTCAAATATGTGTAAGATATAAGCCATCAATAAATATAATATAAAATCATATATGTATATATATCATAAGAAAATTTAGCCTTAAATGTAAAATAAACATGCTAAAGAATATTGTCTTAAAGCCGAATAATTTTTCTATCATGCAAGTAAAAATGAGTCGATATAACTTCAACATATAACTCAATGCTCATAACTAATCTTCATTAATGAACATGATCATTGAGAGAAAATATCAAATCCTTATAGTTATAGTTGTTAAAAAATATAATATAAAAAATATTTATTTTATTTTTATGTTTATATTAACTTTTTTTCTCCTCTTCACTCTCTAACTTCTAATAAAAAAGGTATTTTTTATATAACAGTAAATAGTCAAGTATTAATTCTAATATAAATAAGAACAATTTAATACATTTTAACTCCTATAATAACTTAATATATAAAAACTCTCATATAGTAATAACATATATATTTTGTAACTTTTACACATTTAAATTTAATTTAATTTCTAATTTTAAAATATTATAATCATTATATAATGTTGATAATTTATTAGTAATAACTTAATATAAAAATTATATTTAAATTATGTAATTCATGAAATATTTACAAGAATTTTAAAACATTTATCCAACAACAATATCAATACTTTAGTTATTAATGATCATTAGATTAAAGAAATTTCACCTCGACCTTTAATATGTTTTTTCGAAATATATTGAATTTCGTTAAAGAAACTAATAAAAATACAAAATTAAGGGCTTTTAATAAAAATTAAGAAAATTAATGAGCCCTAATGATATATTACACACTAACAAATACCCAACGACCTCAACCCATTGCACGTAAAGAAAATAAACTAATCCCTAACTGAAAAAATATTTTAAAAAAACAGGAGAAAAACAAAACAATCATGATAGTCAAAGAGTAAAATAAAACAACTCTAACGGAGTCGGCACATTACCTACAATTACAAGAAAAGAATCGACAAAAAAAGTAATAAGTGTCATTTCGCATAATCTTTCAAGTAACCAAATCCAAATTACATAATCTTTCAAGTAACCAAATCCAAATTACATAATCTCTTTTTTCTTTATACTTTGTTCTCATTTGACTTCTTGCAAGTAAAAATATCTAACGTTTTTAATAATCACACCAACTCAAATTTTTGTCGGCAATCATCACAAGCATTGTAAAACGAAGTAAATATAATAATTAAGACTGGTGTGGTTGAATTTTTTAAATATAATTTTTTTTTAAAAAATTATTAATTATTTAATTGTTAATTAAAAAAATATTTATTATATATAAGTTTAATTTATTATGTATTTTTTTAAATTTAATTTATTAAAATATAATAATTAAGTAAAATTAATATTTAATAATTAATGAATTAATATAAATGACTATATTTGGTACCAAAATTAAAAATAAAATAATAATTTTTTTTATTTTAAATAATAAAATAATCAACAAAAATTTTAGTAGATTTTTATAAAAATATGATAATTTTTAAAAAAATATTAAAAATATGTTAGTTGAGTATGTTTTTATTAAGAGTACACTATGAAAATAACAAAATATTATTATAGTATATGTGACATTACACACATATTAAAAAAATTTAAAAAGTATAATTTTAAAACTTCAAAATTTAAATTTTTACGAGTAGAGATAAAATAATTTTTTTAGTTTTTAAAAGTTATTATTTAATTATAACTAAATATCATAAAAAAAATTGAAAAGAGATTTTAGTTTTAAAAAAACTTTTTTGGCCAGTAGAGCTACTTTATTAAATGGATATTTACATCATAAATAACAATTGCACACAAAATAAGAAAAAATTGAACCAAACTTGGATCTATTAGAGAGTCGGGTGGAGTCGAGTTACAGGTGACAAAAGCACTAAAAGCATTGTAAGCATAACGATATTACATAAGAATGGTAAAATTATCCATAAATTTATAAATTTATTAAAATCCGCTTGTATTAAAAAAGATTTAATAAAGTTTGAAGTGGGTTTAGTACAGGTTTGGTATAAAAAAATTAAAATCCACAATAAATATATGATAGGTACGAGTTCAATAAAAAATTCTTAGATACTTGCAACGGGAATCTGCAGTATAACATTTTTTTTTCATAATTCCTTTAGAAAAAAAAAAGTAATACGCTGCATATTACAAGCTTAGTTAACGTGCTTAGCATGCATGCTAGAAGCGCATGTTACCCACTTAGCAACGTTGCGCGCTTACCATGTGTGCTAAGCGGTAGACACGCAACGTTACAAGTGTAGCATGTGCTCTTAACATGCATATTAAGCGTTAGGCGTGCAACCGTACGTATTTAGTGTGCACTCGTAGCACATGTGTTAAGTACATTAGGCGCACAATGTTACGCGTTTTTAGTTTTCGCTCTTAACATGTATGTTAAGCATTACGTATTTAATGTATATTTATAATATGTATTCTAAGCGCTAAGTGTACAATGTTGCGTAACATGTATTTATAATATGCATGTTAAGTGTACAATGTTGCATGCTTAATATATATTTTTAGTATGCATGCTAAGCGTATTAAATGTACAATGTTATAAATTTTTAATATCTATTCCTAACACGTATATTAAGCATTATATATTAATTATTAAATTCGTTTAAAATTTATGAATAATTTATTGTAAATTTAATAATTAGTATATATTTACTAAAATGAATTTGATATTAAAATTTTAAATTTATAATAAATTTAAATAAATTGTTTTTTAATATTTTGTTTTAAAACTAAATGCAAATATAAATTTAGAGGTATTCGTCCGAACACAACGGGCTGTCATCCTACTCTTTAACTCTTAAATCTTTAGAAACTATCAACCGAAAGCTTTCACCAAGCTCTCAGTGCATTTTGTTCGTTTATCTCTTAAATTCACAATTCTAGACTTCTAGTGATAGATTTGGGAGCTTCTTTCTGAATGGCAAGGCCAAGCTCAAAACAAAGCGATAAGAACAAGGCGGGGGCATTCTTTTTGGCCACTCTGCTTCTCTGGTTGGTCTCTGTTTTGTTCGAAATTGGCTTCAACAAGCGCAAAGAGCTTCTCTTTATCGTCGCCGGTGCTTGTTTTTACCAAATAGCCAATTGGGTCGTTCGGTTTTCGGTCTCTCGTGATCCCCTCTTTGTCAATACCTCTGTCTCTCTTCTCCACTCCACCGTCACATCCGTTTCAGGTTCTAATATTTGCTTGTTTTTATTTTTTTAACATTATTTATACTTCTGTTTCATTTATTGAATTGGGTATTTGTTTGTTTTCTTTTTTTCAAATTTTTTTTTTAATGGGCTATGGCGATGTTTTGTGAGTGGTTATGGGGTAACAGAGTTTCATGATTCTAGAAATTGTTATGGTGCTCTTGTTTGGGAATCAAATGGTTGGTGTAAATTTTTTTGATTGAATAAGTGGGAAAGTAATTCTTCTAGCAATAAGCTTTGGAGTTGTAGTTATGTGTTTTAAATGAATAAAGGTAGCTCATGATAGAGAACTGATTATCTGTTATTGGCTACTACAAATGTCCATATGGAAATTGAGTCGAGTATGTAGCAGAATGTATGAACTATGAAGGGGCAGTGTTTGGCGCATGAAATTGGTTCACGTGTGAATGTAGTGAAAGTTGCTGGTGTCAGTATTTGTGTTAATGTACCATTTGGTCTGTTCTTTGATTAATGACATGGAGGATAAACCGGAACTTTTGTATGCTTATGGTCACGGGGATGTAATTAATTTTCATAAGCTTGTGGATATTTTCATTGAGAATGGCATAATTGGAAATTATACTGTAAATGACTTAACAAGTTGGTGGTGGTGGTCTAACTTATTGAGAAGTGAGGAGAGGTTGAGGTTGCTTATATATATATAAATTGTTTATTTGCCGTGGATGTACCATGAATGCCTAAGCGGTTTCATGTTCCATATGATAATTTCTCAATGTCCAAATTGTCCATTTGTGTGGCATGTTATTATGGTTGAGGCGGAGAGATGTATATATAAATCTACAGAAAGTTGGATGATGAATTTCATGGCTTAGGTCTTGCATTTCTAGATGTTGATGCCATTGTGTTTCAGTTTTGGAGGATGTTCCTTCCGAGAAAAATTGAAGACTTCGATAAAAGAAAATATGAAAACAAAATGAACAGCCTGAAAATAATTCGTTCAAACCATTTTGTTGGCAAACTTGGGAAGAATAAGAATTCGGCTCCACAAAAATTTGAACCCAGATCTCACAGTACAATTTGAACGAGTTTAGCTATTACAGTGCGCTGGTGTCTTCATGTTATAAAATTTATCTATTTATTAACTTTTTGCCAATATTTCTGCAGTGAGGATCCTTTATCTTGATACTTATAGTAATTTTAAATGTATTTCTGTTCCCTTTGCAGTGGTGTTGATTTTGGTTAATCAATGGCTAAGAAATGGTTTGAATGGAATGTTTGAGCACTCAGAGTTGGTTGGTGGTACTTGGCAATGGGCTTATCCTGCTTTATGCTTCTCATGTGGTTACTTTGCTTATGATCAGTGGGATATGCTGCACTATCGATTATACAGCGGTTTGATCCCTGCTATTCTAGTACATCATCTGTTGCTGCTGGTTTGCTTTACTCTTGCTTTGTATCGAAATGTCACCATCAACTACCTTATTCTCACACTTATTTGTGAGGTACACTTAAGTGTTTTCCAGAAAGTTGTTTCCTATCTTATGATCATTCTTTTTTCCTTTATTATGCTCTCCAAATCTCTCTTTCTTGTGTGTGTTAATTCCTCTCTTTTCCTATTTTCATTTTCATTTTTTCCCTTTTTCTGTTTGTGTATCATCTGCCTCGTAATGTTTTACAATCTTAAGTGTGAAATTTATTTTGGTGATACAGCTGCATTCCATCTTCTTACATGTGAGGAAGGTGCGTCGGATGGCTGGTATTCGAGATGCCAAGAGTGTAATCGTAAGGGTGGAATGGGTCCTCAATTGGATGGCCTTCTTTCTGGCAAGGTTGGCATCTCATATTCTGATCACTGTCAAACTGATCAGAGATGCTCCCAAGTTTGAAAAAGGTATTGAGTTGCCACTTGCCTTGTTTGGGATGGCTGGCTTGAATTTGCTCAATGCTTTCCTAGGCATAGATCTCTTCAATGCTTTCAAAAGGGAGAAAAATCCCCAGCTGATGAATCACATCGTCAAGAATGACAAAAAGAAAACCACATAAACAATTATTGTTGTATCTTAAAATTTTCATTTCTTCGATTGATTTTGTACAGTAAGCACAGTTCTGGCTCAATACGTAATTCTACTACCGAAAAGAAATAGCTATGCAACTTCTGTGAAGTCACTGAATGTAAAAGTTCTTTGCACAACCCAATGTACCAGATGAGATTGCCAGTGTAAAAATTTGTCTTGGCAACGCGGATGCTTTACCCAAGAACTACAATCATATTGCTAATTGGTTGCCATTGATGTTAAGATGTCTGGATTGTACACGATCTTGTATTTTGCTCTTTGAAGGGCAGGGAAAATCCATTTGTGGTAACCAGGAAACTTCTTTATAGCTAATATAGATTTGCTTGGAGGATGCAATAGCTTCATTATCTTTGGTTTAACATTAATGGAGGTATCATTACCTCTTGTCCGGTGGATATTTCACGCATCCTCTAAAAGCTTGACGGTTCTATAATTTTGCAATACTAATTTTCTGGAGCTCTCTGTACCCTGGTCTGGTTGCCACAATTGAGATTCATTGTTCAGGTTCGGTGTCAAGTTGAATCTTCTGTAATTAATGAAGTGGTATGGGGCTATTGGGTGAGAAATAACAATGAAAGAGAATGGTGAGAGTTGTATTCTGGCAAATGTCGAAAGCCACATTGGAAATTATTCTGTGATTCTACATTATTAACGAAGTCAAGCCACAGCTGCACAATGTGGTCTGCAGTTCATTTCAAATAAAAGGTAGGAACTAAAAAAAGAAGAAGCGGACACTTACTCTAAAGATCAAAAACAAGGTCCCACCGGGAGTCGAACCCAGGTCGCTGGATTCAAAGTCCAGAGTGCTAACCACTACACCATGGAACCTTTTTGCCATCTCGTGACTTTCATATATATAAACTATAATACTTCTCACCCTACTTGAGGACTTACTGATGAAAAAATTGAGTGGAATGATTTTTTTGTTAGCCAAGGAGAGAGACGGAAAGTAAAGAAAACAAAAATGAATGCGATTGCCTCTTGCTAGTTTAGGAATAAAAGGTAAAACTTAGCTAGTGAGATTTAAAATTTAGGTTATCCAACAATATAAAGCAATTAGACAACATTACTTAGAAGGTATTGATAGTTTAAAATGACTGTAATAGCTGAAATGAAAACTTTTTAAAGTATTCTACTGATTGTTTGATACTTTGGGTGTTTGCTCTTTTAATTTAATTGGTTGCATTAGCAAAGACATGGGGTGCTTCTTCGGATTTAGGAAGAGCAAAAGATTCATGACACAAAATTTCTGTGTCTTTTAGATTGTGGAATCATATAACTCTTTGTAATTTTTGCTTAATACAATCTCGTTAAAAGATAATTAAACGCTTACCTTTAAATTTGTAAAATTCCATTATTTTATGCTATACTATATAGAATAACAAACATGCCATAGATGACAAAATAATTTGCTATGTACAGACAAATAAAAATAAGAATGTTCTGTTTCATAAAAGAAATGACTAATTTGGAAGTTGTTATGATAAATAAGTGAATAAGAAAAAACCTTGTCGCGCTGTTGTTGGCAGGGGTGGTGGCGCAGTTGGCTAGCGCGTAGGTCTCATAGCTTCTGAGTGATCCTGAGGTCGAGAGTTCGAGCCTCTCTCACCCCATACATTATTTTTTCCTTGTCGTCAAACACTCCCCTGAATTTTTTTTTTTATATTTTTAAATAGATCAGTCATCTTGTGAGTTAATGAGCATGTGGCCAAGTGCCTTTGGACAATTATCTTTTAGTAGCTTTTGGAGAGCATCCCCACTTCAAAATGATTTATAACTTAACTTAGTATATCCAAAATCCGATTCCAGCAAGCACCTTGGTGTTCAAACCATGATAAATAAGGTTTCAAAATTCAGAGATACCACCAACATTAGCTGCATTTGGAAGCAACACAACTTGCAGTAGCCAAAGACCGCATCAGACATAATTGCATTTTCAGTTCCTCTATTCCTTTCTTTATATTCATATGATGCTTTTGAAAAATTGTTGCTCATCAATTTGCATAAGCAATGGTGTATAAACAATTTGTATGTATAATGTTATGCATTATCTTCCTTAGCCAACCAAAATATTGATGGTTCTTTGTGAAAGAGAAATTTGGGGTAAAATTTTATATGAGAAGGTTTTTGACAAGATCTAAATACAGTTTAGGAGCTTCTAATAATGCTTCAACAAGGTAAAAAAAATTAATCTGTTAAGAGATCCATTACCTAATCTCTCAAAGAAACATGAGCGAAGCAAGCAATTCATCACAATCACAGGAAAAAGGAACAAAAAACTAAGCAATTGAAATTCTGACCTTTGCTTGATAATTTTTGATTCACAGACCAACAATCGTGTATAAGAAAATAAAATAAAAATATCACAGCTGATCAAAAAGAATTTAATCAGCATATTCTAAGTGATACAAATAGTAAGTTTTACAGATGAGAAATCAGTATTGGTCTTTTCTTTCATCTCTAATAGGCTAAAGTTCTAGCTGTATTCCATTCTTAGTTCGTGAGAAGAACTTTGCAAATCCATTTCGGTTCTTCTCAGGATTGACATGATTTGTTGACATGGCAGAGGATGATGTAGATGAAGATGAAGATGGGGGTGTGTTCCCATCACTCTTACTCATTAAAGGACCAGTGCTCTCAGCAGCTATACTTGGAGAATTGAATTCCCTTTTGGGTGAAAATGTTTCATTAGAATGTAGCATCCATGATTCCCCACCAGCTTTAGGAACTGGCAATGCTGCCTGAGAGAACTCTGGTATGCTAGCAGTGTCAATCAGAAAGTCTTCCAATGTTGCCAGAGACTTCAGTTGCTTCCCTAGAGAAGCTATTGTTTTCTGGCACTCAGCAAGTTTTCCTGTAGCCGCTGCCAGGTCCTCCTGCCATAAGCAAATCATATGATCATTATATCCAGAGACCATAATATTTGTTCAAAATGTTTTGTAAAATGTATCATCAACAAATTGGTTGGACAATGCCACAATGACCTACCTGTTTTATCTTTACTTCAGCATTAGACTTCGCAATTTGCTGGAGCTCAATTTCTTGCTTCATTCTCCATAGCTCTTCCTCCAGTTTCTGACATTTGACAGTAATGTGTGCCGACAAAACCCTCTCCTTTTCAACCTCTTCCTGTAATGATTTGATCTTCTCAGACATTGTTTGAGCCTCCATTTCCATGCTACTGACATTAGACTCAACATGCTGCCTTGATTCATTTGCCAAATTTAGCTCCCTTTGCAGCTCCTCCAACTTCATTTCTACCTCCCTCAGCTGAAGCTGTGATTCCTCAATAGAGTCTTGACTTTTGGTTAGCGCCGTCTTCAGTTTAGCATTCTCTGCTTCCATCTTTTCAATTTTTTCTTCCAGTTTAACTTTCTTTGCCTCCATCTTTTCTATTTCTTCTTCCAATTCAGCTTTCTGTCCTTCCATCTTTCCTATTTTTTCATCTAGTTCTGCTTTCTCGGCGTCCATCTTTTCTACTTTTTCTTCCAGTTCAGCTGTCCGATGAATCATGGCTTCAAGTTCTGCTCTTAATGCACTTTCTTCATGAGCAGATTGCTCGGTAACAGCTTCTGATTCAAACTGACTTCCATTGCCATTATTGGGCATGGCAGCAAGCCGCTCCATTTCAAGAAAATCATCCATTAGATCAATTTCAGTTGAAGATGGTGGGAGATTTCTATTAACAGCCTTTTCATTTTTAAACTGATCAAGCTCAGCAATTAGAGCTGATGCCCATGAGTCAGAGCAACTTGGCTCAGACTTGTGTTGTTCTGAGCTACCCATCTTGCGGATATCAATCTCCACAGCATTAAGTCGCTCCCCGTTATCTGATTGACTATCCACTAGAGATTCAACACAAATTGAGGAGGCAGCAAGAGATTTATGGTCATTAATTGAAGCCCTACAAGCCATTGCTTTTAACCTTCGACACTTGGCCTCAAGCTTGGCCACCTTCTTTATGCTCTCTAAATGTTGCTTGCTGGCTGTTTCAGCTGCTTGGGCACTCAAGTCCCTCTCAATTGCCCTGATTTCTAACTCCTCAGACTGAGACCAGAGCTCCATCTTGAGTGCTGAGTTCTCTTTCTCCAGAAATTCAAGCTTCTTGCAAAGATCAGGGTCAATGACAACCTGAGGTTGACATTTAATTGTCTCTGGTTTGCTCTGGAGCTCAAGAAGTTGGCTCTCAAGTTCAAGTTTTGTGGATTCCCACTCACGGGTTTTCTTCTCTACAGCTTCATGAATCTTTTGCTCCTGCTCCTCTCTCGCTAATCTCAGTTGCCTAACACATTCTTTCAGGGCCCCATCAAGATGGCTCACCTTATCTTCCAGAGTTGAGTTCTGTTGCACAGCAGCCTCAAGTTTTTGCTTTAAGATCGCTACTTCATTTTCAGCCTTTTCCCATCCTAAAATTCATCAATTTAATAACACACTGAGATAAGTAATATGACTAAAGAAGCTTGGTATAATGCAACAGTTGTAAAGCCTGGTTGAGAAAACTTATTGTGAAAAAATTCCATTTGATACTAGCTACCCTATCACGTCTAAATCATTGAGGGCATTAATGATTCTTAAAGTAGACAAGACTATTATTTGCCATTACGAGTATATCTAAAGAAGATAGCAGAATCTCTGTCCTAGTTACTACATGAGTAATACCTGCAATGGCTTCTTCAGCAACTTTGGCATGCTGCTTCACCAAGTCCTCTTTGGCACTAACATTCACCAGAGCAGCTGAAAGTTTTTCGGAAAGAGCCCTTACACTATCATTAACATCTTCTCCATTGGTTACAGCTTTTGATGTGACTTCAGGTGATTGAATATGTTCACTAGGAGATGCTTTTAGAGCTTCCTGCTTCACAATTAGAGAATAATTGGAAAATGTAAGTAATTGAATCAACATTGTTAAAAAACTACTAATTTGAAAAACTGATCCAATCATGGAGGTGCTATGATACTGAACCAAAATTTAATTGTCCAAGTCATGAAGAAAAAGAAGGGAAAAAAAGCATGCAATTTGATTACTAGATATCAGAGGAGACAGAAAACTTGAGATCTCAGTATAGGAAACAAAACAACATAATAGGTTCCCTGCCATTTGACTTGTTTCAAAATTATGGCCTGCATAAGAGTCCTGCCTCCATGTGGTTTCTATAACTCTTAAGGGGTTTTGAAAATGTCATGAAAGAATTATGCATCCAAGGAACAACTAAAACCTCCATCTTTTGCTCAGAAAACCTTCCTTTAAAAGCGAGATTTCTCATGAAAGTTTCAAAACAACTTACAAGTGCTCTTTTCTTTTAATAGATATACATGAAGTTCGGTGTAGTAGACAAACTAAATGCAATATGAAAGGGAAGGACAGAAAATTATCAAACAAAACGGGCAATCAAATAACATAATATTAAAAAGCAGACAAATTTTCATCGCAGACCTATTAAACAAAACTGTATCACACCTTAGCAAGAGTTTTGCATAAATATGTATCCCATTCATGACTTGGGGTAAATGTATTAAAATTGTTAGGATGACCAACAGACGAGCATGAGAGGTGCAACTATTTGTATTTTCCATTACAGAAAAATTGCGGGGCCAGCTAAAGAGGAATACTGAAAGTATCAAAAGTAATTCAAAATTCATCAGTAAAGCTGAAAGTATATTTACAGATACAATGGCCGCATACTTATTGGAATGAAAAGGAAGCAAAGAAATACACGTTAATCATGAAATTCTTTGGAAATATAAACTTCTAAAACAAATCAAACAGCAATCTCAAAGGTGCTTGAAACAATATTTGATACCCACCTGATCATCAGAGTATCTCTCAGAATGCGAAGATATTGATTCGAAACTCTCAGTTTCTCCCGGGCTTCTCTCAGAAGACCTTTTCTTCCATAACCATTTTCGCTTTTCCATTGCAAGGTCAAATAATCCAGGAACAACTAGCACATCACAGATTGTTCATCTGCAAACAAATGCAAACCAGTATTCAAATTGTCACCAAGAAACCATTATAAATCCAATGTCTAAATAGCAAGAACCAAAGAAGAAAGCATAAGAACGATAAATTAACTTTCATTTGTTTGATATGCTATACTAGTGGTCCACTCTTATAAAGCATAAATGAACAACCTCATCTCCAATCTCAAACATTAAACAAAAAGATGACTTGGCTTATCATTTTCTCATCTTCGCTTCAAATCCAAACCTTTAACTAACCAACTCAACAACAAAAGATAACATTTTTAACGGCACAAATATAGCATAACAAGAAACAAAGGGCAAAGAGAAGGAATTGAAAGCTCTAATAGCACAACAAAATAGTATTAAAAAGTACCTGAAATACGACTAATTTTTGAAATCACTAAAAACCCATTACTTGCACCACAAAAAATGGAAACACTCGAATCAAATCTTCCAAAACCCCGGGTAAAGAAAAAAGATGAAATCAAAATCTATGAAACAGTAACAAGTAGACAAAGAGAGGATCCCAGATATGAGTGACCCATCAAATCAAAGCTCAAAACTTCCCCTTTGCTTTCTTAAGACTCAATATATTAGATTAAAATAATGATATACACATTCGTTTTACAGATACATAAATTGTTATTTAAAACCCAGAATATAAAATAAAGAAAACAAAAGAGAAGATACAAGACCCAGATCAAATACCTTTGACTGGAGACCAAAACAAAGCTTAGAGCTCAGATGGGAAGCAGAAATAATTGAAAAAAAAAAAATTAATGCTATCAGATTTAAGATAGCAATAAAAGAACAACAGCCACAATAACAATAACTTAAAACTCTGCAAAAATCTGTTGAATGTCAGTGGACAAAATCAGATAATGTGGGTTTCTATTTCTTGTATTTTTCCCTTTAAAACGTTTTTTTTTTTCTGGGATTTCAAATATTTAAAAAGAGAAAGTAATAGCATGTGAGTGTGTGTGAGTGAGTGTGAAGCTGAGAGCTCCAGAGAATGAATGGGATCTCAAAAAACAACTTTTCAGCTTTTTGCTGCTTAAAAAATTGGTTTGGCTTTATTATTTAATTATTTTTTTGTTTTTAAAACTTGTGAACTTTGAAAATCAAGCTGTCCCTCATTCCCGCGCATGCATGAGGATTAGTAGATTACTGTGCCATACCCATGAATTTTTTTTAAAAAAAAGTTCAGACAAAGAGTAAAATCTCTCTCTCTTCACTCGGGTTTTTTGAGTTCATTGTCTGAGCCAGTGACTGTGACTCGGTCAGTGGCTTGTCTCAGCTTTTATTTTAACCTGTCGCTTGTTTGTGTTGGCTTAGTGGAGGAATCTTATGACTTATGAGAAGGCGCCACTTGAGGTTGAGGCTCTGTTAGGCAGTTGGACTTCGGGTTTATTATCTGGGTTTTTGTGCATCGGACGGTTGATAATTGATATAGTATAAGCATTGGATGCTGATGCTCCGTTGGCTCAAAATTCAATTTTGAATTATTATTTATTTAAAAATAATAATGACGCAAAATATATGTTGTATTTGTGGATTATTCTTCAACTGAACCGACATTTCTTTGAATAAAATTTCTACTTTGGTTATTCAATTTGATTTTTGAAATTATTTATTTATTTATTTATTTTTGTTTAGGATTTTAGGATTCAAGTTACAGAAGTAATCCAGATTTGGCTGTTCTGTTAGATCACGTGGAGGACAGTTAACAATGGTGAAGGCCCAGAGTGGAAACTAAATTAAAGTTATGGAAGGGCCCATTACCGAGTCATATCCTCCCATAATATTGGATCTTTTTAGATTAAAACACCGCCGATTTTCTATTATTATTCTTCATCTTTCATCATATGCAAAGTTAATTATCTAAAAATGATACATATTCTCAATATCTTTCTTTTATGATTCCTTACACTTCCATGTTTCAAACTTATAAATCCATTTTAACTTCGTTTTTATCCTTAAACTGTCCACTTGGTCCCAATTTTTCTTTGTAATTTAGTTAGTCATAACTTTTAAAACACTTGTTTAAATAATTCAATGATAAATAACTTATCGTTTATTAATTTACTATTAAAGCAGAGATTTTCGTTTGAATTCCCCTCTTCATATAAAAAAAAATTAATTTTTTTTTTATAGAATGCATGGTTTGTTTCAATTATGACACCGAAATTTTTTGTTAAAAAGTTGGAGGAAAAGAATGAATGAGAGTTTAACTATGTTTAATAATGACTCTTCTAGCTGGCCCCAGATGCAATGTTCGTCATTGTCCCTCTCATACTTGGCCAAATTTGCAGCTACGACTTAATGATTGCATTTAGAAGGAATAGGGCTTCGGTTTTCTTTTTTGCTTTTTTTTTTAATGTCGATGTTTCTAATCGAAATTTTGTTAAGAATAGTTTGACAATGTATTTGGACTAACACGAATTAAATTTTTGATGACATAATTTGAAATTGTTGACTTAAAAAGAATTTAATTCATAGTTCTTAAAGACTCCAATCTACAATAAAACAAAAAAATTCTTCAATTTAGATTTGCTCACTTGAGCTCATATGATTTAAACTTGGAAAATAAAAGAAGCATTCCTTGAGCTCTTAAATTAATGCTTATAAAACAAATTGACATTTTGATGCATTCATTTACTAGTGGGGTCAGATTTCATTATTTACCTCCAAATATGGCAGTGATGATGATGCCAAATTGTGATCAAGGTACCTTGATTTATTCTTATCAAAAGTTTAAAATCATATAAAATAAATATGTTGCTCTCAAGGTTTGGGCCAGTTTATGAAGGCTAAAAAAACATCGTGTTTAGTTTGAGGATACATGAAGGTCAATCTCTCCAACTTATTAAGGTAAAAAAAAATTGATTGAACACAGTTTGAAATCAAGTTTAAGACTAACCTTCCCAACTTATAAAAGTTTAAGGGGCCAAGTCCGAGATCAAAGTTACATCAAGATCGATTATATCTCTCCCAACACTTTCTCTTTCATAATTGAGATGTCACTTGTTTTTAAACAAAAAAGCTTTTTTATAGAGGACGAGCAATCTCCAACTTATCATTAAGGAGTCCCTTTTCATTAAAAACGACTAACCTTCAATCGATGGATGAGGAATCTCTCATTATAAGGATGATAGCTGAAGAGTCTCTTTTCACAAGGTTGAGCACTCGAAGACTCCTCCATATAAGTTAAAGAGATTAAAGATGAGTAAAATACAAATGCCCAAGAGACCATAGACAAGTAAGACACGACAACAAGGAATCTAAGGGTAAATAGAACACTAGAAGATTGAAGAATCCATCCTAAAACAGTTTCTCTCGTAAGACGAGTGATTTTTTAGAAGCATTACTGTTATTTTTCTTAATTCTTTATGTCTCAACATTTACCTATATTTCTTAATCAGCTTTTTATTGACTTAAGTATCGGATGATTTTTACTAGAGATCACCATTAGTATAACCATAATCGACTCTTTTGTGCAACAAGCTCTAGCCACTAAGAGACCTTTAGAAAAGAATAATGACGATCCATCTAAATGCTAGAACCATTTTCTCATAGATACAAAATCAACTTTGGTCAAAGACTTCAGGTTCGACTTTAAGTTTAACCTAGAAGCTTAAATCCATTATCAACTATTTGACGTTATCTGTGAGAAATTGTATAAAAAATCATAAAGATTAATAAAAGTAAATAAGAAGAACACCCAAAAAAAAAGACAACAACAAGAGACAAAGATTTAGACTATAGCACATTAGGGAACTTTAATTTAGAAAACCGCAATGAGAAGTGAGTGAGATCATCAAGAAGAAGAATCTAGTCATCAAGAAAAACTCTAAGGAGACTCAAACTTAATACAAAGACTATTAAAAGAACTAGAAAATGCTTGAGAAGAAAGAGAAAACATGAAGAAATTCTTAAAAGATATGCTGAACATACAACAGAGAAAAAAAAGAAAATGATAGCCTTATAAACAAAATGATAGACCAGTACGAGTGACAAGTGTCCACAGGGCTCCCACACCAATCGATTTTATTGGAATGAGCTATAGACTCACTCGAAAATAAGAAAGCAAAAAAAGGTACAAGATAGAGAGCTCCATAAAATGCAAGAATCTAGACCATTAAATGAAAAATACCATGAGAGGTATAAAACTCGCCATCACAAGCCATGTAATTTTTTTAATTATTTAGATATTTATTTATTTTGGATATTTCAAATATATATATTTTTAATATTTATAATTAATTTTCTTATGATATTTTAATTGCAATTATAGATATTGTAATAACGATTATAATTATGAATTACAATTATAATTTGTTGATAAAAATTATTGATATTATTTCAAATGTGAAATTATTGGATACAAATACAAAAATAAATTATCAAAGTTACATCACTATAGTTAGTTACAATATATCTCAACTAGTTATAATTAGTAGATCTCTCGAGCCATGACGAATACAGATATAGTTTAACTAGAAGAAGGACTAAGTGAGACTGTGAGAGTTCTCAAGTTGATGGCTGAACAAAAGACTAGATGAGAGTTCTCGAGCTGTATAATAAAAAGAGACCGAATGAGAGTTCTTAAGAAGTTCTAGCCACCATCCACTGCCCACTAACTTGAACTTTCACCTTACTTTACTATTCCAACCTCACATTGGCTACTTCAACCACCACTCACCTGTTGCCTGCCGCCTTTTTTTTAAATTTATTTTAAAAAAATTTAAAATATGTCCATAGGCATAATCCAATGAGCTTACCGTGTTGGCATGAAACAACACATGGGCCCATGTTGGATTGTGGCCCAGGCAGTCGTGCTTGGGCCAACACTGCATGACACAGTTTTGTGCCGTGCCAACCAAGGCATAACGGCACACTTGGGTCAGATTTTTATGGACTATGTTGGTGTGGTACGACCCTCCTATCAACTCTAATTTTTTACATCTTAAAATTTGCCCATATTTTTTAATCAATCTTTTGTTAATTTAAGCATTAAAATTTTTTTGACAAAGATCACCACCGACGTAGTTATAACCAGTCTCTTTTTTATAATAAGCAACCTCCAACCACTAGGAGATCTTTGAAAAGAGATCTTTGAAAAGAATAGGAGTGATTTATTTACATATTAAAATTATTTTTTCTAAAATATAAATTCAATTTTTGGTCAAATATTTCAAATTCGATCACAAAATTTAAAATTTGCTGTCAACAAAATAAAATAAATCATTACTGGTCCATAATGAAGCAAAGGACGAGGTCCTTGTAATGGATATGCTAGCAAGTGGAAAGTAGAAATCATAATTATCATTAATTTTTTTCGCCCTTTAAATCTCTTAGGCAAGTATTATAATAAATAGCTTTGTAACTAATAGAGGAACCGCTTCAATTTCTGGCCAAGCTCTCTTATGTATTAAATGTTTGAAGTAAAAATGTGAAATGACCCATGTTGCATTTTTCTTGTTTCTTTTTTCTTAATTTTCTACCTCTCTCATAACATATTTTCAAACTCAAATTTAGTCTTTGTTTTTGTTTGATTGTTTTTTTTTTTTTGGGTGAGGAACCCTTTTTACAAATTATACGATGGGTTTCATGTAGCAACTTTGTAGTGCAATAATTTTAATAAGAGATGCGGAAAAAATGGATTGGTGGGATATTACAGAATGTCACTGCAATTATTGGGTTGGATGGGCATGAGGCGTCATAGGCTGTGCTATGGATAGGCAAGCAATCATGTCACAAAAGTCAAAAGTTATGTTGGAGTTTCCTTATTTTCAGGTCCATTTTCTGAGAGCGACCCTCAGCTCACAGCTTATTACATTAATTTCAAACTGTGCACATCCCCAATTTATGAAAATAATTCTTTGTATCGAGTACTTTTTTGTGGGTGTCCGTGTCATTTTGAACTGGCAATGTCACCTATTGAGGACCGGGTATGGAGAATCTTGGGAGCCTGACAGCACTTTAAATTGAAGAAGAGCAGTTGGTTGATTTTGACGAGGGAAGCAGAATCAGCAACTTTGCTCCATCAAGGGAACTCAAATTTTCATCTTAAACATTTGAAGAAATAACATCTTTTGAGTTCAGGAAAATTTTGAGAAATTTGGCTAGGAGATCAGATTTCTGAAAATTGATTTAAGTTCTTCACGTTTGGGCCAGAATCATTGATCGATTTGCCTAGTAAAGCGAGTAACTGATGGTACCCAAACTTAAATCATTTATTGATTAATTCATTATCGATCAAATGCTGCGCGGCTCGCCTTGGCCCCGTTTTATATTAACATAGTTTAAAATCAGAAAAATAATTGTTCAACCAATAAATTAAAAAAAGAAAAAGAAAAAGAAAAATAAGGTTGAAATCAGCGATTAAATCACTTTGCTTAGCTACGAACAATATGAAACTGAAAGCCACACAGCAATGCTATTAAATCAAAATAAAGGCCCTCAAATACTTGGGCTTTACAATAGCCTGAGCCTAAACCCAGTACCCTATGGGCCTATGACGTTTAATTTTCGTAATCCCAAAGCCCAGTGAACCAAGGGCTTCGCAAACCGAAAGGGACGAATTCATAATGTAAATGTGAATGATAAGAAACCTTTATAGTTTATATTATGACATATGAAAAAAAATAAAAAAAGAAAAGGTGCCACGCTGGCCGGATCACAATCGTAGTTGACGTGTCAAATCAGGACTTGTCAACTCCAGATATCTTTGTCCAAAGATTGGGTTTTGACATAAAGGGCAGTACACGTGTCCTATGTGTGAGTGATCGTGTGGCGAACATCTTACTTTACATCTCCATTCCAACGACTGGGTGGACTCATTCTCAGTTCGAGTGAGATCCGAGTAGACCTCTGAAGAATACCAGGATATTCAAATATTCCATCAAACATATACATGTCTCTCTTTTATTTTACATATTTCAAATTTGTCTGGACCACATAATTCACTCAACACACGAAGTCTTTTTCTCTGTTAAGTTTTGTAATTTGTTTTGACTTGTGTTACGTTTTACATTAATTTTAAATATATAAAAGTGAGTATGTTAAATAAAATATATAAAAGTGAGTATGTAATATTATTTAACAGGTTAATTTTTAATGACAAACATTCGATCAGTGATAAATGGTATCAAAATAAATTTAAATTCTCATTCATATGTAAGCTCTTAAAATTGTCTTAATAAAAATTATCATATAGGATGTAGGTCCCCTATACTACTAGGGAATGGGTAATACGAATCAAGTGTGTCTTAAAAATTCTGTGTCTTGCACTCCAATAGAGATTGTCACATGGATAGTGGGTCCTCTATCCCCGGAAGGATGAACAATACGGACTAAGTTGCTCCTTGAGTTTAGACCACACCGTGAGGAGGGCGTTACGTGATTGGATGAGAGAAAATGTCACATCCCACATCGAATATAAATTAAATAAATTTTAAATATATAAGAGTGGTATGCAACATTATCTAATAAACTATTCTTTTAGGTCAATACACTTGGCCTTGTTTTTTATTTAACTCAGTTGGGTCAACTCAGAAAACTCAGAAAGAATTCTTTGGCTACGATCATGAGGAAAAAAAAATTGAACATAATGACGTAATATGTCTGGCTTAAATTCCCCTTTAATTTAATTTATTTTTGTACAAGATCACAAGATCAAGTTGAGGCAGCTGAGTTGCCACTTGGTTTGCAAACTTTTGCTAAATGTTGATACTTTGAAATTTCTATAATAAAATTTTTGTGCTGAAAACATTATCGCCACAATGGCAAAGTACAGAAGAGACGTGGACACTCTATTTGCCCATCACTAATAATCCTGACAATCTGTAGTAATCCCAGTTTGTGCTTGAAATAGTAGCTAGCATTTAAGAAGATCGAAAAATGCTAGCTTAAGATATCAAACAGAGAGCAGTAACATATTCATCATGGCTCAAACTATGCTGCTCATGTCTGGCGTTTCTACTACCCATGCAGGGAATCTGAAGAGAGACTCTTTGCTTGCATTTCAAACCCAAAGATTGAGGCCTAAGCCATTCTCTCATCTTCTGTTCAGTCCCTTTTCTAATAATGATTATGCTGCTTCATCATCTAAGGCTTTTACTACTCTTGCTCTCTTCAAATCAAAAACCAAAGCCCCGCCTAAGAAGGTATTGCTTTTGTTGTTTTGTTTTTTTTTTTTTTTGGTGCTTTTCTTGTTGCTGATGTTGTTGAGATAGTTTTGATTCGATTTTTGGTTGTGTATAATATATGTAGGCTCCAGCGCCCAAGCCAAAGGTTGAAGATGGCATATTTGGGACCTCTGGAGGAATTGGTTTTACTAAGCAAAATGAACTCTTTGTTGGTCGTGTTGCCATGCTTGGCTTTGCTGTGAGTACTACTGCTTGCTTTCCCAACTAATATTGTATATCTTATCAATTGACCAAAAATCAGCAGATTTCTGTTTTGTTTTTTTTAAGGGTTTTAAAAAACCTTGGAAGACTTAAAACTATAATTTGCAAGCTTATGTCCTTTGTAGGCTTCTTTGTTGGGCGAGGCAATAACTGGGAAAGGAATTCTATCTCAGTTGAATTTGGAGACTGGAATTCCAATCTATGAAGCAGAGCCACTTCTTCTGTTCTTCATCCTTTTCACTTTGCTTGGAGCCATTGGAGCTTTGGGTGACCGTGGCAAATTTGTTGATGATACGACCCCGGCCACTGGCCTTGAAAGGGCTGTGATCCCTCCTGGCAAAAGCTTCAGGTCAGCATTGGGTCTCAAGGAAGAAGGTAAATTTACATCTATGAATTCTGATTATATTCATTACTTCTTTATTTGCTAAATCAATTCGTTTTGCATACATTGCCGAACCATTTCGTCTAATAAATTGAGGATTGTGTAAACGAAGCGCAAGCAAGCAACTGTTGATTGTTTAGAAAAAATAGATGTTGAACTCTTATTTAATAATTAGAAAAGTTTTGGTTAAATGATTATTCTAACAAATATTAGAGTTTGAGATTGTGTGATATGCTTTAAAGTCCAGACACGTGCCCATTTTGTCTCAATTAGTGAAACAATCAATTTTAAATTATATTTTTGGTCAATCTCTTACTCTCGATCTCAGTCTCACCTAAAATGAACTGGTCTAGGTCTCCTTTGGATTCACGTTCTGTTTGTATTGGTTTCACCTGGTACTTGAGATCTTGCTTTTATTGGGAAATTAACCTATGTCTAAATTTAAGCAATGATCTAAAGGTCCAGTGACAATGAAGTTCAATTCTCTGGTATACCTTTCATTATTTGATACATGTGTAATTGTTTTTGATGCGCGAAGGTCCCATATTTGGATTCACGAAGGCAAATGAGTTGTTCGTAGGAAGACTGGCTCAGCTGGGCATAGCCTTCTCATTGATAGGAGAAATCATAACAGGGAAAGGAGCTCTAGCACAACTCAACATCGAGACTGGCATTCCCATTAGCGATATCGAACCACTTGTGTTGTTCAACGTTGCCTTCTTCTTCTTCGCAGCATTGAATCCCGGCACTGGTAAATTTGTCACTGATGAAGACGATGAAGAGTAGATGATCGTCAACTTTGTTTATGTTTATGTTTATCATAAACCTTCTAATTTATTATTGATCATGTAAAAGATAATGCACTCTTTTTATGTCTCTTCTCTCTCTCATGTGAACCAGGAAAAGAAAATTCCACCAAAATTATGCACAAACGCGTTTCCCTTTCACGTTTTCATTTCTTTGAATTTAGTTCGTGTTGATCGGTCCATTCAATAAAATAACGTGTTTAATATGAGAAACTTGAATCCAAGAAAATTATTAGAAGTTTCGAATGCGTGTTGGTGTTTCGGCCTTCCCACTTTTAACACGATTACTTTTTTATTTATAAATAAACTAATTTTTATTAAAGAAACACAATTAAGATACAGTATTAGGAACTTTTGATAAAAACTATCGGAGAAATTAACATAACCCAAGAAGATATACTTGCACACATGAATTGCTTGACCCTATTCCCTTACTACCAAGGAAAATAACAATATCTTCGTCTCAGGAGTTCCTTTCAAAGAAGAGATTAATACAATCCAAATAACTCGAAAGCAAAAAAAAGGGCTCTCACACAAAAGGGAAAAAATATAAACCCAATACAAGCAACTAAAAACAATATTCACAGCAAATATAAAAAATAGTCAACAAATTTCAAATAAAATCTAGTACCAAGTAAATCTCAAATTGTACAGATGAATAACTAAGATTTAGTGCCCCCAAATAATATTTTATATTGTAAAAAAAAGTTAGTGGCTCCTAACCCTTTAGTAAAGAAGGACGATGACTGGGTTAAGGAGCTTGTCAACTATAAATCATAGGCTGCATCACTTCGGCGAGGCCTTAGCAAGGTCCAACGATACCTCGGTAATTGTCAATCTCAGCGAGCGTACGACTGTCGGCTAAACTCCAGAAAAGATGACGTGCACAATACAACCGATGAGGTTTGTGGAAAGACTCGCCAACAGAGAAAGGGCCAAACAAAAGCAAGGCTCGTAAAAGAGGTAAAAATGGCGGTGGTGGTGATAAAAAATTTGCTCAGCTGGAATCAACATACCCTAGCAGAGGCCGCAACTGCTCCAAGAGACCCTTAGCGGATTACCAGTCGAAAAAAGATGGAGAGATGAACTGAAACTTAGACAAAAATAAAAAATCAAAAAATTAAACTAATTTAAGTAGAAGATCTAAACCTATAGGAAGAGAAAAGGAAAGAAAAAACCGCCGGAGAGGAGGCCGACCGATAAGACGACAGTGGCTGAAAAAGTTAGGTTGATGGGCTCAAAGCCAGGGAGAGAGAGAGAGAGAGAATTCTAGAGTTTTGTATTTGGCTCCACAATTACTTATTTTAATGTCCTCAACGTTGCATACTTTGTATTAGTTGGTGAAATTCAACAGCTAAATTTAATTGATGAGATACTATATAATAATAACAATAATAATCATAATGATAGTAATAAATGTTGAGATTTGTATATCTTAACGGCGTGCGCTGAAGCAATTCCAATAGTATTAGTGAACAACTAATAATTATTTACTCTTGTCAAAAAAAAAAAAAAAAAAAACCTCGTATTTGTTTACTTATTTTAGAAAACGACAAACAATATTGAATTGATTTTTGTATCATACTATAATTTATTCAATTAAATGGAATCTATTTTCTAAAATTTTGATTTAATCAACGAACTGATGCCAATAAGGAAAAAAAATCAATTGACAAATTAAAATATCAGTTTTAGAACTAACCATCGAATTTGCTCGTGTAAATGTCATTTATCTTCTTATTAAATTAATTAATTATTAAAAAAATTTAATATTTGATAATATCCAAAAACTCATTTGTTATTATAACTGAAATAATATAAATTAATTTTAAAATGTTAGAATAATTTTTTATTTAAAAAATTAACAATTACGTCTTTATATTATTAAATAATAAAAATAAATTATATAAACAGTAAAATTAATATATTTATACTATCAAATAATTAATAAAAATAATATAATAATTTATTATATTATAAATTATTATTTAATAGAAATGTTTGTATTTTTATTAAAATAAAAATATTCAATATTATTCGTCAATTTATTTTAACAAATACAAAAAAGTTATTAATTGTAACATAATATAAATTTATTGTTTACAAAATATTATTTAATTATTTAAAATTATATTACACAATATTAATTTTATTGTTTAAATAATATACAGTTTATATTATAAGAAATATAGATAATTATTAATATTTTTAATAAAAAATTATTATAATTCTCTAAAATTATTTATGTTATTATAGTTATAACAACAGAAAAATTTGTAAATATTAAAGAGATTTTTAATAGTTAAAGAATTTATTAGAAGGTAAACGGTAAATTCCCAGTCCGGTCGCATTAAAAGATCACACCCGCCATCTTCATTAGGGTACAAACACATTAAAACTTAGTCCTTTTATATAGATACTCATTTTTAGTCAAAACGTCGGTTATGCCTTGTTAAAGATAGTGTTTGTTTCTTTAAAAAATTATAAAAATAGAATTTACTCTTAAATATGAGAGAAATTCCTTATCGAAATACATATGATCAAAAATTTCTTTTATTATATTAAAGAGAGACTTCAACTCATACTCCCACTTCATTAAAAAATAATTTTAAAAAAAAAAGAAGAAGAAAAAAACCTTCCTTCACTTACCTAATTCTGAGTGATCCTAAAATACCCTCCAGGTTGACAAAAATCAAATTATGTTGTGAAGGTAGTGAAGGCATGATGGTGGATTTTGTCCCCTCTCACCTATTATAAATGTGTATAACTCTTTTATAATTTATTTATTTTTTTAAATTTTTTTTAAAGTGTTATAATATTTTATAGAGGCTTTTTTAGTATTTGAATTATCTTTATTATTTATTTATAATATATTATTAACACGATTTATTAACCTTAAAAATATTTTTAATAGATTTATAAATCTTTGCTCTTATGTCTTTGAAATTTTTTATATTTATTATGGGTACTGGATTGCCAAGATGCACATCCAAATCAATAGTTTAAAAAAGATGATTGAAAAAGAAAATAATGTGTTCTCGCAAAATAAGTTGAGAGTTTTGATTTTTCTTTGTCATCACTTACATGAGAGCTTAAAAAAATTAATATTTGATGGTAGAAGATTCACAGATCTTCTAAAAAAAATTTAAAAAAAGATATAATCATTAGAAATATTTGTTTCTTCCAAGAGCAAGACAATAATAGATAAAATTACGATTGCAAGATTATAGAACTATTATTGAATATAATTATACTTTGTTCAAAATTATCTCACAACTGAAATTGTGTAGTGAGAAAGTTAAAGAATAAAATATATTAGAGAAGACATTCTTAACTTTTTATTTATTTAATGTTGTTCTGCAAAAATAGTATTCCGAACGATGATTTAAAAAATACTTATAATTAATCTCATGTCTTCAGCTTACTGAACAAATAATGAATTTTTATTGAAAAGCATAAATGATGTCCAACTAGTTCTTAACCAATCTCATAAGCGAATGTAAAAATTCATATCAAAATTGAACGTAATTATGAAAAAAATGAGAGGATGCGATTATTACCCTCATGGTGGTCATGAATACTAAGAACAAAGAAACATTAAAATATGATAAAAACACCGAAATAAAGATAATGGTGTGGAGAATAAACGTCCAAAGTATTATGAAAATATTTTGTTATCGATGTGGTATAAAAAGACATTTGTTACGTACATATCGTACTCTAAAGCATCTAGTCAAACTTTATGAGACATCTTTCAAGGTAAAGAAAAAGATTATGGAAACAATTCTTGTTGATGACTCAGATCTTATAGATCTTACGTAGTATCTAAGTGTCTCTGATTTCTTTAAGGATAAACAAGGGAATACTGATCATTAAAGCTTTAAATATCTTTTATGTTAGATATTTGTTACATGTTTTGCATGTATAAAATGTAACATTTTGTAATACCGATAAAGAGATATAATTTTTTGTATGAATAAAGAAAGAATGTAACTTTTTATAATGTATTATCTTAATGTTTAATATAAAATTTTTTACATAAAGAATGAATTTTAGAGATAAATTGTCCACTTTAGAGAGAAAAATTGAAGATGCTTATTTAGCAGACACATGTAAATTTTGTCACTTAATAAAAATATTTGTATCGCTTGCTCACAAGGCGAACTTGTAGTCAAACCATCTCCTTATTTTTACAAATGATCCAAAGAGATATCTATGTATCAATTAATCCACTAAGTTGACCTTTTGGCTATTTTATGATTTTGATTGATATATCTACACGATAGTCATATGTTTGTTTACTGTCAATATGAAATATTACATTTACTAGATTACTAACATAATTATTAAATTGAGGGCATCATTTTTCAGAATACTCTATTAGGACTATACGTTTAGATAATACTGATGAGTTTATATCTAAAACATTTGATGAATATTGTACATCAATAGGAATCTTTATAGAATATTCTATGCCACATATTTATACACAAAATAGATTAGTAAGATCTTTAAATAAATGACTCTAGGTAATCACACGTACTTTATTGATGCACACACAATTACTAATTTTTTTTTGGAGTCACGCTATTTTACACACTGCACCATTAGTTCATTTTAGGCTCACTGTATATCATCAATATTCTTTATTACAACTTGTACTTAGTTATCAGTCTAATATATCCTATTTACGTATCTTTGATTGTATTATGTATGTGCCTATTGCACCCTCACAACACATTAAATAGGATCTCAACACATTTGGAGATTTATATTAATTTTCACTCACCATCAATTATAAAATATCTTGAACCTTTGACGGATGATCTATTTACCACACGATTTGCGCATTACTATTTTGATAAGACAATATTCCAATCATTAGGGAAAAGAAAATTATCATATGAAGTAAGGCATGAACTTTCTTGGAAAATGACTACTGTGTCTTATTTGGA
The DNA here is from genome assembly GCA_946807835.1 of Ailanthus altissimus. NCBI lineage: Eukaryota > Viridiplantae > Streptophyta > Magnoliopsida > Sapindales > Simaroubaceae > Ailanthus > Ailanthus altissimus. The sequence continues at coordinate 14,976,415 of OX327691.1, forward strand.
TCCTTACACAAATCAATTTAAAAATGAGGTGCGAATGATTATTCATCTTTAAAGAATTACAAATGAATTACCTTGCGCATTTATAAATGTATTAAAAGTAACAAAGGCATATATACTAGCTGCCAATATAACAGCCTAGGTGATTGATCCTATAGAACAATCTAAACAAAAGGTAGTAAATGAATCGTCTATTATATGCCAAAAAATGTGGCAGGCCACTTGATTTAGAAAATATTATTCCGCGAAAGAAAAAGTGAAAAATCAAGATCCTGGTAAAAATGATGCTCGATCTAAGATATTCACATTTTGTAAATCATTAACATTGAAAGATTTAATAGTTCCTAAAGAAACACAAGTTCCTAAAGAGATATACGTTTTTGACATAAGAGACATTAACCCTAGAGGGGCATAAAAATTTTAAAAAATAGTACAATTGTGCTTGCACAAGAAAAATGTAAAAATGTAACGAAATAATTATCGACAATGTATTTCAATTTATAATAATTACTAAAATTATGAATGATGATTTTGAGCCACAAACTATTGATGAATGTAGAGAAAGATATGACTGGCTCTAATAGAAAGAAACAATTCAAGCAAAATTGATTTCTTTAACTAAACGTGAAGTATTTAGACTTATGAACACTCGAAGATATTAAACTCATAGGATATAAATAGGTTTTTATACAAAAACATAACAAAAACAACGAGGTTATTATATACAAAGTAATATTCGTTACTCAAGATTTTTCGTAGAAATTTGATATTAATTATGATGACACTTATTCCTCTATGATGGACGCAATTACATTTCAATTTTTAATTAGTTTGGTAATTAAAAAAAAACTTGATATGCATCGTATGGATATAGTAACAAATTACCTGTATGAGTTACTTGACAGAGATATTTATATAAAAATTTATGGTGGATTTAACATGCTTGAAGCATGTAATCGTAATTTATATTCAATAAAGTTATATAAGATCTTTGAATGGATTAAAAGAATTAGACGTATGTAATACAACTAGTATTAATAACTTAATATGTCCATGTGTATATATAAAGAAAGAATCTGGGTTTACTATTGTGGCTGTATACGCGGATGATATAAATTTTATTAAGACTCCTAAAGAGTTCTTAAAGATTGCAAGATTATTAAAAGGAGAATTTGAAATGAAAGACTTAGAGAAGATTAAATATTGTCCCGACCTACAAATTGAGCATAAATCAAACGGAATCTTTATCCATCAATCTATCTATAAAAGATTCTAAAAAGTTTAAAGATGGATAAGACCCACCCATTAAGTGCCTCTATGATTGTTCAGTCTCTTGATTCTAAAAACAATTTATTCATCCTAAGAAAGATGATGAAAAAAATACTTGATCCAGAAATACTATGTCTTAATGTAATTAGTGCCTTATTATATCTAACTCAACGCACTAGACTAGACATAACTTTTACAGTAAACTTATTAGTAAAATTTAGTTTGCACCAACTTGACGTTATTGAAATTGTGCCAACATATATTTTGTTATTTTCATGGAACAATATATTTGTTACTATTTTACTCCAATAAACCTACTAAAAATTCAGGTTTATTTAGTTTTATAGATGCTGGATACTTATTTGATCCCTATAAATCCCACTCACAAATGAGATATATGGTTACTTACAACAATATAACAATCTCATGATGACCCATAAAGCAAACCTTTGTTACCACCTCTTCTGTCATGCCTCAGACCCAAAAGATCCGACATACGACATCACTTACATTCATTTAATAATGTGCACTCATAAATAATATTACATAAAATTTTAAACTTTAATTCAACATAGGAATCCTTAGCAAGTTGCTAGTAAGTTCAACATTAAAATCAACCCATAATCTAACATATAAACATAAACTTCTATTGATAGTATTTAAACAATCATTTCAATTTCTTTAAGAATTATAACAATTGAATTATGATTGAAACAATTAGTAAACCGGAGATACGCAGAGTTTTCTCAGAGATTAACACTCTACTACGTCACCAGTAGCAACTTTGTTATCGGAAGCCCAAAATATATTCATTGCAAATTCTTACTTAAAATCAACTCATAACCACACTAAATAAAATAATAATAAGTATTTATTCAATATGGACAAATCAAATATCTTAAATCACGTGTTCCCAAATGAAACACTCAGCAACTTAGCAACTTAGGGAACCCAAGGTACAACAGAAGTCTTGCCAAATCTGCTAAGCATACATATACTTTATTTACCTGAAATCATCATAAACTATAATGAGTATAAATCAAAATACATATATGTACACAATGCATATGTATGATATGCTGTGATAAATTAAAATCATAATCTTATAAAATCATATGTCATGTAAGCGCTTACATGTTCTTTTAAAACACATAATAGAAATACCATCACTCAACTACTACTTAGTAGGACTTTCATATCACATATCACATAATGAGCCAATGTCACTCGTAGGTGACATACCGTATGAGAGGAATAGTATAAGTGAGGTTTAAATTATATATATATAACGCTCATGCCCGAAGGTAAGAGCCAAACTCTCACCCTAATCATCGGTGAGTCCTCTCACATGTACCAATACGCCACCATACGAATGTGATGACTCAATCTTTCTTTAGGTACCAATAAGATCCTCCCTACATATGGAATATATAACATATACTAATCCCGAAGGAAAGGACATAAAGACTCCACAAATCACGTAAGGTGCCTACTAAGTAAATAGTGAGTTCAAGCATCCTCAAAATACAAAACGTATCTTATGGATATTTTTTACTTCAAAAGCTTTCTTTGTTAAACATTTTATTTTGAAAGCTCACTTTTATTCCCTCTTCTCATCCTGTGGGTTCTCTACCAAATATTGTTTGCCTATCATCCAATAATGAACCTGGAACCTTCTTACACACCCGTAAGTGTTTTCGCATACCATTTATTCCATCTCTTGTTGAATTACACGCATACAATTTTTCACAGTAATTACACTGCGACTTATCCGTTATGTCCTTGCACGGGCCGAAGTGACTCCACACCATTGATCTTGTTCTCTCTTTAGTATTAAGATGTGGAGGCAACAATGCATCTGCATCATCGACGTTGCATTGCGTATCGTCATGAGATCCCCCAATATTCATAATATTTTTTGAAGTTGAATCACGACTCATCTGTAATATAATAGAAACAAAATTCTTACATTAAATTAGAAATATAAATCAAATCCCTCCCTAATCTTGATATGATGATAAAATTAAAAATATAAATCAATTATTACCAGTTAAACCAACTGACATCCACAAACTTAATTAAACATCTAAATACATATACAAGACAATACTAACAAAACAAAGCATATAAACACATACACAAGTTCCTAATTATGAGATAGTAATCTACTAGTTTAGCTTCCGTTATTGGCTTTCAACTTTCAAGTATAACATATGGTTAATACATGCTTCAAAGGAAGATACACATATTTTAATACAATCATTCAAGTAAATATTTCATTTTTAAAAAAAATAAGGCGGCAGCAGTGGTGCGTTTTGATTGATGAAAGGCGCAGAACAATGACAGGAGGACACGGAACAACACCGGCAGAATAGCAACGGCGGTAGAATAGTACCTGCAGAACGGCGGCAGGCGGCAGACAACAGTGGCAGAACGGCGGCGGCAGCAGGGCAGGTCACCCAGCGGCAGCAATGGCAGAACGGTAGAACGACGACAGGGCAGGTCACACAGCGGCAGCAATAGCAGAACGACAGAATGGCGGCAGGAGGACGCGACAGAACGGCGATGGCAACAACGGTGGAAGATCGCAAGCAGATCAGCAGCGGCAGTCGATCGTTTTCGTTTCAAAACTTTCAATTTGAAAGTTTTGAAACGACAACAATTTAATGATTTTTTAATATTTTTTTTCTTATCAAAACGGCGTCGTTTTCACTTTCAGAAATGGCACCGTTTTGATTAGTAAAATGAAAAAAAAATCGGTTCAGTTTGGGTTAAATACATATACTCTACTGATAATTTTACAAATTTGTTCATCAAATTTTTACCAATGTCAACTTTTAAGAAATTAATTTATAAAATTAATATACGTCAACTCAATAAATTATTAAATTGATGGATGTTATTAGAATGAAGAACATTTAATTAGGAGGGAGCGCATTCTTCTAAGAAAAGAATTACATCAATTATAAATATGTATTGTATTTTTGTTTTTCATTCGACCAAATTTTATTAACAAAATTTTTAATATAATTTTAAAATATATTCATTATTATTGTATATTATAGAATTATATTTATTTTTACTTATTTTTTATTTTATTATCTTTTTAATAATATAAAATATAACTAAAATAATAAAACTCAAAGAAAGTATTTCAAAGGCGTTCAGAATATGGCAGTTGATTCCAACCCTCCTCTAGTTTATAAATATGTATTTAGCACTTTTATAATTCATTCACCATTCTAATGTTAAATACTTTTCCAAAAAACTTTCAATTTTGAGTTATCTTTAATTTCAATATCTACCCCAGCTAATTATTGTCATCCAAGATTTTGCAAAGTCGTATGATAGGCAAGCCACCAACCTCAATAATACCCACAGGGCCACTAAATTAATTTAATTTATTCAATAAAATCTTTAGAATAGTTAAAAGTAAAAATGATGATTAGTAGTTTTATTTATCGTAGATGTTCCCGTTGCAGCCCATGTGACATAAGCAAGAAAAGAACAAACAAAGAGCCAACTTCACCTTCCCCTTCGCCTTCGTCTTTAGCCTTTTTCTGTGTTTCAATCTAGAAACTGGTAAACTCACACCGATTCGGCACTCGTTCCCGTCACCAACCAATTAAAGGTTGACACTTCAGCTCAGTTCGTCTAGTTATCTATACCAAAAGATTGTTGATTGTTCTGTTCTGTTTCAACTTGGCTGGTTTTGTGTCACGGTCACGATCAGAGCTGCTGATTCTGAGTGAAGAAATGGAAAAATCTGTCTTTGTCGATGGAAATCACCATCACTCCTTTTCTTCTTCGGCTTCTCAAAGACATGTTAGTTACAGGTACTTTCTCTCTTTTTATGTTTTACCAAAAAAAATTATTATTATTCTCCCTTTTCAGTGACAATTTTATGAGTTTTTATGTTTATGTTGTTGTTTAATTGGTTATATAGCTTGTCCCAGATGGGTTTATAAATTTACAATTTGTTTGATGTCAATTATGAAAGAAATGGACAATTAGTTTAGCTAGGTGAAGCTTTAAGCTTGGAATTTGGATTAGAGGAATGCTTTGTTAATAATGAATTCGCCAAATTTATCCTCTGAAACAATTTACACTGTTTGTAAAAGTATTTTCTTTTACCTAATTGGTTTGAGTAGCTATGATCAAAGCCATACTGGGTAGTATTGATGCATCTCTCTTTAATTTTCTAACTTTTGTGGGTTCATGGTAAGCTTGATCGGTTAATATATGCGGTTTTACTGATCTTCAACATTTTAAGTCTGAAGAAACATTAAAGCTACATTTCAATGTGTGAGTTCGTTGGTCTCTATGGGATCAGTGCATGCTGTTCCTACTATGCTGGTGAGAATTTGAAATGGGATGTTTGACGATATCATTTATTTGATTACCCTATTTTGATTTTAGATTTGCAGCTTCAAGTGGTATTGCAAAACTTATGGGGTCTCTATAGTATGGGTTATCTAGATTAGCCATAAATGGATCCATTGACTTTTGTAATGATTTTAGAAAGGAGCCTCGGCGTTGTTTCTTTTATAGGGTTTGTGGTTATCAACTTGGTTTGGAAAATTATTAACAATATGTTTTACTCATATAATAATGCATTTTGAATGGCTGAGTACATTTGATATGCCATAGTTAATGCATGTGGATGACAACACATATTAGATATGATATTGGGCATTTAAAGTGTATTACTTTAATGTTCCTTAAGTTGGCATCATAGTTTGTGTAAAACAAAAGTGGTTGTTGATCCTAACATGTTCAGCTACTCTATTTTGCATTTATGTGGATCGTGCATCTCCAACCTGCTTTTGAATAACTATATATATACAATTGAAAGTTGAATGTCCAAGAAATGTAAAGCTCTAGCATAAAATCGATATTTTTGTGAAACAGTGTGAATGCTGGCTGATTTTATGCTTTTGCTAATAGCTGCCCTAAACTACTTTTCTGTTGTGGCCAAACTATGGGCATTGGCTAAGATTTAAAAATGTCCCAAGAAATATGTTTCTGTCCTTCAGCAGTTTTTGTTCTGAGAAGGGTAATACTACTCTTTCTGTCTTGTTTACCGACTATTCTTTCCGATGTAATTGGCTTTGACATGTAATTTGTTACGTTATCCACATCATTCAGTTTAAAGTGTCAAATTAGTTGCTACATAAATTGCCAAAGAAAAAAATTGGTAACAAGTTAAGAAAAATATCACACTCTTCAGACAATTCAAATTAAAATTTTGAATGTTTTGGAGTCAATATTACTTTATGTTAAAAGGCAAGCAGGGGATTAGAGTTGTATAGGTTGAATTAAATTTTTTATCGGACTACTTTGGAAACCACATGGAATTAATCAGGTCTTTATCAGTCCCCACAATCCAATGTGCATACTCCCCCCAGTTTTCTCTTTTTTGTTTAAATTGGTGTCCTTAAATCTAATATTATGAAGAAGGGGAAAGAATATCAGGAACTCTAAGGTGTCTGACCATATCTTTGTCCCTACGTTGGTATTCAATATGTCACCTACCCACCTTGTGATTATATTGCCTGCCTTAGTTGTTATATTATTGTCAAACGGGGAAAACAGAAGAATAATTGAATTTCTGCATCTTGCTTGGAGTGACTGGCAGACCAAGTTACAAATGCCAAGAAGAATAAAACATTCTAATTTAAGTTAAAATTTCTTTTGATTTTCAAGTACTGATCGATCTCTTGTGTTTTTGGTTTTATAATCTTAATTGATTATATTTCTGGGGCTAGAACATGACAGCATTTTTTCATGCAGCTGTGGTTCCTGTGGGTATGAGCTAAACCTTAGCTCCTGTAATCGGAACATCTCAACCATTGGATCAAAATATGGAAAATCTATGAAGCGAGGGATCATATCATTCTTGGACATAGATGAGAGCAGATTTACACAGGTTGATGAGTTGCAATGCATTCCCCACTTTTCCAAGAACTCCTGGAGCTTGTTCTGCCATAGAACCAAACTTCTCTGCCGTAAGTGTGGGAACCATATTGGAATTGCTTACGATGACAAAACCTCAGTCCACCCACCTATATCTGATGGTTCAGATTCATCCTCAGTCAATGATGTTTCTGGTCGTAGAAAATATGATGTTAAACTACGTTCCTTACAGCCTTCATCTGCTGAGGAATCCGGCATTCCACTATTTTCATGATGCAAAAGAAGGTATTTGTTCATCATTTGTGATATTTGAATGGCACCAGCGACACTATACTACGAATTTTCGTGTGTGATTACTTGTGTATAGATGTTTTGAGTCCTTTTCTTCTATTATTTTTGTCCCTGTATTTACCTTCATCTAAAAGAACTAAATATGGAAGTATAAGAAACTGTATGAAAAGAAAAGCAGTTGTGAAGTCGGAAGGAAGTTGAATTGTTGATCAAAGTAAGAAAGCAACTTCGAAATTTGAATGTAAAAAAAGATTGCAACATTTTGAGATTGAGTTGAATCACTAGGGAGCCTGTTGGAGCATTAGCTTTTTATAGTTGTATTTTAACTTAAATGTATATTAGCCTTTGGACCATGTCAAACTCACCAGTCATGAATTTCATTGAATTGATAATCTGGACAACAAATTGAAACCTAAAGTTTGGTAGATATTTTTTCTTGTTTTTGATGGGAAGAATGCATTTGACAAGATATTTATTGTTTAAGCTCACTGTTTCATTATTACTTTTTAACGTAGTTTTGTTATTATAAAAGATTAATGACTAACAGACTTCTAAGTTTTAGTCGAAGTGTTTAAACATTCTTTTAATTTTTTAAAAATTTAAAAGGTCCGTTTGTTAGTATTTTTTATGAGATATAATAAATTAAAAAAGCCGTTTAAGAAAACCCAAAATCCCACGCTGTGGCGATGCCGAACTCGTTGATTTGTTTCCCACCGCAGGCGGCGCAAAAGCAGCCGGTCGTGCCCAGTGGGCACCTTTCCATTTCCAAGACGCAGCTGATCAGAACCTGGAAATTAATTGTAATGCCACCGGAGCTAAAATCATTGCTTGGGTTGATTCAATGAGAGCTTCTTTGCCAACCCATCTCAAGTCCACTCCTCGCGATGAACAACGTTCTTGGATTGTGACTATCAAATACAAAATTTAAATCTTTTTAATAAAAAAAAATTGATGGGTGAAATTAATGAATTGTTTGAAACAGCTGCACCACCATCGACATTGGACATGTTCGAGCCAATTATAGATGCAAATAGTCATGTTCTTGGACTGTAATGGCACTCTTTCCCTATAGTTGATGACCCAGATCGAGCTTTCATGTCCAACAAGGTTTGTTTCGTTTAATTTCTGCTCAAACTCTCCATTTACAACAATATTTCATTCATTTATTTCCCTCAATTCAAACTTCTCTTTACAGATGAGAAAGACGGTAAGAAAGCTCGCGAAATGCTTCCCCACGGTAATAGTGAGTGGCAGATGCGGAGACAAGGTATCTTTTTTTTTTCTTTCACCTCAATCTCACTTTTTTATTTTAGTTTTTTTTTGTATTACAAGGTTTTGGTATGTGCTGTGCTCATGCTAGGTGCACAAAATTTTCAAGTTAACAAAGCTGTCTCGAATTCTTGTTCCTACGTGGCCTCAAAAATTGTCTCAACGCAGATTACTACGTAGAACGTGAGTTTTTAAAAATAGTAGAAAAGAGTATTACAAATCAAAGTAAAACTTGAGTAGTTGGCTCTCATATATTTAAAGATATACAATATGAATTAAGTTTTATTGGGTTTAGATTAAATAGTGATAAAAATATCACGTAATTAATTAAAAAAAATTTTGCGTCAAAAGTCAAATAAAAATGAATAAATCTTAAGTTTATATGTATAGATAAATAGTATTATTTAATGAATTAATTTTTTAAATTAATACAAGTATTCAATCATAACATATGACATGTACATCAAAGAATCATAAAATAAATAAATAAGAAAGTAAGTTCAATTGAATAGAGGAGGAGAGGTCATGGATAACGAACCTTAAAATGAAATAATAACACATGATCTTTATCAACCTTACATCTCATAAAGAATAAAATATTAAATTACCCTTATTTTTGTTAAAATATAAAGGATTTTTTTAAGTTTTTTTTAAAATTAAAAATATTTAAAGACACTTCCATGGAAACTTTAGGGTTTATGGTTCATTAATCCTATTATAAAATTTTGAGATTGTGTCAAATGTGTACGAATTCTATCGTATCACATTATAAATGATGACAAAAATTTATCTCAATTTAAACTTTTAAGAAATTATTACCGGCACTTTTTGTAGTCTATATATTTTTACATTATTGGTTGAATTGCCTTTTGATGATAACAAAGACATTGTGTAGATGGTTTGGAATCATGATCCATCTTGTTAATTTTTAAATACCCGTATTATAAATTAGTCTTTAGATTATAATATTTAATATTTTAGTCTTTTATTTTAGAGATATATAACAACATAATTTTTTATGTTCTAATAATTATTACGTTAATCTCTATCATTAGAATTTTATTATTAAATGTTTACTTTTTTTTTATATTATTTTTATCAAGATACCATTAGTCAAATATCCAATCATATGATATGATATGTGTCATCACTTAATTAGTTAAAATTTTTATTAAATATTTTTAAAAATAAATTAAATTAAATAAAAAATAAAAAATAAAAAGAAACTAAAATAGAATTGCCATTGTCGCCAAAAAACAGTGATCGGTCATCAATTGCTATTTTCGACAATGAAATTTATTAAATTTTACATCATTGGACTTCATTTTTCATGATCTATACAATAGTGAAGTCATTTGTTACAAAAAAAAAAAAAAAATACAAAAAAGGCCAAAATGATAAAAGAGGAGCAATCGTCACCGCTGCTCGCCGTTAAACTGGGGGGGGGCACAATGACTTGCACCTTCTCCACCTATGAAGAAGTCAGCTGTCGCCATTCTCTCACCATTTTGCCATTTTTGCATTAAAAAAAAATGACCTCATTATTGTGTAGATTAAAAAAATAGAGTCTAATAATGTAAAATTTGATAAATTTTATCGTTGGAATGTCGTCAAAAAATAGCGACTAGTTGCCAGCCGGTCGTCATTTTTTGGCAATGATGACAATTCTATTTTAATTTTTTTTATTTAATATAATTTATTTTTAAAAATATTTATTAAAAATTTAAATCAATTACATAGTAACACGTGTTATTTGTAACTAATCATATCATGACACGTGTCTTTTATTTATTAAATATATATTTATTAAGTTACTTTTAAAAATATTTTTCTTTAAAAAATATATTTATTAAACATATAAACCAGTTACATGATGACACGTGTCATTTGTAACTAATCATAGTATGACATGTATACTTTATTTATTAATTTATTTTAAAATATTTATTTCTAAAAAATATATATATTTATTAAACATATAAACCAATTATATGATGATACGTGTCATTTGTAACTAATCATATTATAATACACTCTTTTATTTATTAAATATATATTTATTAATTTATTTTAAAAATATTTATTCTTTAAAAAAATATATTTATTATAAATATTAACTAATTATATAATGACATGTGTCAATATTAATTTATCATATAATAATGCGTGTCATTTTTAATTTTTAATTTTAAAGATAATAAAAATACTATTTTACCCTTAAAGTAAACTTATTTAACAGTAAATTTCTGACATCAGAGATTAATATGGTAATTATTAAATTATAAGAGATTATATTGATATATACTCCTAAAATAAAGAAATAAAATATTATTTTTCCTTTATTTTTGATAATATCATCTATTTCGTTTAAAAAAAATATTGGTCTCCGTCCACATTGAGAATTATATATATATGCATTTGAAAGAGAAAAGTAGTAATAAATGTTATATTTTAATATTTTATTTTAAATACTAAATTGCATGATCAATGGATTGGATATTATGTCTAATATTAAGTATTAAAAAAAGACATAAATTGACAAGTCCCTGCATTATGTATTAGTTAATTAGTAAGGATGGTTATTTTCATTTTCATTCTCGTACTATTTCTTATTTTAGTAAAATTAATAAAATTATCGATGATAAGAATGTGACGAAAGGCAAACAATTTTATGTGATTTAGGTAATGTTTGTTTTTTAAACTGAATTTTGAATAGAGTTAGAATATAGTTGAATGATCACAATTCAATATCACAATTTAATATTTAGAATTCAAAATAAGTAGATTGTAAGTTATAAATCATCTTTTAGATAAGATTTTTGTCATGTTATATATGCTATGTGATATATATATTCGAAATGTTAGATTTGTTAAAATTTATGATTATTTAAAAATGAATATATAAAAATACAATTGTAGTTTAAAAGAGAAATGAGGTTGAAAGGGAGAGAAATAAAGTGACGGAGATGAAATATGAAAAAAATCTCTGCTAGTTGCTTCACGATAACTGTCTCGGGGCCAAGATGGCTAGACCGAGATGACCAACAAGTTGGTCATCTCAAGCGTGATATTGTTAGTCGAGATGGCCAATAATTGTGGATGGCTTTGTCGTGTCTTTCAAATATCTGTCAAAGCTGTCCCATGATGTGGCCATCTAGGGCTCCCGTATCTTGCACCTCAAGCAGCTTGTAATTTTATGAGGTTTTCTCGAATAATGATTTTTGAATTTTTTGAATAATTTTTTCTAATCATTTCTTTTGATTTTAGGTCGCGGGAGTATGATTCAATTATTATTTATTTTGGAGGAAGGTGGAAGAGCTCTAGTAATGGAGAAGAGAGTTATGTTGACTCTAGTAAATTTGAGATTTAAGTTCCAAAAAATATTAAGTTTCAAGATCTTTTAAATATCATGTGTTATGCCATTGGAGTTTACAATGTAGAGTATAAGATGACTTTAAAAATTAAAAATGATGAAACAAGGTATAAGTTAAAACATATTGAGATTAGAAATAACATCGATGTCCGATTCTTTTTTTTTGGGAGGGGGCAATAGAAGATCGTATTATCCTCTATGCATAACAGTGGATCATAGAGCTCATATTTATGAAGAGGTTGCATAGCCCCTCAGTCAGAACCCATATTCTTTTCATACTCATTTCATGTTGGTAAGCAGTAGTAATCTAGTGAGTTACACAGCCCTAACAATATCAACAGTGGTTCTATTAAACATAATGGATGATTATCATCATTTTTCACCTATAACATTTAATGAAGATCTAGCTTAAACACACTACGTAGTAGGACAGATAAAGATGATGATGGTATTGGAATTGTTAGTAATATGGAATGGGATTGTGATGTTGTTGAAACATTAGTCATGTGGAAGGGGATTGTGATGTTGAAAATGTTGGTCATGTGGAAGAATGTGCTGGTTTAGATGACTTACCAGAAGGTGGACATTATTTTATTTCAACGAGCTCCCTTAATGTTGAAGATAGAAGATGAGATTATTATAGCGTTGAAAACCCCTTTGCATTAATGCTTCCAATACCACTATTGGACTTGGGCTTATCTAATAAGATATCGAGTAGTAAAATTGAGAATGTGTTTGTAAGAAAATTATTTGATAGCAAAGATGAACTTCACTAGACTATTAGTATGCTAACACTTAAGGATGATTAGGGCTTTCGAGTTTCAAGGTCGACAAAAGATCATTTTGAGGCTAAATATGATGATGATAGATGCACATGACGATTAAATATAATGTCGACAGATGCAAGGAAGTATTTTATTGTGCATAAAATCGATGCAGATCACATATGCCAATTATACCAATTGTGTGATGGTACTGATAAGTAAAGTTTCGAATTATTGACAAATTTATAAAAAATAAGTTCGCATCTGTGAGTAGAATTTATAGACAAAATGAGATCCAAACAGATATATGCGAGGAAATTGATATAAAGATAACTTACCCTACTGGTTGGTGAGCTACAGAGCATGTATTGAGGTTCATACGCAATACTCCAAAGGCTTCTATTTCCTGTTATTGTTATGTGCTGAAACAACAGAACTCAGGTACAATTATGCATTTGAAAATTGCTAATTGTAATCACTTCAAATATTTTTTTTATGGTGCTTGGACTATGCATTAAAGAATTCCAATTATCCATTGCTATTGTTGTTGACAATACTTTTTTAAAAGGTGTGTTTGATGACTGCTGAAAGTACTATATCTAATGCATAAGATCAGTTTGGACTTAATTAACCCTCTTAAAAATATCTTCTCAATCATTCTTCATTTTCTGCATCAACATAGCTTCAATATGATTAAATATCTTTCCCATCTCCTTTCACATTTTCTCAATTTGATATGCATTGTTATGGTACACAGATGCACTATGTTCAAACTATAAGGAGAAAAATAACTATAATAAATAATTTTCGCAATTATATTAATTTAACTAATTGCGTGAAAATAAAATATACCGTTGCTTCAAGCACTGGTGGGTCTGACACCGATAGGACTGACACTAGTGGGTTTGCTCCTTTATGCCCATTTTCTTTCATATCCATATCATTATCGCTAAGGTCAGTGAAACAGACAAAGCCCCTCTAGCTCTTGCTCCGTACAGAATTATACATATATGGTAAGTCCCCAGTGTAGCACCTGGTTGGAATGCCCAGATGTCTGACCAGTCACATGACTTCCTCTTTATTCTCGTAATCTTTCGATACTAACTTACGATGTACCAAAAGAACTAACAAATTTAAAATTAAGTTATACGTATTACATAATAAGATTAATATAATTATATGTGAATTAATTAAAAACATACTAAATTCTTAGCCAAAATTATTTTCTTAACATCGTCGAACATTGGAGTCCCTCTAATCATCTAATTTAAAATACGAGGGAAGATGTCATTAGAGTGTAAATCGAAAACATGATTGTAAACCGAATGGTCTTATAAATCCATATCTAAAATATTTCAGAAGATAAGTTATTATAAATTAAAAATAAATAATTAAAATCAAAATATTGAATACAAGAAAATTATTACGTATCAAAAATGCGTGCGTAAATCCATACATGTTATAACTCTCAACCCCACTCTTTGCAAATTCGATTTTTCTTATTTTGTTCAACTTGTAAAATGCAGTCTTTTTGAGTTATTCATAAAATATGCCCCAAGCAATGTTGCCCCATAAATAGTTATTAAACTCATCAAGGTCATCTACAAAATTTAGAACAAAATTTAAAATCCCAAGATGTTCGTCATGTGGGAGCAAAATACAATCAACAAAATAGAATAAACTCAACTTAATTGTGTCTTCATTGTTTATTTCTAATAAGTTCAAATTTTTCTATCAATTATCAACAAATGTGTACGCCAACTTTCTTTGGCCATAAAAGTAGTTTTTCTACAACTGATTCCCTAAGTTTCTCTTTAGCTGCTGGATGGGCGTATAAGCTTGCATCTTTAGCTCGGTAACAATACAAACTCCTGGTTGAATTAGATGCACTTCTTACTAATGTAAAATCACATTTCGTTGTATAAATAGGAGCTATGCACTTCACGTATTAATATCTCATGCATTAAAATACCGAAGAACAAAATTTCTTGCATATCTAAAAAATTCTCCATATAAGTTCACCTAAATAACTCATTTTGATTATCTATTAGTTTGGACCTTATGGAATTCAGAGCTCATATATTTGAATAATGGGTTACTGATGCATGAAAGAATATCCTTTATGAAATTTTGTAATCTTTAGATATGTTTTTTTTGTGTGTAAAAGTACATAAAAAATAAAATTATTATTAATAAAGAACAAACATACATATTATATTAAATTAACTAATATACAATATTAATCAATTAATTAATTAAATTAAAATTAATTAATAATTAATTTAATATTTAAATTAATGTAATTATTTTAAAATTAATAATTTTAAAAATTAATTTTTTTTCTCAAATTTAATTTTTTTTTAAGAAACTTTCATTGTGTGCACAATGTGGCACCCTACGGATGTGCCATATGGCGCATACAGTGCCACATCGTGAAATGTAGGTCTGCATCGCTGACCTGCAACTGCCAACAGGCATATCTTGGGTCCACAGAACGCATCGAAGATACGTCCATTGATATATGCGGGTGCGTATCTTGGGGCCTTTCACTGTCCTGAGATAGCCACCCAAGATACGTATCTCAGGTGGCTATTTCGGGACTGTGACAGGCCATCGAGATACGCATAACCCAAGCGGCGACCAACTGCCTTTTGCTATCGTTTGGGTTTGGGATTCTCCCCTCCAAATAAGTCATATTTGGTAAAATTTGTACTTTTTTCCCAACATTCAATCTATTTTTACATTTAATTCATATATTTCATCATGTAATTTCTAACTCATTTTTAACAAAATGTTTTTTTTTCAAAATAAAAAAATTGACCAAGAATTGGCTATTTTAGAGTTTCAAGTAGTGAATATATTGGATAAGACCTTATTTACATAATGGTAATTTTTAAATCTTTGATCCAACTGAATTTTTGTTAAAGAAAATTTAAATTTAGAGTGTGTTTTGGATAGAGAAAGTATTTTTTTTTTAATTTAATGGTATAATACTTTGATTTTCTTCTCTTTTTTTAATAAAGAATATCAAATTAAAATATGGCTAATAAAGTATATTTAGAAATTTTGAATGTTATTTTTGAAAATTTTCCTTCTAAAGAATCACTTTTGAGAATGACATGGTAACCTGTACTCCTCGCAAGATTGAAATCCTTCACACACACCGCGGCTTCCAATGTCTCAACTGAATCACAAAAACTTATCGACGTTGCACATGTTTCTTGAACTACCTTGAAACTATTATGAATTACCATTCCACTCCCAGCTTTACACAAGGACCACATTACATCCTGCATCAAAATTAATCTTCACCGTCTCTGCTTGCGGGATTGAGAAAATTATAGGTGTATTACATACTGCATCACATAAATACCCTTGTTGCAGACCTTTAAGTGGCTAAATTATTCCCGTGAAAAGTATAAGAAATAGTAATACACCTATAATTTTCTCAATCCACTCCATTCTATCATAAAATTTAACCATGTCCAACTTCTTAGCACAACCCCCTTTACTGCCATGAACTAACCTCTTAAGATAGTGAATACACTCAAATGCTATCATAGCATTATCGGTGACTAATCTCCTTAGAATAAAGCATTTTGAGTTGGGGAAATAATTTTTGATAAAAGAGGCCGGAGTCTGTTGGTTATGCACTTGGAAACTTTTTTATAGAGCATGTTGCATAAACTAATGAGTCTAAATTCAACCAACCTCTCTAGACCTGCAATTTTTGGAATTAACTCTATAAGAGTCTTATTAATAGCTCGGATATCCTCTCCTTGATTTAACACACCTCACTTTTCATAATGTGCCAATATTTATGATAAAATAAGGCAGTCATACCATCAATACCATGGGATTTAGTCGGACACATTTGGTCAAAAGCTCTTTTAACCTCATCCCTACTAAACGATCTCAATAAGGTAGAGTTATCAGCTGCATCCACCCTCACCTGCAAAGTACTCAGAACTATTTCTATCGCCTTTTCATCAATTCACTTAGAAAAATCAAGCAATTGGCATTTTCTCAAGAAAGTGACAGGAACTTTAAACAGAGAAAGTTTGAGTGAAAAGTTTCTTCTGTATTTCACTTTCTTTTGTTGAATGCAAAACTAACCGTATTTACAAGTTATATAACAGTTCATGCTCTCTAGAATCATCTAACAGACTATGATCAATCAACGGTTCAAATTTTCTCTAGTTTACAGAGTAAGTTGCAGGCTGCAGAGATAGTGGAAAAGTTTGTTACGTTTTGTAACAAACTGAACAATAAATAACTCTAATCCTGTGCCCACTGAGAATCCACATCAGCTACATCCACGTCAGCAACTTGCTGCATTGCTCATCCTTTCATTCCCCCTCAAACTCAAGGGTCGAGAAATGATCTTGAGTTTGTCAGCTAAGAAATGAAAACGAGATGTAGGAAGTGCCTTTGTGAACAAGTCTGCAATCTATGTTGATGTTGGAATGTATCTTACTTCAGCCTCTTGATTCAAGATTTTGTCTCAAACAAAATAGATATCTACCTCAATATGCTTTGTTCGATTATGAAATACTGGATTAATAGCCAAAGCAGCAGCACCTTGGTTGACACACCATATAATTGGTGTTTTAGAGGGCTGAAAGCCAAGTTCAGATAGCAGGGACTTAATCCAAGAGATCTCAGCAGACTCTGTGCTTGACCTTGAAACTGTTTTCTACTTCTTTGAACTCCAAGAAACCAAGTTCCCAGCAAAGAAAACACAGTATCCCCCTAATAGACTTCCCATCTAGAATATTACATGCCCAGTCTGAATCAGTATAAGCTACCAGATCAAGCTCCTTGCCAGGCTCAAAATACAAACCAGTATCTTTTGAGCCTTGGAGGTATCTAAGAATTCGTTTGCAACAGATCCAATGAGTAATATTTGGACTTGACAAGAACTGACTCAATTTATTTACAGCAAAGGAGATTTCAGGTCTTGTAAGGGTGACATATTGGAGAGCTCCTATTACACTTCTATACAGTGTTGTGTCTGCAAAACCTTTACCAACATCTTCATACAACTTAAGCCCTGTACTCATTGGAGTTGTATAAGCTTTAGCATTGATCATGTTGGTTTTCTTCAATAGTTCTGTAATATATTTTTGCTGACATAGATGTAATGCAGAACCAATTCTGGACACTTCAACACCAAGAAAATAATGTAATTCTCCCAATTCTTTCAAAGCAAACTCATCATTTAGCTATTGAATGAACTGTTGCAGAGAGGTTGTATCATCACCTGTTATTATAATGTCATCTACATAAACTAACATTATAATGACATGTTGAGCATCTTTTTTCATAAACACAGAAATGTCTGACTTCAGATTGGTAAAATTCCATTTAAGTAATGCTGATCCAAGCTTTTCAAACCAAGCTATTGGAGCTTATTTCAAGCCATACAAGGATTTTTGCAGCTTACATATATAATCAACTTTGTTGGGATCAGTAAAACCATATGGTTGAGTCATGTAAACCACCTCATTTAATTCTCCATTCAAGAAGGCATTGTTAACATCTACTTGCCTTAATTTTCACCCTTTCGTCACAGCCAAGCTCAAAATGATTCTAATTGTACTTGCTTTAACAACAGGACTGAATGTCTCAGTATAATCAATACTTGTTGTTTGATGATAACCCTTAGCCACCAATCTTGCTTTATATCTACTTACACTCTCATTTGGATTTCTTTTTATTCTAAACACCCACAATTTTCTGTGCACAAGATTGTAATACCAAAGACTATGTTTGGTTCTTTATTAATGCTGCATACTCTTCTGCCATTGTTTGGTTCCAAACAGGAATTTTCAAGGCTTCTTCTACAATTTCTGGTAAGTTCTCTTCTGTCATATGTAATTTTGCAGTATAGATCTTTGGCTTGAAAATACCAGCCTTTGATCTAGTTCTCATTGGAAGCACATTTTCAACCTGTTTTTGCATACTTTCATTGAATTGTGTTGTGGTTATTTGTTCTGGTGTAGGTGTTTGCAGCATTTGTTGTGGTGTTGGATTGGGTAAGTGTGTGGTGAAGGACAATTCAACAGGAGTGTCAGAGTAATGTATATTAGTATTTTCAGGAGCAACAACTGTTCTACTCTCAGCAGTTACTATAGGAGTTGTACCAGCAACATCAGAAGGAAATAAAGTTTGTGGTGAATGACTGACAATAGCATGTTGAATTGCTTTGGTATAAGAAGTGGTCATAGAATTAGAAGTATCCGACAAACTTTTGAATTTTTGATCATTTTCAAAAGGGAAATCTAATTCATCAAAGTTGACATGTCTTGAAATATATATTCTGCCCATAGAATTCATGCATTTATAATCCTTATACTGACCATTATACCCAAGAAAGACACATTTATCTGTATGAAAGCTAAGTTTGTGGTTTTGGTAGAATCTTAAGTAAGGATACAAGTGCAACCAAAAACCTTCATGAAGCTATAGTCTGGTAGGTGTTTAAACAACATCTTAAATGGTGATTTGAAGTTTAATATTGGTGTAGGCATTCTGTTTATAAGAAAAGCTGCTGTTGAAAAGGCTTCCCACCAAAATTTTAATGGTAAACTACTTTGAGCCAATAAACTCAATCATGTATCTACAATGTGTCTATGCTTTCTCTCAATCCTACCATTTTGATGGTGTGTGTAAGGGCAGGACACTCCATGTTGTATTCCCTCTTGCTGAAATATCTTTCCTAGACATCTAAACTCACCCCCAAAGTCAGATTGAAACATTTTGATCTTACTGTTTAAAAGCCTTTCAACATGGTTTTGGAAGCGTTGAAATACTTTTGAAACTTATGACTTTTGAGATAAAGGATAAACCCAAACAAATCTGGTATAATCATCAAGAAAACTTATATAGTATCTAAAATCATTCCTTGAGATAAATGAGGCTGGACCCCAAACATCTGCATGAATAAGTTCTAAGGCAATATTTGTTTTACTTTCAGACAAACCAACATGATGCAAATGATTCTTTCATATTTGACAAGCTTGACATAACTTTGAAAAAGTAATTTTATTGATATGCGGTTTGAACTTACAAACTGATACAATTCTTTTCAACACATCTATATTTGGGTGTCCAAATCTGTTGTGCAGTATATTAGAATTTACATCAGTCTGTGAGTTACATAAGAAGCTTTGTACATTGACATTGGAAAATTTCGAATAGGAAGGCATATTCAAACTTGGCTCAGGCACTGTTTTATTTATTTTACACTGAGCAAACAAAGAAACAGCAGAACTTGATTTGTGATTGAAACTTGTAGTAGGTTTTGAGAAAGCTTTTGACAAACACACAAGCTGATACAATTCCCCTTTAGCAATTCCTTTAAGTAGAACTTTCTTCTTCAAATCCTTGATCACACAAACATCTTTGTAAAATTCAACTTTCAAATTGTTTTCAAATGTGAGTTTAGAGATACTGATTAAGTTCTTAGTCATGCTGGGGATATGTAAAACATTTTGTAAGATTATATTTATGTTTTTGTCTAAAGTATACAACATACAGGTGCTTGTGTGCAAAATTTGAAGAAAATGACCATTGCCTACCATGATATGCTCATTACCTCTGTAGTCAGATCTGTTGGACATGTTGTTGCTGTTGTTTAACACATGGTTAGTTGCACCACTGTCCAGGTACCATCCTTGATCTTCATTGTCATCTTGTGCTGGTACTGGAGCAACTATGCATGTTTCTGCTTGTTGATTGTTGATCTGATTTGGCTGTCCAAAATCTTCATTGAAGCAATTCTAGCATTTTATAGCACTGTGTCCAATTTTCAAGCAAATCTGACACATAACTTTTGATTTTGCCTTATTCTGAAAACCACCTTGTTTGCCTTTTCCTCTGTTAATATTGTTATGATTTTTTCCTATGTTGTTGTTTATACCAGGGCATTTGTTGTAATTGAAACCTCATTTGAACTTGTTCTTGTAGTTGGTTTGAGCCATGTGAGCACTCATAAAGCCTCCATTTGCATAATGATTCAACTCAATTCTACTTTTCTGACTTAAGAGTATTGCATACACTTCAGCCAAAGTCAATTCATCTGATTTAGCTGATACTAGTATTGCTACTGGATCATACTCAGAACTTAATCCTGCGAGAAGATATGTTACCAGATCCTGATCAAGTATAAGTTTCTCTGCCATAGCCATATTATCTGCAATACTTTTCAGCTTAATGTAGTAGTCATTTACAGACATTGTACCTTTTCTTAAGGTCTGTAGCTGAGCTCTAAGCTGTGCCTTTCTAGCAATAGATTGACTACCAAACATTTTTTCAAGATGAGTCCAAATTTCAACTGAAGATTTACAGTGGATCACAGAACTTATAACTGCCTCACTCATTGTAGAGAACAGCCAGCTCATTAAAAGAGCATTTTGCTTCTTCCAAGTGATATTTTCAAAATTTGATCTGACTTGTGTGATTATCTTCTCTGGACAAAGATTTTCTCCTGTAAGCAAATCTTTTAGATCATTTCCCTTAGCTGATGCTAGAATCTGTGACTTCCACAGTAGGAAATTATTGTGATCTAATTTGATAGGATTTGAGAAATTGAAGGAGCTTCCGTGATTGATAACAAGATTGGTGAACTGAGAACCAAGGATTGATGATCTCATCTGATCTGCATTAGTATTGGTGTTAGCTATTTTGAATGCTCTGATACCAACTTAGAAAAATCAAGCAATTGATATTTTCTCAAGAAAGTGACATGAATTTTAAACAGAGAAAGTTTGAGTGAAAAGTTTCTTTTGTATTTCACTTTCTTTTGTTGAATGCAAAACTAACCGTATTTACAAGTTATATAACAGTTATTGCTATTTAGAATCATCTAACAAACTAAGATCAATCAACTGTTCAGATTTTCTCTAATTTACAGAGTACGTTACAAGTTGTAGAGATAGTGAAAAAGTTTGTTACGTTTTGTAACAAATTGAACAATAAATAACTCTAATCCTGTGCCCACTGAAAATCCACATCAGCTACATCCACGTCAGCCACTTGCTGCATTGCTTATCCTTTCAGCCCCCTTGAAAGTAATTCCATAAAGTAATCATAAATAATAAGATTGACCTCCCCTGGATTAACTCTCCACTGACCGTCCTTATCAAAAGACCATGAATCTCATTTTTCTTGGTCTCTACCTAGCTAGCATATAAAAGAACTTAGAGTTCTGGTTCTCACCTTTTAACCACTGAGCCCTCGATCGCTGCTGCCAGTAGGTCTCATTACGCTTATATAAATTTGCTAACTCTTTTTCAATACTGCACATAGCATCCATATCAGTCTGAGGAGCCCTCAACCACCGAGCTTGAAGTGAGCCCCATGGTTAGGCCTTTGTTTTTTTTTTTTTCTCTCCCTTCATCGGCCAGATCAAATAACCCTATATTCGATGCCTTCAGAAACAAACCAAACTTCATGGCTCCTGTATCCATATCACCTATGTCTCCATGCAGACACTTTCTGAATGGGTGCCCAATTCTACCACAAAATTGACATCATTCAGGAAGGCACTCATATTTGATCACCAAACTTATTTCCTGTGAAGACTCACCCTTGTGCACTCTTATCCCTCTCTTCAAAGATATTAAAATATTCACATTCACTTTCACCCTCAAATATTTACCCACTCATCTGCTAAACTCATTGGTATCAACCTCTTCAACATCCCCCACCAATCTGTCGCCTCCGTATTTATATAGAACAACGTGACATTATATAATTGTATCCAAAAGGATACTTGGGAAAAACTCATCAGGGAGTAATCCCTAACCCCTTTCAGTTGTTCCAAAACCAACAGGTGGTTATTGAAGTTCCAAGGCCCCCAGGCCAACACTCTCTTTTTATCTGTTTTCAAATTGAAATGAAAAGCAAATAGATTTTCTCTATAGAGAGGCTCCACATGAAAACCTGCAGCGGTTTCCCATATGTGTTTCATCATCAAAACAAAGCCATCTTAGTACACCGGCCTTGTGGAGATTATCTTTCCCACCAAAGACAAACCTAAGATGTTGCTCCCCAATCCTCCGAACCGCACAACTCACACACACGACCAGGCCATCATCGTCAGTCAGAGCAAGCAATTTCAACATGTTGGAGACGCATTGACTGCATAAATTTTTCTCTTTAATCTTTATTAATTAAATAAGCAAATAAGTCGTGGATATTATATTGGGATTATACTCAAGTGCATGCAAACGATCCCATATGTTAAATTTGACACTGCAATAGTGCCACACTCATTTCAAAAAAAGCAAGCGATAACTTCATCAACGATATATCCTCCTCCAATATATGGCTGCGAAATAAGTTAGTAAATAGTATTATTGTATGTTTCTTACTATTGCAATACGATAAGATGGAAGAATAGTTCTAATAACATATACATAGTATTAAAAATATTAATTAATTAGTGGATAAAATCACTCGTCATTGTATGAAGATTAATGGGAGAAAATTTGATTGAGCGTTTTGTTGTCACATAAATATAATCACACGCATAAATTCTACCGAAAAGATATTAAAAGCTTTACTGTTTTAAAAATGTCAAATAAGGTATCTTATCAAAACCAAATAATGCACGATTTAGGACTGCAACCTGACTTGACGATGCACTATCGCACGCACGCACTCAATGATCAATATTTAGAATTGTTGCAATTCTATGGGAAGGGGGTCGATCGAAGGTGTTTTTTCTTCACTATATAAACCGTGTCTTTCTCCTTAATTTCTCACATTAAAACTACACATCTTCCTATTTCTATTTTTAGTTTTAACGATTCAGTTTCAACGTGAAGATGGTGATCGAATATCCCATCTCTCTTTTAAACTTGTGTATGCTTCTTTTATATTCGTGTTATGCCACCGCATACACATTCGGCTCTGTCTTTGCTTTGGAAACTTGTGATTTCCCAGCAATATTTAACTTTGGTGACTCTAATTCAGATACTGGTGGACTGGCTGCCGCTTTTACTCAACCTAACTGGCCTCATGGCCAGACTTACTTTCACAAGCCCTCGGGCAGGGCCTCCGACGGCCGCCTCACCATTGATTTTATTGGTATTTTTTTAAAAAAAGAAATATTATTTTAATTTTATTGATATATATCAACTTAATTATCATTTTTTAAATATATATCATGTTAGTCTCTTTGGTGATGTTTTTGATAATTTATTATTATTATTTTTGTCCCTAAAAAATTACCGTTTTCGTTGCTACATAAACTAACATAGTATATATTAAAAAAGAATAGACTAAGTTAGTATATATTTATAAAATCAAATACCAAAATAAATTTATTTTAAAAAAAAAAATCCAAAACAATACTTAGATGTCATTGGGACCCAACTACAAAATTTAGCATATTTATAATGTAGTTCAAATATCTAAGTAAATAATGAACTAAATTTATTTCTTAATTTTGAAGAAAATTTAACCTCACGTGTTAATAGAAACTTGAACTATCTTTCTTGTGTTGGTAAAGGATGTGATTGACTACCTAATATATTTAGAGTAACGCTATGCTTTTTAAATAGTATCTTAAATTAATTTATTTTAAATGATGTGTTAAATAACTATTAGGTGGTGAAATAATATAATAGATAATTTTAGAATTTAAATAATTTTATCACTTAATAATTACTTAACACATCAATTTAGAATAAAAAAATTAAGGATATTATTAAAGAAGTATAGCATTATTTATATTTTTATGAGTAATGTTACACTTCTTAAATGGTATCTTAATTTTTATTTTAAATTATGTGCAAAGTAACTATTGAGTAGTAAAATAGTATAATTAATAATTTAAAAAAATACAATTTTATCATCTAATGATTGCTTAATACATTTATTTAAAATAAAAAATTTGAAATACCATTTAAAAAATGTAACATTACCTTTTTAAAAAAAAAAATTTACATCGTATTTTCACAACAACAATTATTATTATTATATAATGAGTAACATTATTTATTAATATTATGATAATTGAGTGCTTTGTGATTAATCTATAAATTTTATTTTATTTTATTTATTATCGAATTTTTTTATGTATACAGTCACTTATTATATAGTAGACAACATTTTTCGATACATGGGATTGATTGCATTTTGTTTCATTGAACGCATTGCCGGATAAAAGTGACTCTAGCTAGTAGCATCAATGGTAGGCCACAGGAGTTCCACGGACGTCAACACACATTTTTGCAATGGTCTTTCGAAACTAACCACTATGTCAAATATGAAATAAAGAGACTCGAAGGGAAACTCATAAAATTATCACATATGTTACTTTCAGAAATTTATTTTTTCAATCACCAGAAAAGCTGGTCTAGATCTGCCAGCTTAGTGTGTTTATATCATGACTTCAATTTCTTTGTTTCCTTTTTTAAATCTGTTAGCTTTCTGCTTGAAGTTGGTCTTTCAACTAAATTTGACTATCTCAACAAATTGTGCAAATTTCAGCTGAGAGTTTCGGCCTTCCTTATCTGAGCGCATACCTTGATTCCCTAGGAACCAACTTCAATCATGGAGCGAATTTTGCCACAGGAGCATCAACTATTAGACTGCAAAATCAAATCATGCCCAACAAAGGATTCAGCCCTTTCTACTTGGACGTGCAGATATTACAATTCATGCAGTTCAAATCCAGGTCACAGATGATCAGAGAACGAGGTTAATCTAATAGCATAAACCCTTAAACCTGGAGTTTATTTGATATTTCTGTAATAAAACAACTTGGTCTTATATTTGAGGCCTTCGATGACCTTTTTGTAGGAGGAATATATGCAAATTTAATGCCAAAAGAGGAATATTTTGCCAAAGCGTTATACACTTTTGATATTGGTCAGAATGATCTTGCTGGTGGGTTCTTTACTCACATATCTTTAGAAGGTGTCATTGCATCTGTCCCTGATATGATCAACAGGTTCTCAGAAAATATTAAGGTAATCTTCAGATTAATTTAGGCTAGTAATTAAGTCTTGATTGTTTTATTCCGCCAATCAACTGCGTATTGATGAAGCTTCATATAAAATTGAATTTGTATTGATGCAGAACTTATACAACTTGGGAGCTCGGACATTTTGGATTCACAACACAGGACCTCTCGGCTGCTTGGTTTATATTTTGGCCAATTACCCCTCACCAATTAAGGACTCTGCTGGTTGCGCGCAGTCTTTCAATGAAGTGGCTCAGTATTTCAATCTTAAGTTGAAGGAAGCTGTAGTTCAACTCCGGAAAGATTTTCCTTTAGCTTCATTTACATATGTTGATGTCTACTCTGTCAAGTACTCCCTATTCAAGGAACCCGATAAATATGGTAAGAGAAATTTTCTCTTAAATACTATTCTTAGCACTCTCTTCACTTGTAAGTGTAAAACATTTTGGTTTAATTAAAAAGACTTTTGTGTTAGAATTCTCCTACGTGATTGCATTTGCATCTGTCAACGGATCACCATCAGCAAATATATGATGCATGACATTAAATATATTAGTAATATTAATACGTATATGTAGAATTTGTGTTTAAATGAATCGTCGTATGTCATTGTTATGTTTGATAGCATTTGCTTTCTCAATGAGCTGCAGGATTTGAACTTCCGACTGTAGCTTGCTGTGGGTTTGGCGACAACGAGTATAATTACACAAGCGATAGTCAATGCGGACGATCAGCTTCTGTCAATGGCACCCAAATAGTAGTGGGTTCGTCGGGGACGTGTGATCGTCCTTCTGTTCGAGTAAACTGGGATGGAGCTCACTTCACTGAAGCTGCTAACAAGTTTGTTTTCGAACAAATTTCAACTGGAGCCTTCTCAGATCCTCCTATTCCGTTGAAAATATTGGCATGTCACGTAACTTAATTAAATTGCTTTCTAAAAGCATAAATAAGTGCATGTATGCATGCATGTACATGAATAAATATATCTAGAAATAAAACTATATATATATATATTGTCGAAATTCTCTGATTCGGAACTTTCACAATCAATTGTTTTTTTACTCGTGTTATTTTTCTTATTAACAAATCCACTCTTTGATTTTTTATAATAAAAGTAACACAAACATTTTGACAAAAAAAAAACTCCTCAATGTTTGTAAAAGAAAGAGAATGTTTGTGTATTAAGGAGCATATGCACGAAATAATAAGGATGAATGATTAATTCTTAATGAATGAATAGTAAAATAAATTGTGAATAAATGAATCTCTCAAATCGAACAGATTTTATTGAATAGGAAATTCAATCCTTCCAATTATCTAATATCATGAAAGCGTAATTTTATTAAAATTATGATTTACATATTTTATATATTGTTTTTCAAAGAACTTGTCCCATTTAAAAGGCTTTAAGTGAGAATCGTCGTTTTTTAGAAACTTTCTTTATATTATACTGGAATTCACCAATTAAAGTTAAATTGAAACGCATATTTTAATCCATCTCCCAACTTTCCGTGATGTTTATTACCTGTTTGCCGAAGTTTGTAGGTTGTTAGATTCAGGTTATCTATTTGAAGGCTGGACTTGATGCTGGTTTTAGGGTCTTGTCTTTGAGTCGTTGGACTCGCTTTCACAAACATCTTCAATTGAACACACGTACTGTTATTGTGCATGCTTTTCATTAGGAGCTCATGTAAATTAAATAGAGTTTCGCTTCCGATTTCTCGTTGACCTTTTTCTTTGCGGATACGTATAACATTAACAATATTCTCCCTTTCAATCATAAAGATTAATAAAGGAGCAATTTAAAGCCAGTAGTAGTGAGCTTGTTATAATTAAAAGTCTTGTTGTGGAACGAATCTCGTACGTGTTTGTGAATTATATATCTTTGGTTTATTTCATGTTGCAAATTAAATAGAAGAAGCCCTACGTGGGCAGGACAGAGTAATAGGAAACCCTCTTGTCTCGTGATAGTAATTCACTCAGCAGTTCTTTGACAAAGTGCTGTGCTGTCAGTAATGGTAGACGGGATCACATATATTCTTCCAAATGCATGCATTTTAAGTTAGAAGGAATTGATAAAACATACATATATTATCCCATTACAAATGAAAGAAGAAGAAAAGAATAATATTATTGAAAGTTTTTTAAACAATTTATTTACACACACTCAAATTTCACTTAACTAAGATTAATAATTTCAAAATACTAATTCAAATAAAATAATAAAAAAAAACCTAATAGAAAAACTAATTAAAAAAAAGTTGTAATAATAAAACAAATAAGATTCTAAAAATATATTTATGGTGTGTCGGACTGTATTGTATTAATTACAGTTTGTGGCATATTATAAAATGAATCAAAGTAGTAATGAATTAATAAAATTATGTAACGTGATATTATTACTCATTGAGTATTAAACAATATCACCCACTAACTAAATCATTATAGCGAGAATGATCATATCTGTTTCATGAACCTTTTTCCTATAATTAAAATTAGTGACAAGGGAAATGATTGTAAAGTGGCGCACTTTGACCAGTAACTTGAACCAATCTTCTTCGTCCGTCGCGCATGGGTGCAGACTGCAGTTAGTGCGCCGGAGACGAGAATATATCTGTTATTTGTCCAACGCAATCTAGTCTACAGTACGCGAAGAAACAACCAAATAAATATATGGATATAATTAATTTTGGTAACTTTCCATGTAATATTTTCTTCTGGTTCTACTAATATTTGAAATGCATACTTTTCAATTAATCATTGTGAGCATTCGAGCATGAAGCACGAAAGAGACATCGGACTATGTCAAGAATTGGATTTATTTCGGATGATATATATATATATATTTGGGCCGTACTATAACTGTGTTTTGACTTTTGAACATTCAGTCCCATATAAATTAAACTTTCATTTAAATAAATATAAATATGTGTTGGTGATTAAGAGTAAATTCTAAAAGAATCTTTAAAAATTTAGTCAAGCTTAGAATAGGAGCGAATTCTAAACCAAATTTCTTCCCCCAACATCTCTTTTGTCCGAATCGCACCAACCAAAAGTTATTAGGAACTCAATTACTATTGACCCGAAAAGTTTTTATGATCATACGCTTTTCTTTCTTTCTTTTTTTTTTTTAAAAAAAATTATAATTTTTATTTCGTAATTTACTAGTTTGTTTATGTATAACACTGTAGAGTAGTGTGCTCTGTTTGAAAAAAAAAAATAGCACGTAATAGAAATTTATTTTGAATATACCCCGCTATTTAAAAATCAAATTATTATATTTGTTGATCGAAAAATATTATTTTTTTGGTCAATAAATTTTAAATTTGTTTGTTGGTTGAAATCGACACTTGAGCATCATCCTAATTGGATTTGCTTGCATGAGCTTAGATCTTTTTTTCGTCATCAGTTATGACAGAACTTGCAAAACACTAACACAAATATTGTGATGATCTTGTTAAGGTGAATTCCGGCGAAGACTCTTCGATGCTTGAGTTAGAAAGAATTTTTGTAGGGGAAACTAGTAAGAAAGAAAGTAAAAATGTATTTAGAATAAAGGGAGAAAAATCTTTCTTTTTTCTGTGTGTTAGTTCTTCTGCTATTTGGGCATCTTTTAGGGTATTAGCTGGGTATTTTTTCATCATCCCACTTTTCTGTGTCCTCCCCTCCCCTTTTTTTATAGTACTGATTTTCAGAAAATTTTTTAGGCATTCTCCTTGTACTGTGTTTTTGTCATACGATTCCCTTCACTGCCATAAATTTTAACTTTAAATAATGAATAGACAGGGTAGCATTTGTACTTACCATGAATGGCCGACCGAGGAGGATCCTTTACGAAAAAGGCTGATTGACCACTACGAATTTGGTTATAATGATTTTCTCGTAGGGCTTCTATCCTATAGTGAGGGTTTTTTCTATGTGCAGGTTTTTTATTTTCAACTCATCCAATGTTTCTTTAAAGATTATGTCAATTGAGCTACTCGAATCGATAAATACCCTGTTTATCTTTTTCTCAGCCACCATGACGGGACCCCCCAGAACCCTTTATTGTAGATTTTGGTGGACTCTACTTGACATCTCAACAGAAGTTCCTCAGAGTCTAATTATCAAAACTAGAAAATTTTACGAGGCTAACTTTTTTTAATTCTTGTTATTATTAACTAAATTCTAGAATACTAGTGAGGATATTTTATTATTTATTTTAAAAAAACGAATAGAGTTTTCTCTATTTTTCTGAAAACTTAAAAATACAAAATCTGCAATGAAAATCATACTTCTATTTTAAATAGTTTTATCAATTTTCAAATAGGACCTCCAATCCTTCCAGAATCATATCCCAACTCAATACAACAATTTCTTTTCCAACCACAAAAAAATTAATTTATAACAAAATTAACATACTAAAGGAAAGTGACTACTATCACTATATTACAGAAACCATTTCTCATTTGTTCAAAATATATTTACAAGATGCACAAAGTCTATAATTACTATGCAGAAAACCAAAAGGTGCTACTCAACACAATTACATTTATAAAATGATCTTCTGACTTAGCCCACTAATCTGTTGTAAGAGAACCAGCAACCTGCGTACTGAAGTCTGTACCTGAAAAGGGTTTAAGAAAACATGAAACATAGAAATAGTGAGCTAAAGAAGTTCAATGAGTGTTTTTAAAATTTTCAGTAAAAATAAGATTCTGTATAAATATTAAATTTTAAAAAATTGCCTAAAACACGCTTCTCGAACTATTATAAAACTGTAAAACAGTTTCTAAACGTCATATACTGATAAAATCATGTCGAGCATTTTTTTAAAAGTAATTTTTGTAAATAATTACCAAAATCTGTAAAACATAGTTACTAAACACTGTAAATAGTTGCCAAAATCTGCAAAACATAGTTACTAACATTGTATATTTAAATACACTGTATTGTGTTCAGTAACTCAAAAATTGCTAAAGCTCTCGTTCGGCCATTTTCTTTCTAAACTGCACCAAATGGTAACTCTAAAGCTCTATACTCACGCAGCGACTAAGCTAGCACCATACAACATGAGTAGATCACAGGGCGTCTAAACTAGCAACACCTACTGTGTCATCTAAAGACATCTCACTGACTATGCAACGAAATTCTACATCGCCTATATATAGTGAGACAATACCCCGTATACATAGAGCGACTCACTTGACTCAACAATCTGACTTCCCAAAGTTAGTGACACTCTTCCCCCAATACTTTCCCATGCATACTAGATATACCGGCTGAGTCTTAAACTATTACCACACTATAAATCTGAGGGTACCAATGGCCTTTGAAAACTAATAACTTTAAAATTGTTTCTCAAAATTGAGCAAAAAGATTCATAATTATAACAGTATACGAAAATTGTAAATCATACTTATACATTTAAGATCACATAAAATCAACTATGCTGAAACATATTAAACAAAAGATAAACAATTGCAGATTTTTACTCACAAATGTTTCAAGCTCAATTCTTTTCTAGAAATTTCTCTTCTTTTACCACTCTCGGTTTCCTTCATCTACAAGCCACATTTGACATTTAAAACATTTACTAATACTAAAATTACACTTAAACTAATAAGCGCCCTAATTGGCTTACAATGCCCAGATGGACTTCACTTTTCATTTTTCATTTTCATAGTCATTCAATCTTATTTAATTCATTATCCAAAGCCATAAAATTATTTAACACTCTATAAATTCGGTTGGACATAATTGCCCTTCATCTTACCAAGAATGGACAATTATGTCCACTTTGCTTCATTTTTGATCTTCCATCATCCATATTACATCCAATTGACACAAAGAATCATTTATACACAATAATTGAACCAAAACATAACTCAAACCCTAAAATCCCTAAAGTGGCCGAAATCACCCTTCTCACCCAACACGTTTCTTTTCTCAATTTATTGTTCTAATAGAATTTAATTCATGTCAATTTGATTTTAATGCCCTAATAACATTCAATTAGAAGAATTTTTGCATAATTCAAAAATCACTTTTCAAATTAGGATTTCTTACCTCATTTCTTTGGGTTTTCACTAGTGTAAACTTCAATTGATCTTAGGAACTTGTATTTGACTTGATTTTAGTTTGATAGTGCATGAAAAATCATGATATAGCCTTGAAATTTTTTACTGTTGAAGCTCTCATTCTCTTGGCCGAACTCTTCCTCCCTTGTTCTCAAATGTTTTGCTTTTCATTTAATGTCAAATTTTTAAATACTTCTTCCTTTTTATAGTGCTATTTCAAAAGTCTAATTTTTCATTCAACTAACTCTAAATTTCAAAAATGTCATTGGTTAAAAATGGGAGTATTTAATTGGTTAAAAATGTTTAGTTCATTTGAATTTTCTAACTATTTAGTTAGAAAAGCCAAATGAACTAAACTAGGCTTCCAATTTGGTAGTCCATCAACTTGTCTCTAATTGGTCTATTTTCTAACACATGAATTGTGTTTTTAAACAAAATTTTGTTTTATGCATAACACTTATATGGAAATCTATGTGTTAAATTAAAATTTTCTTTTTCAAGCCAATAGAAAAAATTTCAAAAATATTCCATGACCGTCCGACTCCTCAATCGACTGTGAAATTATTAATTTAGCTCTAATACCTCTCATGTGCACTATAAAAAAAATATTTCTAATAGGGTTGAAATTGGGTAACCCTACGGTTTCTTTATCGTTTTATACTGAAATCTAGTTATCTACACTATTACTAGGGATCAGATATTACACACTAGCACTTCTATCACAAGTGCGTTATCATGGGGGTAACTGACTCATTGTGCATACTCTTCTGTGAACATGATTGGTACCTCCTGTTGCAACCTAGGTTTCCTGGCCAGAGGAGCGTTACACATAACTTGATGTGTTACTATTGAGCACTTGGAGTACTTTTTCACTACTTATTTGATTCTTCTACCAATGTGGGTCTACTAGAAATAATTGTGATAGGGTTGGGATTCGATCTACTGGGCTGGTCAGTGAATGTGAGTTGTCGGTCAGCTTGAAATTCTTCAAGGTACCTATTCCTTATAAGGACGTTTACTTGCTTCCTCAACTTGGAGTATTCCACTGAAGTATATCCTGGCCCCCTATGCATGTCGCACCACTTCTTCAAATCTTCTCGCCACTCTACTCCATTTTCATTGAAATTCTGTGCAGTAGACCTCGATTCTGGATTGCTTCGTAGATATCTTCAAGTGGCACGACCATGGGAAGAAAATTATCAACACGAGTAAACCTTCCCTCTCCGATTAGGCGTTTATTATGGCCTCTCAGGCTTCGAGACTACTTAGGAGAGTCATTCGGATGAAACCTATTTGGCCTATGATCTCTCTAATTTTTTGGCCTATTGTTTGGCATATTATTTCTTCAATTGTTCGGTAGATTACACAAGTTTGTGAAATTTCTCCTTTACGGAGGACAATATTCATCGTTTGCCCTTTGATATTTCTATGAAAGGGGTGAGGATCCTTCTCTTCCCCTATATCTGATATCTTCTCTAGGCCTGGCATGTCCTCTGGCCAATTCGGCAAGGGATCTCTTGACCTCCTCGCCTTATTCTATTGATATATACTTTGGCACCTTGTTATACGTTGTCGCGTAATTTACAACGCTACTTTTTGCCTGATAATACTAGAATTTATTCAGCCTTAGCCATGACTTGAGGGCGTCCAAGGCGATAGGCTGGTCAAAAGCCCCCAGGGTTATTACCTTCTTATGAAATCTGTAGATGAAATTCCTGAAACCCTCACCTTTACCCTGTCTAACCCACTTTAGTTGCTCCGGGTCTTTAGCTGCCTCACACAAACCTTGAAAGTGTTTTGCAAACTACTCAGTTAGCTCTGATAGGAGGTGATACTACGTTGCTTTAAGCCTCTATACCAGAGTAAAGCAGGTCCTTCTAAACTCATGTTAAAGATCCTGTACATTTGGTTCTGCCTTAGCCCTGCAATTAATAACAGATCGGTAATTTAATCGATGTAGTGGTTGAGGTCAGTGACACCCCTGTAAGTGAGAAAGTTTGGAAGTCTGAACCTGTTCAAGAGTTTTGCGTCTCTCAGCTTATCCATCTGGGGCAATCTCTTCTCCATTTTTGTCTTCTTTATAAGAGACTGATTTTTCTTCTCCTTCTCCTCCAAGAGGCTCTTCAGCTTTCTTTCTAAATCGCAGACCTTACTCTCTAGGCCCGACTCACCCTATTGATACTATCATTGTTCAGTAGATGACTCTCTTCTTGTCACCTACTCAAAATCTCCCACCTGCGTCACTTTTTGCTCAGGGGGCGCTTGACTTAGCCTGGTTACTCCAACTAAGTCGTGTAAGGTCTATGACCTGTTTCCTCAGTATGTATGCTCCCGGATCTTCATTTGAGATTCTCTCCTATCACCGTTCCCTACTTCCCTTCTCTTACTTCTAATCAACTGAGCCATAAGCTGTCTCAGTTCTTCCATTTCTTACCTCAGGGTTCTCAGCTTTACCTGGATTTTGGGTGGCAACGAGCTTCTTATTTGATGAAGAGGCCTATTCCCGTGGCCTTCATTCATGTTTGGGTCTGGGCGTAGCTTTTCGGCAAAGCAATTTTTGCTAGTAGACAACTATTTTACCGTAGCAACTTCTCTTCTTGGATAAATTTTTTTGTTTCGATTCCCATAAACGATGCCAAAATTTATTGATGGAAAAAATAAGTTCTTCGAGCCAACGAGTTTTAAATTTGTTTATTGGAAAGAATCAGCACTTGGGTCTCATCCTGGTTAGGTTTGCTTGCGTGAGCTTGGATCTTCTTTTCATCGTTAGCTATGACAGAACCTGTAAACGCTAACACAACTATTATGATAGTCTCGCTGGGGTGGTTTCCGGTGAAGACTCTCCGATGCTTAAGTCAAAAAGAATTCGTGGGGGAGATTGGTAAGAAATGAAGTAAAAATTAGTTTGCAATGAAGGGAGGAAAACCTTTCTTTTTCTATATATTTGTTCTTATGTTATTTGGGCTTCTTTTAGGGTATTAGCTAGCCATTTTTTCATTATCCCCTTCTTCTGTGTCCTTCCCCCTCTTTATATTACTGATCCTCAGAGGACTTTTTGAGCATTCTCTTTCTACTGTGTTTTTGTCATACGCTAAGTATCCTTCTGTAGATCTTCTAACATACTTCTGACTCTACTCATACTGTATTTTTGTCATACGCTAAATATCCTTTTACAGATATTCTTCTGACATACCTCTACTACATGCCAGATATCTTTCTAACATCCGTTTAAGCATCTTTTTGGCATATTCCTTATGCTTGTCTTCACCGATGGATTTGCTTAAATGTGAGGTTAAGCTTAATTTGTTTGGGGGCGGTCCTGGTAGTCTTTTCCTATTCGACTCGGCCCGGTCCAGAGCTATCCCAAAGAGTTGGTCTTCTGGTAACTTTACTAACTATACCTAGTCAGCCCGTCTGTCATAGATCTGACTCTATTTCCTTGTTGATCTGCAGGTGCCGAGATGAATCGATCTAGTTAGTGTGTAAAAGGTGGTCTTAGTCATATCTTGGCCGGTTCTACCGAGAAGATGCTTTAGGTCGCTAACTAGGTTTTCTGAATCTGAGTAGGTTCTGTACTGTCTAGTCTTGTTAGGACCTAGCTCGATGGCTATCACTATGAGCCTACTTACGGGATAGATTGTCAAAGAGTGGTGGACTTTGGGAAGGGCTGTCCCACAGAGAGACATCTGGCTAAGCCTTTGAGGTTCGACTTCTTCTTGGGCCTAGAAGCCTTAGGCTTATAGGTGATTTTCTGGGAAAAATAATATTAATATATAAATTAAATTCTTTATTATGTTGTAAGTGAAGATTGACCTCTTAACTCTTTTATACTAACTTAAAAAATTTTAAAAATACTAATAATATTGTATTAAACTAAACTTGTTTAGAAAATACATAAATTACATTATTTGAGTAAAATTAAGAAATTTTTAAATTTGTAGTTTTCTTATAGAATTTTACCTTATTAAAGATAAAATCTAAATTGTACAAAGATAATGAAGACAAGTTCAACAAGGAGTTGGATATTACTCACTATATAAAGAGGCTAAAGGATCGATAAAAAAAATAATAAGAGAGAGATTATACGAAGAGTCATAGAGAAAATATTTTAGAGTGAACTGCATTAAATTTCTCATCCATGGACGTAACCTAAATTAGAGTGAACCGTAATAAATTTATTGTGTTCTTTGTGTGATTTATTAATCTTGGTGTTTGATATGCTTCTACAATTCTATTATATTTTCTAAATAAATTATAAGAGCTAAAATACTAATAAATAAAGACCATATAATATATGTAAGAATATGATGTAATTAAAAGATAAGATAAAATAAAATAATTTAAAAAAGAAAAAAGAAAAAAGAAAAACAACCATCATCTCACTAGTTATTTTTCTATATTTAAGTTATTCTTCTTACTTTTTCGAAATTATCCAAAATCTCTCTACTAATAAAAAATTATGTTAAATAGTTAATATTTTGTACTTTGAAAATCTTATCATTGCTAAACAAAATAATTATTTTAATTAATTTAAATCATAGATGATAAATATTAATTGTGCAATCAAATTAATTTATTTATTATTCTCTCATGCTTAAGTTATTATTTTAATTTATTATAATATTTATTATATTATATTTATTATTTATTAGTAAAGATAAAATTATTAAGTTATATAAAGAATAACTATTTTACAACATTATTTTAACGACAAAGAGATTTGAGGTAGTATAAAAAAAGTGTAAAGGAATAATGGATATCTATATAGGGGTGACAAAATTTTTTACAAGGTTGAAATTTTATGGGGATCCGTTTCAAATAAGGAGTAATTTAGGTTGCATTTTAAGTATTTTTAGAGATGGGGTGAGTTTGGGTACGATAAGTCAAATTTGAATTAAATTCGGATTGAGTTTGGGAATAAGTTAATATTTCAAAACCCGCTCTAAATACTCGATTTAAAAATAAAATTAAAAAAACTTAGTGTAGGAAAAAAATTATTTATTTATATCAAAATTAACTACGTGCTAAATCTAGAGGTATAAAATTTACTTACATTATATTTTTAAAATTTTTGTTCCTTATTCATATTTTTTATTTTCAATTCTTTTAATTATTTATTTTAATTATATTTAATATTAAACACTTGCTTTTAATTTGGAGTGAACTCATTTATAAGAAAAAAAAGATAAAGATGAATAAATAAAAGAGGTAAATTATTTTATTATCATTCTTATTGTCTTAGTCATCACCCATCTAAGTCAAAATTTCTTTTACTTTGTGTTATAGGTTTACGAAGAATCTTACTAGAGACTTGATATTTGGATTACAAATGAAATATGATGATTTAGATGCCAAAGTTTAATAGAAACCATTAATTTTTATAATTTTTGAATTTAAATTTATGTTATTAATTTTAAAAATTAGTAGTAAAGACTCAATGTAACTTATATTTTCAAATGATGTTTACAAAATATTTTTGGTATATTATAATTATATGGGGTAAAAGAATATTTCAAAAAATTAAATCGATACAAATAAAAAATTATTTAAGAAATTTAGAAAAATATTTGGGTATGGGGTACCCATAAGGATCCCCATCCTCATTTGGAGATCTCCAACCCTAAATTTGAATTATATATATTAGGTATAAAAATTTTTACACTAATCAAATATAGGGATGGAGATTGTAATCTCGACCCCAACCCGCCCCATTATCACCTATATATATATATATATAAAGTTAGAGGGGTTATGATCATTTTATAAATATATATAAATTGAATATCTTAAATTAAAATTCAATGTTATAATTGCATTAATTAAATATGTAATACCCAAGTTAAGCTTTTGTATTAATGAATTGAATATCGTAAATTAAAAGTCAGTATTATAATTGTATTAATTAAATGTGTAACCTCAAAATTAGGCTATTGTATAACGAATTGAGTATTGTAAATTATATTTAATGATACAATTGTATTAATTAAATGTGTAAGCCTAAAATTGAGCTTTTTATTAATAAATTTAATATCATAAATTAAAATTAAATATTGTAATTATATAAATTAAATACGTAATACCCACATTAGGCTTTTGTATTAATTTTTGACAGTTGCAACCTAACTTTGTTAACTGCGAATTTTGACTAATTGAGATAGGAATGCTTGTCAAATAAAACTTTGCAAGATTTTGAATATGATCCCCAAAAAGTGTAGTATTAAGAATGATGATGATAATTGTCGAGAAAATATTTGTACGTGATAAGTGTTGAGTATTATTTTAATTTAAGTATATATTTAAAATCAAATATTTATACGTGAAAAATATTGATTGTACAATCAAATTAATTAATTTATTATTGTCTCAAGTTTGAGTTATTATTTTAATTTATTATAATATTTAATTTATTATTTATTATTAAAAATAAATTATTAAAATAAATGAACAATAGTTATTTTACAGAATTATTTTAACAATAGAGAGATTGAGGTAGTATAAAAAAAATTCAAGGGAATAATGGGCATATATATAAATAAAAAAACGTTAGAGGGGCGATGATCATTTTCTACACATAAATTTAATATCCTAAATTAAAATTTTATTGTTGATCTAAAAAAATAGTTTCTCTGACTAACGAGCTTTAAATTTGTTTGTAAGCAGGAAAGAAATTTAGATCTCGTCTTGATGAGAGTGACTAGCACGGGCTAGGATTTTCTTTTTGCTACTAACTATGAAAAACCTGCAAAAACATAGACATAAGCTCAATGACAATGTCGCCAAGTTGGGTTCCGACGAAGACACTCTAATGCTTCAATCAAAAAATGGCCTTTCTGTTTTAACAGAAGGCTGGTAAGAAACAGAATGAAAAGAGAAAGTGTTTCGAGGGAAAGGGAAGGAACCTCTTTCTTTTTTTGGGCGATTTCTTTTTTTTTTTTCTCTTTTCTTCTAGGCATTATTCTCCTCAATATCTTCCTTTTTTCTTCTTAAGTGCTGGTCTTTCGAGGACCATTTTGGGTTTTTCATCCTTACTGTGCTTCTGATTCGCGCTGAATATCCTCATGTTGTACGTCTTACACACGCCAAATATCCTTCTGCTGTGTCTGACACACACTGAATATCTTTTTGCAAATCTCCTGACCCCGCTTCTGCTGCATGTCAGGTACCCTTCTAATGTGTTAAGCATATTCTTTAGGTTTGTCTTCGTTGGTGGCTTTGGTTAAGTGTGAGGCTAGATTCAAGTGGCTCGGGTCAGATTTCTGGCCGCTTCTCCTCCATCGGCTCAGTCGTGACTTGAGATCTTAAGAGCGGGCTTTCTATTGATTGCGCTGACTGTACTTGTTTGGCCTATCCAGCAGATAGTTAACCTGATTTCTTCGTTAATTGCGTAGGCATTGGGACGAACTAATCTGATTAGTACGTAGGCGGGAACCGTGGTTGTATCCAAGTTGACCTGGGCGAACAAGTGTGTTCGAGTTGTTTCTTCGATGTCTAACTTTATCGAGATCAAGCCTGTTGGCTACTACCCTAGGCTTATTTTTAGATTGAACTCACTCCTCAAGCAATGATAGTCCTCGATGAGAGCTATTCTTGAAAGAAACATCTGGCTGAGTCCTCGGAGGTTGACTTTTGTTAGGTTTAGAGGACTTAGGCCCAAAAGGAGAATTTTTCGAGGAAGGGGGGCGGGGGACATTTATATTACAATTATATTAATTAAATATATAAAGCCTAAATTAAGCTTTTGCATAAATGAATTTAATATCATTAATTAAAAGTTAATGTTGTAATTGTATTAATTAAATGTGTAACTCAAAATTAGGTTTTTGTGTAATAAATTGAATATTATAAATTAAAATTTAATATGCAATTATATTAATCAAATATGTAACTCCAAATTTGAACAGTTGTATTAATAAATTTAATATTATAAATTAAAATTCAATATTACAATTGTATAAATTAAATGTGTAATGCCCACATTAGGCTTCTGTATTAATTTTTGACAAGTTGCAATCTAACTTCGTTAAATGTAAAATTTGACTAATTGAGATAGGAATGCTTGTCGAATAGAGCTTTGTGAGATTTTGAATATGAACCCAAAAAAGTATGGTCTCCAGAACGATGATGATAATTTAATTGTCAAAGAAAATATTTATAAATGATAAGTGTTAAGTTATTATTTTAATTCTTTTATATATCTAAAACAAAATATTTATAAATGAAAAATTTTGATTGTACAATCAAATTAATTAATTTATTATTGTCTCAAACTTGAGTTATTATTTTATTTTATTATTGTTAATTTGAAGAAGTAGTTCTTTTGACCAACAAACTTTAAATTTGTTGAAAGAGGAATCGAACTTTGAGCTTCGTCTGTAGAGGATCAGTGAATACAGGCTTAGATTCCTTATTTTTCGCGAATTATAGAGAGGAGCCCGCAATAACAACACATACACAAGCTCAAAGATGATCTCGTCGGGGTGAGTTTCGATAAATATACTTCGATACTTAAGTCAGAAAATGAGATTTTTATTCTCCCGATATATAAAATATTTTATGACAAGTTAAGGAGTAAATTCATCTCTCACACCGCCCGGGGGGGGTTTACCTTTTTTCTTTCTCTCTTTATCTTTTTGGGAAATTTTTCATCATTATCCTCCGTGTTTCTCCGTTCTTACTCATGTCAAATGTCACTTTTAATGTGTCAAGTATATTCTTTAGGTTTGTTTTTATTAGCGTTTTTGGTTCAAGTGAGGCTTATTTTGGTCAACTCAGATCGGTACCTACTCGGTCGTAGTTGCGGTAGGGTCAACTTATGTCGAATAAGTTTCATCATCAGTCGATCAAATTCCCCACATCCGAACCGGTTTTGTTGTTTTCATAAATTTAGGCCCATTGGCCATCGTTCTTGGATCTGTCTTGAATTTTACCTTTTAGACCCTTGGGCCTGACGGAGAGAGAGAGAGAGAGAGAGAGAGAGAGAGAGAGAGAGAGAGAGAGGGGGGGGGGGGAGGGGCGCATTATTTATAACTAAAGATAAAATTATTAAAGTACATAAATAATGTATGTATCATTAATTAAAATTTTACAAGATTTTTTAACAATATAGAGATTTAAGGTAGTATAAAAATTGTCAAATGGATAATATATATATATATATATATATATATAAAGTTAGAGGGCTGATGATCATTTTCTACACATAAATTGAATTAAATATGTAACACCTAACTTGAAATTTAATATTACAATTATATTAATTAAATATGTAACACCTTACGCTTTTTTATTAATAAATTGAATATCATTAATTAAAAGTCAATGTTATAATTGTATTAATTAAATGTGTAACCTCAAAATTAGGGTTTTGTGTAATGAACAGAACATTGTAAATTAAAATTTAATGTGCAAATGTATTAATTAAATATGTAACCCCATATTTAACCTGCTGTATTAATGAATTTAATGTCATAAATTAAAATTTAATATTACGTTTGTATAAATTAAATGTGTAACACCCACATAAGACTTTTGTATTAGGGTAAAGAATATTTTTATCTCACGAGTTTGACTTAATTCTCAATTTTATCTCACAAATTTTAAAAAATTTAATTTTGTTCTAATTTTTTAGTGAGATTCCGTTAATTTTAACACTAAAAAAAGACAAAATAATCACTCTACACAAAACTTTAAAATG
Source organism: Ailanthus altissimus (assembly GCA_946807835.1). Taxonomy (NCBI): domain Eukaryota; kingdom Viridiplantae; phylum Streptophyta; class Magnoliopsida; order Sapindales; family Simaroubaceae; genus Ailanthus; species Ailanthus altissimus. The sequence continues at coordinate 15,018,026 of OX327691.1, forward strand.
GGCTGACACAAAATATTTACGTGTCAACCACTGATTAGTCACTTAAATAATAAAATAAATAAAAATAAAATAATTAAAAAGAGAGCAGTCATCACCGTTGTCAGTTGCCAACTGGCCATCAGTGAACAATTATAATTATACTCAAAATTAATATTATTGGACTTAAAATTTTGTGATCTACGCAATGATATGATTTTTTTTTTGTCAACGGAGTGCTGTAAATATGCCAATAGTGAAAAAATAAAATATTGTGGGAGGCGGCAGCCACCGCCGTTCGATGGCGAACAGTGGTGGTAGTCGCCAACCACCACGGGCCGGTGGTCGCTCATTGAACGATGGGCCGGTGGCCTGCACCGCCCTGTCGTTTGATGCGCGACTGGTGGTTGGGGGTGTTAACGGTGATCACCACAGTTCGCCGTCGAAATTGGTGGGGGGGGGGGGGTGCACGCCACCGCCCCGCCGTTCAACGGTGGTTGCCACCCTCCCTCTATTTTCGATCTATTTTTTGGCCACCTTCTTATTTTTTTTTTTGGATAAAAATGATTCTACCATTGTGTAAATATAAAAAAATAGAATTCAATGACATAAATTTTGCTTATTTTCGTTACCGAAATTCGGTAATTGATGATGACCGGCGACGGCAGTCGTCGATTTTGGTGATTCAATTTTATTTATTTTAATATTTTTTAATTATAAAATAAAATATAAATAAATATTAAATTTTAAACCTATTAAAACGTGTACGTGTTTTTTTATTTTTAATAGCCTATTAATGATTAACGCGTGTATATTATATAATGTACTTATATAATTATTTTTAATTAACATAATAACTGAGAGTAAATTTATCAATGTACTATCAAAATTTTTTTTTAATTAAATTTAATAAAATTTTATTAACAAATTAGGATAAAATTAAATTTTTTAAAACTTGTAAGATAAAATTAAAAATTAAATCAAACTCATGAAATAAAAATATTTTATTTTTTTTAAATTAATTTTTGACAAATTGCAACATAACTTTGTTAACTCACAAACTTCGGCTAATTGAGATAGGAATGCTTTTAGACCATAGATTTGCGAGATTTTGAATATGACCCTAAAAGAGTCTAGGCTTAAGAATGGTGATGATGGTGCAGTTGTCAAAGAAAATGTCCTAGTGAACTTTTATTCACCTCCCCTTTGTTTTATTAGGCTATCACTCTCAAATTCAGGTTTTTGGGGACATCCTCTCCGTATTCTTCTTTGCGGGCTAACTCTTTTCTCCTACTTTAGCCCACCTCGACAAACTCCAATTCCAAACCTGAGCCCCTTGCTCATGAGTCATGCCCCTGAATACCTAATGGCAGATTTATATCACCTGCTGCAAATCTATCACTCAAATTAAATATAAAAAAATAACAATATATTTTTAAATTTATATTTTTATATTTAATAAATATATATTAATTTAATTTTTTATATTTTAATATATACTACGTTAGTCTTCACAGGTAATTTTTTATTATTAAATAATTAATATTTTATTACTTTTATTCTAATACCTTTAATGTAACACATGAATTTTGAAATAAAAAATAAATAAAATAATTTTTATTTTCCTACATTCTAATTTTTAACTTTTTCTTTCCATCCACCCCAATTTTTAAAATTAGATCATTAATGTATTAGAAATCATAACTTTTTATTGGATAGAACTAACTATTTAGATCTAGAAATTGCTAAAACTAACAGGATCTGAGCATCCCTTAGGTTGAAACCATTGAAGCTATAATCATGACATGAAAGTGGGTAGATTTTGCTATCTAAGCTCTTCGGCAGCTTCTACTTGTCATTTCTCCATCTATACGCTAGACAGTGATGTTGAGGATTTTTATTGGCCATTTTGCTCACATGTTATTGCAACAAGTTACCCGAAATTATTATTTAATTTAATAATATTTAATTATTCTGTTAACTTAAAATTTTTGTAAACTTCCGAGTTAACAGATTAAATTTATTTATTTATGAAAATGCTTTTTAAAAATAAAAAAAAGAGTAGGAGAAAGAAAATATAAAACAAGATATATAGTGATTCAACTAAATTCAAACTTACATTCATTTTATCGAGTTTTAAACTCACTCTAATGCACTATTTATTAAAGTGTTTACAAGAAGGTATCATGATTATTAAAAAGAGTAAAAAAAAAAAAATACATTGTATATAAAGAGAAAAGCTTTTGGGTAGAGAGCTAGTCCCTATTTAAAAAAGCCTCCTTTTATAGGTATAGTATGTGGATCTTCTTTAGACATGTCAATCCTCTCATAAATTCTATAATTAAAAGAATAATAATTCTTAATTTAAGAAATAATTGCTCATTAATAAATTCTTTGATTTTGAGGATAACATTTTTTTAATCTAAGGGATGTATTTATTCTCTATTTTGACTAAACTTCTTAAAAATGAGGGACCTCATTTTTAAACTTAGGGCTTGATCCAAAATTTAGGAGAGAACAAGAGTCCATCAATTTTTAATACTAACTTGTTAATTCTGAAAACTTTTAATCACGTTTGAGTCTTAACATTTTTAAACTTTTTGTTTCCGAATTCAATAGCAAGGGCTCGGATCATTGGTAGCTCAGGCTAGTGAAAGTACTTGGGGACATTTTGACGGTAACAACAGCTCAAGATCTTTAGTTTCCATGGCGGCATAAATAGAACATAGCTCTTGCTCGGGGTCCTCAATCACTTTTGAGTCTTAACAACAACACATGCTTTAGGCATAATACCACCTCGGACCCTTGAGGCTTTTGACAAATACCAACTCGAGTATAGAAGGCGGGCCAAAAAGGGATGTTGCCTGTCACGTTCACTCAGACTAAGTTAGTTTTCATATTGATAGCTATTGGTCTAAAATAAAATAAAAAATTCTGTTTATAAAAAAATAAACGCAGCGGAAATTAGATCGTATTGTTCATAATTACATGTATAGGGATAGAAGATTACCTCAATTCCTCGCTATGGCAAATCTTGAATTGACTTACTGCAATCTTTTCTACTATCCTCAATCTTCAAACTCAACGCATGTGAGCAAGTAAACATTTCTTAATCTTTAAAATCACTAATACCCAAATCTGAGTGAATAGTAATAACCAAATTCTTTTTTTACATAAGAATAAGTAAAAAGAATTTTCTGGTTATGGTTATTGTATTTTACTACTTCATACCTCCCATATATATAAACATCTCCCTTGGGTATTTAAAATTAGATTAGGATTAGAAAATTAGAGTTTGATTAGGATTTGAGCTAGCAGAGTGACTGCAAGACCCATGGAATTTCTAACTTCAACTTAAAAGGCCTAGTTCTTATTATCTCATAATACACAAATTTTTCTAAGTTAACCTCAGGCTATTCTACTAAAAGTCAACGACTGTACTCTAGTAACCCATGTTATTAAATAAAAGTCTATTTAATTAAAACTCCTTTTAATTAAATTAAACTTGGTATTTAAACCAATAACAACTATTGGCAGATCTAAGGCACATGTGGGTGTATGCATATGCAATTGTGTCTATTGCCTAACGCAGCGGAAACGTATAAATTTTGTAATAAATACAATATATTAATCACATTAATATATTAATAGGCTAGAGAACTCATCTCAACGTGTAATATTATACGTGTGTTTCCTCGGAGTTCGCATGGAGACCAACTCGTTTGCAGTTCTAGTCACTAATACGGTGGGCTTGATGAGCTAGAACAGCAGCTCCATTTTCAGTTTGGGATTAACTCTTAATCCCCAAAATGGCCGGGAGTATGTTTATATTATTTTCTCCAAAAGTATAAAAAATGGAGAGTTTGAAGCAATCCAGCATTGCTTCAGTTGGAAGCATAAAGAAAAATGAAACAATTTCATTTTTCCCTATTTCCTTTTTCTTTTTCCTTTTCTCTTCTTCTTCTTTTTCTCTTTTTCTCTCAATTTCTTTCTTTCTCTTGGCCGATTTTTGGCCAAATTCCTTCTCTCCCTCTCTTTTTCATTCTTTTTATATATATATATATAATATAATATAAATTTAATAAAATAATATATAATATAAAGAGAGAGATATTTGATTATTTAACAATGAAATAATCAAAATAAAAAATGACCATTTTTCTCCTCATAAATAGTTACCAAGTCTACCTTCTAGTGGGTCCCATCAAATTTCACACTTGGGTAAACTCAACTGAGGGTCCACAATACGCTACGTGTCATTATACAATTAGTAAATAATAATTATTAACTAATTGTTGTATTTAACACTTAAATACAGACACGCATGTATTCCCGTGGTTTTGCTGAATATTGCTGGATTAAACAATTTAATCTGGCACGCTGCCCTAGTGCACAACGAGTATACTCTATATCGCGGGACTCCCTAGGTCCTACACCTGATTCATCAAATTGAACTATTCTATGAGTCCGTGAGCAATGCCTCACGTACACGTCACGGATATACAAATCAGTGTGTTGAACTATGCAAGCTGAGGTTACAACGCATACGTATAGTCCTTTCGTCATGGTATCTTGGATGTGCGGGGATATAGATTATCACTGTTAAATCCTCAGTGCCCATCTATGTCTTATCTCCAGACTTGTATCTCACTGAACAATATGCGCAAACTCCTTTGCCATATTGTTCTACCCTGGCAGAACTCTTTCCCGGGATGATTGCTTGTGGCCACAAGACTTTCTGAGATACAGTCTCGAAGCATCTGGATATCAAACTCCATATGGGAGCTGATGTGTCACGCCCCAGACCCAAAATATTTGACACACGACATAACTTACACTCATTCAATAATGTGCACTCATAATTAATATTGCATAAAATTTCAAACTTAAATTAACCATAGGAATTCTTAGCAAGTTGCTAGTAAGTTCACCACAAAGTTTTACCCATGACCACACTTGGTGAAACATAAACTAAATACTAAAGTGTTTATTTAATAGGGATAAATTAAATATCTTAAATCACGTGTCCATAAATGAAACATTCATCGACCTAGCAACTTAGGGAATCCATGGGATAACAGAAGCATTGCCAAATTCGCTAAGTACATATATACCTTATTTACCTGAAATCACCATAAACTATAATGAGTATAAAACTCAGTAAGCATACTAGTTTTTCATGTACTAAAATACAAATACATATATATACACAATGCATATGTATGATATGCCGTGATAAATCAAAATCATAATCTCATCAAATCACATGTCAAGTAAGCGCTTATACATTCTTTCAAAATATATAATAGGAATACCATCACTCAACTACTATTTAGTAGGACTTTCATATCACATATCACATAATAAGCCAAATGTCACTCATAGGTGACATACCGTATGAGAGGAATAACACAAGTGAGGTTTAAATTACACATATATAATGCTCATGCCTGAAGGTAAGAGCCAAACCCTCACCTTGATCATCAGTGAGTCCTCTCACATGCACCAATACGCCACCACACGAATATAATGACTCACTCTTCTTTTAGGTACCAATAGGATCCTCCCTACATACAGAACATATAATATATACCAATCCTGAAGGAAAGGCCACACATAAAGGCTACACAAATCATATAAGGTGCTAAGTAAATAGTGAGTTCAAGCATCCTCAAAACACAAAACGTATCTCATGGACATTTTTCACTTCAAAAGCTTTCTTTGTTAAACACATTTTATTTTGAAAGCTCACTTTCAAAAACACATATATGTCATGTATGTCCATGCTTACATTCATAAATACATGTCATTTTGAAAGCTCACTTTCAAAAACACATATATGTCATGTATGTCCATGCTTACATTCATAAACACATCTTTTTCACATTTCATATCAAAATATACTTTGGCATAACATAAACATATTTCTAAAAAAATATATAAAATCATACATAGTCAATTACTATGCTTATTGTGATTTCAGTAAAAGTCTAGTATACTTAGCTCTTAGCACTTTCGGCTATAAGGCTTAAATCTCCTTAACCTATCAATTGAGATTAATCCTTTTATGAGCCTCAACATTCATACAAAATACTTTAAATAGCTTAAGAAATTACACATCGTGCACTTATCACATCGAATTGGTTTAATTACTTGGTTTCTCAAAACCTGTCATTCTGACCACTTACACTTAACAAAATTTTCATATACATCAAATAATGTCTAATTACTCCAAAATCAGAATATATCATTCTTGACTCAGATATACTTCTTATATATGAATATTATATCATAATTCCTACACAATCCATTCCATAAATATCATCGAATCAAAACTACTAACCTGATAGGATCAAGATATTTATTGAACAATATTCAATCTCCTAATTTTATAAATTCATGTACTAACTCAAAAATTATAAAACTATCACAGAATTACTCTTAACACATATTGCAATCCATGATAAATATTTTACTTCAAAATCACTACCAAAAGTATTTTAAAACTATTTTATTCTATAGCTTTAAAAATCTATTAATCAAATACTGCAATGAGCTGACACTCTTTAGAAAATCATAACAATTTAACCACATTGATCTAAATTCTTAATTTTGAATATATCATATTAGACATATAAATTTATTATATTACAGAAATGTGTAATTTTTAAAGATCATTCAGCAGATCAAAAATTATTTGTCACTATATCATACTGTTAACATAGAAAATTTCTAGAATTTCAGGATCATATTGGTAAATTCACTATAAATTCAATTTCTAGAATTTTCAATAGATTCAAAGTCTCAAATGATTCTATACATGTCTAGTTTTATATAGTCAAAATTAAAAACCAGAATCGAATCACAACAATTTATAAAATTCCTGGATCAAGAAACTATCAAGTAGAAATTCTGTAATTCATCATGATTTATCAAGGTATCTACATAGATCATCATCAATTCTCACAATATCTTGCGAAATACACATCAAATCCTCAATTGTACATATTTTTAGAAATCAACACTTAAAGGAATTAACTAATTTAACATCAAGAAACTGAGAAATGGTTATAATATACCTCTTAAAGTTTAAATTCTAACTTTCTTCTTCTTTTTCTTCTTCTCTTTCTCTCCCCTTTATTTCTCTCTTTTCTCACTCTAAAAGAGGTAGCTCGACCAAAATGAATGAATTAGGGTTTCAAATGTGTATTTTTATACTAAGAGGCTAATTTTTAATATTTATGAATTAGCCCTCAAAACTTTTAAAGTATTACAATTTGGTCTCTAAAATGAATCTAAAGTCTTGCAAATAAACCCAATACTAATAGTATGTCCTTATCCTATACAAACACTACTAATAATAATACATAAATCAAGTATTGCCCACATACAAATAAAATATGTATATTTATATATATATATAAATATTTATTTTTACCGGTTGTGGATAAGTGGCTACTACATGATGGATCCCATATTTGTACGCACCAGAATCCATAAGCATCGGACCATACTCAGCGACACCCAACGGTTACACCATGAAAGGTCTATGACATACATGGAACCAAAGTATGGTGGATCACTTACAAGCCCACTGTGGCACTCAGGTTAAAGGACCACATTTACTACCCAACTCGAGAGGACCCTTCATTGAAGACTTACATTGAATGTCTATCGGAGGCCCTCATGAGTGTGTCCCATATCTAGTCCTAACTGGATACCCATATGTCAATACGAGCTCCAGGCTCACAGTTGACTAAGAACGACCATCTATATCTTATAGGTGCGACATGTGCTGATCTATATATAAAGGTATCTACCGACAGACCCGCATCGGCAGAAATAGATCAGGGACAATTATTTGAGAATATACTCGCAACTTGCATTTCTTGGCACCTGATTGTAACTCTTGCAACTATGCAATTACCAATATATTCCCAAGTCTATATTCCATTACAGACAAGGTTATAACTCATAGATTTATTGAGTATTATAACCGGCTAACACTTAGCTGTGCTAACATTTAGCAATTATATCTCTCAGCGTGGCTAACCATGAGCCCTTATCTAAACTTCTTTAGATTTGATCTGAACTCCTTCAGATCTACAATATCTGCAATGTTACATGCATAATACCATATGAATGGGTATTAGCGATTTAATGATAATGTACTCTTGTATAAATACACAAGTATATATATATTCAGGGATGGCATGTAAGCACTGACCCTAACAATAACCACTTAATTGATCCTTTAATTGATGTCCATAATTAAAGTTAGGTTATGAAAAAAATGTCTTGCCTCTTTAATTACTTATTTGCCCCCTAAGTCACTGAATGCTCTAATGATCACTTTTAATATGTCTATATTTGTAAATAAATTTACAAATAAATATTATTATTTAATAAATAATTTATTGAATAAACTGTGGCCACAGATTTTAATGATAAAGTACTGCAAACAGCTTAGGTGAACATTAATTATTAGATTCCATCTTGCAAATATATGTTCCTATGACCTATGAAATTATATGTTCAAACTATCGAGCTTTTGACCGTTTATATGGATCTCACTCCGTGATAACTCAAAAGATACAATGCATGAATGTAAGTTCATTGCCTGCTTAGGATTAAGATCAATCAAGCTTATTAAAGCTTTTGTGAGTTAAGATCTACAACATTTAGTTAACCAGATTAAAATTCACAGTAGTTCCGTTCAATGTAACATATACACTAGTTTTTCTACTTAAAGTCTCTACTTCGATGATCAAGGTAAATCATTCACTATAAGAAGCAGAAAAACTACAACCTTACATAATGAAATACCCTTTTCATTAATGGTTGTTAATATGATTTAATTTATAAAGAACTTGTGATCTATATGTTGGGATTTGTGCTTACGTGCCATCCCTTTTATGTATAAATATTTGCTTTATGTTTATACATTTATGATTTCAATATATCACTAATTATTTTATTTATAAATATAGTAAGATGCTTGTAACGTTTTAGATATTGTATGATCTGAAAGAGTTCAGATCTGATCTAAAGGAGTTTAGATCAGAACTAAGAGTCAGTAAAATCTAAAGAGTTAGAGCCTTGTTTGAAATGGGACAAAGACCTAAGAATATATTAATAATGACATAGTTGCAATGGGTTGCAAATGGTCCTAGGAAATATTGTTATGCAAATATGTTCTTAAATTTAATGTTCCTGATCTACCTTCACTAATGTAGGTCTGTTAGTGAAGATCTTAATATATATATAGATCAGTGTATGTCTATATCTGGATAGTCCAGATGGTTAGTCTTAGCAGACCATGAGTTTAGTGGAAACTCGTATAGAGATACAAGTATTTAGTAAGGACTGAATATTGAACAGACTCACAAAGATCTCCAATGGACATCCCATAAAGCCGTCAATGAAGGATTTTTTAAGTTGAGTAGTATTCGTGGTCCTTAGACCTGAGTGCCATGGTAGACTTGTTAGTGATCCACCATACTTTGGTTCCACACATGTTAGATACCTTTCATGGTCTGACCGCTGGGTATGGTCCGATGCTCATGGAGTCCGGTGTGTATAGATATGGGATCCATCAACTCAATTGGGTGAGTAAAATATCCTGCAACTCTAAGATTGTATTTCAGAAAATCTTATGGCCATAAGAAGACATCCAAGAATTAATTTTATTCTTGGGAAAATAATATCGTAAAAGTGTTTACGGATATTATTTATTGAAATACAAATTTAGAGATAAGTTTATGTTTGAGCACATGGAGACTTGACGGTGTTGATCTATATCTCCGCTCTTCTAGGATATTTATAATGGAAGGATTGTACGAATATGTTATAACCTCAACTTGTATAGTCTAATGCGCTGTTTTGTAATATCTGTAACATGTGTGTGGGACATTGTTCACAGACGTGTGAAATAGTTTCATATGACAAATCGGGCATGGACCTAGAGAGTCTCACAATATGAAGTGTACTCGTTGTGCACTGGGGCAGCGAATTGGATTGAACAATTGATCCAACAATTTCCAACAAAATAAAAAATGTTTCAAGGTTCCTTTTATTATTCACTTGTCAATAATTGAAGGTAAAATACATTATTGGTTTACAAGAGTTGTTAACCAATAAAAAATTGACAAGTGGCATAATCTTGCTCCATAAATTATTTACCATGTATTTACCTATTTACCTTGCTTGGTAAATATATATATAGTAAATGTAAATATTCAAAATAGTTTTGAATTATTAATATTTTATATATTAATCAAATTATTATTATTAATTGGAATAAGTGGCAAACACCATTTACTAATGGAGAATGCACTTGTTATTAATAATAAGGAATATTGACCACTTAGTAATTCTTAAATGATGCACTAAGGAAGTGGTAAAACTACTTAACATTGATTAAATGTCATTTACTCTCTAGAAATTGATTCAAATGGTTGAATCAAATTGGTGAGTGAAAAATATGATAGATTAATGTTTGTAATGGCAAACATGGTTAAGTGGTGGTGGAGCACTAAGAGAAATCATTCTTTACACTTAAGAAAGAATTGAAAGAGTTCAATTTTGGTGTAAGAAAGAGTGAATTTCGTTCAAGGAGAAAGAAGAGAGAATTGAGAGCATTTCCTAAGTGTTTTTCTCAAAGTGTTGAGAGAAAATACAAAGGCTTTCCAAGGTTCAACATAAAGAGTTATAAAGAACAAAAGAAATATCTTAACTCTTATCATCTCTTAGTTGTAATCACTCATATAGACAAATTGTTTTAAGTGTTAAAACAATCCTTTGCTGGAAATTCAATGCTGCCATTTTAGCTTCACAATCCCACCGAATTTATTTGTGAACTAGAATTGTGCAAGAGAACACTTCAAGGTGAGCTCAACAAATTGAAGCTTGGAGTTCTTGAAGAATTGTAAAGCTACCTTCATAACCAGGTAGGTTATTTATTTGCTATTCATTTTATATCATGCATGAAATATATATGAGATATATATGTACTTGAATGATCATACATGTGATTACATACTTGAATTTGTTACATATTGTATAATATGTATGAATACTTCCGTTGCGTATGTAATTTTTAAAATTATATACATTTATACACATCACACACCATATCACAACACTATACAATCTATATTAGCATCATATGCCTAATACATAGATTACATACTTTATAAATATGGGCTTATCAATGTATGTTCAATTATATTTATGAATAAATTTTTATTTATTAAATAAAATGTTATTTCACATGCTTTAAGGGTATAAATAGCATTATATGTCTAACAATAGCATGATATGATCCCATATCGTGTAAGAGCTTGGTCGAGGCTTGAGATGGTAATGGACTCAACTTGTGGACGTCTGGTAGCACTGTTGACGATCATTTTGACTCTTTCCTTGCTCAACTTCAATGGCTCGAGTTTTAGTGGTTTTGTTGCTGACATGATTTGGTAACTTCTAAAAACCGTTCAAGTCAGTTTCCATCTAAAGTTGTAAAGTTGCAACACATTATGGGAGCTCGGGTAGTTTTTTTCTTTTATAGATTGTCATAGATTTCAAAATTTATTCAGGTCCATGGTCGGCCGAACTTGGACTTGCAGCATTGTTGGTGGCAGCTTGAGGTTTTGGTGATGGTATGTCATTTTGGTAGAATTTTAGCTTTAGAACCTGCTAGGTGGATGTTTGGTTGAACTCACGGTACAACATGGCAGTTAAGTCTTGCTGTCAACTGAATTTCAACTTCGGTACATGCTCAGGTCTATATTTGGCTGAGCCTGCAGCATCATTGAAGGAAGTTTAAATTTTGGCTTTTTGGTCTCGACTTAGAAAACTGCTCGTATTAATACATGTCCGAGCTCATGAAGGACCTTCAGTATGACAGCTCAGGTTCTTGGTGACAATAAATGTGATGAGGCCTGAAGTTGGGTCTCGATCCGGGTCCAATAATTAATTCACCTAGTTCAATGGTGGTAGCTGTAGCCGCTACTGCTCGGCTGATTGTTGTTGAAGTTCTTCTGCAAGTAAGATGGCGAGCCATGCTACTGGATTAACCAACCAATTTCTTCTGCATTGATCAGTAGTGACATGTGGCCGGTTGACATGGCTTGAGGGTAATAAATGGTGATTAATGATCATCCATGGTGGCTGTTTTTTTCCTCTCCCTCGAGCTGCTTTGGGTACTCTTTTGGCATTTTCAGCAGTGTACAGCAAAGGCTAGTCGGCTGGTCATGTCACGCCCTAGACTCAAAAGATCTGATACATGGCATAACTTACACTCATTCAATAATATTTAAACATTTATTTTAATTTCTTTCAGAATTATAGCAATTGAATTATGACTGAGACAATTAGTAAACCGGAGATACGTAGAGTTTTCTCAGAGATTAACACTCTACTACGTCACCAGTAGCAACTTTGTTATCGAAAGCCCAAAATATATTCATTGCAAATTCTTACTTAAAATCAATCCATAACCACACGTGGTGAAACTTAAACTAAATCCAATCACACACAATAAAATAATATATACGTATTTATTCAATAGGAACAAATTAAATATCTTATCCCACGTGTCCCTAAATAAAATACTCATCAACCTAGCAACTTAGGGAACCCAAGGAATAACAGAAGCCTTGCCAAATCCGCTAAGCACACATGTACCTTATTTACCTGAAATCACCATAAACTATAATGAGTATAAAACTCAGTAAGTATACTAGTTTTTCATATATCAAATACAAATACATATATGTACACAATGCATATGTATGATATGCTGTGATCAATCAAAATTATAATCTTATCAAATCACATGTCATGTAAGTGCTTACATATTCTTTCAAAACATATAATAGGAATACCATCACTCAACTACTACTTAGTAGGACTTACACATCACATATCACATAATGAGCCAGATGTCACTCGTAGGTGACATACCGTATAAGAGAAATAGTACAAGTGAGGTTTAAATTACACATATATAATGCTCAAGGCCGAAGGTAAGATCCAAACCCCCACCCTGATCATCGGTGAGTCCTCTCAGATGCACCAATACGCCACTACACGAATGTGATGACTCAATCTTCCTTTAGGTACTAATAGGATCCTCCCTACTTACGGAACACATAACATATACCAATCTCGAAGGAAAAGCCACATATAAAGGCTCCACAAATCATATAAGATGCCTACTAAGTCAACAGTGAGTTCAAGTATCCTCAAAACACAAAATGTTTCTCATGGACATATAACACTTCAAGGCTTTCTTTGTTAAACACGTTTCATTTTGAAAGCTCACTTTCAAAAATACATGTATGTCCATGCTCAATGTCAATGCTCACATTCATAAACATATGTCTTTCACATTTCATATCAAATACACTTTGACATAATATAAACATATTTGTAAGCACATTTACAAAATCATACATAGATAATTACTATGCTTATTGTGATTTCAGTAAAAAGTCTAGTATACTTACCTCTTAGCACTATTTAATAATAGTAATTAGCGATTTAACAAAGAATGAACTGGATAAATATTATAAAATAAGATACTCATACAACAATGGGATGACACGTGAGCATAAATCCCAACAGCACCAACATTTATCATCGTCACATTTTGCCTCAAAACTATCTTTTGTCGACCTTGAGACTTTAAATGTCATGCCCCAAACCCAAAAGATCCGATACACGACATCACTTACATTCATTCAATAATATTTAAACATTCATTTTAATTTCTTTCAGAATTATAGCAATTGAATTATGACTGGGACAATTAGTAAACCGGAGATACGCAGAGTTTTCTCAGAGATTAACACTTTACTACGTCACTAGTAGCAACTTTGTTATCGAAAGTCTAGAATATATTCATTACAAATTCTTACTTAAAATCAATCCATAACCACACTTGGTGAAACTTAAACTAAATCTAACCACACACAATAAAATAATACACAAGTATTTATTCAATAGGGACAAATCAAATATCTTATCCCACGTGTCCCCAAATGAAAACACTCAGCAACCTAGCAACTTAGGGAACCTAATGAACAGCAGAAGTCTTACCAAATCCGCTAAGCACACATGTACTTTATTTACTTGAAATCACCATAAACTATAATGAGTATAAAAATCAGTAAGCATACTAATTTTTCATATATCAAATACAAATACATATATGTACACAATGCATATGTATGATATGCTGTGATCAATCAAAATCATAATCTTATCAAATCACATGTCATGTAAGCGCTTACATATTCTTTCAAAACATATAATAGGAATACCATCACTCAACTACTACTTAGTAGGACTTACACATCACATATCACATAATGAGCCAGATGTTACTCGTAGGTGACATACCGTATGAGAGAAATAGTACAAGTGAGGTTTAAATTACACATATATAATGTTCAAGGCCGAAGGTAAGATCCAAACCCCAACCCTGATCATCGGTGAGTCCTCTCACATGCACCAATACGCCACCACACGAATGTGATGACTCAATCTTCCTTTAGGTACTAATAGGATCCTCCCTACATACGGAACACATAACATATACCAATCTCGAAGGAAAGGCCACATATAAAGGCTCCACAAATCATATAAGATGCCTACTAAGTCAATAGTGAGTTCAAGTATCCTCAAAACACAAAATGTTTCTCATGGACATATAACACTTCAAGGCTTTCTTTGTTAAACACATTTCATTTTGAAAGCTCACTTTCAAAAATACATGTATGTCCATGCTCAATGTCAATGCTCACATTCATAAACATATGTCTTTCACATTTCATATCAAATACACTTTGACATAATATAAACATATTTGTAAGCACATTTACAAAATCATACATAGACAATTACTATGCTTATTGTGATTTTAATAAAAGTCTAGTATATTTACCTCTTAGCACTTTCAGCTACAAGGCTCAAATCTCCTTAACCTATCAATGGAGATTAATCCTTTCATAAGCCTCACAATTCACACAAAATACTTTAAATAGCTTACAAAATTATACATAATGCATTTATCACATCAAATTGGTCTAACTACTTAGTTTCTCAAAACCTATCATTCTGACCACTTACACTTAATAAAACATTTTAATACATCAAATGATGTCCAATTACTCCAAAATCAGAATATACTATTCTTGACTCATATATCCTTCTTATATATGAATAGTATATCAAAATTCCTACACAATCTATTTCATACACACCATCGAATCCAAACTACTAACCTAACAGGATCAAGATACTTATTGATCAGTATTCAATATCCCAATTTTATAAAATCATATACTAACTCAAAAATTATAAAAATATCACATAATTACTCTTAACACATATCTAAATCCATAATAAATATTTCACTTTCAAATCACTGCCAAAAGTATTTTAAAACTATTTTATTCTATAGCTTTAAAAATCTATTAATCAAATATTACAATGAGCTGATACACTTTAGAAAATCATAACACTTCAACCACATTGATCTAAATTCTCAATTATGAGTATATCATATTAGACATATAAAATTATCATATTTCATAAATTTATAATTTTTAAAGATCATTCAGCAGGTCAAAAATTATTTGTCACTGTATCATACTGTTAACACAGGAAATTTCAAGAATTTCAGGGTCATTTTGGTAAATTTACTAAAAATTCAATTTCCGGAATTTTCAATCGATTCAAAGTCTCAAATGATTCTAAACATATCTAATTTCATATAATCAAAATGCAAAGACATAATCGAATCACAATAATTTATAAAATTCCTGGATCAAGAGACTATCAAGCAGAAAGTCTACAACTCATCATGATTTATCAAGCTATCTACATAGATCATCATCAATTCTCACAATATCTTACGAAATACACATCATATCTTCAATTATACATATTTTCAGAAATCAAAAATTAAAGGAATTAACTTAATTAACACCAATAAATTGAGAAATAATTGTGATATACCTCTTAAAATTCAAAATTCCAATTTCTTCTTCTTCTCTTTCTTTCCCCTTTCTTTCTCTCTTTTCTCACTCTAAAAGGGATAGCTCGACCCAAAAGAGTGAATTAGGGTTTCAAAAGTGTATTTTTATACTAAGAGGCTAATTTTTGATATTTATGAATTTGCCCCTAAAACTTTCAAAGTATTACAATTTGGTCCCTAAAATAAATCGAAAGTCTTGCAAATAAACCCAATGCTAATAGTATGTCCTTAACCTATACAAACACTACTAATAATAATACATAAATCAAGTATCACCCACATATAAATAAAATACGTATATTTATATATATATAAATACTTATTCTTACCGGTTGTGGATACTGGTTACTACAGGTCATTTCTAAACTGATCAAGGATAAGAAGAGAGCAGTGCGGAAAAACTCGTTAGTGGCAGTTGGTAGTGCATAGTGGCGTAAGAAGACTACTTCTCCTTCGACCTTTAAATTGTCAGCACCCATATTTCAAAGGTAAAAATAAATGAGGTGGCACGGCCATTTCCTTTAACAATCTATTTTTGTGGAGCTTAGTTAATAACCAGGAAGCTCAATGAATAAACAAAAGGTTTTGTGCTTAAAAACTTAGTTTTTAATTCATGCATGGTTTGTATGAGCCCGACCCTCTCTCTATCTCTCTTAATATATAACTCGTCAGCACATCACCCTTCTAATTACTCATTATGATGTTCTGAAGATATGGGGAGGCTCCAAGGACAATGTTAGTGATACGATCTATGCCAAGAAATTGATAAAGTTGTAGATAAAAAAGACTCTAAGACTATCTAGAAATAGATTTGTATGAAACCACGACTCGTTGCATATATTAAAGCTAAAATCTTGGTATAATGAAGACGCTACAATCAATTATGGATTGATTGATTGATAAGTCGAATGAGAAGGCCACGAAAATTATTCCGATAAGTTTAAAGAATTCTAAAAGAATCAAAGAGAATTTTCTTAATCAAATTATTGAATGCTTTCCTCTCATCCCTCATATATTTATAGTGAACATTTGGGATGCCAGTATTTATTATAATTTTTAATGACAACTTAAAAACTACGAACTACCAATTACTACCAATAAGGCTTTATTTTAAACTATCTTTTAAACTTTACAACTACAATAATAAATGCAGCTATAGACTTTAACTAGCTACCAACTACCACTAATAACTAAGGTTTTATTTCAAATATTACAACTATTATCATAAATATTTATTATAGGCTTTCAAAAGCTTCTAACCACCTTAGTTGCTCACATGGGTTGTTGTGCTGCTGTTTCCATCATTTCCCAATACTAGATGAGTCAAAATTAGAAAACTCCACTAATTTCACCCATTTTGTGATTTGAAGAATTTCTTCTAAATTATTCTAAAGATTGAATCATAGAAATTCAACCTTGTGGAACACGTGGAACATTTGCCTTGTGCCTCTATGAATTCACCTTAGCCCAAATGTTTTGAATCAATCCATTAAGAGTTTTCTTGAACCTTTTAACTTGAGTCCTTATAACCGAACCAACTAAAACTTGAATAAGATCTACATTCTATTTGTTAGTCGTGCCCTCATCATTCTTCTCCTTTTGAAAAAGATTTGTCCTCAAATTATCACCTACATCAAAATGACTTAAATCAGTAACATTAAAAGTGGCACTAACATTGTACTCACCTAGAAAATCTAACTTGTATGCATTGTCATTGATGCGCTCAAGGACTTGAAAAGGTCCATCTTCTCTTAGTAATAACTTAGATTTCCTTTATGCCAGAAATCTTTCTTTCCACGTGTGTAATCAAACTCAATCCCCAGGTTCAAAAATCAACTATTGACGCCCTTGATTAGCTTGTTTTGTATACTGCTTCATCATTTTCTTAATGTTGAGCCTTGCTTTCTCATGTATTTGCTTAACAAATTCAGACTTTTTCTTTTCATCTAAGTTAGCATGTTCAAACAAAGGTAATGGCATTAAATCCAATGGAGTTAAAGGATTAAAACTATAAATAATTTCAAATGGTGAAAACTTAATAGCAAAATGAATAGTACGATTAAGCAAACTCAACATGTGGTAAACATTCTTTCCAAGTTTTGATGTTCTTTTTAATAATAGTCCTCAATAAAGTAGACAAAGTTCTATTTACTACTTCGGTTTGACTATCAGTTTGTAGGTGACAAATAGTAGAAAATAACAACTTAGTTCCTAGCTTATACCATCAAGTCTTTCAAAAGTAACTCAAGAATTTAGGATCTCTATCCGAAACTATTATTTTAGGCATACCATGTAATCTTACAATTTCTCTAAAGAAAAAATAAGCAACATGTGAAGCATCATCAGTTTTATGACACAGAATAAAATGTGTCATCTTAGAAAATCTATCTACAACCACAAAAATTGAATCTTTACCATGTTTAGACCTAGGCAAACCTAACATAAAGTCCATCAAATATCAATCCAAGACTTATTGGGAATTGGCAGTGACATGTACAAACCATGGGGTTGCACTTAGGATTTTGCTTGCCTACATGTAACACATCTATCATAAATTCTCTCAACATATTTTTTCATGTGTGGCCAATATAAGTGTTCTTGCAAATTTGCTAAGGTCTTAGCAATTCCAAAGTGTCCCATTAACCCTCCAACATAGGATTCCCTTATTAACAAATCACACAAAGAGCAATTTGGCACATACTATTTATTTTCCCTAAACAAAAAGCCCTCGTGCCTAAAGAACTCACCTACTACGTTTTTCTCATAAGTCTGAAACTCTTCACAAAAAGCATGGTCTAAAGGATACAATTCTTTAATATGCTCAAAGTCAAGTACTTTTGCATCAAGAGTAGAAATTAATATATACCTTCGAGAAAGTGCAACAATGTTTTTCTTACCTTGCTTGTATCGGATGACATATAGGAATGTCTCGATGAATTTCATTCATTGTACGTGTCTCCTGTTCAACTTATGTTAGCCTTTCAAATACTTTAAGGACTCATGATCGGTGTGAATCACGAACTCCTTAGGTCAAAGGTAGTGTTGCCATGTTTCTAATGCTCGAACCAATGAATACAATTCTTTATCATAAGTATGGTAGTTTAAGCTTGCCTTACTTAATTTCTCGTTGAAATATGCTATTGGTTTTCCTCTTTGCATAAGAACTGCACCTATACCCATACCTAAAGCATCACATTCAATTTTAAATGTTTTAGTAAAATCATGCAAAGCAAGTAAATAAGTATGAGTTAATTTTTTCTTGATTAATTAGAACGCATTTTCTTGTTCATCTCCAAAGATTTGAATCCAACATTCTTCTTGATGACTTCGGTAAATAGTACGGTGATACTGCTAAAGTCCTTCATGAACCTCCTAAAAAAACTAGAGAGTCCATGAAAACTATGAACATGAACTAAGCTTATAAACTTGGCCATTCTTGAATCGCATAGAACTTCTCTTCATCAATTTGTATTCCTGTGCACTTACAACAAAACCAAGAAATACAAGCTTATCAGTACAAAAAGTGCACTTCTTCAAGTTAGCAAATAACTTTTCTTTTCTAAGTACATCCAAAACTAATTTTAAAAGCATAATATGATCATCCAAGTTTTTACTATAGATGCGAATATCATCAAAATAAACAACAACAAACCTGATTATGAAAGCACGCAAGACATGGTTCATTAATCGTATAAAAGTACTTAATGCATTAATTAATCCAAATGGCATAACTAACCACTCATATAAACTATATTTTGTTTTAAAAACAGTTTTTCATTTATCTCTCTATTTCATTCTTATTTGATGATATCCGTTTTTTAAATCAATCTTAGAAAATGTACAAGCACCATGCAGCTCATCTAACATATCATCTAAGATATGAATAGGATGACGATACTTTATCGTTGAATTTTGATTGCTCGGCAATCAATGCACATTCTCTACAGTCCATCCTTTTTAGGAACCAAAATCACTAGTAGGACGCACATACTGATTCTTTCCCTTACATATCCTTTTTCCATAATTCACTAACTTGCCTTTGTAGCTCATTTTCCTTCTTAGGATTGCTTCGATAGGTTGGTCAGTTTGGAATGGAAGCACAGGGCACGAAATTGATTTGATGTTTAATTCCTCGAATAGAAGGTAAACTAGGTGAAATGTCTTTGGGAAAGACATCATTAAACTCCTGCAAAAAAGAAATAATTGAACTAGGTAAAGACAAGTCAAGTTGGTTAGTGTTTAAATACGCTTCTTTGTATAAAAGTACAATCATTGGCTAGTTTAAAAACAACTCTCTTTTTATTTCACTCGCTTTTGCATAGAAGTTTGCTTTTCTCTATACTTTTCTCTTAATGGTCGAATTTGTTCTCTTATTTTCTCTTACATTTTTCTCAGCCTATTTGTTTTTTATCTTTCTAATTTTCATTTATTTTCTTTTCCTCACTCTCTTTCTTTTGATCACTCTCTTTTTGTAATCCTACTTAATCTTCATAGACCTGCTTTGGTGACAAATGGACTAGAGTGATTGTCCTTTGATTAAACATAAACGAGTATTTGTTGGTTAAACCATCGTGCTTAACACGCTGATTAATTTACTATGGTCGACCTAGTAGCAAGTGTTCAGC
Source organism: Ailanthus altissimus (assembly GCA_946807835.1). Lineage (NCBI taxonomy): Eukaryota > Viridiplantae > Streptophyta > Magnoliopsida > Sapindales > Simaroubaceae > Ailanthus > Ailanthus altissimus. The sequence goes on from OX327691.1 coordinate 15,038,669, forward strand.
TTGCATCAAAACTACATCACACAAAATTTCATCTTTATATTTTTCATTGTGAAAGAAAACTAACACATGTTTAGTAACCCTCACTTTACCACTGTCATTGAGCCATTGTAATTTGTAAGGCTAGGGATATTTAATTATTGGCAGTCCTAATTTCTTTACCATTGTAGTGCTAGTAACGTTAGTACAACTACCTCCATCAATAATCACACTACATACTTTGTTTTGCAAATGGTATCCAGTATGAAAGATGTTTTCTCACTGCACTTTGTTATCTTTTTTTACCTACATACTTAGAACTCTCATTGCAACCAACAATTCACCTTGGGTAGTATATTCCTCATCATTTATATCCTCCAATAGTGGTATAGATTCGATGACATCTTCATTATTAGATTCAATTTCACCATTATTTCGCAATATCATAACTCTTTTGTTTGGACATTGGCTTGGTATGTGACATATGCCTTAGCATTTAAAATACTTAATATCACAATTCCAAGTGGTGGAAGAATCAGATTTACCTTGATTTTTATGGCTGCTCGCTTTTTGTTTTTGCTCAATTTTGGGCTTAGTAGTGGCTTGCTTCTCCATTTTCTTCATAAAATTTGATCTCTATAATGAAATCCAACTAGGATTTTGTTGTGTACTGCTGCTCTTCCTATTGAGTTAGTTCTCAATTTTGATAGCCATGTGCACTATATCTTTCAACTCCACATAATGTTACAATTCCACTGAATTACAATTTTCTGGTTCAAACCAACAAAAAACCTAGCCATAATAGCTTCTTGATCTTCCTTTACATTCACTCAAATTATAACGATTTCCATCTCCTTATAATAATCCTCCACACTTTGATTATATTGTGTAAGACCTTGTAATTTTTGGTATAATTTATGGTAGTAATGGCTTGAAACAAACTGTCTCCTCATCACAATTTTTATTTCCTCCCAAGTCTCTATTAAACGCTATTTATTTCTCTTCCTGTTTAACACTAGTTGATCCCACCAAACAATCACATAATAAAAAAATTCAATGGCTGCAAGTTTTACCTTTTTAAGCTCGGAAGAATTGTGACTATCAAATACTAGTTTTATCTTCTTCTCTCATTTAATGTAAGCTTCTGGATTAATTTTATCTTGAAATGATGGAATTTTTATCTTAATACTACCCAAGTTACTATCTTCCCAATTTCTAGTTTCTTTAAACCACCCACCATATCTCCTATTACTAATAATTGAATCCTAATCATCTTCTTCGTCAAAACCTTTTCCATAGAACTCTTCAGCTTCAACTCTCACTTCTTTAGATTGAACTCTCCCTCTCCTACGCATATTAGGATTATTTTGTAGCTGCTCTAAACATGCATTCTCTATCCGATCTATACGTTCATGAATTTGTTCCGTCTCTGCTTTCAATACTCTCTTCATCTCGCCTATTAAAGCTTCCATAAGAAACTTTGGATCAACCTCTTCTTATGTATTTTTGAAAGTATTTTTGTTCTTGTTGTCTGACATGTTTGTTGCAAAACAAAGTTAGAAAAAAAATAACCTCGCATACTCCTTCACGTGTTTCACTCAAAAAATGATTCATTCAACTTTCACTCGTATTTCACACAAAATTAGATTGACTTTTACTCTCTTATGTGCTCACCACTCTTGGTTTTTTTTTCATTCGTAGTAATCATTTATAGATTCTTATCAAACTAATCAAATAAATATCATAATTTCTAATAACAATTCACCAAGAACTCACTAAGAGAAATTCAAATTTACTTTCTTATGTGCTTACCACTCTTGCCTTTTTTTTTTCATTCGTAGTAATCCTTTATAGATTCTTATCAAACTAATCAAATAAATATCACAATTTCTAGCAACAATTCACCAAGAACTCACTAAGAGAAATTCAAATTTAAAGGCTTAAAAAATAAGACTATGTCACGAATTTCAAATTTTTTTTTAAGCAAGGAATTCATATTTGTGGATTCGAAAAGGAACTAAAAGATGTCAAATTAAAATAAGAATTACAAGAGTTGAATCGCAATGTTACTTTTTTTTAATTTTTTTAATTTTTTTCAAATAAAAAAATATAGACAAACCTGAAACTAGTGCCAAACTCTTATACCAATTGATACGATTCACGCCAAAAAATTGATAAAGTTATGGATCAAGGACTTCAAGACCATATAGAAATAAATTTGTATAAAACTCTGACTCATTGCTTATATTGAAGCAAGAACCTTGGTATAATGAAGACGCCACAATCAATTTTAAAATAATTGATTGATAAGTCAAAGGAGAACGCCGCAGAAATTATTTTGATAAGTTCAAAGAGTTTTAAAAGAACCAAAAAGAATTTTCTTAATCAAATTGCTGAATACTTTACTCTCATCTCTCATGTATTTATAGTGAACATTTGGGATGCCAGTATTTATTACAATTTTTAATGACAACTTAAAAACTATTAACTATCAACTACTACCAATAAGATTTTATTTTAAACTAACTTTCAAACTTTTCAACTGCAATAATAAATGTAGCTATAGACTTTAACTAACTACTAACTACCATCAATAACTGAAACTTTATTTCAAATATTACAACTACTATCATAAATATTTATTGTAGACTCCCAAAAGCTTCTAATCACTTGGGTTGCTCACATGGACAATTGTGCTACTGTTTTCATCATTCTTCAACTCTTGACGAGCCAAAATTGGGTAATCACCAATTTAGAAAACTCCACTAATTCTACCCACTTTGTGATATGAGAAATTTCTTCTAAATTATTCTAAAGATTAAATTATAGAAATCCAATCTTATAAAACACGTGAAACATCTTCCTTGTGCCTCCATAAATTTACATCAGCCCATATGTTTTGAATTAGTCCATTGAGAGTTTTTTTGAACTTTTTAATTCGAGGTTTTATAACCAAACTAACTAAAAATTGAATAAGATATATATTTCATTTGTTAGTCATGCCCTCATCAATTAGCTGCTCAAGCTGAAGTGAATGCTCGGGGTCTTGGTTTGCTTTGGCGGTTGCCTAGCTAGTTGAGGCACAGCAATAGTTATGGGGCTTTATATTGGTCTTAGTCGGTAGAGGTGGAGCGCTGCATTAGGGTCTTGCTATTTTTGTTGAATCTCGATTTAGAAGCCTGCTCGGTTTAATACTTAGGTGAACTCATGGAGATGCACCATGTTGGCTCAAGGTTTTGCCGATAGCAATTTGCTTGAAATTGTCAATTTTGAAACTTCTTAGGTTGGTGGTCGGTTGGGCTTGTTAGAGCTTGCAGGGCCGTTGTTGTGTCTTTTCCTTTCAGTTTTAACTGCTCGGATTATCGTCAATGTTAAAGATATAGGAAATCAATATATTAATCTCCTGCCATATATATCCTATAATTAATAGGTTATATTTGGTTTCCTTTTATGTATTTATATTTCCATATTTATATTAACCTAAAGCCTATATAAAGGCTATCTCTGTAACATTGTAAGATACGAAATTATAATAACAATGTAGTCCTTCAAGTTTTACAGTTTCTCTTTATTATTTTTGCTCTCTTTTTCTTTTATTTTTTATCTTTTCTCATATGGTATCAGAGCTTAAGGTTCGATTCTTTCATTATCTTGTTGTTCAGCAGAACTTGCCAGAATTTTTTTAGAAACTCTTAGAAAGCTCACCGGAATTTCACCAGAAAGTTCACCAGAGTTTGCCGTAATCAACACTGCCCAGCCCAAAACATTCAGACGTTACCGGTCGGTTAACCCCACTGGAATCAAGCTTCGCCTCTGCCGTACACTCCTCCCACGCATCCGTCAAACTTTCTGCCGCTATTACTATTCACCTTGGATTCCGACCAGTTTTCAGCGTGTTAACATGCATCGCCCAAATTACTCCACTCAAAATCAACTGGAGATTCCAACGGCGCAGGAATCTTGTCAATCCAAAGTCGCACGCGCCCCCACGCGGCTTTGAATAAAGCTGCCGTCCGTCATCGTCCACCTTAGATCTCCATCGTTTTTTAGCGAGTGGTTTCTCACCGTCGACTCTATTCAACTCCCATTCGCTGGATCTATTAGTCTCATGTCTCCTTTTAAAATTTCGATGATCCAATTTGCAATAAGGGTCTTTTTGTAAACTTTTTAAAGTTATATGGATAGTTTACAGTTTACCTAAGTTTTGGGTCATTTTATAATTTCTTATTTTTATGGTTTTTTTTTTTACAATTTTCAAATAAATTAGTGAGATAATTACTCAACACACTTGCACTCACAACAGTTAATTTTTTTTATCAACGTGTTTGCACTCGCAGTGGTTAACAACGCACTTGCACTCGCAACAGTTGATTTTCTATTTCTCTATCAACGCATTTACGCTCGCAGTAGTTGACAACGCACTTGCACTCGCAACGGTTGGTCTCAAGTTTCATTCAACGCATTTGCATCTACAAGTGATTGATTTTTTCAATGCCCATCATTACAATAAAAAATATTTTTTTCAAACTCAAGCCTCTACATGAATTTAATGAGGGATGTTAAAGATATAGAAAATCAATATATTAATCTTTTGTCATATATATTTTATAATTAATAGATTATATTTTTTTATATATTTATATTTATTTATTTATATTAACCTAAAACTTATATAAAAGTTATTTCTGTAATATTGTAAGATACAGAATTATAATAATGTAGTCCTTCAAATTTTATAATTTTTCTTTATTATTTTTACTGTTTTTTCTTTTATTTTTTATTTTTTCTCACAATCAATTTGGGTCAGTAAAAGTACTTGGGTTCTTTGCCAGTAACAAGAGCTCAAGACCTTTAATTGCCTCGGCAGCGTAGACGGAGCGTAGCCCTGGCTCAGGTCCTTAGTCACCTTGCGTCTCAACAGCAACAACTGTTTGAGTTTAGGCTTATTACCAGCTCGGATCCTTGAGGCCTTTTGATAATCACCAGCTCTGTGTTGGATCATAAACTTGATCCATTATGGGAGCTTAAACCCAAAATCAATCAAATTGGAGTCCAAGTCCATAATCAAGGTCCAAAACTACTAACCTTCTACTATCTTGTTTTTGAGTGAGAGTGCTCTTATAATATTTGTTTGAGTTTAAATAAAAGTTGTTTGTGTGAGTGTTTCATTTCCAACACTCTGGTCTTCCGTCATTTTGGCGCTGCTCTCTTTTTATTTTTTTCTCTGGCTTTCCTTTCCTGGGCAGCTGTAACGGTTCGGGTCCTGGTGGTTGCTGTTTGATGATGGGTTGTGGTGAGGACGACCAGTCTAGGCTACTCAGTCTCGGCGGCAAGGTTTTTGATGGTTTAGCCGGTGATGAGCAATCGACAACGCAGCGGTGCAGGATTTGTAGCGAACACTGCTTGAGTGCGGCTGCAATAATGACAAGGGTCAGTCGGCTGGAAACTTCTAAGTCAATTGGCGATGAGAGGAGCTGCTGGACTGGCATAGCTTCATGACAGACGAAGGTGGCAGATGGTGGTGCATGGTGGCAAGTGGTTACTTCCGGTAGCTATTTGCCTTCTCCTCGGCCCGCTCCGTTTTGCTATAGTGGATAGTGGTGATGGGGCTTGGTCGGTCGGTCCCTTCTGTGCCGATCGCCTGTGATAGACCGTCGGGGTGGTGAGAGTTCAGCGGCTGTTGATGGCGGTGTGTGGCTTTGGTTGGTGGCTCGCCTTTTTTCTTTCGGTCTTCTTGTATATCTCAACAAGACCATGGTTATGCATGGTTACACAATCTTATCATCATTTCATTTATATTTTTTTTATTTATCATATTGCATATATATGTCCAATGGAAAAAAGGGAAGACAATCAAAAACTTAATGATAATGGAACACGATTTGCAAGCATTTCCTGCCTTAGAAACACTCCAAGCAAGACATGCAGAACCGAGCACTTGGCCCCGACCACTCCAAAAAAATTTATTTTTTATTATGGAAACAAAACCGTGCTCACTTCATAGCCAAATCTGGATCTTCTTCCCCTTTTATTCTTATCATAGAAAAGGAAACAATCATGTATGGAAATGGAATCTCAAACTAACAAGGATACTTCATAAGTTAAATCGGGGAATAAATCATATTGGGATGCGGTAGCCATATTGCCATAAAAAATTCTTTGATTCGGAACAATTATATTGTGAACCTAGTGACATTTTATTATCAATAGAGAATTTCACAGGAAACAAATACAAAGGCACGGACCCAATTTTATCACAAACATAAAAGCACGGATTTTTGGAATACTGAAGCATGTAATAACGAAGAATCCGTGACTAGGTGAAAAGGATTAAAAAGAGTATATGCATATTTCTTTACAGAAAATAAAATTGGTTACTCTTCACAGTTAGTCTTTATGGTTTTTTCGTTGCGTTTTTAAATACAGTACTAAATTGTTGACCCAAAATTTTATAAATTCTCAAATTAACGAGTTAAATTTATTTATTTTTAAAAATATTTAAAAAAAAAATAAAGAGAGAGAAAGAAAATATGAAACAAGATATATAGTGGTTCAATCTAATTCAAATTTATATCCATTTTATCGAGCTTTAAGCTCACTCATATGCACTATCTATCAAGGTGTTTACAAAAAAGTACCATGACTATTATAGAAAGTAAAAAGAAAAATACATTGTGTATAAACAAAAAAGTTTTTACGTAAAGAGCTAGTCCCCCTTTGGAAATGCCTCCTTTTATAGATGTGGTGAGTGGATATTCTTTAGATATATCATCAATTCTATCATAAATTTTATAATTAAATGGATAATAATGTTTAATTTAAGGGATAATTATTCTCTAATAAATTCCTTGATTTTGGGATAATATTATCTTAATTTTAGATATGCATTTATTTTCTATATTAACTAAACTTCTTAAAAAAGAGGGACTCCATTTTTAAGCTTAGGGTTTGATTTAAAATTTGGGGGGAACATATTCAATTAATAATTTTTATTAATTTAAATTTTTTGAATAAATTAAAATTTAAAAATTATTTAATTAATAATTAAAATTTTATTATTTTTAGTTTTGATTAAATTATAATTAGGTGTGTTCCTCAATTCCCAAGCACTACACATGGTGAGCCCAAACTAGTCACCATTATTTATTTGCATTTTTTGGCATTTTAACCAATTTTTTCATTTATTTTAAACAATTTTCACCCATTTTGAATACAATATATTAATATTTCATAAATTTTCCTTACAATCTAATCATCTTTACACATTAATTAAAAAAAATCATATTCGTATATTAAACTGATTTTAAAATTAGTTTTGTCAAGGTTCAACTGATTTTATTTGTTGAGAGAAAAAATATCATTCAATAATAAAATTATCTAATTTTAAATTCTTTGACTAACTAAAGAATATCATTATCTAAAAATATGAGTCATTGTCGAAAAGTTTCCAAAGAAAAAAAAAAGAACAGGTGAAAAAGTCTACTTCTAAAAACACTATATAAACCACACTTACACCCATAGTTTGTCAAGTAAAAGATTATCTTCCAATGAGAAGATCAGTATCATGATGAAAATCAAACACCCCATCTCTCTTTTTCACTTGTGTTTGCTTCTTTTATCTTTAGCTACCAAATTGAGCCATGCCATTGCTTTGGAAGCCTGTGAAATTCTAGCAATCTTTAACTTCAGAGACTCAAACTCAGATTCTGGTGGATTTTTTGTTGCTTTTACTTGAGAACCAAAACCAGTAGCTTGTGCAAAACTATTCAAATGAGCTTCATTTGTGAGGACAAGGTTGTCCACGTCAGCAAGCCACATTAGCACAAAAGTCAAAATTAAGTTAAAGATATTTATTTTTCTCGCCATTTCTGTAACTAATTTGTAATAGACTATTTTCATCTTTTCCTTATCAGATTAGGATTCATTATGACTATAAATAGCTGTGTAAAATCAATTCTTTGATATATAAGAAGTACTCTCAAGTTTATAGCAAATATCAAAGTGTTTGTTAAACAGGAAAATTCATGTTTGGTTGCTCAGAAAAATTCCAGCTATCTAGAGATAAATTCTAGATTTCTGTCTTGGTATCAAAGCCATAGCTCAATCATCCTCCTTTGAAACAAACTCTCCTCATTCTTTAAGCTTGAATACGCAATTTGAAAATATATCAGTTGGATAGAATAATAGCAATAACTTAAGCTTTTCAACTCCATCGAAGCTTGACTACAACAACTTTTTACTATGAAAATCACAAATATTAGCTTCGGCAAGAGGAAATGATGTGGAAGATTTACTTACTGGAGGAAGAATCTGTCCTAGTAAGTTCTTAATTCAAACTAATTTAGATCTAAACATTGCAACACCTGTTATAAATCTTGATTATTAGAAATGGATTAAACAAGATGCATTACTAATAAGTTGGATTTTCTCAACCATGAATGATGTAGTTCTAAGTTATGTTATTCATTGTATGACATCTGCTAAGGTGTGGAATCATCTTGAGAAAATGTTTGACTGTCAATCTGTAACTAGATTAGCACAACTCAAAGCTCAGCTACTAACAATTAGGAAAGAAATAATGAAAGTAAATGATTATTATGTCAATGTCAAGAATATTGCAAATAACCTGGCAATGACAGGCAAACCTATACCATAACATGATTTAATTACTTATCTATTAGTTGGCCTAAGTTCAGATTATGATCCAGTGGCAGTTCTAGTTTCTGCCAAATCAGATGAGCTCAACTTAGCTGAAGTCTATGCAATATTACTGAGTTATGAAAGTATAAGAGAAATGTCTTATACTCAATGGATGAACCATATATCTATAAATGTGGCTCAGCTAAATGAAAAAAAAATGATAAAGGCAAGGGGTTTGAAAACAGAGGTGGATATAATGGTGGCTATGGTAAAGGAAACAATAGTAACAATACTAACTAGATTTATGGCAACAATCAAGGAAATTTTAGAGGAATGGGCAGAGGAAGAAGTTCTGGAGGTCCTAACAGATCGAACTAAAAAATTATATGTCAGATATGTTTTAAATCTAGTCATGGAGCATACAAATGTTGAATTAGGTTTAATGAGGATTTTGAATAACCTATAGCACCTACTAATGCTTACCAGCAACCATTTGTTTTCATTGCTGAACCTAGAGCTACAAAAAAAAAAGATCACAACTGGTATCTAGACAGTAGAGCCACTCACCATGTCACCAACAACATGAACAATATGTCTGGGAAAGCTAAGTATAAAGGTAATAATCAAATCTTTGTAGGTAATGGATTTGGTCTGTAAATAATGCATGTTGGCACTTATTTTTTAAGCACTTCACTTAAAAATAAACCTTTGAAACTCCTGCATATTCTGCATGTACTTAAAATGATCAAAAATTTGATTAGCATCTCTAAACTTACATGTGGCTTGAATTTGAAAGTTGAGTTTATGAAAGATTGTTGTGTTATCAAGGATATGAAGGGGAATGTTTTACTTTAAGGAACTGCTAGTAAGGGTCTATACCAGATGTCTTCACAGTATAATGCAGATCTACCTATCAGTTCTGTACCAAGAAATAAATTTAAGTCTTTGTATGTTGTATATATAGAAAATAAGTCTAGTGCAAACAAATGTTGTCACAAGGCATTAATACTTGCAAAGTCTAATACAAATTCAAAGGTATTGCATAAAAGATTTGGACATCTAAATCTAGAGATCTTGAAAAAGATTATATCTGAATGTAAACTTGACTATTTATCTAATAAAAATGTCACTTTGAGTTTTTGTAATACCTATCAACTTGGAAAAAAATCATCATTTGCACTTTAGAATGTCAGAAACCAAAACAAAATAACCTTTAGAATTAATTCATTCTGATGTATAGGGACCAACATCTAAAATTTCTGGAGAAGACTATAGATACTATGCGAGCTTTATAGATGATTACTCTAGATTTGTATGGATTTATCCTTTGCAATTGAAATCACAAGTCTTACAAACCTTTAAACATTTTCAAATACATACTGAGAGATCACTTAACAAGAAAATCAAAACATTGTAATAAGATAATATAGGGGAATTCATAGTCTTAACCGAATACTTACAAGAACAAGGCATAACACATAGATTTTTCTACCCATACACATATTATCAAAATGGGATAGCTGAGAGAAAACATTGGCACATTGTTGAAACTAGTTTAAGTCTAATGGCACAAAATCATATACCCTTCAAGCACTGGTGGGATGTTTTTGCTATTGCAACTTTTTTTATAAATGGAATGCCACTCTTAGTTTTGCATGGAAAATCACCCTTTGAATTGATCTTAACCATAAGCTTGATTATACCATTATAAAAGTGTTTGGTAGTGCTTGTTACCCTCATTTGAGAGAGTATAACAAATACAAACTAAACTATTACACTGAAAAATGTGTCTCTATTGGCTATAGTGCTTCTCACAAATGTTATAGATGCTTGAACTCAGTTGGTAGATTATACATTTATAAACATGTTATTTTCAATGAAAATGAATATCCTTTTAAATTTGATAATAACTTTTGTATAGAAACAACTTCTAAATATAGTTCTGTGTCAAATACACACTCTAGTCAACCTTTCAAGCTTCATAAAATTTAGAACTCTCAGAATATATTAGATATATTTCAAATGTCATCACCGTATATCAATAACCAAGTCTATCCTGTTACAATTTCAACTGAAGTAGAACACAACTCTAATGTGCAAGAACCTTTACATTCTGAAGCAAATTCAAATTCTAGAAATTCACAACTTAACAGAATTAAACCAGAAAACTCTGACTCCATAAACTCTAAAAAATAAACACAAACCAACACAAACACAACTCCTGCATATGAGCAAGTGTCCAATGTGCATCCCATGCTTACCAGGTCTAAAATAAAGATTTTTAAACCTAAGATTTATTTAGCAAAAATAGAAACCGACAACAGTAGAGACTATACACCAATTACAGTTAAAGAAGCTTTATCCTTGCCACAATGGAAGAAAGCCATAAATGATGAATTTCAGGCTTTATTAAAGAATAATACTTGGAGTCTTGTCCCATACAACTCAAGTTACAAGCTTATTGGCAACAATGGGTGTTTAGAATTAAAAGGAATCCTGATAGAAGTATAGCCAAGTATAAAGTAAGGCTATCACCAAACTCTTGGCATTGATTTTACTGAAACAAACCAGCACAATAAGAGTTACATTGAGTGTTGCAATAACAAAGAACTGGGTACTCAAACAAATAGATGTTAACAATGCATTTCTCAATGGGGATTTAAGTGAAGAAGTATATATGCAGCAACATAAGGGGTTTGAAATCTTAAATAAGCAGAGTTTTGTTTGTAGACTTAAGAAAGCACGTTATGGTTTAAAGTAAGCCCTAAAGGCCTAGTATGAGAAGCTCAAAACAAGACTCACAAGCTAGGGTTTCTACAACTTAAAATCAGATACTTTAGCCTTTGTAAGAAATAAAAGAGACAACATGATTATTATCTTAATATATATTGATGATATAATAATTACATGAAATAAACTAGATGAAGTTCAACAGATGATCACTCAGTTGAATATAAACTTTGCCTTAAAAGAACTTGTTGATCTTGGCTATTTTTTTGGTATAGAAGTTACAAGAACCGATGTAGGTATTCATCTCTCTCAAGCAAAATATGTTGTTAACTTACTGTTGAAAACTAATATATCCATAGCTAAAAGTTGTGCCACACTAATGAGCTCAGGCATCAAACTTGTTAAAGATTGTGGAAATAAGTTCAAAGATGCCACACTTTATAGAAGTGTAATGGATGCCTTACAATATTTAACTATTACAAGACCTGAAATATCATTTGCAGTAACTAAGTTGAGTCAATTTCTATCAGCTCCAACTGATCTTCATTGGTAAAGCTGCAAAAGATTACTCAGATATATCCAACATACTAAGGATAAAGGTTTAGTGTTTACATCAGGCAACCATCTTCATTTAAAAGCCTTTTTCGATGCAAATTAGGCATGTGATGAAGATAATAGAAAGTCTATTGGGGGGAGGGGGGTTATTGTGTGTTTCTTATTGGAAACTTAATTTCATAGAGTTCAAGGAAGCTAAGAGCTATCTCAAGATCCAGCACTGAATTTGAGTATCGATCTTTGGTTTAAATAGTAGTAGAAGTTTGCTGGATACAGTCATTATTCTTCGAGTTACAGCTGCACCTAGTCAATACACTAATTATATATGTGATAATCAAAGTGCAGCTGCACTTACTTCAAATCCTTAATTCCATAACAGAATAAAGCATATTAAAGTTGACATACATTTTATTAGAGATTTAGTTTTAAATCATAAGCTAGATATCATATATGTGCTAACGCAAGAGCAAATAGCTGATATCTTTACAAAAGTTTTACCCATCACAAGATTTCAATATTTGACACACAAGCTAAATGTCTATTCTAGACGATTTAGCTTGAGAGGGAATGAGAACCATAACCAGAAGCTTGTACAAAAGTATTTGAATGAGCTTGATTTGTGAGGCTGTCCATGTCAGCAAGTCACATTAACTCAAAAGTCAAAATTCAGTAAAAGATATTTATTTTTCTCTCCATTTCTTAACTAATTTGTAATAGACTATTTTCATCTTTTCCTTATCAAATTAGAATTTATTATGACTATAAATAACTGTGTAAAATCAATTCTTTGATATATAAGAAGTATTCTCAAGTTTTCAGCAAATATCTTAGTGTTTGTTAAACAAAAAATTCATGTTTCGCTGCTCAGAAAAATTCCAGCTATCTAGAGATAAATTCTAGATTTCTATCTTTACTCAACGTAATAACCCTTATGGTGAGACTTTCTTCTGCATGCCGGTGGGGAGGTTCTCTGATGGCCGGCTACTTCTTTGGTATGAATATAATGATCATTTTCTAGCTAACAACTTCATTTCAACCTTATTTCCATTATTTTAATTTTATGTCGTGCTTTCTAGATATTAAGCACATCAATCGATTAAAAAGCAACTGTTAAGCATGCGTTCAAATGTTGAGATTCAATTTGTTTGTTTATTTTTTATAAAAGAAGAGATACAATTGTTAATTCCAGTGCAATAAAACAGCCAAAGTTGAATGACTGTAAGACATTGTAGGATAAAAATGAATCTAGCGAGCCGAGATGGTAGGCTTATGTAGTTCGATGGACACAAATTTTTGCCATGTGTAATTTTTCTGAAGTATTCTTTATATGAAAATCAAAATAATATAAAGATTTTTTTCTTTTTTGATAAAGACTAGATGGGCTGTCTTATAGCAGAGAAATTTTTCTTTTTTTCTTGAATTTTCAAAAAAAAAAAAGGAATTTCTAAAAGTTATAGCTAAATTTGCTGGTAAGCAGAACAACTGAACAAGGGTCTTAAGTCAAAATCTTGGCAAATCATTTATGTTCATAGTGGATTTAAGGATTTTCACTTTTTTTATTTTATTTTTTTTATCTTGAAAGAATCCTACAAGAGATAAAAGAAATATCAAAATAGCTCAAAATTTTTAAGGATCTATACTACACTATCTTATACACTTAAAGCACTCAATTGTAACCCAACTCTCTATTTTCTCTTATTGTTGATTTGATACTTAATGAATTATAAAGTGTTACAATGGTTTATACAGTGTTAATATTGACTTTATAAACTCTAAATTTAGATAAAATAAGAGTCTATATACTTAGAAAGTTCAAAATCGACTTAAACATGCAATTAGAATCAAAATATGATTTTTCTTGTACAGGTAACACTGCAGCGTTCAAGGTCCAACACCGGGGCGATGCGACTTCGAATTAACACTGCAATGTTCCAAAGCCATCGCTGTAACGTTGAGCTTTCTGAAATTATCGCCGCAACGCTGAGTAGCCAACGCTATGATGTTCTTCATCTGAAATTGTCTCCCTTATATTTTCACGCCCTTCCCTATATTCACTTTTCTGTTTCACACCTCTTTTGTCTAACTATTGTGTTCTTGACTATGTATCGACTATTTCTTGATCTTTAACACAAAATTAAATTTATTCTTAATTTTAACTCATCAAATTCTAATAAAACCATTTACATTCTATTAAAAGTTTAAGTTCAATGGGATCACTTATTATCTCAAAAAAGGCTGTAGAGTTCAATCGTAGTCCTTTCCTAAGAAGTCTTATGATAGAAACTAGACAAGCTTGAGCTCGGTGAACATAAAAAAAAAAAGTCTTTGCAGGTTTGTAAAGCCAATTAGAAGTCTATGTTTGGTTGGAGGAAGTTGATGTTACCTCTTTGTGTGTAACTTTCACGTTTGTCTTACTGATACTTAAATATTTTCAAAAGAAAAAAATAATTAGCAGCATAATGGGTTGTATTTATTTAATGGTAATTATGACAAAGACTTTTAATAAAGATATTATACTAATTAATCATCAATTCAAAAAGTTTTTCAAGTAAAACCAATCCCCCTTGATTGGGTGATTAATAACTTAATTTGGGGAAATGTTTGTTGGGTCTTCTGCGAAACATAAGAGTATATTTCTCTCAATCTAAAAAGTATTTATTGTTTAAAGTGAGCCGACGAGTTCGAACAGTGTTATAATAAAACTGCTACAAGTAAGATTTTGTTATACTCCTATCTAAAAATATCATGAAGCCAAAAAAAAAAAAAAACTAAAGTTATTCATTGGTTTCATTCTTCTTTTGATTTGCTAAGCTTCCGCTGAAAAGTAGAAGAGTTGGTCTTTCAACAATTTAACTGTTTGAAAAAATTGTGGAAATTTCAGCTACGAGCTTCGGTCTGCCGTTTCTCAGTGCGTACCTTGATTCGCTAGAAGCCAACTTTAGTCATGGTGCAGATTTTGCCACAGCCTCTTCAACTATTAGGCTACCCACTAATAATACCCGCCCCTGGTGGATTCAGCCCTTTCAACTTGGACGTGCAGTTCGGACAATTCAATCAATTCATAAACAGATCACAGTTGATTAGAGACCGAGGTTAATCTAATTAATTGCACGAACCCTTAACATGATCAGTTGCATTTTTTTACGTTACAACTTGCTTAATATGTTAGACCTTTGATGTTTTTGTAGGAGGAATCTACGCAAGTTTATTGCCCAAAAAGGAATATTTTCCGAAAGCTTTATACACTTTTGATATTGGTCAGAATGATCTTGCTTCTGCGTTCTTGTCTAACATGTCCGTAGAGGAAGTTAATGCATCTTTTCCTGATATAATCAAGAGGTTCTCAGCAAATGTTAAGGAGATTTGCGTATTATACGGCTGCTAAACTAAGCCTGTTCATTTAATTACATCAACTACATGTATGAATCTTTTTAAAGAACATTTTGAAGTTGTGTTGATGCAGAGTATTTACAACTTGAGAGCTCGTTCATTTTGGATCCACAACACACGACCAATTGGCTGCTTGCCTTTTATTCTGGTCGCTTTTCCCTCAGCAGCCAAGGATTCTTCCGGTTGTGCAGAGGCTTACAATTGAGTAGCCCAGAATTTAATCTCAACCTGAAGAAGGCTGTAGTTCAACTCAGGAAAGATCTTCCTTCTGCTGTATTTACATATGTTGATGTCTACTCCGTCAAGTACTCCTTAATTAAGGAAGCAGAAAAATATGGTAAGCCAGACAAATTAATTCGGTTAAAATATGTAAACGTGGGCTTAGTGGTATACATGGGACAGAACACAAAGTTCTGCTGGATGAAACATTATATATATATATATATATATGTGTGTGTGTGTGTGTGTGTGTGTGTGTGTGTGTGTGTGTGTGTGTGTGTGTGTGTGTTTTATGTTATTGCTTTCTTAATATTCTGCAGGATTTAAGCTTCCTTTAGTAGCTTGCTGCGGCTATGATGGCAAGTACAACTACAGCAGTGCTGCTGAATGTGGGCAATCGGCTATCATCAACGGCACCTAAATTATCGTGGGTTCGTGTGATCGTCCCTCTGTCCGCGTTAATTGGGATGGAATTCACTACACTGAGGCTGCCAACAAGTTTGTGTTTAATCAAATCTCAAGTGGGGCGTTCTCAGATCCTCCTACTCCATTGAAAAATGCATGTCGCAGGAACTAAGTTTAATTAAAGGCCAGTGCATGCATATATGCACACATGAATCTAATAAAAAGTTAACATTTTGATTTAATCTAACTTAAACTAACATATATATGTATGTATTTGTACATGGAAAATGTTTTCCAATTAAATAAAAAAATTTGATAACGTGTGTTTCATCGGAAATGGGTATGGTCATCACTTGAAAATTTTTATTTTGCAACAAGATATGTAATGGATTATGTAAAATTTTTCATCTTTTTCATTCTTGAAATATTAAGATAAGGTCCGAATATAGTGTTATTATGGATATTTTGCATGGTAAAAGCATTTTTGATTGAATTTTGTTGATTTGAAAAAATGATTCTTCCGGCTAACTAACTTTAAATTTATTTTATTAGCAGAAATCAACAATTGAGCCTTGTCCTGGTTGAACTTATATATGGGAGCCTGAGCCTTCTCTTCTTCTATGACTACGACAAGACTTGCGAATTACAAGCAAGATTTATCGTAATGGTCTCGCTGAAGTGGATTTCAATAAAGACTCTCCGATATTTAAGTTAAAAAAAATTCTTGTGGACTAGAAGAGTCTAAAAACAAGTAAGAAGTAAAAGGTGTCTCCAAAATGAAAGGAAGACAATCTCTTTTCTCTCTGTTAATTCTTCTAATTTTTTTAGCATCATTTGCTTCAGTGTCTTTTTCTCCTTTTTATAGTACTAATCTTTGGAGGACCTTTCGGGTATTCTACCTCTACTATACTTTTGACATACGCCGAATATCCTTCTACTGTGTATCTGACATACACCGAATATCCTTCTACAGATTGTGTTCTGTCATGCTTCTGATTCCGCTTCTGTTACACGCCAGGTATCTTTTTTATATATGTTAAACATATTCTCGACATATTCTTTATGCCTGTCTTCGCCGGTGGATTTGGTTAAGTGTGAGGTTAAGCTTAATTCGTTCAGAGAAGAGTCTTGGTAGTCTATTCCAATTCGGCTCGGCCGTAGTCCGATGTCTTTTCAAAGAGTATGTCTTTTGGTAACTTCACTGGCTGTACTTGGTCGGCCTGTTCGACAAACAACCGATTTGGTGTCTGTTCTGGCCTGATTTCTTCGTCGATCATGCAGGCGCTAAGATGAACCAATCTGGTTAGTGTGTAAATGGTGATTTTTCTCGTATCCTAGCCTGTCTTACCGAACAAGTGCTTCAGATTGTCAATCAGGTCCTTTGAATCCGAACAGGTTCTCCGTTGTCTAGCCCTGTCAGGGCCCGACCTAATGGCTATTACCATAGGCTTGTCTTCAAAGTGGACTATCTTACAAGAAATGGTGGGTTTTGAGGAGGGCTACTCCACAGAAAAATATCTGGCTGAGTCTTTAAGGGTTGACTTCTTTTGAGCTTGAAAACTTTAGACTCAAAGGTGATTTTTTGGGGGGATCAAATTCAAATACTACTTCGAATCTAAAATTTTACACGGACATGTTGCTTATTAAATAAGAATGTTTTTCATAAGTTTTTCAATGAAATTATGAAAAATAAAAGTATTTATATTTAAATTTTATGTATTTTCATTAGATAGATTTTCGGCCTCTTTTAAAAGATAAAAGAAATTTATATGGATTATAAATCAAACAATCTGAATAAAGTCGCATTTTAATATGGAGTCCTATTTATTTTGTTAATTCGACTAAATTTAAAAATCTTTTGGACATTACTATCTTTATAGTTTTGGATTATTTCAATTAATCTCTCAATTTTTGTGGACCAGCATTATTTTTTTTTTAATAAAGGTAAATTATTATGTAATTGATGTCAACTCTTTTTAGAGTATTTTATTAGACTTATTTGATTAATGATCATCGTATATTATTTGAATAAGTGTAATTTTGATAAACATTAGTTGTAACTCATAATAGAATTGGAATTGTTGTATTTTTGTTGAGAGAATGTACTTACCTTCGTCCTATATATATTGTAAGGTAAACTCATTAAGACCATAATATTTTGTCAATGAAATAGAGAAAAATAATTCCTCTATTTTCTAAAGAAACAAGAGAAGCCACCATATTTGTCGAGATCTAAGTCATTTTTCATGGCTACAAGTTGAGGTATATGTTTTACGCCTTAAAAACTCATATTTTTCATAAAAATGTTAGTTTATTTTTCATAAAAATGTTAGTTCTTGAATTTAAAACTCATTTCTTGTTGATAAAGATGTCAGATCTTGAGTTTAATATTGTTGAATAAGCAAACTTTATGCTCACTTATTACATAATGCAGAAAAAAATTATAGTACTACTATTATAGTGCAGTAAAAGTTTCTTTGCTTAATTTTTTAGAATAAGTTTCTATTCTTAGATATAATAAAAATTTACCCCATCCTTGAAGAAATTCAAACTCGTGCCTCCAACTTAAAAACCCAAGTTATCTTCTATTTAACTAAGGTGAAATATCCTAATGCCCAACAAACTTAATAGGCAATATCATCGCATCTATCCAAATTAAATGACTAACCAAAGATCATTGTTAACAGTGGAAAACTAATACTTATGACTTACATTATTTTGTTCAAATTTGTAATGAACATCGTTTCAAGGCTTAATTAAGGTTATGAATGGAGGCAAGTATAGGCTGAGGTGAAGTTGATCAACGTGGAACCCAATTTCCAGTTGGTTACAATTTTTTAATCAATCTACACTTGTCATGTTGTCCTTATAACAAGAAAGTATTCTAACTAATTTGTAACAACATATATGGTAGGGAAAAACAACTTTACAAGAAATGTAGAATTACAGAAAATATAATTTCACATCAGTAATCGAATCAGCTTCTTGCACCTCTGTTTCAGCTTCACTTCTTTTAACAACCTTTTTCAACAGCCTTAATATCAACTCTGTAAATACAAACAGTTCACTATATCAACTTTTTTTAACTGAATAGCTTGACCAGCAGCTTCTTTGATCCAGCTCATCTTTGCTACACATATCATCAGCTGAACTTGAACTTATACATTAATATCCCCCTTCAAGCTGAAGGTAGGGGGGAGACATTGAGCTTGGATCGAAAAGCAGCAAAACGACAAGGGTTTTGTTAATACATCAGCAACCTTATCAGCGTTGGGAACATACAAACTTCAACTTGGTAATGAGAAATTTTCTCTCTTATGAAGTGTACATCCAATTCTATATATTTGGTTTTTGAGTGAAAGATTGAATTTTGAGAAAGAGCCTGTGCACTCTGGTTATCACACCACAAAATAGGAGCAAATTGATAGGACATATGCAACTCTTGTAGCAAGGATTGTAACCATATGACTTCAATGCAGGCTGAGGCAATAGACTTATATTCTGCTTATGTGCTACTCTTGGAAACACACCTTGTTTCTTAGAGAACTATGAAACTAAATTATCACTAAGATAAACACAAAAACCGCTTATAAATTTCCTATCATTGGGATCATTACCTCAATCAGCATCTACATATCCCATAAGTTGATAGTCACCAGATCTTTTAAACTCAAGGCCATAGCCTGCAGTAGCTTGTAAATATCTCAAAACTCTCTTACAAGCTTGCCAGTGCTGTGTTGTTGATGAGGACAAAAACAGACTGAGTTTATAAATTGAAAAAGCCATCTCAAGCCTTGTTAATGCAGTATGCTAAAAAGCTCCAATTATACTCCTATACTAGGTTGGATCATCAAACTTTTCACTTACGTTAGCAAGTAATTTCTGACCAAGTACCATGGGTTTATTGTAGCCTTTACATTCTTTCATATCAGCCTTTTCCAACAAATCATATATATATATATATATATATATATTGTCTGAGATAAGTGCAGTCCATGGTCTGTAGGCTTAACCTCAATGCCAAGGAAGTAACTTAGTTCCTTTAGATCCTTCAAGGAAAAAGTATTACTAAGTGTATGAATGAACTGCTCTAACATGGTTGTATCATGGCTTGTGATGAGGATGTTATCAACATAGTCTAAAACAAGATTTAATTTTTCAAAAACAAACTTTATAAACAAATATGTATCCGACTTAGAAGTGATGAATTCCCACTAGAACAAGGTTGTTTTTAACTTATCAAACCAAGCCCTTAAAGCTTACTTCAAACCATATAGGACCTTTTTTAATTTACAAACATAAGAAGGATGAATTGAGTCAATAAATCCAATTGGTTGCTTCATATAAACGGACTCAGTGAGGTTGCCATTTAAGAAGGCATTGTTAACATTAATTTGTCAAATTTTTCATCCATACAAAACAGCCAAGCTAAGTACAACTCTCACTATTGAGGCCTTAATAACATGAATGAAAGTGTCACAATAATCAGTACCTAGAGTTTGCAAAAAACTTTTTGCTACTAATCTCGCTTTGAACTTGTCTATACTACCATTTGGTTTGGATTTTGTTCTAAAAACCCACTTATTATCAATGACTTTTATGAGCTTCTGTTTCTAATACAAGAGTCTAGGTATCATTTCTCATGAGAACTGTGTATTCTTCATTCATAGTTAATTTCCAATAATTACTCTTCAAGGCTTCAGCAACAGTGTTAGGTTCACCTGTAACTTCTGATGATACTGTTTTGCTTAAGTACATTTTTGGCTTAAATACCCCTGATTTTGATCTACTTTTCATAAGATGTATTGAGTTAGGATTCTGAGATATAGTTCAGTCCTTATATACCTATGATTCTCCCTATTTCTTGCCAACCTGAAACTTTTTGCTTGCTTTTTTAATAATCATCCCCTCGAAATTTCTTGCCAATGTAGAACTTTTTGTTCTTTCAAAAATTTTTTTCAGTATGGGACTTTTTGTTCTCTTCTTTAATAATCCTCCCTTCATACAAATAGAGATATAGTCCACTCTTTTTATATCCATGATCTTCCCTATTTCTTGCCAATGTGGGACTTTTTGTTTACTTCCAGAACAATCCTCCCCTCGAAATTTCTAGCCAATATAGGACTTTTTGTTCACTTCCTTAATAATCATCTCCTTGAACAAATAATATTTCATTTGTCTATCTTTCACACAGGAATATCTCACTCCTTTCTAGTACTTATCTTCACTACGTTAAGGGCATACGCCTCTATTCATCTACCTTTCACAAAGGAAGATCTCACTCATTTCTGATACTCATATTCTACTTATCTTCACTGTGTTAAGGGCGCATGCCTTACGTGAGGCGTTAGAGTACCGCCTACCTCGAGACCCTATTCTATCAAGTCAACTCCTCATTATTGCGTGTGTTGCTCCTCATCACTGCATTGCAATACACGCCTTACATGAAACTTGGAGCACACCACCTCTTATCCATAGAGCACAATACTACGTTACAGCATACCTTACATGAAGTTTAGAGTACACCACCTCCTGTCCATAAAGCACAACACTGTGTTACAGCACACGCCTTACATGAAGCTTGAAGCACACCACCTCCTGTCCACTCATCTTCTACCTCTTGTCCATAGAGCACAACCAAGCGTTAGAGCACCGCCTACCTTGAGAGCTCTCTCTATTAGGTCAACTCTTCATCACTGTGTTGCAACACATGCCTTACGACATAGGAAGATCTCACTCCTTTCTAGTACCTATATTCTACTTATCTTCACTGTGTTGAGGGAGCACGCCTCCATCCGTCTACCTTCCACACAAGAAGATCTCATTCTTTTCTGGTACTCATCTTCTACTTATCTTCACTGCATTGATGGCACATACCTTACATGAAGCGTTAAAGTACCGCCTACCTTGAGACCCCGCTCTATCAAGTCAACTCCTCATCATTGCGTGTGTTGCTCCTCATCACAGCGTTGCAACACACGCCTTACATAAAGCTTGCAGCATACTACCTCTTGTCCATAGAGCACAATACTGCATTGTAGCACACATCTTATGTGAAGCTTTAAGTACACCAACTCCTATCCATAGAGCATAACACTGTGTTACAGCATACGCATTACGTGAAGCTTGAAGCACACCATCTCTTGTCCATAAAGTACAATCAAGCGTTAGAGTACCGCCTACTTTGAGAGTCCGCTCTATAAGGTTAACTATTTATCACTGCGTTGTAACACAGGCCTTACGTGATGCTTGGAGCACACCACCTCCTGTCCATAAAGCAAAACACTGTGTTACAGCACACGCCTTACGTGAAGCTTGGAGTACACCACCTCATGTCTATAGAGCACAACCACGGATCTCATCGCAAGTAAATCGAGACATACCAGGCTCTCCTATTTTTTGTTCGACAATAAATTTTTTTTTCATATGACTAACTTTGGAGCATGACTCTGATATCACTTGTAAGGAGCTCAACGAATCACACATATCTTTACATTTATATGATATTATTCACTTTAAACTTAAGTCCTCATAATTTTATTCTTGAACTCTATCTAAAAAATATCATATTAATAAAGATATAATTTACTTTTTATATACTTAAAATTTTTATTATTTATCATCGTGAAATTTTTTATTCGCTTCTTTAATACTTAACAAACTTCCTCTCTTTTCCATTGGGCCTCGTAATACGCCGAGGCAGCTTTCATTTGAAAATTTAAAAAAATAAATAAAAAAGAAAACTAGAAGAAAAATGTTATGGGAGCACGATGAGATGAGACCTAATGATTCATAATTTACGTGATGATACTGAAATATATATATTTTTTAAAATAAAAGTGAATCATCCAAAGACACAGATCAAATCAATGTCTGCCATTTCACCCATTTGAGCCCAGTAGATGAGTAAGAGAAACGTATTGAGTCAACAAGACAATCGATAGCAAATATATGCAGTCTTTTCCAAGTTCTCTAAGCATGTCCCAGCTTTGTCTCTTAGCTTAGCCACATGACGAAAGATTCAAATGGCTTTAATTTTACACATTTTTATACCCATTAAGAGAGAACCGAAAATTAAAAACTTCATGTGGCAGAACAGTGAATGACGACTCCATTTATCACATCAAATAGCACGAGGCCAGCAATAACAAAGAGCTAACCCCACATGACCAGCCACAATCTCTCGTAGTGGGTTATTAATATAATGTGTTCATATTTTGGAGTCTTCCCAAAGTTTTCAAAAGTAGTTCTCAATTTCAATTTTGAAACAAACTTCAATCATTTATCTCACATGAACTTCTTTCTGATAAAAATTTATATATTATTATTGTTGAGACCTTAACCCTATTAGTTTTTTTTTTTTTTTGAATAAACCTTAACCCTATTAGTTAAGTTCTGGAATTTACGGTATTTCAAATTTTCAATATATCTATCTAATGCATTATTAATTAGTTTGTAGACTTCAGTGTAGAGTTTAGATACATGACTGACTCCGATGATTAAATCTAATTAATGGGGAAAAACGTATTTTTGCTATGTTATTAATATTCGCTCTCCTATTCTGCCCAAGGTGTAGGAAGAGCCACGAGGCGTAAAACAAAAAAAAAAATGCCGATTCAGATTGGGAATACTATATTTTCTTACCGTTAATAGTAAATAAAATATAAAAAAAAAAGTAAGGCTGCTACATTTTGACGAAAGACTTGCACCTATACACTTTCCATTTGTTTTATGAAGTGTTTGAGAGCGGACCTGTCTTAAGAACTATGCATAGGCATTTGTTTATATTTATTTTTGGAACCTTTTCTTTTCTGAAATATTTTATCAAGAAGGAAAAAAAAATCTTCTTGAGATGCCCAAATGGTAGGGCATGACTTTAAAACACTTCCTTGCTTTCATTTACTTTTGCAGTTTTTTCCAATTCAACCCAAGAAACAAGAAAACTAAAGCACCTACATTTCTTGGCTATCAAATGGAAAAGGAAAGAAAGTTTACACCAAGAAAAAACAAGTCATGTGGTTGATGCAGTGGCAACAAATTACACCAATTATTCTTGTGGTTGATGTGATATTGGTGTAATTTTTTTGTGTTAGAAGATAAAATTTCTTTAACTGTTTATACAAAAAGTTAAATAAAATTGTATCTTCTTTTACTTTCGAATTCAAAAAAGCACACGTTCGCATTAAAACATAACTTCTTTGAAAATGGTAAAATTATTTAAAATGAGAAAGATATTATCATGTGGAGTGTTTCTTAATAAAAATGCAAGGAAGGTTAGAACAAGAAGAGGGAAAGGGAAGAAGCGAAAGCAACGATATTATCATGTGGAGTGTTTCTCTCTTTATCAAATGTGAGAACTGAGAAAGAGAAAGCAACGAGCTTCTTAAAAGCTGGGTTGACTAGCCAGAGCTTCCGAAAGAAGCGCTTTTTTTTCAAATATTCCTAGAACCAAGGCAACTAAATAAGGTCTAAAGCTGCTGGCCTTTATTGTTATGACCAAGTAAGCTCTTCAACTTTGGTTGGATGGAAAGAGACGAGGGATCCTTTTGCCTAACTATGGTCTATCGACCATCTTCTATAATTTATTTTCATGTATATTTATTATCTATACATATGCATTATGTATGTAGTATGTATAAACATGCTCATGTTAGGCAATTGGGCTAAGGTCCAACATCCAATTCAAAAGATTAATCTATTAGATGGTATGGTCATTTCTTCTTATATATTTTTTTATCTTTTCACTCTTTTTTTATGTAGGACAATAATTCAACAATCACCCTTCTAATGAAACCTCCGCTGATGAAAAAAGCAACTCTGGGGTTTTGTACGACACACCACATTTTTGGATTTCAAAACTTAACTCTGATATCACTATTAAAGGGATTGGGCGAACAAAACCTCCGTTGGTGGGGGAAGCAACACCAAGGTTTCATTCCACACACTGAGTGTCCACCACATTTTTGAACCTAAAAAATTAACTCTGATACCACTGTTAGAGGAATTGGCCAAGAGTCCAACATCCAACCCAAAAGACTAGCATATTAAGTGGTGTGACCCTCTCCTTATAAAGATTTTTATCTCCCCACTCCTTTTTTACGTGGAATAACAATTCAACAGCTCATATCACCACTCTTTTTTAAGGGAAAAAAAAATCAACTTAGTGAAGTAAGCTAAGATATATGAAAGTTTAAGCATTAACGAAAAATTAAAAGGAAGATGTAAACATTTAACTACTTCTTTTGACAACAAATTACACAAATCTTGTGGTTAATGTAAACAAATTGCCAAGTCATTAATGTTCTATAATTTTGACAAACTAAGAGAAACTTCTCTACTTTTCTTCAATAATGCAGAAAAATTCTTTTTCGGATAGCATAGCATTATGTTAGATGACCTATTCTGATTTCTTGTACGCGTTTTTTAAATTTATTTGGGGCCAATGAAACGAAGTCTCAACCTCTGGAGTCATCCCCTTGTTACATGGATATGAATACATCATTTTTGTTTAGGGAAATTATTTAATACCATAGAAATAATTAGAGAATTAGAGATAAGAAATATAAAATTAAATCAAAGAAAAGTCATTACATTATTATGAAGACTTTATTTTATTGTGTTGGAGTCTTTATTTATTTATTTATTTTCCCCTTAACAACATCATTTTTACTTGGAGATTTAGATGGTGCGGCCCATAAATTTTGATTTGACTTGACTGACTAAGTATTTGTGTTAAAGTATTGATCTACCTCTATGAACTATGATGAACAAAAAAAATACAAATATATAGTCTTAATTAAAAGATAAAGAGGCATCCATGAGACCAAAACCTCAAATCTTATAAGAGCGAGTCACAAATTTGACCGATTGTTTGAACAACTTCCCCCAAAGTCTTTAAAGTTGAAATGAACAGAAACTGAAAGAAAAATATGATAATTTGGACATATAAAAAATAAAAGTGAGAAGCAAGTGTAGAAAAGACGTGAATTATTACAATAAAACGAGTTGTTAATTTGGACCAATTCTTTTCATAGCAGAATCTTTGGATGGCCATTGTAATCAAATAGACTTTTTCTTTTCCAAGTGACAAGTCAATTCGGGCGTTTGATAGTCAATGGAATGAAATTGTAGTTACACTTACACATGCAATGAAACAAATGCAGCCATGATTCTCTCGGCATCTTCTTCTTGGGTTGTAGTTGATTGAGTTGGGTGAAGATTTATGTCTTGTCATTTTCGTCCACTCCCGTTTAAGCCTTGTCTCACCATCGGTTGTGGTCCTATTGAGAGAATGGTCCCCTTCGGCTTAGGACAAATTGCCCCAGCCAGCGGCGTTACTCAACAAAATAGGGCCTTATCAACAGTTTTTCTACACAAAATCACTAGCATGTGGGGGTTAATATTTTAAGAATCATCATTAAGCTTCTATAACTCATGAAGCACATATTGTGAACATTAAAATCTATCACAAATTTGCTATGATACAGATGAGATCTCGATAAGGGTATAAGATTTTTTGCCACATAAAACGTAAAATGTATCCCTATAAAACATCAAATTTGTAATTTTTTTTTATCGGTTACAATTCTATATTTTAAGTTGTAAATTATTAGGAATTAGTGATTTAAAATTGTGTTTGAGTATAATTTTGATTCGAAAATTAATAAAAAAATGACACGAGATCGAGAACGAGATGGACAAACAAGAAAGGGACCAAAATAAAAAACAGAAAGCAATGAGAGCTCGAAATGCAACCAAGGTAATTTTTTGGGCTTGGGATCGCAACCCCAAGCGAGCCAGGCTAAGGCCCCAGCTTGGAAGTGGTTGGGTGTCGTAGCCCAACCTAAGCCAGGTCGCAATGCCCAGCCTAGGTCGTGGTGGCGCCAACTCGTGGTGCTATGGCTCCAAGGAGCAAATCATGGTGGGGCCTCGGCCCTAAATGTTGGGCTACAATAAATCAAGTTATTTAGTTATTTTTTAGTTGATTTAGAATTTGTTTTGTATGTGAACTCTTATTTCAATTAGATATATGATTTTTAAAGATATTTAAAGTCTTATATAAACTCTTATAAAGTTATTAGAGAGGTATGCATCAAAAAGTATCAAAAAGAGTGTTGAATAGAGAGCTTAATGAACGCTTGAGCATTACGTGCACGAAAGAGTATTGTATAGGGAGCGCTTAAGCATTGATGTACAAGAAAGTCTTATATAAACCCTTTGAGAGCTTATCTATTTTGGTATTTCTTGTAACGTGTAAGTAATCTTTGTGATCATTGAATAGTTTATTAGTAATTACTGAGTAATAAAAATGTTAAGATCTCGTGATATACCATAAACTTAGGCAATTTACTAAATCATGTATATTCTTACATCTTGAATGTTTAATTATTATCTCTATATCATTATGTGTAATCTTTTATAATTATTGAATACATTATGTGTGATCTTTTTAAAAAATCTAAACACAAATGATGAAAGGGAGCTGGATGTTCTTCCAATAGGAACAATTATAGCAACCAATACACAAATTTTTTTGGGCCGTTATGCCCTAAATGTTTGCCATTGCGTGCCCCAAGCATGGGGTATGGCAGTATTAGTCGGGGGAAGAAATCTATATAAAAAAAAAAAACATTATCTTCTTACAAGTTTTGTATGCCATTAATTATTTACTATGCAAATTGAAGCCATAGCACATTGTTGCGATTCTTTTACAGCCTGTTTCTGTTTACAAAAATGAAAAAAAAAGGAGAAAATTACAAGAATCCCATGAGTTTTTTAAAAGCTAAAGCAACGCAAAGCACTTTCTATAAAGCTATTTTGACTCTAACATGCATCATCTGAATAATGGGATTAATGTAACACTGATCAATAAGCCAAAACCCACAAACTGAATATTGTGGTACCGTGAAGGGGAAATGTCCCAAGTCCTTTTCTATACAACCCCTTTATTCTTTGGTCCTCCTCTCTTTGTCAGAGTTCTTATCCAGCCTTTCCTAATTTTGACTCCATGATCAACATTGCCTTTGTTATTGGACCTCTTCCATCTTACAAGCTGGAGCAAATGCCCAATTCGCTTTCGCCACCTCAGCGTCGCCCCGCGGTGTCTTGCATGCTCTATCACACTCTTGTTACTCTCCTTTGGAATTGGCTCCTTGGCTTTGGTGGGGATATTATTATTATTGCTGTTATTATTCTTCCAGGACATGCTGCAATGCTCAAGAGAGACCTTGGAGACTGTGCCTTTGTCCCATGAGGCAACACCATTGTCTTCAAATTTGATTGAGATAAAAGAGTCTGCAAAAGCTAAATTTGGATTGTAAATAATGGACTCCAATGAATGTATTTAAAAAAAGGAAAAAAGCAAAACAGTTGAATGAATATTGATATAGATTTGTTTACTTCAAGGAAGAAAAAGATGTATTGACATTTCTAGTAAATACAAACAGATGCAGACTCACGCAGTGTTTATCATTAATTATCTATTAAGGACTTGGATTAGTAAGAAATGACATCTATTAGATGAATTTGAATGACCATTATTACTTTCTTTTCCTTTTCTCCTTTTTTTCTTCTTTCTTTTCATAGGGGTAGGGCCTGAGACTGAGGCTTTAGATGATTTAGGAAAGTGGTAATTAATGTTTCTTCCTTCGCATTTAATAGACCGATAAATTTAACTTTTAATAGTTCTTAGGAGACCTAAGGTAATTGCCCCAGCTTTAGCATGAGCAAAATTATATGATCTACCAACTTCTGTTTAACATTGAAAGCAAAGAGTAACTCAAAAACAAAGACGACAAATCTCAACAACCATAACTAGGACAAAATTTCTGGAATTCCTCTGAAACAGCTTATAAAATCATGTGCAAATCATTAATTTCAATAACTATAATAAATTGCTTTTGCAAAATCTTTGTTGGCTATACTTCTTCAACCCCACCCTGATTTTCCAAGCTTTCTTAATGATTTTTTTGCCATTAAAACTATCAACTATCAAATATTTTATCCTGAATTGTTAGAACCAGTTATGCAAAACAATCCAAATAAGAGAACTGATGAAGATGCTAAATCTCCAAACAGCCACTGTTTGTCTGCGCAGCAGGCTAATCTTTGACCATTCTTTTGTCATTACACAAACAATAATTCTCCACTAACAAGCACTTAAACACGTGAAATTTAACTGTTAATCTCTTTCCTTTCAATAAAATTTACTATGAACACCAGAAGTTGTAATTTTTTCTAACAGTTAATATACTAATACAAGTAATTGAAATTAAAACCAACCAACAAAAAAAAAGACATACCTTCTTGGCTGCTGCATGCATCATGTTCATCAGAAATGTCAGATTTCCAATGCCGGAATTCGAAGCGATTGAGGAACGAACCAAAAGCAAAGATCTTGGGAAGATAATTGATGTTGAGTTGCTTCTTGTCTGAGAGAACTTTACTACTTCGATGGTGGCTGCTGGCTGAGGAAGAATTAGAACGGTGGTGATGACCTTGCTTTGCAGCCAAAACAAGAAGCCTCTCATTCAAGCAAAGTGGGCAAACCCCAATCACAACTTGTTTGGGATGAAAATAACAGCACGATGAATTGTTGTCATCTCCATAGCCATTCATGTTCTTGTTATGGCGACGAAGTGGGTGCATAAATTTTTAGAAGAGAGTTAGGAAAGCTAGCTAAGACAAAACATGTGAACTTCAAATAAAGAGAGAGAGAGAGAGAGATTGAAAGAACGTGAAAGAGAAGTTGAGTTTTTAGAATTAGTGCTTGCATTATTTGTATTCGTATATATATGGCGCTAGTTATTACTTGTATTCTAAAAATGGCCCACCAGCATATCAGTTTGGAGAATACAACAGAGGAGCATGGGTAATGTCGTTTTGGATTGCTATTCAGAAACATTTTACTGCTTTCAAGGCTTTTATAAATTCAATATCTTCTATAATATTATTTACATAGTCATTTTTTTTTAGTGCGAATATATTCGTACTTTAAAAAAATACAAATTAATTAAGAAATAATACATTATGGCATTATTAAAAAAAGTATTAATATTATTTTTAAAATTATAAAAAAAACGACATCATTTTTAAATTATTCAGTAGATAAACAGCAATATATATAACCTAAAATTGCATTTTGCAATATTAAATGTATTATCAATCTTATGTTTAATGTTATCAGTCTTACCTTTTTTCTATGTTATTGATATAGTATTTTATGTCGTTATATAAGACCATTTTGGACTTTTTAAATAGCACAACAGCAAAGTGATACGCTGCATGATTTTTACTTCATGATAAATCATCTTTATGATTAAGTTTTCAAAATAAAGACCTTTCCTTGCACTGTAATCCTTGTATGTTTTCTGATTAGGTCTGGTTTTTATAGATGACTCAAGTGATGCTGATGGCCACATGTTATCTTTACTTTTCTTTTAAATTTGTTGGTATCCAACCGAAAAATTGAAGTCCTAGCAGTAGTATGAATTTCTTGATGTAATTGTTAGCTAATGACTTAAATGGGATTAGGTTAAAATGCAGATATTATAGCATCTAATATAAGGCAAACCCTGGCCTATTAACCAAAAAAGCATGTAGTGGGTTGGGTTTAAATAGTTCCCAAGTCAAAATTTGTGACTCCCAGTTGATATGGAACATTAAATATAAAAGCAGAGGAGGAAGGGGATTGGTGTTAGCACAAAGCAGAGCTATAGCCTATAGTGTTTGGCATGAATCTTGTAAATGTCAAGTGGAGTTCCCAAAATTTGTGACTCCCATTTGATTTTTTATGACAATGCAAAGAGAGTAGGGCAGTGATGTAACACAAAGCAGAGCATAGTGTTTGGCATTGGCATGAATCCTGTAAATCTGGGGTGGGTTTCCAAACTATGTCCATGAAGCACATGTATCATTTCTTTTTGTGGTTCTATTCTTCTTAAAATCAGTGGTGTGATTTCCATTTTCAAATCACATTGGGTTTAATTTTTCGGTAGCAGGATTGTTTGCTTGAAAAGCACGGATCTTTAAATTAATAAAAATAAGAGTGGGTATTTTTTCAATTTTGGTTCTGAAATTGAACCGAAACCAGACCAATTAATTTTAAAAAATTAAAATCGATTAATTCGAGCATAAAAAATCAAACAATTCAATTTGATATTTAATTTTTTGAAATTTTTAATATTTTTTTTTTCTGGATCATTCTCTTTATACAATAGCAAATATCACATGTTAAACTCATAATCATTAAATTCTAAAATTTGAAATGGTAGAATTAAGACCTTTAGATTACTCTATCCAGTAGCAAATATCATTCTCTCTATAATCCTAAAAGTATTTTTTAAGTCAAACCATTACTAAATGAACATGAAAGTATTTTAGTTTGCTAAATCTGTTTATAACAATGACAAAAACACACTAATGAGAAATGAACCCTACATTGCCTTCACCCAGAAAGAAAGAAGAGTATGATGCAAGTTCATTAGGTGTACTATTCACCAATTTCCTCAAATAATATGGAATGCTAGTTGTAATATTCACCAATGTCCTAAAAATTATGGAATGTGAGGTTCCCATAACAACTAAACCACATAGTTTTGTCTGAATTTTGAGAGACTTCACTGAGATTAATTATCAAATTTTTCATTGCTTTTTTCTTTCTTTTTTTTTCAAAAAAAAAAAAAAAAATTCTTGTCATGCCTGTCCTCCACACAGGATGGTTGCCACTAGCACACGCACTCTTTCATGGACACATCTTATGTGCTCGTGTGTCTGTATAAAGGAAAGAACGATATTATGATGATTAATTGAAATTTTTTTAAAGACATCCAAAAAAAAAACCTAAAAGAAAAGGGAGGGAAAGAAGAGAATGCTTTTAAGAGAGTGTTCATGAAACATCTCAAAAAGGGTGTAAAGGTGATAGAAACAAACAAACTAATGGTCACATGGGGAGAAGAGAAGCTGTTTCCATTTTGGTTGCCTTCAAGTCTAAGTTCACATCATGCTCCTAAAGTTTGCATTTTCGAATTGTGGGTCTCCTCTTTCCTACCCCTCTTTCTTTTGTTTAGTTTTATCCCAACCAACCATTCCAACAACTAAATAAATCTCTTTTCAATTTTGTTCTTTCTTTTACCCCATTTCAATAGCCTTTTGAGCCTCAATGTTGCATTATTTCCATAGACTCCTATTAGATGCTTGAAATGGTCATCTATAATCCATCTCTAAACTTGGGTCATTAGACTTTGTCTACTAATGTTAGGCTAGTACGTCAAAAGAAGTTCAGGGGAGAAGACTTGGTCCGGGGTAAAAATAACAGTATGCCTACAACTAAGTCAATAATTGGACTACAAGAAGAAAGAAAGAAAAAGAAAGTTGAACCAATAGGATGAATCAGTTGTTTTCTTTGTTTGTAATTCTGTAGACAGTAGACAAGATGAAATTTAAAGCCTAGTCTAATGTCACCTACCCTTTTGCCTCCTTATCAAGTCCACAAGCAACAAACTTAAAACCGATTTGCATTATTTTGCATCAGTAAGCGAAGGCAATATCACAGAGCTAATTTGTTATGATAGGTGAATAGCATTTAAGGCTTTGCTTTTTTCTGGCTCTAAGGTGTTGAGTGCTAGGCCAAGGCAGTGCTAAAAAATCTACTCTTGCTGCAAGCCTTATTAGGCAGGTCCCTCCCCATTCAATACCAGAAATTTAAAAGTTTCTAATAGCTTTCTGAATCAGCAACAGTTGCTATTTACTATTGCATAGAAGCTATTTGATTATTCAGTTCTACATAACAAAGTGCAAAGTTTAAGAGCTAACACAACAGCAGCATAGCATTAGCTTCTGTACAATGCAACATAGAGTGAAGGCTTTGAAGAATTATTCACCGACTTCAAATCATTACTTAGGAGTGATTTTAAATTTCATCAGTTGAGAGTCTTGCATGTTTCTGTAACCTTCTTTTACGCGAATGTCAAACATGATACATCATTCGTTCTATCAGAGTATTCATTGCATACAACATTTTATTGGCTCATATACAAGCATAAGCATTGGTCCGAAAGTAAAATAGAGAGTATTAACTTTAATCTTAATAATATGTTCGGGAAGGTAAAGGGGAAAAGCGACGGTCAAATTTTGCTATTGAAGCTACTGAAGCTTTGAAAGGAGTTTACATTTAACACGATCATGTTGAAGCTACTGAAGCTTTTTAACTGTGAGCATACAAAATCTTGATCACCCATTCCATTATTTTCCTGGAAAGCCAGAAAGAATACACATCCGAAAAGGGGGAAAATTTTTCTCAATACAAAAGTCTTGGAAGAAAAAGAAAAAGGGCATTTTGGAACAGGTGAGGATAAAGAGGATCCTAACCAGAGTCCATTCATGGACTTTCTGCACAATGAATAAACCATATCAAAATTTCTCCTCATCCATATAACTTCGCAAGGTTGTCAGAAAATGCTTTTCTAATGGCCTCTCTCTTAATCTTGAGAGCTGCAGTAACCAAACCAGATTCAGGAGTCCACGGGGTAGAAAGCAATTTGATCTTTGCAGGGATCTCAAACTTATCCAAATGTGCACTCTTGGCCACCTGTGAGTTAAGAAAGAATCACAACATCATAGGTAAAAGTAATTTGAACAATGTGAAATTTTACATTTTATATTTAGAACTAGCTTATATACTTGAGCTTCAGGGATTAATGCTGTATTACATTGTACGAGGTTGACCGAGAATTTTGTGTTGAAATTTCCTCTTCCATTATTTAAATTAGACCACAAGAACATATTGGATGAGTATCTGGATTTATGCAATTTCTCCAGCATCACGTTAAAGTCCAATTTCTTTAAAATTTGATCTGAAAGACATACCTTCACTAGAGATGCATGAACTTCTTTCATGGTTTCTTCTTTCTCACACAACTCGGCAAAATCAGTATAAACAATCCCTTGCTTTGCAGCCCAATCTTCCACAGCAGGCTGAGCAGCCACCACAATAGCCACACAGTAACTATGAAATGGATCGGCATGCAACAAAATGTTGTCCACATACGGGCTCACAATAAGAGCAGCCTCAACCTGCAGAAAGTAACGTAGTTCCTGACCAAGTCTGATGAAAAATTACATACTGAAAAGCAGCACTCAAACCTTTCCTAATGAGACGTATTCCCCATGCTGAAGCTTGACTATGTCTTTTTTACGGTCAATTATCTCAAGGCAACCATCAGCATGAAACTGCCCTATGTCACCTGTATAAAACCACCTCATTCCTCTCTCATCAACCTGCAGACCCCACAAAATTTCCATGTAAAGGAACTCCGAACAGTCAATCTTCTGTAGATGGAAATCCATATAAAAGTGTCAAAACTACGAAAATCCACCTTGTATACTTCCTTTGTTTTCTCTTCATTTTTGAAATATCCAACTGTGACATTTGGTCCACCAATAACTATTTCTCCACGGGGCATTGGTGAATCACTAGTTAAATAACAGCCTTCAGGCCAATCTATTAACTGAAACAAGAAGATCTTGCATCAATATGATTGATATTCCACCACAGAATAAGCCATCAAAATGTGGTAGGCAAATCAAAAGTACACAACATTATCTTTAAAGAGGAGAAAATCCCATACAGAAAGCACTGATTATGAAGTCTAATATGAAGGGCACATATGAAGCTATAGTATAATAAGAAGGATGTGTACGGGTTTAGAGAGAGAGAGAGTGAGTGAGTGAGAGATTCAGCAGATTAGGTGTACCTACATATGTACAAACATGCGCACAAGTAAGCTTGCACATTTGCACACAAAGACATACACAGAGAAGGAAAGGCAAAGAGATAGGAGAAAAAGTGGGCAATTGAGGTGGAGTTCCTCACTTTATTCTTTCTGACATAAATTTACACACACGAAGGTAAACTATTTTGACATAGAGCATGATTAAACAGCTGAAATGCTCTTAGGAATTGATATTAGTGATACCCAGGACAAGTGCATGAATTTGATCAGAGTCTTCCATCATAATCCATGGAGGTAAACAATTTAATCATTTCTTACCTTAATGAATGAGCAAGGAAGTGGAGCACCGACGCGACCAACAGATGTATCATCAAACTCAGAGAATGTACCACCAGCACAAGTTTCAGTAAGACCATACCCTTGGCCTATTGGAGCACTAGAAAAAGCCATCAAATTGGAGCATTAAGCTTACAGAAAGAAAAAATAAAACAAAACAAAATAAGCCCCAGACGACAAAGAGTAGTAAAAAAGAGATAAATCTAGTGCCATCAATGTTTTCTTCTTGATACAATCTTATGGCCATAGTGTGCAAGGCTACTATATTCCTACTCACTTATTAGCACTGCAGCATCTTCAAAATTGTCTAGTAAATTTTGATTCTTCCCAAACACCATCGTAGCTTGGTATCTTGCCTGTTAGAGCTCAATCTTTGCTGTATTTCTTTTTTCACAAGGATGAGCAACTCTCCATACGTGATGATTACCCAATAATACTAAAAGGTATTCTTATTCTCATCTTACAAGACATTTCATAACTTCATTAGGCAGGACCTGTGCATGAAACATGATAAAATTTGCAACTTCAGAGTTCTAAAAAAAAATCGGAAGTCCTTTCCTTTTGATTGACAACTATGTCTGGCTAACATGGATTCAACCGTCACAAACAGGGCAGAAAAATTTAGGCTATCAGCTTTTATGTTAAGGCAAACCATTTCCAAGTCCTCTGTGACCTGGTAATGACTCACAATAGTCCAATCATATAAGCTGTGTATCATAGATCATCAGAGCATCGTCCATTAGAGAGGAGATGCTTCTTGATCAAAAATAAACAATAACCTAATAAAGAAACAAAGAAAAGAACTAAAGTCATCTCAAAACATTCTTCCATTCATTAGGGAAAAGGAGGGCTTAAAAGGCTCGACATAAACCTTACTCAACATCAAAAGTCTGTTAATACCACGAGTCCAAGAAGCTACAATGCAAACACCTTCTGGTAGTTATTCAGTAGACTGGTCTTGAGCTTTCGCATTCTCGTATCATAGTCAAATTTAAGGCTCAAGAATGTTAGTTCTAACTATACAACCATGGCAGAACATAACAATTTCTACAGGGTTCATAACTTATTTATTAGATAAGATAAGCTAATATATGCTTGACCACACTTACCCAAGACAAATGTTGATAAATCTTTGAGTGCCAGCAGAAAGTGGAGCACCTCCAGAAAGCACAAACCGGATGCGACCTCCCAGAATAGCACGAACTTTATTGAACACAAGAAAATTCCACAGAATCCTTTCTAGGCCCCAAGCCCCAAACCAGCTACCATTGATTGCAGATAGCCTACGAGTATATGCCAGGTCAAACAATTTCTTGGAAAGTCCACCTTTTGCATCTACCTGAAGTATTAGCAAGTTCTCAGCACTGATGGAAAGATTTTAGAAATCAGGTTATATATATGCAAATATGTGTATCAATTCAAAAAATTTACTTTCTTGCAAACGCCATCTCGCACACGGTCAAGAATTGCTGGGACAGCTGCCATCACAGTTGGCCTCAATACAGAGGCGTCCCCTTTTGTTCCTTTTTTTATTTTGCTTGATGTATCAGTGAGAGTCAAAGGGGTACCATATCCTATTGCACTTCCCACAGCAGCAATTAAATTCTACAATACCCATAAAGAAATTAGTTTTAAAAAGTAGGGAAAGAAAAAGAAAATGTACAGAATAAAAATGACCGTGAATGGAATAAAAGCCCTCAAAATACTCTTTCTTTCAATCTAACCAGTAAGAAAATGCTCCATACCTCAGCTGCTATTTCAAGGATGTGAGCCAGAGGTAGGTATGCCATATAAACATCCTTGCTTCCAAGACCGGGGACAATTGTCATGACTGCAGAAACTGTAGCTAGGACATTGGCGTGTGTCATCATCACACCCTGTTCAGAGTTGATACAACAGAAGTGATTGATATGCAGAAACTGTGATCTGACTTTATTTTAAAAAACAATTATAAAATTCAAAAAGATTTGAACATCAAGAAATATATTCGGTACTTTTAGACGCTTTAAATGGATCATACTTCAATCTCAACATATTGATAATTATACAA
The DNA here is from genome assembly GCA_946807835.1 of Ailanthus altissimus. Taxonomy (NCBI): domain Eukaryota; kingdom Viridiplantae; phylum Streptophyta; class Magnoliopsida; order Sapindales; family Simaroubaceae; genus Ailanthus; species Ailanthus altissimus. Next base: position 15,075,701 of record OX327691.1, read on the forward strand.
CAAACATATGAAATAAATAGTGCAATTTGCAAATGGATAACAATGCCAATTCCTAAATTTTCTATGAGGTTTCAATGAGAACGGTTTCAGATGAAGATGCTTAATCATAAGTTTCGGATAGCTGAGAAGCAAAACTAAATTAGGCCATCAGGTTCTTAGAGATTATTCAACCAATGAGAAATTAGTAACAAGCCAGAGTCAACCTTGCAAGGAAATACAAGATCTACAACACATCAAGACGCTCCTAACCTTGTGCAATCCGGTACTTCCACTTGTATACATTATAACTGCAACATCAGCTGAAACTGGATAATCAGCATCAACAGGATTTTCTCTGCCAATACTCTGTACTTCAGGAAATGAAATGATCTTCCAGCGACCACTCTGCTCAATTAATGAGGCACTAGATGGAAGGTCAGCATCTAAACATATCACACGTTTCACAGTGTCAAGTTGTCCGCTTATGTCTATAAGCTTTTTCAGTTCTTTGCTCCCACAAATCACAGTTGTAACCTCTGTCTGGGAGGAAAAAGGAAAAAGGAAAAAGAAAATCAAATACTGGATAGCATAGACACAAATTAAGGAGATAAAAAATGATTATAGCTCCATCCTAATTCCAGCAGTCAGTAGAGTCATTTCCATTTCCATTCAATAATATGTTCCAACATGTAGGAATGCAAAATTTTAAATTAACTTTATGGACATTATTAAGTATCAATACATAAAATGAGCAAATGATTGTAATTTTTTTTTTATAGTTTCCCAATAGCCCAACCAATTTTTCTCAGCACTAGGTTACAGAACTATATGTCATGAAATTGGTATCTAGACATGAGAGCTATAATGTAAACAAGAGATATCTAAATTTATTTTAAATAACTTTTTCTCCTTTCATTGTACTAATTTAGCATAAGCCTGAATGTATGATCTATGTGTCCAACAGAAAAGCTGTAAATTAATGAAAATTTGAAATTTACAATTCAGTAATTAAGGAATGGAAAACATAAAAATGCTTAGAAAACTTTACAAATTAACTTCGAGACAGCCATCTCAGATGAGTGCCTCATGAAAATATTTTATAACCACAATAGTGGAGAATCATTTGACACACAGAATAATCAGGAATTTGAACTTTACAAGGAAAATATATGTTCTATGATATATAAGTAAACTTCAAATTCCCATAATCTGCATAGATAAGGATGTATTATAAACAATTAGAAAGAATACTGATATGACATAAAGAAAGGCGAAAAGCTATAACTCAATTTGTTCAAACCGGTGATTCGGGCTCCGGTTACTAAACACCAATTACATTGTAAGTACACATCTCTGGTTACAACTAACAATTCACAAATGTAAACCAATGCATGTGTGTGCGCGGACACACACACACAAATGAGAGAGGTGGGAGAGGAGAGAGAGAGAGAGATTGGACCTCATTCAAAGAATGACAGAGAGCCTCCTCCCCTAAAGATGCATATATGGTCACCACTGTGACATTTCGTCTAAAGCAACCCTGTTAGAAGGAAAGAACATCAGTCAGATCACAAAGAACAGGCCATATTGTGTCATTGTCAGGGGAAAATAAAACTCTGAAAAATATTTCTGCAACTTCTTGATGGAATTGAGTCCCATGCTTTCTCACTTATATCAATGCCAAGAAAGCAAGTACCACAAATAAGATATAACTCAATCAGATCATGTGTTATATTACAAAGTTTTGGTTAAATTACTAAAGAAAATTTATTGGAAAGTCAATATGATGTTCAACAAAGGTACAACATATATGAATCAAACCTGCATTGCAAGAAACCATTCTGCTCTTGTATCAGCAAAAATTGCTACTCGTTCCTCTTTGGTGTGCCCAAGCTGAGCTAATCCAGAAGCAAAGTTGCATACTATTTCAAATGCCTGACCATAGGTTAACCACTCATACTCTCCCAAATGAAGTTTCTCAAAGGACCTTCCTTCTTGATTTACTTCAGTCTCCCTCGAAATCAATTTCCGAGTTCCAAGCAAGCATTTATCTTGGTGCTCCTTGCATGACTGCTCAAAAAGTTCTGCAAGAGTAGAGATCCCATCCCATGCTGAGCTCACCGGGGAAGTAAACCGGTAATTTCTGATAGCATACCCCGGTTCCCCGCCAACATCAACAAGCACCCCTCGTTTCTTTGCCTTTTTTGAATTCCTAAGGAGCAGAGTAACTACAAGAGGAACAAGAACACCAACTATATAGGCACTCATCTTTCAACAATTGTATGGCTCCAGCAGAGTCTACCAATTCAAGCCCTGAAACAGAATCACATCCAGCCATATTTATTATTCTGCCAAATATGTCTTCGTATCATCCTTGTTAACAACTTAAAGAACCAATAGCAGAAGTAAATTTGGAAAACTTATTGGTTTAACATCATGCCGTAGTAATATTATCTGAAATCAAAGTTGAAGATGACATGAAAGAAACCACTCTATACTCCTACAAACTAACTTCCTTAAAAAAAAAAACTATTAATTTTCTTCCAGCCCGAAGATAAAACTTTTTCAATTATCAATTCTCAAATTCACCATTATAATAACAAAAAGCAGCTACAATTATAATCCAAAACATAAACCTAAGATAAACTCCCACCCCACCAAAAAAAAAATTAAAAATTGCTTTATCTGCACTTATCAAAAAGCGTTAACAAACTGTGACAAAAACCCAATTTCCAGGAAACCAAAACTGATTCATAAAAAAAAAAATACCTATAGCATTATAAAGAACTTTAAAGTTGAAGAGTTAATGGGGCGAGGGGAGAACTCAACGATTTAAAAACGGGGGCGTTTAATATATTTGGGTTGTGGGCGGAAACCCCGAGAGTTCAGAAGTTGGAAGTTTCAGAAGTGAGTTCTTACTCTGAACCGGGTTTTTGTCTTCACTCCACTTCAGAGTTTCCGGTCTCAGTTTTCAACAGACAACAACAGGTAAGAAAACAATTGGATTCATATGGTCCATACACGTGGCATATTTCTGGGGGGGTTTCGTTGGTTTTAATCTGGACCGAACAGTCGGGTGATGGAGGTTGATTGATGTGGCACATGCGGCCAGATGCCACGCAACGTGGGCCCCATCTTGTAAATCATCCATTCCTAACTCCTTCCTACCTCACAATTTCAACAAGCACAGGTAAAATATTAAGGGTTCAACGTCAACGTCAACTAACACGTGTTTAAGAAGTAAAGGAAGTTACTCACCACGGGCAGCTCGTCGACTGATAAAATAGTGAGAAGTCAAGTAGAAACTTTGTGTAAAATTTAAGTTCGAGTCCTTTTTCCATCACGGATTTGATAGATTGTTATGGTGCTTTAGATGAGTCCGTATAGAAGTAGGGGCCCTTAACGATGAGTTGTTGGGCTAATCTCCCCAAAGTTTACTGTAAAAGTTTCCCGTTTCATTAAAAAAAAAAAAAAAGCAAAGGAAGTTGGTAAACAATAAGGTTTGATATTTTTAGTAAATATTCTAACAATTAACTAATTATAAAATTATTGCAAGACATTACATGACTCAATAACAAAACACACGTAAAACGCAAAATTAATGTTAATTTGAACACGCTCAAGTCCAACACTATCTTCTTCTCATTCTTTACTAATCATCGCTAAATATTATAGGCTTTTTTTTTTTTTTTTGACAAGAATGAAGTGCAACAGCCAACAGCCGTTATTAATAGCGTAGATCCCGCATGAATGGTTAATAATTATAATAACAATAATGGTTAATTTTATTTTACCCCTTCAAGAATGAACAACTATTATTTTGTTCTTTTTTTTACACATTATTAATATGCCCCATTTCTTTAGTGGGTGCTGTTAAAATTAACGAAATTAAAAGTAAAATAATCATTTCATTTTTTATAATACTAAAGGCACTTTTTTATTTTTCAAGTAGCTTAATTTTTTTTAATTTATTTTTATATATTTCTAATTTTAGAGGATGGAAGTTGAAAGAAGAAGAAAATTTTAAAAATATAGTGTTGGTTAGTTGGTCAAAACAGTTATTATACTAATTATAGATGGTTAACTTTAATGATACTAACTAATAGAAAAAATAAAAATTTTAAAAATAATCCTTCAGTTTTATAATTATTCTTTTTTAATTAAATTTTAATTCATCATTTTTTATTAGTCATACATCTCATAATAGGGACATTTATAATTCCAAATTAAAAACTTTAAGTTTTCTCTTATGTCTTTCTATCGAACTAAAATTAAATTGTTGGACCAAAAATTTTAAAGTTGTTATTGCGTAAATCGAGTCTTGCACAATATATTTATCACTTCAAATCAAGAAAATAGTCAATTCTTGTAAAAAAAATTTAACTTTTTAATAATTTTAATATTCATTAGAAATTAGTTAAAAATTGCATTTGAAACTAGAAATGTGTGTTATTAATAAATTAAATATAAAAAATGAGTTAAAATGATGTAAAAGACATTAAAATTCAGTCAAAAATATAATTTTTTAGTGTGTTTGACTGAAACCAGATAGTAGTCGGTGTGGTGACCCACCGCCACCTAGTTTTGAAAATCTCATAGCCATCTCGAGGGCACATGTCGAGCTCGAGATGGCCCCCGAGATGCTCCCATCGACGCTCTTGTTGCAGTATCGCAAACTCAATGTGCACAATACTACACTTTGCGCCATGTAGCGCCTTCATATGCTACCATGTGACGCCACAGTAATTTTTTAGATTTTTTTAAAAATTATTTTAATTATGTCTATTTAATTTAAGTAAATAATTTTAATTCTATTAATCAATTAATTTATTTATTAATAAGTTGATTAATATTTTATGTTTAATTTTTTTTTAGATCTAAGTCCCAGGCATTGCAATTTTGCACAGTTTCTAGATTTATTCTGAATTTTTTTAGGGCTTTTTAATTTATTTTTTTTTTGTTTCAGGTCCTATGGCGTATGATGCAATTGGTATTTATTTTGGAGGAAAGTATGAGAGTTCTAATGATAGATAAGAGAGTTATATTGATTATAATAACTTTGGGATTTCGGTTCCAAAAGATATTAAATTTGAACATCTTTTAAATACAGTGTGTTATGTCTTGGGAGTCAACAATGTGAACTATAAGATGACTTTGAAAATCAAAATTAATACAACGAGATATAAGTTAAAACATATTGAGATTAGAAATGATAGTGATATTAGATTCTTTTTTAGCGCCAACAGAAGATCGTATTGTCCTTTATGTATAACAGTAGATCTTAGAGCTCTCGTTTATGAAAAGGATGTACAGCTCCCCAATCAAAACCCACCATCGATTCATACTCATTTTTTGTCAACCAATGGTAGCAACCAAGTGAGCCACACATCCCCATCAATTCCATCAGTGGTTTCCTCAAACACAACGAATGAGTATCACAATATTTTTCCTATACCATTCAATGAAGACTCAGCTTCTATACACTATGATTGTGATGACATTGCAAATGTTGGGGATGTGGAAGGGGATTGTGATGATGTTGAAAATATTGATAATGTAGAAAGGGATTGTGATGGTGATCAAAATGTCGATAATGTAGAAATTGATTGTCACATGGAAGAATTTGCCAGTTTGGATGATTTACCAGAAGGCGGACATTGTTATATTTCAATTAGCTCTCTAAATGTTGAAGTTAGAATAGGATATTTTTGTGATGCTAAAAAATCTTTTACATTTATGCCTCAAATATCACCATCGAACTTAGGCATATCCGATAAGATACTGAATAGTAGAATTGACGATGCGTTTGTGAGAAAGTTATTTGATAGTAAGGACAAACTTCACCGGGCTATTAGTATGCTAGCACTTAATGGTAATTGGAGCTTTAATGTAGTAACCAGTATCCACAACCGGTAAGAATAAGTATATATATATACGTATTTTTATTTATATGTGGGTGATACTTGATTTATGTATTATTATTAGTAGTGTTTTTATAGGTTAAGGATATACTATTAGCATTGGGTTTATTTGTAAGACTTTAGATTTATTTTAGGGACCAATTTGTAATACTTTGAAAGTTTTAGGGGCAAATTCGTAAATATCAAAAATTAGTCTCTTAGTATAAAAATACACTTTTGAAACCTTAATTCTCTCATTTTGGTCGAGCTACCTCTTTTAGAGTGAGAGAAGAGAGAAAGAGAAGAAGAAGAAGAAAAAGAAGAAGAAATTAAAATTTTGGATTTTAAGAGGTATATCACAACTATTTCTGAATTTATTAGTGTTAATTAAGTTAATTCCTTTAATTTTTTATTTTTAAAAATATATATAATTGAGGATTTGATGTGTATTTCGTAAGATATTGTGAGAATTGATGATGATCTATGTAGATAGTTTGATAAATCATGATGAATTGCAGAATTTCTGTTTGATAGTCCCTTGATCCAGAAATTTTATAAATTGTTGTGATTCGATTCTGGTTTTGAATTTTGAGTATATAAAATTAGACATGTTTAGGATCATCTGAGACTTTTAATCGATTGAAGATTTCAGAAATTGAATTTGTAGTGAATTTACTAAAATGACCCTGAAATTCTAAAAATTTCCTGTGTGAACAGTATGATATAGTGGCAAACAATTTTTGACCTACTGAATGATCTTCAAAAATTACAAATTTGTGGAATATCATAAGCTTATATGTCTAATATGATATACTTAGAATTGAGAATTTAGATCAATGTGGTTAAATTGTTATAATTTTCTAAAGTGTATCAGCTTATTGCAGTATTTGATTAATAGATTTTTAATGTTATGGAATAAAATAGTTTTAAAATACTTTTGGCAGGGATTTTGAAGTGAAATATTTATCATGGGTTGAAATATGTGTCAAGAGTAATTATATGGTAGTTTTGTAATTTTTGAGTTAGTATCTAATTTTATAAAATTACGAAATTAAATACTGTTCAATAAATATCTTGATCCCGCCAGAATAATAGTTTGAATTTGATGGTGTTCATGAAATGGAATGTGTAGGAATTATGATATAATATTCATATATAAGAAGGATATATGAGTTATGAATAATATATTCTAATTTTGAAGTAATTGGACATCATTTGATGTATTAGAAAATTTTATTAAGTATAAGTGGTAAGAATGACAGGTTTTGAGAAACCAAGTAATTAGACCAATTCGATGTGATAAATGCATTGTGTGTAATTTTGTAAGCTATTTCAAGTGTTTTGTGTAAATTGTGAGGCTTATAAAAGGATTAATCTCTATTGATAGGTTAAGGAGAATTAAGCCTTGTACCCGAAAGTGCTAAGAGGTAAGTATACTAGACTTTTTACTGAAATTACAATAAGCATAGTAATTGTCTATGTATGATTTTGTAAATGTGCTTAGAAATATGTTTATATTATGTCAAAGTGTATTTGATATGAAATGTGAAAGACATATGTTTATGAATGTGAGCATTGACATTGAGCATGGACATACATGTATTTTTGAAAGTGAGCTTTCAAAATGAAACGTGTTTAACAAAGAAAGCCTTGAAGTGTTATATGTCCATGAGAAACATTTTGTGTTTTGAGGATACTTGAACTCACTGTTGACTTAGTAGGCATCTTATATGATTTGTGGAGCCTTTATATGTGGCTTTTCCTTCGAGATTGGTATATGTTATGTGTTCCGTATGTAAGGAGGATCCTATTAGTACCTAAAGGAAGATTGAGTCATCACATTCGTGTAGTGGCGTATTGGTGCATCTGAGAGGACTCACCGATGATCAGGGTGGGGGTTTGGATCTTACCTTCGGCCTTGAGCATTATATATGTGTAATTTAAACCTCACTTGTACTATTTCTCTCATACGGTATGTCACCTACGAGTGACATCTGGCTCATTATGTGATATGTGATGTGTAAGTCCTACTAAGTAGTAGTTGAGTGATGGTATTCCTATTATATGTTTTGAAAGAATATGTAAGCACTTACATGACATGTGATTTGATAAGATTATAATTTTGATTGATCACAGCATATCATACATATGCATTGTGTACATATATGTATTTGTATTTGATATATAAAAAATTAGTATGCTTACTGAGTTTTATACTCATTATAGTTTATGGTGATTTCAAGTAAATAAAGTACATATGTGCTTAGCGGATTTGGTAAGACTTCTACTGTTCATTAGGTTCCCTAAGTTGCTAGGTTGCTGAGTGTTTTCATTTGGGGACACGTGGGATAAGATATTTGATTTGTCCATATTGAATAAATACTTATGTATTATTTTATTGTGTGTGGTTAGATTTAGTTTAAGTTTCACCAAGTGTGGTTATAGATTGATTTTAAGTAAGAATTTGTAATGAATATATTCTAGGCTTTCGATAACAAAGTTGCTACTAGTGACGTAGTAAAGTGTTAATCTCTGAGAAAACTCTGCGTATCTCCGGTTTACTAATTGTCCCAGTCATAATTCAATTGCTATAATTCTGAAAGAAATTAAAATGAATGTTTAAATATTATTGAATGAATGTAAGTGATGTCGTGTATCAGATCTTTTGGGTTTGGGGCGTGACATTTAAAGTCTCAAGGTCGACAAAAGATAGTTTTGAGGCAAAATGTGACGATGATAGATGTTGGTGCTGTTGGGATTTATGCTCACGTGTCATCCCATTGTTGTATGAGTATCTTATTTTATAATATTTATCCAGTTCATTCTTTGTTAAATCGCTAATTACTATTATTAAATAGTTTAATGCTTGTGACGCTACAGACATTATATGATCTGAAAAGGTTTAGATTTGGTCTTAAAAAGTTTATATCTGTTAGTATTTGTGCTCATGTGTCATCCCATTGTTGTATGAATATTTTATTTTTTAATATTTATACAGTTTATTATTTGTTAAATCGCTAATTACTATTATTAAATGGTTCAATGCTTGTGACGCTACAGACATTATATGATCTGAAAGGATTCAGATTTGGTCTAAAGAAGTTTAGATCAATGCTAAGAGTTAACATCACTGAAAACTATAAATGTTAAAGGGTTAGCATGTTATATTAATCAGTGAAGTCTAAGTGTTACAATCTTGTCTATGACGGTACAAAGACTTGAGAATACATTAGTAATAACATAGTTGCAATAGAGGCTAAGAAATATTATTATGCAAGTCTATTCTCAAATTATATGTTCTTGGTCTTAATTCACTAATGCAGGTCTGACGGTGGAATCCTTTTACATATACCAGTATATATTATACCTAGATGGTCTAGATGGTTATTCTTAGCTGACCATGGGCTTACTGGAAGTTCGTATAGCATGCAGATGTTTAGTGAGGACTGAATACTGAACAGACTCAACGATGACCTCAATAGACATCCCATGAAGCCGTCAATGGAAGGTCATCTCGAGTTGAGTAGTATACGTGGTCCTTTGACCTGAGTACCACGGTGGACTTGTAAGTGATTCATCATACTTTGGTTCCACGCATGTCACAGACCTTTCACGGTGTGACCGCTGGGTGTCACTAAGTATGGTCCGATACTTATGGAGTCTGGTGTATACAGATATAGAATCTATTGGCTCACACGAATGAGTTAATATGTCCGGATGCTCAGAGACTGTATCTTAGAAAGTCTTATGGCTATAAGCAACGGACCCAGAAAAAGAGTTCTTACAAGGCTAAACAATAATTGTAAAAGTGTTTGCATATATTGTTTATTAAGATATGTGTCTGGAGATAAGTTCACGGATGAGCACAAAGAGATTTAACAGTAGTGATCTATATCCTTGTTCTTCCAAGATATGATTGGCGGAAGGATTATACTTATACGCTATGACCTCAACTTGTATGGTCTACTGCACTGATTTGTAATATCTGTGACGTGTATATAGGGCATAGATCTTGAACTTACAAAATAGTTCTGTTTGACAAATCGGGAGTGGACCTAAAGAGTTCTGCAATATAAAGTATACTCGTTGTGCATTGGAGCAACGTACCGGATTGAATAAATTTGATCCATAAAATTTTAGCAGACCGGACATTTACTTTGGTTTCCCTCCGGTCATGCACATGTCAAGACTTAAGAGTTAAGTATATCAATTAGTTAACAATTAGTTGTTGACCAATAGGATATTGACACATGGCATATGTGAGCTAATTATTGTTTGATTTGAAAATTATCAAAATAACCTTATTTGTTGAACAGATAATATCATTATTTTATTCATTAAAATATTTATTGAATAAAATAATAATAATAATAATAATATATTATTATTTAAATTGAAATCAAACAATTAATTTTTTATTTTAATTGGCATGTGTTTCTACCATAATTTAATATGATTAAATCATTTGTTTAATATTAATTAAATGATATGATAAGTATAAATATGTGATATTTGTTAATGGTAGGCCTTAAGATGTTTCTTAATAATAAGAAAGTGTTTTTCTCATTTGGCCTAGATTAAGGTTAAGTTCATTTAAATGATTTTCTATTTTGTTTTATTTTTATTTAGTTTATTGTAAATAATAATAAATAAAATACTAATGAAAAACATTGACCTAGATAATGGATGTCATTAGGTGAAAAAATGAAAGATAATAATAAACAAAACACTAATAGTAAACATAATGGATGTCATTAGGTGAGAAAATAAAAAATAATAATAAACAAATGAAAGAGCAATATGTTACTCAATTGATTAAGTAAAAATTATGCCAAGGGATTAGTGGAAATAGTATAGAGAATTTTGAAATGCTAAGTGTTAGAAAAAAATTTTAAGTGTTGAGAGCAAAAACTCATCTTCCATTTTTCCTTCTATTTTTTGTCACCCACACTACAAGGTAGAAATAAAGATTCAAGAGTTGAATCCTTTGCTGAAAAAGTTGCTATTTTAGCCTTCTTAAGCCCACCGTGTTGAGGAACTAGAATTATGAACGGGTTGCTTCAAGGTGGATACTCTGATTTGACAATATATCAAAGGCTTGATAAGGTATTATTTTTCGATCTTGAAGTATTTTACACTTATAAGATAACATGTAAAGTTTATTTGTATTTATCATTATGAAATTTGTATTCCGTTCATCCACTGCGCATGTATATATGTGATACATATGCTATATTTGAATGATAGATATAAACTCACATGTATACACTCTCAGTTTAAAATCACTCACGGGTGGCGATTACGTACGATGTCGATAGATGCAAAGAAGCATTTTATTGTGCACAGAATTGATTCTGATCACATATTCTAATTAGATCGATTGCGCGATGGTATCGACAAGCAAAGTCTCGGATTATTTGTAAATTCATAAAAAAAAATAAGTTTGCATCTATGAGTTGACTTTATAAACCGAAGGAAATCTAAGCAAACATACGTGAAAAGTTTAGTATGGAGATAACTTACTCCATTGCTTAGCAATCTAAAGAATATGCGTTGAGGTTAATATGCAGTACCCTAGAGGCTTCATATAAATTACTTCTTACATACTGCCATATATTATAATAACATAACCCAAGTACAGTCACACATTTAGAGATTGACGATTGCAAGCACTTCAAATATTTCTTCATGCTGCTTTGACTATGTATTAGAATGTTCCGATCATCCATCCAACCAATTATTGCAATTGATGGTACATTTTTAAAAAGTGTATACTTGAGAACAATGTTTGTACCTATTTGTAAGGATGGAAACAACCAAAAAATTTTCACTTGTATAGGGTATTACCGACTCAGAAAACGATACTTCATAGACGTGGTTTATTTCAAAACTCTTAGGAGTCATTGCTGATCTTGAGAGTCTTGTATTTATATCTAATTAGTATGCTAATATCGAGAAGGCCATTAAAGAGGTATTTTCTAATGCATATCATGGGGTATGCATCCATCACTTAAAGGGTAATTTGGTCGTAATATATAAGATACCATCGGAGACAAAGAAATGAAGGGGGACATTTGACTTCTTATTTTGTTGCTGCTAATGCATATCACCTAGCTGACTTTCAAAAGAAAATTAAAAAATACGAGAAATAAAACCGAAGGCAACAAGATACTTAAAGGAGGAGTTTGATTTTTTTAAATGGGCTCAATCAATAGGAGTATTCAGAAGATATGACATTATGACCACCAATATTACAGAGAGCATTAATGTTGTTACAAATGAAGCATGTGGCATGTCAGTGACTACCTTAGTTCAGTGGATTCGAGAGTTAATACAAAGATGGTTTGTTAAGCAACGTGTGGCTGCAAAAAATATGTCAATTTTTTTTACAAATTGGGCTCATAAGAAGGTCAGCTAAATGATACGCCTTAGCAGTGTATGCAGTAGATCAATCTTACTTTGTCATTAAGGACGAAAATAGAAATGGAATAGTGAACATTTCGGCGAAGTCATGCAATTGTCAAAAGTTTGATATTCAGCAGCTACTGTGTGCCTATGCACTTGCAGTATACAGGCAGACCAGATTGTAATACCAAACTCTTTATTCGCAATATTACACGACTGAGTCTTTATTGCGTGCATACAGTGATTTAGTAAATCTGGTTGGTCACCTGTCAAATTGGATTGTTCCAAAGGAGTTAAGAGCTACTGACATCCAGCCTTTTATAACACATCGTCAATCAAAAAGATGTCGAAAGAATTAAATTTTATCGCAAGGTGAGGCACTGACGAAGAATGTATGCAACCACTGTAAGCAGTATGGACATAATCAGCAAACTTGTCGAAATCCAATTGCATTACATAGCAGTTGATATGTCATTTATATATTGTACTTGTATTTGTACTTTGTTGTTATTATCCTTATTTGACTAGTTTGTATTTTTATTTATACTTTGTTACTATTATACTTAATTGGCTAGTTTTTTTTAATTATTATCGTTAAAAATGCATGCATTGAATAATTATACTTTATCATTTTTTGTAAAGAATAAAAATGTATAAAATACATAAAAATAAATTATTAATTAATTTAGTTTTTCTTTACTTTTTTTGGCATCTTTGATAAGGGCAAAATTGTCATATATTTTCTCATATTTTTATTTTGATATTTTATTATTTTATGAGAATAGATGACTCTTTATGTGCTTTATTGTTATTTATAGGGACTTGAACAAAATTTAAAGAAAGACTGCAAAAGGAGCGAAAACATGGACTAAACTGCAAAGTTTTTAAAGTATGTGTCCATAGCCCCAGCGCCACGAGGATTATAGCCCCAGCACTGGAACAATGATCGAAATAAGAAAAATGATCTGGTTAAGTCGCATTTGGCGCTCCAACACCATACCTTTATCGCGCCAGTGACGGGACAGCGCCCTAGCGCCATCAACCCACCGCTCCAGTGGTGAAGCCTATTTCACGCGTCACCCCAGCGATAATTGCATAGTGCCCCAGCGGTAGGGAGCGCGAGTCCTAGTCCGACAAGAATTAAGATTTTCAAGCTCATATCAATCCCTATAAAAAGTCACTCATTCCCAGCCTTCAAGAATCATCCAAGAAGAATCCAAGAGAATCCGAGAGCAACCTAGAGCAATTCAAGAAACCAAAAAATAGAGCACGAGTCTTGGAGAGTAATAGGAGTTTAATTGAAGCAACCTTAGAGAGAGATTCAAGGCGTTCTTCGGCATCAAGAGATCTTAGGCAGCGCAATTAAGAGCAATTCGACGTCTATATCGATTTGCTATTGATTGTATCATGATTTATTATTATTTTTACTGCTGTTCTCTTGTAGCCATGAGCTAAACTTGTTGTTTAGGGTTAATACTTGAACTCAATATGTGTGCTTAATTGCTATATCTTTAGAATATTTAATAAACTTAATTCTTTTATATTCAGATTACTTGATTTTAATGCTTTAATATATCTGGCAAATATATGGTGAATGAGTTGGTAATATTATTGATAAACTCGGAATAGGAATCATAATATTTAGACTTAGGTAATTTGATGCATAATTGTAGAGTAACATTCAATGTTGTATATGCAAGTTTCAATTTAGGATAGGAATATACCTAATTGGCATGTATGATCAATAAGACCTAATCTTAATGAATCTTAATTTATTATAAGTACCATAGAAATATAGGTATTTGGTAAATTAAGGTATACTTGCATGACTTTAGAAGAGGCTTGTGAATACATTAGTATCTTGATCAATAACAAAGACTAAGAGAATTAAATATTAGAAGATTAATCATTAGAAAGCATATTGAGGGATAGTATTAATACTAGGTTTTCTCTATATTGCTATCACATAATTCTCTTGCATTATGTTTTTACTTTTATATTTTTTACATTCATTCTTAGATTTTTATTTATCTGAATAATTATTAGAAATATATCATTTTAGTAATTGGTTAAAAAGAAGAAATTATCCTTATGGGTTCGATACTCGACTTATTTAGTCTCTTTATTACTTGCATACGATAATGTATACTTGCACTTAATTTTATGATATACAAATATCGCATCAATCTTTTCATAAATCAATCATCATTTTGGTCCTAAAAAATATCCCGTGATTAGATCAAATTTTAAAGAATGACACAGCATTAAAAATTCTATAACATACAAACATAAATCCCACAATCTCTACTATTCATTGTCTACTGTTGCACTCCCTTCTTTAACCTAACTACATGAAAATGGGTTAAGTCAGATGTAATTTTTTATTACTCATAAAATCTACAAGTATCTAGGTAGTAGGTAACGACATAGATAATAGCGCAACATAATTCTTAATCACACCATCGACATATTCCTTAATGCTAAAATTGTAGATGACTATTTGTTGATGCAAGATATCCACCTCAGTCATAACCCAATGTTGTTGATTGTAGTTGACAGGAATATAAACCTACATAAAATTAATTAGTCTCGTAAATAGTATTATAATTATAGAAAAAAAATAACTTTTTTAACAAATATTATATTTTGTCTTGTCAATCTCAATCCTCATCCGTGCACCGAATAACTCTTTTTTCATGCCATAGGCATATGACAACATGTCATCGCCCCATGCAACAAAACGAGTAATCAATAAGTTTGGCTTCTATAAAAATAATTAATTAATTAAGATCAAAATGTGAAGTACAAGAAAATTATAATGTAACATAAATGCGTGCGAAAATTCATACTTATTATAACTCTCAAACTTACTCTGTGTAAATCCTTTCGTATTTATTTTCTCAAATTTTTGACATGCGACCTTCTTAAGTGAGTTATAAAGTACTGTCTATGCAATATTGCCCCACGAATACTTATTAAATTCATCAAGGTCATCCACTAAACATAGTATAAAATTTTGACTACATTTGTCCCGTGATATCAAAACACGATGTACAAAATAGAATAAACTCAACTTTACTGCATCTTCATCATCCATTTCTATTACTTTTAGACGTTCATACCAATTATCAAGAAATATATACGACAACTTTTTTACGCCTAAAAAGTACATATCTCACAATCGAGTGCCCAATTTATTTGTAAATTAGATGTATGCACCTTACACAATAATAACTCATGCAGCAAAATACCGAAGAATGTTAAATTCGATATATTTAAGAAATGCCCCATACACGTCTGCCTAAATAATGCCTTTTGATTATCTGTTAATTTTTCCTTTATAGGTTTCAAACCCCATATCTTCGAATAAGTCTTCATTGATGCACAAAAAAATATATACTCTGAAAATCTATTTTTTTGATACATTATTTTTTCTGTAAGAATTAACAAAATAAATAAAATTAATATTATTAACAAAATAAATAAAATTAATATTATTAACAAATAACAAGTATAGATATTAACTAATATACAATATTATTATTTTTTAAATTCATTAATAATATTAATTCAACTGACATAAATCAAAAGGGAAAGGAAAATTAAACACTAACATATTAATCAACATATTATAATAATTAATTTAATTAAATTTATTTAATATATAATTAATTATAAAAGATACTCATTAAATAAATAATGTAACAAAAAATTAAAATTATTATTACTCAATAACACATATACAAATTAACAAATAATAATATGGTTTAAAAAAATGAACATATAATATTAATCAACTTATTAATTATTTAATTAATTAATAGAATTAAAATTTATTTACTTTAAATAAAAATTAGACATAATTAAAATAATTTTTTAAAAAAAATTTAATTGCGTCACATGATAGCCTATGCAGCATCGCAATGCTGCAACGACATGCACCATTGGGTGCATTTTCGGCCTAAGATGGCTCCAAGATTGTTGAAAAATTAGGCGGCCATCGTCTAATTTTGACAAAACACACCAAAAAAATTATTTTTTGTCAATTTTCAATGTTTCTTACACTATTTAAATTTATTTTTCACATTTAATTCATCAATTTCACATATTTCTAACTTCAAATGTAATTTCTAATAATATCAAAAAAATTTAAAAACTTACCAAAAATTGACAATTTTCTTAATTTGAAGTGACAAATATATTGTGCAAGACTTGATCTCCACAATTGCAATTTCAAAATTTTCAATCTAACTAAATTTTTTAATTTTTAAAATTTAATTCAATAGAAAGAGTATAAAAAATAATGTGTTTTTTATTTTAGAGTAAAAATATCCTATTTTGACATATTTGACTAATAAAAGATAATAAATTAAAATTGGTTAGAAAAGAATAATTACAAAATATAAGTGCTACTTATAAAAAATTCCTTAAAAAGCACTAATAAAAAATGTCAAAAAAGTATAAACAAATTAATATTTATTTATTTTTTATGAAAGTAAATCAAAATTAACCCTAAATAATAAGTAAATCACGAGATAAAGAAATCTCACATATGAATAACTTAGTTTTGGCAACTTGCTTCTTAGACTCCAACATATGCTCACAAGAAATCAATAGGAAATTTAATAAACACGTCACCTCGTCAATGATAAAACTTAAGCAAAACTGTATAAGAAATTAATGTCCAATTTAAATTACTATTCAAAAAATCAATGTCAAATTTAAATTATTGAAGTTTTATAGTAAATCATGCTTTCAAAACACAAAAACAAATCAATTATTTGGTAAACATAATTTTCACTCCACGAATTAAATATACATCAAACACTCTTTATTCTTCCACTTAAGAGCTACCGCTTTCCACTTAAAAAAGCTACCGCTTTCCACTTAAAAAAGCTACCGCTTCCACTCGACTTTAGCTTCAACACCTGTTCCAAAACAAAAAAAAAAACCCTTAATTGAAGACAATATCAGATCCCAACGAACATTGATATCACAATTTGAACTGGCAGCTCAGAATTCATCACTGTCAAAAGAATCACAAGAAAAGGTCCTCTATTATATTACAATTTCTGTTCAAGGTATAAGCTGCTTCTCTATGACTCTGCAGGTGCAGTGAAATCGGAAACCATATCCTCGGTTGATGGGTAATGATACAAGGTTGTATGGTAGGTAATCTAGCTTGCTGTCGATCTTCCATTGTTGGTATCAGTATCTTGAGGACTTCTCTGGGACGATGCCCCTGAAAACATTTCCATCACTGATCTTAATGCCCCTGTTAGATCCTCGGGTGTATTGTCTCCAAAATTCAAATTGATATTCCCACCAATTCTAATTCCAGGTTCATCAGATTCACTGATGTTACCATCTTCTCCTTGTCTGGTTTGAGATGGCTGCCCCTGGTGCATACTCGTTGCCATGTTCATAAGCATGCTCGCAAAATCAGCAGGAATGGCATTAGTGTTGAAAGGCATTGTAAACGAAGGTGTTGTTCCATGACTTCTGAACCCTCCAGTCGACTGGTTTGATTCTTGGCTATCACGAGTAGAACCCATTCTCTGTAATGGAAGAAAGAACAGTAAGTTTTATCAATATTGTTCCTTCCGTGGGTAGAATAACCCGCCTAGTCCCCATTTTATGATTCTCGTAAAAAATAAAATAAAACAAAGGAGCAAGAAATAGGGAATTCATGAAAACGAATAAGGATGTAAATTTTGAACCTACAACATACGATGAACTAATGGTAGAAAAATATCTGACACAGGGTGTTAATAAAAATAATATAAAAAAAAGGATACTAGTGCAAATTGTTGAGTTGACAAGTCATGAAGATGAAATGAGTTCAGGAAGGGAAGACAAAATCCCAACTTATGGACAACACAACTGAAAGGAAAGAAAAAGGGTTGGATCAGGGGTGTGAAGTACCCATTTGTAACAAATCATCTCTCTCCTTTGTGGAAAAACAATTTTATGATTAGATTGTTTTGCCATTTCCTTTATTGAAGAAAAATTGTGTTGAATCATGATAAATGTCCTAATAGCTGGTATGACTTCCTACCTAATTATTAAGAGACTAGTTCTTTTAGTCATAAATCTACACGACTATATATTTGTATGTTACCTGATCGCGTCCCGTTCGTTGCATCTCTTCTGTCAATTTCTGTTCAGCCATCTACGTTTCACAATAACAATGAGATTACTGTTAACATATATCAACAACAACTATAGCAAGAAGGTAGAAGAAGCAGAACCAACCTGAATATTCACTTTGACAGATTCATTATTTGGATCCAATTGCAAGGCTGCACAAGTGAAATCTCAATATTAGATATCAGTTAGTATACAGTACTTGGTCATAAAACAATAAATATGCTCCACGTAAGTGCATCCAGAAAGGGATAATTAGTCTAATGTATGTGGAAATTAACTTCAGTACCAACCTTTCTTAAATCCTTTTTCAATAGCATCATTATAGCTCCCTTGTGCATAAAATGCTAAACCCAGACGGCTGTATGCCTTACTATAATTTGGGTCAATATCAATGGACTTTAGACAGTCTCGGATAGCTTCAGCGTATTTGTGTATCTGAGTGTAAGCAGCTGCCCTGATAAGCATACATCATAGAGAAAAATCAAACTTTGCAAATTCAACAAAAAGAAAAAATTGAAATTGTTGGAACTTGCTACAACCAAATAAACAGAGTTAAGATAAATGTTGACTAGTCAAAAATACAATTTAATTCTAAATGTTAGTGACACAGGAGCGCAAGCAGATAACCATGTTGTCGTAGACCGAAAAGGATATCGTCTCAATTATGTGATGCAGGGAAATTAGTTAAATATCGTTCTAAAAAATCAGGCTAGATGCGTTCTAAGCCTCAAATGACCTTTTTTTAAAGAAAAAGGTTTGGATGAGGATGAGAAAACTCACCCCCTATTTTTACTCGAACTAGGGTGGCCGTGGACACAAAGTACATTCATGACCATCCAAGTCTAAAACAACTTGATAAACAACTTTTAGATAAACTTGATAAACAAGTTTGCGATAGATAATCTCATTGGGAAAAAAATTTATTATTAAAAGTTTCGAAAAACTATTGAGAGATTATAAGCTATTTAAGGTAGATTATTCCTAATTAAACTAGAATAACACGACTAAATTAAATAAGAAACTACTTAAAGAAAACAAACATAAATAAGAACCCTAATAAAGGAAAATCCTAATAAAATTAAGAAACAAGAAATTAACCTAATTAAGACTATTTGACTCCTAAGCTTCCTAAATTGTCCTACATCTGTTAACCTTCCCTCAAAATTTGGAAACCAATCTGCTATTAATTTTTTGCAGCAACAGAACTGTCCTCTCACATTTTCCCCTTCTCTCTACTAAGACACCAGGAAAAACAGAATAAAAGGGAGGTTTTCCTCCTCCGTGTCACCACATACAAAATAAAAATTTACAGACGGATTAAGTGAAATTATCAGAATACTTGCCGTCCATAGGTTATATGCCCCTAACAAATAAGGTATCTCTACTTTCTGGTTATCAAGACATAAAGTTGTAAAAAATTAGCATTTATAACAAATTATCATTAAGTACTAGTACTGCACCTGTTACAGTAGTAAACAGCATTATTTTCGCAAAGTGCAATAGCAAAAGAATACAACTCAATTGCCTCAGAGTACTGCTTCGACTGCATGGCCCTATTACCTAAAAGCAAAGAAAACATTACACAGCAGAATCAGCTTGTAAATCAAACAAACAGCATAAGTTGTTCTCAAAATAGTATATATTTTTCTAAATGTTGTTAGATCCAAAGCCTTTGAGTGTGATTGCATTAGTGTGTCTCCATCAATAAGATAATAGTGAAACATTTACCTGTAAATATCTCAAGCCAAAAATCTAAGGGAGAATTAATCACAGAGAGTGATAAAGGATGGACAATATATTAACAATAAAGAGACTTTCTCAATTTCCTAATAGATTAGAAATATTAATAACTTCAAGATGTACAAGCATTAACTGTCAACGCAATTAAAGATACATAACCTTATAAATACCTTGACATTTAAATGTCTCGGACAGGTTCTTCTCATTACACGCCTGAGAACCAGATCTTTCCGTCTCCTAATATGATGCAGCACAATGACTTTTGCTTGTCAATTAAGGTATACAGGGGAAGATAAATAGCAAGGACTTGAATCCACAGATGAAAAAGGCAATACAATGTTCAGACTACTGGAAAGTACTACTAAATAAGATAATGCACTAACCAACTAAAGATCAACAATTAAAGAAAAAGAAAAAACCTGAAAGGAAGTATTATGTACAAAAATGTTCTATTAGATCTAACATGTTCGATTTGCAGAAGATATATAAGAGAAAAGTATAATATGATCATTCTCCACAGGTTTGGGTTCTATTATCAAAGGAAAGGATACCAAGATTGCAAACAAACAATAGCTATATCAACCTCTGCATCAAGATTTCTAAGCAGCAAACCGAAAAGAACAATGATAATGGCATTGACCATTTCACTTATCATTTTGCTGAGGGATAAAGATAAAGAGGCTATAGCATCTCTTCTTTGAAGAATTTCCATTTCTGCTCTTTTCCTTTTAAGTCTAGAGTGAGATGCACAAGAAAATTTTTACCATGCAAGCAGTTCATGTCAATTAATCCAAGTTATGTAATTTTCAGTGTGCCATAACATTTTAGCCTGCCAATAAATCTATGCAAAGTACAATTATTCTTTACATATACTCATTACATGTGCCTTGAATGGAATATTTTAAAGCAAAAGTAGAAATGCACAGATGAGGATCACAAAATTAGAACAAACAGTTTGTGCAGTTAAATCTGTATGAATTAAGTATTCATGAGATGCTACAAATTAAAATAAGCAAGAAAATCTATCGTACATTAATAGCATCATGAAATAAACGTGAAGCTTTATCCACTTGGGAAAGGTCATCGTTCCCATCAGGCATACCCTTAAAATAATGAATTTTCTCAAGTGCAGCAAAAAATTGCCCAAATAATTCATCTTTTGAGACCCCTGCAAATACAGGGCAATTGAGAAACAATTAACATGCAGATAATTAAGCATCACAATGTCTCAAAACAACTTAAAACGTGAAAAGTGAGTACAAATCCTCGACTCAACACCATTGCAAATTGGATGCTCAAAATATGAGATTTGCAAGCCTAATTTACAAATATATCACTACCTATCTTTAACTCTGTGGAGATGTTAACTTCTAAACTGTCACTAATTCAAACCCAGCAAAAATAAAACATAGTTAGGTTCTTTTTATACCATTTTATATATTCATCCACTTCTTTTAGTGAAACTTTTATCCTCAATCAATTTATTTAGTGAAAAACATAGGCATATGAGCAATTTGAATCCAGAATCCAACTTTGAGTCTATAAAATGGTAGTCCCTCAGACTATGTAGCTTACCAGACACCTAACTCCACACTTTCTAGCGAAACAAATCTAACCTAATCTATTGACTGCTGCATATGTTTAACTAACTTGACAGACTCCCAAATTTTTCTTCAAATGTCCTCTTACAATTAATCAGAGAATCTGAGTATTAGCTTCAAACTCAAAAACCAATTCCCAAAACTCTTCTATTCTTCAAGCATGACCTTCCCCGCAAGACTTGTTTCATTCCAAATCTCTCAACTCGAGAAACTATTCCATGCCTAAGACTGACAAAATAGTCAAAGTGATGAAATTGCTTAGGAAATTCTAGTTGGTATTTGACATCAGTTAGAAAATGTTAACTGGTGCAATAGATACAACCCTTGAGTTCATTAAATTGGAAAGATTATAATAGATATACATTCCATCAAATCTAAACATGGCTAAGGTTAACTTTCATGTCAAAGGAAGAGAAATTTTCTTCTTCATAAACCAATTCACCTTACCTAAAACAATAAATATAAATATCAAAAAACATGATTACTGACGCAGAGAATATGTATGATAGAATTATATAACCACAGCACATAAAAGATAAATAAATAAAACTGAACCTACCTGAAGAGTAAGGTTCATTTTCCCAGTCCTCACCCTAGTCAAGTAGAACATGAAATGAAGTCAGAACTCAAAACCAACATTTCATATCACAATAGATTGAAGGGAAATAGCATCTACACGTCACAATGATTTTAAAAGAGCCACATATATAAGATTAAAAAAAGAGCAAGCACACAAAACAAAATAAATGGAATGAGAGACTAGAACCAGAGATTTTGAAGCTTCCAAGAACCCATCAATGTGCTCCGCAGAGGATGAACTAGGAGCATTATCTGATTTGATTCCTAAATTATCACTTGCTTCCAGAGAATTGAAAATATCAATTAACGAATCAGGTTTTGATTGACCATCAACAGAAGATGATGAATCAAGCTTAAACACCTCTGTCAAACATTCCCTAGCAACCTCAAGACCTTCAACATCAACTTCAGGTGCAGGTTCAACTATCAAAATGAAGTAACCACCATTAAGAAGTGAGTTTAACAACCACCATCAGAAAAGTTTAATCAAAAAGGAAACATAAGGGTCAAACCAGAAAAGTGAAAAATTCGGCATATCAAGCAGTCTAGATTCACTGGAGTTTACACTCTGATCAGAACCCTATGCCCAAGATACTATTATGCACAATTGACAAGATAATAATCTACATTTACTGCCTTTTTCATTTTGCTTTTGATCAAAAGGAAATTAATATGAAACTAAACAGAATCAAACCACATTTAAATTCTAAGTATGTCAATTCTTAATTTAATTGAGCAATCGTTGACCTAAAAATGCAACAAAATGTAATTAAAAAAAAAAACGAGCTTCATAAAAAATCTTAAAGTATATATAAATAAATAAATGCAGTGAGACAAAGAGAGGGTGGGACCAGAGTCGAGGAACTGGAGGAAAGAATGGACGATGCGGCGAGAGAGTGGGGAATCGGTCTTCAACTTGGAGTTAGCCATTGAAATTTGAAATGAAGAAGAGAGGACTAGTTGCTGCTGCTCATGCCCACGGGCTTATATGCTTTTGCTTCTTACAGACGATGGATGATTTCGGCTTGGGTCTATCAGTAGCAACTCTCTTTTTTTTTCATTTTAAGTGGTGGGATTGTACAGTGTTTT
The DNA here is from genome assembly GCA_946807835.1 of Ailanthus altissimus. Classification (NCBI taxonomy): domain Eukaryota; kingdom Viridiplantae; phylum Streptophyta; class Magnoliopsida; order Sapindales; family Simaroubaceae; genus Ailanthus; species Ailanthus altissimus. The sequence continues at coordinate 15,099,144 of OX327691.1, forward strand.
TAAAAAAAATAAAAACAAAAGGTATCGGGCCGTCGAGTCACGTGTTAGGCCTTCTTTCTTTACAAGCTCGCTTATTTCGACCCATTTGTGGGTTGAGTCAGGTCTACATTATAAGACCCTATGAGCCTGACAAATAATAATTATTAGACTCGCCAATAAAATATATCAAACTGGCTTCATGGATTTACCTGTCACGCCCAAAGTAACGAGCAGATTGGGCCGAATCTGAACATTAAATTAATTTCACTAAAAAATTTGCTGCAATCGGAAATAAAAAGAAAAGTTGCAGTTTGCTGATGTATCACCGTTCACCGGAAGTAAAATTTTAAGTGTTATACGGTAAATTAAAAAATTTTGTTTATAAAAATAAATACAGTAGAAGTCAGATTGTTTTGTTTATAATACATGTATAAGAATAAAATATTATCTCAATTTTTTATTATGACAGATTTTGAATTAATTGACTGCAATCTTCTCTACTATCTTCAATCTTTAAATTTAACGCGTGCGGGCACGTGGATTTTTCTTAATCTCTAAAATTATAAATACCCAAATCTGAAAAAATGGTATTTAAATTTTTTTTCCTGTAAAAATATGTAAAAGAATTTTTCTCTATATAGTTATGGTCTTTTTTTTTCTTATTACATACCTCTTATATATATAGGAATCTTTTTTAAGTATTTAGAATTTGATTATAATTAAGAAATTAGAGTTTGATTAGAATCTAAGTTAGTAGAGAGACTGTAAGACCCATGGGCTTCCTAACTCCAACTTAAAAGGCTTAATCCTTATTATCTAATAATACACCAATTCTTTTAAATTAATCACAGGCTATTCCACTAAAAACCAAGAGCTGTACTCTAGTAACCCATGTTATAAAATAAAAGCTCATTTAATTAAAATTTCATTTAATTAAATTGAGCTTGATCTTTATACCAATAATAACCACTTAATTGACCTTCTAATTGATGTCCATAATTAAAGTTAGGCCCAAAAAATGTCTTGTATTTTTAATTACTTATTTGCCTCCTAAGTCCTTAAATGCTCTAATGATCATTTTTAATATATTTATATTTGTAAATAAATATTATTATTTAATAAATAATTTATTAAATAAACTGTGGCCACAGATTCTAATCATCAAGTACTACAAACATCTTAGGTGGACATTAATTATTTAATTTATAAAGAGCTTGCAAATATATGTTCCTACGACTCATAAAATTATATCTCTGAGCTATCAAGGTTTTGACCGTTTATATAGATTTCATTTCATGATAGCTCAAAAGATACAACGCATGAATATAAGTTCATTACTTGCTCAAGATTAAGATCAATAAAGCTTATTAAAGCTTTTGTGAATTAAGATCTATGACATTTAATTAACCAGATCAAAATTCACAGTAGTCATGTTCAATGTATCATATACATTAGTTTTTCTACTCAAAGTCTCTATTTCAATGATCAAGGTAAATCATCCACTATAAAAAACAGAAAAACTACAACCTTACATAATGAAATGTCATTTTCATTAATGGTTGTGAACATAATTTAATTTATAAAGAACTTGTCATCTATACTATCTGTATTAGCATCATATGCCTAACACATAGATCACATACTTTATAAATATGGGCTCATCAATGTATGCTCAATTATATGTATAAATAAACTTTATTAATCTAATAAAATATTATTACACATGCTTTAAAAGCATAAAATAACATAAAATGTCTAACAATCTCCCACTTGCCCTAAAACATGTCGGGCATCTGTCGAACTCTCATATCATATATATGAATTTCAAAACACTTTGCTGGCAATGATTTGGTGAATGGATCTGCTAGATTCTCTGCTGATGCAATCTTGAATATCATAACTTTATCTTTTTGCACTAGCTCCCGTATCAAATGGTATTTTCTCTCAATGTATTTTTTTTTTCTTGTGGTATCTCGGTTCCTTAGATTGTGCTACAGCTCCCCTATTATCATAATAAATAACAATGGACATCTTAACACTAGGTACCACTTCAAGTTCTATAAGAAACTTGCGGAGCCATACAGCCTCTTTTGCAGCTTCTGACACAGCTACATATTCAGCTTCCATGGTAGAGTCTGCAATGCATGATTACTTTACACGCCTCCAACTAATAGCCCCACCACCTAAAGTAAACACATATCTTAAGGTAGATCTCCGGACATCCTTATCTAATTAGAAATTGAATCTATATACCCAATAAGTATAAGATCCTCACTGGAATACACGAGTATATAATCTTTCGTTCTCCGAAGGTACTTGAATATATGTTTTTGTTGGAGCTGGTGCTCACGTGCCATTCCAATATTGTATGAATATTAATTGTTAATATTTATACAATAAACATTTCGAATAAAGATTGTTAATATCATGTTAATATGGTAAAATGCTTGTAACATTACAGACATTGTTTGATCTGAAAGAGTTCAGATCTGATCTAAAGGAGTTTAGATCAGAACTAATAGTTATCAAAGCTGGGAGTTATAAATGCTAATAGTTAACACTGTTAATAGTTATCAGTTTATAAGAGTCAGCGATGTCTAAAGAGTTAGAACTTTGTCTATAATGAGACAAAGACCTGAGAGTATACTTATAATGATATAGTTGCAAAGAGTTGCAATAGGAGCTAAGAAATATCATTATGTAAGTATGTCTCAAATATAATGTTCCTGATCTATGATCATCAATGCGGGTCTATCGGTGAATTCACAATATATAGATTAGTGTATGTCTATATCTGACTAGTTCAGATAGTTGTTCTTAGCTGACCATGAGCTTAGAGCTTGTATAGACATGCGGGTATCCAGTCAGGACTGGATACTGAACAGACTTATGAGGACCCCAATAGATATCCTATGAAACCGTCAAAGGAAGGTCCTCTCGAGTTGAGTAGTAATCGTGGTCCTTTGACCTGAGCGCCACGGTGGTCTTGTGAGTGATCCATCATGCTTTGGTTCCACATATGTCAGAGACCTTTCATGGTCTGACTGCTATGTGTCGCTGGGTATGGTCCGATGCTCATGGAGTCCGGTGTGCGTAGATACGGGATCCATCAGCTTACGTAGGTAAGTTATATATCCGATGCTCCGAGATTGTATTTCATAAAGTCTTGTGGCCACAAGCATAAACCCGGGAAAAAAGTTTCCCACAGGGTTAAACAATATAGCAAAAATGTTTGTGTATATTGTTTATCGAGATACGAATCTGGAGATAAGATTATTGGATGAGCAAATGGGGATTTGATGGTGCTGATCTATATCCCCGCACATCCAAGGTATAAATGATGGAAGGATTATACGTATACGTTATGACCTCAACTTGTATGGTCTGACACGCTGATTTGTAATATTCGTAACGTGTGCGTGGGGCATCGATTACGGATTAATGGAATAGTTCCATTTGATAAATCGGGTGTAGACCTAGAGAGTCCCAATATGAAATGTACTCTTTGAGCACTTGGGCAGTGTACCGTATTGAATTGTTCAATACAGTATAATTCAGCAATTACTAAGGTTACGTTAACTAAAGTATATGGTTAAATGGTGGGACCCACTTTAGGTTAACTTGGTAACCGAGTAAGGATATAATAGTAATTTCACTTTATGATTATTTAATTGTTAAATAATTAAAATAAATTTTTATTTGTTTAATTGTTAAATAAATGATTTAACTTAACTAGGGTTAAAGGTTAACCATAAGGTTAAGTTAGTTAACGTTACTTAATGGTTAAGTAAAGGTTAACCTAACCATAAGGTTAAGTTAGTTAACGTTACTTAATGGTTAAGTAAAGGTTAACCTAACCATGGTTAAGTTAGTTAACTATAGTTAAATTAATTAAATATTTATTAACTTAAAGGTTAAGTTAAAGCAATCTAACTATGGTTAAATGTTAGCTAAGGTTAGGTTAAGGCAAATGAAATTCAAATTAGTTTGGAATTTATGCATTAGTATATAAAGTGAAATGAAATTGAAAATCATGAATTTTTGAAATTGGTTTTAGATTTTAGGTTTTGCATTTTGGGAGCCAATTCAATTTGAGAAATTGAAATTGTTTGTTTTGTGTTTTAAGTGTTAGAACAACAAAACAAACTAGATAAATGGTTACTAAATGTAATAACTAAAAACAAGATTTGTTTTATTTATTCAAGAGTTGAATAAAAGGAAAAACAAATTTGATTAAGTTAAATTGTTTAACTTTGAAAAATGTTTAAGAGTTAAACATATATGCTGGATTAAGATGTTGCCATTCTAGACAATCAAACCCACCCTTGTTGATTGCTAGAATTGATCAAAGATTCATTTCATGGTGGACTTCAAAGAAAAGTAATCCAAAGGCTTCATTGGTGATATTTCTCAATTTCGAATTTCAGTTTAATCAAATGTTATTTTCTGTGTTCATTATATTTAATCTTTCGTTGTGCACATGTATGTATGAGATATGTATATTGTTTGTATGATGAACACAACCCACATGCAAGCACCCTAAGTTTTAATTCTCCCAACCCAAATAACCCAACAGTTTTACTGTAGTTTAGTGTTCTAGTCCTGGATTAGATAGAAATCTGTTGACCATGCCGACTGCATAACAAATATCTAGTTTAGTACATAGCATTGCATACATGACACTTCTTACTGCTGATGCATAAGGAATTCCTCTTATGTGATTTATCTCTTCAGGAGTTTTGGGACACTGATTCTTGAATAGATCAATTCCATATCTAAAAGGAAATGATTCTTTTTTAGATTCATGCATAGCAAACCTAACCAAAATTTTGTCTATATATGTAGCTTGAGATAAAGCTAACATCATATTTTTACGATCTCGCAATAGCTTAATTCCAATGATATAACTAACTTCGCCTAAGTCCTTCATATCAAATTGGTTAGTTAACCAAATTTTAACTGATGATAATGTTCCTACATCACTTTTAATGAATAGTATATCATCTACATACAGGACTAGAAAAACCACTAACTGTCTATCTATCTTCTTATAAACACAAGGTTCATCAGGGTTTTGATCAAAACTAAATGATTTGATTGCCTGATCAAATTTGATATTCCATGATCTAGATGCTTGTTTAAGCCCATAGATAGATTTGTGCAGTTTACAAACCATATGCTCTTGGCCTATAGCTATAAAACCATCTGGTTGTATCATATAGATACTTTCTTCAAGATTACCATTAAAAAAAGCAGTCTTGACATCCATTTGCCAAATTTCATAATCAAGATTTGCTGCAATGGATAAGAGAATTCTAATAGACTTAAGCATAGCTACCGGCGAAAAGGTCTCCTTATAATCGATACCTTCTTTCTGAGTGTACCCTTTAGCAACAAACCTAGCTTTGAAGGTTTTCACATTTCCATCTACCCTTATTTTTCTCTTGTAGACCCATTTATACCCTATGAGTTTTATCCCTTCAGGTTTCTTTACAAGTTCCTAGAATTTATTGGAATACATGGAATCCATTTCTGATTTCATAGCTTTATGCCAATGGTTTGCATCTTTATCAACCACTACTTCATTATAACTAGTGGGATCTAGTTCATGCTCATTAGAGACTTCTTGAAATGACTTTCTAATTAATATGTACCTAGTTGGACGTCTAATAATCCTCCCACTATGACGAAGTACCGGTAGTTGTTGTTCTGCAACTAGCTCTAGTTAGTTATTATGATCTGGATTGGGAATTAACTCATTGACTCTATCAACCACAATATTAAAGTTCCTAGATAACTCATCAAGAATTATCTTACTCCTAGGCATGAAGTCTTTCATATAGTCTTCTTCAAGAAAGATAACATTAGTGCTAACTAATATTTTCTTATCTTGAGAACTATAGAAAATACTTCCTCTTGTTCTAGTAGGATAGCCAACAAATAGATAAACTTCTGACTTAGATTCCAACTTGTCTGTCTTCCCTTTTAGCACATGTGCTAGACAACCCCATATATGTATATGATGTAAACTTGGTTTACGTCATATCCATATTTTCAGAGGTGTTTTAGGGACTGACTTAGATGAAATTAAGTTAAGAAGATACATGGCTATTTCTAAGGCATAACCCCAGAATGAGATAGGTAAAGTTGAATAACTCATCATTAACCTCACCATTTCAAGAAGATTTCTTTTTCTCTTTTCTGCTACACCATTTTGCTGGGATGACCCTGGTGTAGTCAACTGGGATAATATCATATTGTCTAATAGGTCCTGAACTCACTATAAAGGTATTCGCCACCTCAATTAGATTGAAGTGCTTTTATGTATTTTCTTAATTGCCTTTTCACTTCTGCTTGAAACTCTTTGAATTTATCAAATGCCTTAGACTTATGGCGCATTAGGTATATATAACCGAATTTAGAATAATCATCAATGAAAGTGATAAAATATTCATAATCTCTCCTAGCTTGTATGCTCATGGGCCCACACACGTCAGAGTGCACTAATTCTAACGTTTAAATAGCTTTATTACCTTTAGCATAAAAGGGTCTTCTAGTTATTTTACCTTTTATACAAGATTCGCAAACTAGTAATTGTTCAATATCTAATGAACTCAAAGATCCATCTTTGGCCAGTCTTTGAATCCTATTTAGACTAATATGACCAAGATGTAGATGCCATAGATACATTTAATTAGTGAGAGTCACTTTAACCCTCTTATAGTGATTAGATTCATTATTCAATTCTATGTCATGCAGTGAGTTAATTTTTGGATATATGCAGTATAGATTGTTAACTAGTGTATCGAAACATATAAACTACATTTTTTTTATCACCACAGTTGAGTAAAAAATAACAGAATAACCAAATTTATTCAAATAACTAGCTGAAATCAAATTGCGTTTGAGTTCCGGCACCAATAAACAATCATCTAATACTAAAATTCTAAAATCATTAAAATAAAGTTGAACAACTCCCACTGCCCTGGCTACAACACTTGAGCCATTTTCTATCCTTAGATTGATCTCCCTTTCATTGAGTTGTCTGGTTTCTTGGAACCCTTGCAATGAATTGCAAATATAATTAGTGGCTCCAGAATCTACTATCCAGGAATCTGTAGAATCAACTACTAAGCATATCTCAATGAAAAGAATTTTACCAGAAGGTGAAGTTGTCCTTTTAGTTATTGAAAACTTAACTAAATGACAGTTTTTCTTCCAATGCCCTTTAATGCCATATTGAAAACAATTTCCTTTGAGCCTTACTACCTTTTTATGAATTTGCACAAACTCTGAATTAGATGCTTCTTTTGGCTTATTCTTCTTCTTCTTACTACTCTTTCCTCTAAGATTGAGACCAAAAGATGAAGATGGGCCCTTAGTCAATTGACTATTATAAGCATCTATTTCATCTTAGGGTGCATTTTCATTAGGTATTTGAGTGCATTTATCAGTTATGACATATTTGTTCTTTTCAATATCTAAGTTCCTTTCCCAATCCATATAATTATTTCCAGTTAACTTGTCTTGGTTAAGGATAGATGCTAGTGGGCTAAACGAAGACATGATTCTAAAAAATAAATTCATAAATGAGCATACATTATCTGAAAGCATGTGTTACTTTTGCATGAATACATGAAATGCATTTATGTAGAACTCTTTAACTACATTATACATCGGTAATCTAATTTTCATTCAGAATGCGCCTCCATATAGTGGTCATATCCATCATAAATCAAACTAGTATCATACTAATTTATTATTATTATCTAGATATCTCATATCAGATAATAATAAACTACTTATTCTTTGACCCTTAGATTTAATTGACAAGAACTCCGTAGGGAGGATATAAATCAACCTAAGTTGAGTGTACAACCATTATTTCAATCTTTTATATTTCCCAATTAAAAAAATCACCGTAAGGTAGTCAGTTTCGTATGAGTCCTATATTGGATCTTATCCTTTAAAAAAGTTATATATTGGATCTTATCCTTTAAGAAAGTCCTATCTAGTAATCAATTCTAATTAATACCCTTCGTGGGGAGCTCACAAGATTTAAGTCAAGGCATTAATCTGCCTTATTATAGTACTAATAATGAAGGTCATGAGCTTTATGCCTAAAGCCCTTTCTCAATCAATATTTTAATTTTTTTAGAGTTTTTAATTAATTTATAAAATAACATTTTACTCATTAATATCTAATTTTATTTTAATAAAATAATTAATAACGCCACGTTAAATAATAAATTAATATAATATTAAAATTATGACAATAATCTTATTCTAATCTCATTATAATATTAATATCATACAATATGATATATTTTATGCATGGATATGTGAATGTGGCACCCTTAATCTATATGATATGTTATTCATCAAATCAATTAACTAGATAAATAAATAACTTATAATTCATGACTTTTCATAAGAAGAAAAATATTAAAAACTAAGTCTAAATTCTTCAAAGTCTTCTTTGAAGTCAACTTTGACTCTTTGATAATGTTACATCTTCTTACTTGTCTTCTTTTATGGGCTTGAATTTTGGGTCCTTTAATTTTCTTTGGTCCACTTATTTTAAAAATAAATTGGGCTTATTTTAGACTTTAAAATTTCTTTAGGCTTTCAAAAAATATTTAAATGAAAATATTTTTATACCCAAAAATTTTAATAAAATAGCTCAAATAAAATTTTATAAAATTGGACCAAGATCAAAAAGAGTTTGGGCTAACTTTGAAATTGCAAATACCCAAAATTAGTCCAAAAATAAATTTTGGTCAAACTTAAAGACCTATTAATAAATATCTAAAAATTCTCTAACCAAACTATGATTACCCAAGTCCTAGAGGGGCTGAGTGAAATAAAATAATTCTTTTAGAGCCTATTTGCACCGACAAATATTTAGGGGTCTATTTGTGCAAAATGCAAATTTTTTTATCAAAAATAGAAATCTTTATAATAAGGAGGGGCTTATATGATATTTTCCAGTGGAAACCCTAATTCCACATTATTCACACAGCGCCGCTCCCGCTATCTCCCTGCCCACAGCCGGCCACAATTCCCGCTTTGCTTCTAGCCGCCAATTGACGCTTAAGAGAACGTCGACTTCAGACGACTATCTTTCCCCACCGCGAACCGCCGATCATGCTTTCTAAAACTATCGCTTGGACAGCCAAAAATCCGCCCGCTTCATCGCCGGTTTCCTCGCCAAGCCACCGTTGCATCGCTGTTAAAAAGGGAGGCTGAGTGCAGTTGCTGCCACGAGTTGCCACCGCAGGCCGAGCGACTATGCAAGCTGTTGTCGATGACGAGCGGCCATGCACGCGTGCATGGCTTTTCTCGTTACTTCTTCTTTTATTCGTTTTCTTCCTACTTTTTTTTTTAATTACAACAAAAATAATTAAAAACAAATTTAATCTAACCAGAGGAAAAATTGTGATATTATTTTATCACCCATTCTTGTTACAATTCTCAAGAAGAAATACAAACAAATATTAAACCATAAATTATTGGGCCTAACCATTTATCACATAATTAATAAAAATAACAATATAAATTAATATGCAATTGGTGCCATAATAAATAATTACTACCATACACAAAATAAATTATATATGTAATATGAAATAAGGTGGCTCTGATACCAGTTGTTAGTTGGTAAATAAAAAATTTGTTTATAAAAATAAATGCAGCGGAAGCCAGATCGTCTTGTTCATAATTACATGTATAGAGATAAAAGATTACCTCAATTTTTTGCTATGACAGATCTTGAATTGACTGGCTGCAATCTTCTCTATTATCCTTAATCTCCAAACACAACGCGTGTGGACGCGTTGATCTTTCTTAATCTCTAAAACCAACCAATAATACCCAAATCTGAGAGAATAATATTAATTAAAATCTTTTTCCACGTAAGAATACGTAAAAGAATTTTTCCCTATATGGTTGTCGTCATTCTTTTATTTGCTTATTATATACTAATAATAGAATAATGATAATAGTATTTTAGCACTCTAACTTGGGTATTTTTACTTTAATCCATTAATATTTGACTACTTATTTGTGTTTTTAATCTTAAATAGGTGTGTGAAGGAAAATATGACACATAAGATCAAACGGGAGGCGAATCGGGCAAGAAATGAGCGAAATGCGCTCAAAAGACAAAAGTGGGAAAACAAGTGGCTGAGAGCGCCCAGAACAGCGAGTGAGCACCGCGGTGCTCGTCAATGTTCGCGGAATCCTAAAGATTGTGCCCAGCGTCACGGCGCTAAGCCCCCAGTGTCGTGGCGCCCGTGCAGATGTTTAAATACTCATCTCAACTCGCTTATTCGGGGTGGATTCGAAGCTCCCCGCACCTAGGGTTTCTCATAGCAATAAAAATACTATTTTGAGGCAAAAATAAGGAGACTTAGTAAAGAGAAAAACACAAGCAACGAATACATATTCAAGCCAAGAAATCAAAGTGAATTTATTAAAGATTGAGGAATCAACTCTTGGACAATCAAGACAAGAGGAAGAAGAACAACTCAGGGCATCACTTGTGTTATTTTCTTCTTTAATTTTAAGAGATGATTTCATTCATTATATTTTCGTACTTTTTCTTTGATATTCTTGTTTTGAACATGAGCTAAATACTTTTGATTTAGGGTTAGATGTTCTTGAACCTAGTATGTAATTGACTTTTGTTTTAAACTCTTAGTTATGAACTTTTATCTCTTAATTAATTCAATCTATCTTTACTTAATGCTTTCAATATACTTGATCACTATTTTGATTGTTTAGGAACCATGATAACTTTGACAAAAGAAATCTTGTGTTTGGCCTAAGGTAGATTGATACATGATCATAGAGTAATATCTATGAGTTCTATATAGGATAGAAATATACCTAAGTGGCATGTATAGTTTGATTAGACTTATTCTTAATGAGTTGCATTTTATTCAAATTACCATAGACATATAAGTAATTGTTAGGGTGTGATATTATCATTCGACTATCAACAGAAGCTTATGATGAAATCAGTGTCTAGCCAATCAATTGATAATAAGGGAATAACTAAGGGGTTAAAAGGTTCAATGAACTACTAGGGGATTCATCGATACCCTAGATTACTCATCAATTTAGTGAATTCTATCTCCGAGTACTTGCAATATCTTAATTAGATTTAATTCGATAGTAGTAGTTTAGTTAGTTAAACTCCATCTCAGAAGCTAGTTTGGATAGAGGTAAAATAGAGTAATTTTAGTTTTCAATTGAAGAAAATAGAAACAATAGTCTATGTGGGATCAATAATCTGGACTTAGTCCTATATTACTTGGTATGAAAAGTGCGCACTTACGCTGAGTCATTAAATCAAACATCAAGTTTTTTGTGCCGTTGCCGATGATTATTTTATCTAATCTTAGATCGATACTAATACTATACTATTTTACTTTTACTTCAAATTTTATTTTATTTCATTATTGTTACTGTTCTTTTTCAACTCTAGTTACTAATTGTATTTTTTTTTTAGTTTTGACAATATATGCGAAGAACCAATAGTGAAAATTCAACATCTTTTGATCCTGAGATTGAAAGAACATTCTAGAGAGTTCGTTGAGAACAACATTAAAATAGAAACATGGCAGAGAATCACAACAATATCAACAATCCAGTGTTTGAACTTATGAATCCGCAGAGATCGTTGAGGGATTATGCTGTTCCTACAACATAAGGCATTTAGTCTAGTATTCGACGCCCCACTATTAATGCAAACAACTTTAAAATCAAGTCAAGTACTATTCAGATGCTTAATGAGTCTGTGCAATTCAGTGGAGCTCCCAATAATGATCCCAACATACATATTATTAATTTATTAGAGATTTGTGATACATTCAAGTTCAATGGGGTTTCAGATGACGCCATCAGGTTGCGACTATTCCCTTTCTCACTGAGGGATAAGGCCAAGAGCTGATTGATGTCATTACCATCAGGATCTATATCAACGTGGGATGACCTAGCACAGAAGTTCTTAGCAAAATTTTTCCCACCAGCTAAGACAGCTAAGATGAGGAACGACATCACCTCATTTGTGCAGATTGAAGGTGAATCATTATATGAGGCATGAGAACGATTTAAGGACATGTTGAGAAAGTGTCCCCATCATGGAGTTTCGAAATAGTTATTAGTCCAGACATTCTACAATTGGCTAGTGGATTATTTAAGGACAATTATCGATGTCGCTGCTGGAGGAACTCTGATGAATAAGTCCACAGATGAAGCATATGAGTTATTGGAAGAGATGGCATGCAATAGCTATTAATGGCCTATTGAAAGAGTTACACCAAAGAAGGTTGCTGGAGTTCATGAGATTGATGCATTCAATGCATTGGCTGTGCAGATTAAAATTTTAATCAAGAGGATTGATTCTATGAATACTGTCAAGACTCAAAATGCGACTTGTGACTTCTATGGTGACAATCATATGAATAGGCAATACATGGAGTCAACAAACTATGTGGGGAATCATAATAGACAGCAGAATAATTCACATTCAAATTATTATAATCCGGAGTGGAGAAATCATCCTAATTTTTCTTGGAGTGGTAACCAATGGCAGCAACTTAAACCTAACCCATCTGGATTTCATCCCCCACAAGAAAAGAAAGCATCATTGGAAGATATATTTATGCAATACATGAAGTCAAATGATGTTATTCTATAAAACTACTATGCATCTTTGAAAACTCTAGAAACTCAAATGGGGCAACTTGCTGCAGCACTAAATAATCGACCTCAATGGACTTTACCAAGCAACAATAAAGCTAATCCTAGATGGGATAAGGAGCAATGCAAAGCTGTTTCTTTGAGAAGTGGCAAGGAGTTGCAGTCAACAGTGCAGAAGTGGAGAAAAGTGCAAAATGTAATGAAGAAAACAGTGCAGAAGTGTAGAAAAGTGCAGAATTTATTGCAAAACATGATGAACAGTAGCAGAAAAATGCAGAAAACAGAAAGAAATGCATAAAAATGCTAATGCAGTAGCACAAACCAGTAAAGTTCGGCAGAAACTTGCAGTTCAGCCTCTCCATCCACCTCCACCATTTCCTCAGAGGCTATAGAAATAGAAGTTGAACAAGCAATTTTTGAAATATTTAGATGTCTTCAAGAAACTCCATATTAACATATCTTTTGCGAATGCTTTGGAATAAATGTCAAGTTATATGAAGTTCATGAAGAACATCTTATCAAAGAAAATGATATTAGCTGAGTATGAAACCGTGGCACTCACTGAAGAATGTAGCGCAATATTGCAAAAGAAATTTCACCAAAATTGAAAGATCCAGGTAGTTTTACCATACCATGCACTATCGGGGAGAAATTCTTTGGTAGAGCATTATGTGATTTAGGTGCCAGCATCAACCTAATGCCATTATCCATCTACAAGAAGTTAGGTTTGGGGGAAGCTAAACCTACTAATGTCACCTTGCAATTGGCAGATCGTTCACTCACCTATCCAATGGGCATTATTGAAGATGTTTTGGTAAAGTTTGACAAGTTTATATTTCTAGTAGATTTTAGAATGTTGGATATAGAGGAGGATCGTGAGGTACCCATCATACTAGGAATACCATTCTTAGCAACAAGAAGAACCCTTATTAATGTGCAAAAAGTAGAGTTAACTATGAGGGTGCAAAATGAAGAAGTAACATTCAATGTGTTCAAAGTCATGAGAGGGCCAAGTAAGGAAGAGGAATGTATGAGCATTGACATTATTGACAGGGAAGTGCAGGATATTTTTAACAAAAATAGCATTGAAGATGCAATAGTAAATGGAGTCGAGGTAGAAAGAAGTGAAGCGCGAGAGTATCTGTAAGCCTTAAGCCTTTCTCCGAGATTTGACAGATTCAAGAGGAGAGCTGAACCATTAGATAGACCAGAAGGCTGGCAAACTCACATTAAGTCGTCTATTGAAGAACCTCCTAAACTAGAGTTAAAACCACTATTGATGACTCGTAGGTAGACAAATTGTTGAGTTTGTCAGTTATAGTTTTTGCACAACTTGATGACTCGCAGATAGACAAATTGTTGAGGATTTTAAGAGATCATAAGAGAGCAATAGGATAGATGATTGCTGACATCAAAGGAATCAGTCCCTCTTTTTGCATGCATAAAATTCTGTTAAAGGAATGGCACAAGGCTACAATTAAGCAGCAAAGGCGCTTAAATCCAGTAATGAAAGATGTAGTAAAGAAAGAGATTATTAAGTGTCTAGATGCAGGGATTATCTACCCGATTTCTGATAACTCATGGGTAAGTCCAGTGCAATGTGTACCAAAGAAAGGAGGGATCACTATAGTGGTAAATGCGAATAATGATTTAATCCCCACTAGGACTGTCACGGGTTGAAGGATATGTATGGACTACCGAAAGCTGAATAAAGCCACCCGCAAAGATCATTTTTCCTTACCTTTCATCGATCAAATGCTGGATAGGTTAGCAGGACATAATTATTATTGCTTCTTGGATGGATATTCTAGCTATAATCAGATTGCAATTGCTCCTGAAGATCAAGAAAATACCACGTTCACTTGTCTATATGGTACATTTACTTTCCGGAGGATGCCATTCGGATTATGCAATGCTCCAGCCACATTTCAGCGCTGTATGATGGTCATATTTTCAAATAGTATAAAGCACTTCATGGAGGTATTTATGGATGATTTTTCTATTTTTGGCAATTCATTTGATCAATACCTTGATAATCTAGCATTTGTGCTTAAACGGTGTGAAGATACCAATTTAGTGCTCAATTGGGAAAAATATCATTTTATAGTTAAAGAAGGCATAGTATTATGCCATAAAATTTCTGCTCATGGTATTGAAGTTGATAGAGCAAAGATAAAAACCATCAAGAAGTTACCACCACCCACTAATGTGAAAGGAGTGCGGAGCTTTCTTGGCCACCGAATTTTATCGAAGATTTATAAACGATTTCTCCAAGATCTCCAAACCCCTATGCAACTTACTAGAGAAAGAAGTGCAGTTTTATTTCGATGATGCATGTCTCGAAGCTTTTGAACTGTTAAAGAAGAAGCTTACTACCGCACTGATCATTATAGCTCCAAATTGAGACTTACCTTTTGAAGTGATGTGTGATGCAAGTGATTTAGTTGTGGGAGCTGTATTAGGACAATGCTGAGAGAAAGTGTTTCACACAATATACTATATAAGTAAGACTCTCAATGATGCGCAGTCCAATTACACCGCCACAGAAAAATAGTTGTTAATGATAGTCTTCTCTTTTGACAAGTTTCGAGCTTACCTCATTGGAGTCAAGGTCACAGTCTTCACTGATCATTTAGTAATCAAATATCTCATCAACAAGAAAAATGCTAAGCCGAGACTCATTCGATGGATTCTCCTATTACAAGAATTTGATCTATAGATCAAAGATAGAAAAAGAGTTGAAAACTAAGTTGCAGATCATCTGTCACGCCCCAGACCCAAAAGATCTGACACATGACATCACTTACATTCATTCAATAATACTTAAACATTCATTTTAATTTCTTTCAAAATTATAGCAATTGAATTATGACTGGGACAATTAGTAAACCGGAGATACGCAGAGTTTTCTCATAGATTAACACTCTACTACGTCACCAGTAGCAACTTTGTTACCGAAAGCCCAGAATATATTCATTGCAAATTCTTACTTAAAATCAATCCATTACTACACTTGGTGAAACTTAAACTAAATCCAACCACACACAATAAAATAATACATAAGTATTTATTCACTAGGGACAAATTAAATATCTTATCCCACGTGTCCCCAAATGAAACACTTAGCAACCTAACAACTTAGGGAACCCAAGGAACAACAGAAGCCTTGCCAAATCCGCTAAGCACACATGTACCTTATTTACCTGAAATCACCATAAACTATAATGAGTATAAAACGCAGTAAGCATACTAGTTTTTCATATATCAAATACAAATACATATATGTACACAATGCATATGTATGATAGGCTGTGATCAATCAAAATCATAATCTTATCAAATCACATATCATGTAAGCGCTTACACATTCTTTCAAAACACATAATAGGAATACCATCACTCAACTACTACTTAGTAGGACTTACATATCACATATCACATAATGAGCCAAATGTCACTCGTAGGTGACATACCGTATGAGAGGAATAGTACAAGTGAGGTCTTGAAATTACACATATATAATGCTCATGCCCGAAGGTAAAAGCCAAACCCTCACCCTGATCATCGGTGAGTCCTCTCACATGCACCAATACTCCACCACACAAATGTGATGACTCACACTTCCTTTAGGTACCAATAGGATCCTCCCTACATACGGAACACATAACATATATCAATCCCGAAGGAAAGGCCACACATAAAGGCTCCACAAATCACATAAAATGCCTACTAAGTTAACAGTGAGTTCAAGTACCCTCAAAATACAAAATATTTCTCATGGACATATTACACTTCAAAAGCTTTCTTTGTTAAACATATCTTATTTTGAAAGCTCACTTTCAAAAAACACATATATGTCCATGCTCAATGTCAATGCTCACATTCATAAACATATATTCATATTTCATATCAAAATATACTTTGACATAACATAAACATATTCTTAACCACATTTACAAAATCATTCATAACACTTACTATGTTTATTGTGATTCCAGTAAAAAGTCTAGTATACTTACCTCTTAGCACTTTCAGCTACAAGGCTTAAATCTCCTTAACCTATCAATGGAGATTAATCCTTTTATAAGCCTCACAATTCACACAAAATACTTTAAATAACTTACAAAATTATACACAATGCATTTATCACATCAAATTGGTCTAAATACTTGGTTTCTTAAAACCTGTCATTCTGACCACTTATACTTAACAAAATTTTCTAATACATCAAACGATGTCCAATTACTCCAAAATCAAAATATATCATTCTTGACTCATATATCCTTATTATATATGAATATTATATCAAAATTCCTACACAATCCATTCCATACACACCATCGAATCCAAACTACTAACCTGACAGGATCAAGATACTTACTGAACAGTATTTAATCTCCCAATTTTATAAAATCATATACTAACTCAAAAATTATAAAAATATCACATAATTACTCTTAACACATATCTCAATACATGATAAATATTTCACTTCCGAATCACTGCCAAAAGTATTTTAAAACTATTTTATTCCATAGCTTTAAAAATCTATTAATCAAATACTGCAATGAGCTGATACACTTTAGAAAATCATAATACTTCAACCACATTGATCTAAATTCTCAATTCCGAGTATATCATATTAGACATATAAACCTATCATATTCCATAAATTCGTAATTTTTAAAGATCATTCAGCAGGTCAAAAATTATTTTCTACTGTACTATATTGTTTATACAGAAAATTTCCAGAATTTCAGGGTCATTTTGGTAAATTTACTAAAAATTCAATTTCCAAGATTTTTAATCGATTCAAAGCCTCAGATGATCCTAAACATGTCTAATTTCATATACTCAAAATGAAAAATCAGAATCAAATCACAACAATTTATAAAATTCTTGAATCAAGAGACTATCATGTAGAAATCCTACAATCCATCATGATTTATCAAGCTATCTTATAGATCATCATCAATTCTCAAAATATCATACGAAATACACATCAAATCCTCAATTATACATATTTCCAGAAATCAAAACTTAAAGAAATTAACATAATTAACACCAATAAATTGAGAAATAGTTGTGATATACCTCTTAAAATCTAAAATTCCAATATCTTCTTCTTTTTCTTCTCCTTCTTCTCTTTCTCTCCCCTCTTTCTCTCTCTTCTCTCTCTCTAAAAGAGGTAGCTTGATCAAAATGAGAGAATTAGGGTTTTAAAAGTGTATTTTTATACTAAGTGGCTAATTTTTAATATTTACGAATTTACCCTCAAAACTTTCAAAGTATTACAATTTGGTCCCTAAAATAAATCTAAAGTCTTGCAAACAAACCCAATGCTAATAGTATATCCTTAACCTATAAAAACACTACTAATAACAATATATAAATCAAGGATCATTCACGTATAAATAAAATATATATATTTATATATATAAATACATATTCTTACCGATTGTGGATACTGGTTACTACATCATCTCTCTCATTTGGAAGCATCAAATCAACACTAAGAGAAGATCCAAATCAATGAAACCTTTTCAGATGAACAACTTCTTGCAACACAACATCACGAGATCCCCTAGTATGATGATATTGTTAATTATTTAGTTTCCGGTCTAACACCTCATAATTTAACTTTTTAGCAAAAGAATAAGTTCTTCCATGATGCAAGATTCTATTTCTGAGATGAGCCATTCCTTTACAAATCATGTGCAAATCAAATCCTTCGAAGATGTGTCCCTACATAAGAAACTCAAGACATCTTACACCATTGTCATGTATCCAGTTATGGGGGACATTTTGCAGGCGACAAAACAGTGACTAAGGTACTTCAATCTGGTTTTTATTGGTCCACATTATTTAAAGATGCATATTCTTTTGTTGCAGGGTGTGATCTATGTCGACGGACGGGGAACATCTCCAAAGGACATGAAAAGCCACAGCAAACCATTCAAGAAGTTGAAATCTTTGACGTTTAGGGAATAGACTTCATGTGACCGTTTTCACCATCTAACAACAACAAATACATACTTATAGCTGTGGATTATGTTTCAAAATAGGTAGAGGCAGTAGCATTACCAACAAATAAGGCAAGGACAGTGATTAAGTTCATTCAAAAGAACATATTCACAAGATATGGAACACCGAGAGCAATTAGAAGTGACAAGGGCTCACACTTCTGCAATAAGTATTTTTCAGCCCTTTTGTAAAAATACCGAGTCAAGCACAAAACGGCTATTGCATATCATCCTCAAACGAGCAGACAAGTTGAGGTATCCAATCGATAAATAAAAAGCATCTTGGAGAATATGGTTAAACCAAATCGAAAGGATTAGGCATTACACTTAGATGACGCTTTATAGGCGTACCGTACTGCTTACAAAACTCCGATTGGTATGTCTCATTTTCGTTTAATCTTTGAAAAAGCATGTCACCTACCCTTGGAGTTAGAACACAAAGCATATTGGGCCAATAAAGCCCTCAACTTTGATCTCCAAGCCACAGGTAAGAAACATTTACTTCAACTAAACGCCATGGATGAATTTCGTCTACAAGCATATAAGAATGCCAAGCTTTATAAGGAAAAGACGAAACGGTGGCATGTTAAGAAGATACTTCAGCGTTCATTTGAAAAAGGACAACTAGTGCTGCTCTACAATTCAAGACTGATGTTATTTCCTGAAGAACTCAAGTCCCGATGGTCTGGCCCGTTTCAAATCATAACGGTTTACCCAAGTGGAGAGGTTGAAATTAGAGATCCAAATAATTAAGCTTCATTTACAGTAAATGGCCAGCGCTTCAAGAATTACTATAGATGATATATAGATCGACAGAAGGTCAATGTCGATCTTATGGATCACAAGTAACTGCAGGAGCAACACGTCAAGTCGAAGATGTTAAACCAAACGCTTCTTGGGAGGCAACCCAAGCTTAGCATCCTTTGATTTTAATTAGTTTTTTTTTTCTTTTCTCTTTAGTTAATTCATTTCTCTTGTCTTTTCTTTTCTCTAATATGTAGGTTTTTTTTTAGGTTACATAAAAAAAAATTTGAAAATAGGCTTGCTGGCACCGCGGCACCCATGCATGGGGGCCGCGGAGCTCAAAACAGAGTGCCAGCGCCGCAGCGCTGGCACCTGGGCACAATTATGCCCAGGTATGTGTGAGCGTCACGGTGCTCACAAGGGAGAAATATAATACTTCTCCCCCCCTTTTTTTAGTTCTTCATATCTTCCCCTCTTCTCTCGTACACTCACATAAACCCTAAAACCCATCTCCTTCATCTCACACTTTCACCTATTCCTCTTAAATCAAAATTAAACACTCCCACAAACTACATTTAGATTCAAATTCATTACCCACTCAAACTAACACCATATTAGCATACAATTCACCTAATTATTCACATTCATCACAACTCTCAACTTCTTCTCTTCAATAGCATTTAAGGTACAAAATCCCTATCTTTCTTCATTTTATTTCTTGTTATGTCTCTTTATTTTATGGTTCCAATGCATAATTAGTTTCTTGATTGCTAGATTATGATTATTAGGACTTGTTTTCAATTGATTCATAAAAAAACGAAAAAAAAAATTCATAAATGCTTGTGCAACTTGTTCAAATTGATGAGTTGACTAAAGTTTAATGGGTTACTTGAAATTCTTTATTAGCTACCTAGCTACATATTAGGATGTTTGTGAAAATATGTTCAAAGTGGTGTTAACTTGTGCTTAATGTTCAAAGTGGTGTTAACTTGTGCTTAATGTTCAAAGTGGTGTTAATTGGTGTTTAATGTTCACTTTGATATTGATTGATAATTAATTTTCAACTTGGTGGGTTGATTGTTATTTAAATAGGTGACTTTGAGTGCAAAAGAGATTGTTGTTTGAGTGAAATGTGGCACATATAAATGATTTAATATTGCAAAGTGCGAGCGGCATTTGCTGTCCATATTCAAAATGCTCATTATTGTATTTTCAGGTATTTAATGGCACCCAAGAAATCAAATAAGTCTATTGCATCATCTTCTGTAGGCTACGACATTAACAAGTTTGTTTCCAAAGATGCCGCAGACTTATATCACTCTTTCATAGTCAAACGCACAATCATTCCTGAAAGAGGCTTCAACATCACGGAAGAGGGTTATCCAAGAATCTCCAGAATTATTACAGACAGAGGTTAGGGATGCTTGTACGCATAACCAAATGCCGCAGTTATCCCAGTCATCTGCGAATTTTATTCTAATGGCAAAGAGCACTCTAATGAAAAAGTCCAAATTATGGGCAGAATTGTTCGCATCCACAATGAGGACATCAATAAATACTTTGGGGTACCCAATATACAACTAGATGACTATATGGAGCTCCACGAGAACCCAGATTATGAAGTCGTCATTCGCTACTTGGCCACCCAATATGCTCAATGGACGATGTCTGGAAATCTACCGATCGCCTTTCCCGCACGCTACATGTGCAGAGAATTCAAAACATAGCACTATTTCATAGCTACAAAATTAATGCCAGTCCATCACATGAGCACAGTAACAGCAAATAGAGCTCTCTTTCTGTATGTCATTCTAACAGAGCGAACAAATTAATATTGCTGGAGTTGAGTGAACATCATCCGATGAAGTATTTCCCCTAACACACGTATTGGACAACAGCAAAATTGCTACAATCGTTGATGGTCCAGCCTAAAACCCCGCTCCCCAACCACTTCCGCCACAAAGACCCACAGCACAACTGACCATACCTCAAAGGCTGTCAAGGTTAGAGGATGCCTCACCACACACCAGCAATGGACTGCCTCACATGCCTCCTATCAAGACCAGGTTTTACGCATCACACTCACACACTTCGGCATCAATACACACAACTTGCCAAACTTTTCGGCCTATCCAGCGCCGCCAAATGCAGATAACTTAGGAGAAGATGCAGAAGCTGACAACAAAGTGGGGGGTAAAGATGAAGACGGAGGGGACAACTAATGCTTCACAAAAATAGAGAAGTGTTCCAATTCTATTATTTTACTGCCGCCATGAGGACATGTCTTATTATAACTGTGGGGGTAGAGGAAACACTTTTTAATTCGTAATTTTCTTCATGCTTTGTTAGTTTATTTTGTGTTTTCATTTGTCTTCTTTAAAAGTAGTTTACTTTCCTTTAGTATCATTTGTTTGGGTCAAAAAAGTTGTAGTCAATGATGATAAATGGAGTTGAAAAAAAGCTATAAACTCTAGACTTATCTATTATTGTGTTCATTTTATACTGTAATCAGATTAATTATATTCAGCTTATAGTTGTTCATTTTAAACATCAGTACACTTTAAAACTATTTAATGTTCAGCAGTTGTAAGGTAGAATATACTTATTCACAACAGAGAAGGTAATTAAGGTCGTCTATTATCTAGAACTTGTTTGATTACCTTTCAAAGTGAAATCCTAGGATAAATATAGTAAGAGATATGATTATAGGCCATCTTTGAACCGTTTGAGCCTTTTCGAGTCTACCTTATATGTATATTTATCCCTAGTCACCCCGCTTGAGCCTAATTATCCTTTTTTTTTTAATGTTTAACCACATTACAAGCCTAAAGACTTTGATTTTACTTACCCTAAAACCTACCGATAGCACCATAAACCTTGAGTTTACTTAAAAACATTCTTCAAATGAAAAAGGTTGTGGATGTATGAAACAAGGGTACTGCAATAAAAATCAATAAGTCTTAAAGGTGCATATCGGTCTAAGTTTGGGGGTACAAAATTTTTTTTTGTCTAGATACATAATACCTCCAGCTTAAGAAAAATAAAAAATTCTATGCAAAAAAAAAATTAATTAAAAGAAAGATAGAAATAGTATAATTTTGGGGGAGGAGATGAAGAATCAAGAGGTTTCTAAGTAAAGTCTAAGTATTAATGATGTGATTTGCACTTTATATATATCTTTATATCTCATCTTCACCTTAGCCTTATATTACAAGCTAATTAAAGTCCTATTTGATCCCTCATTATATACTTGTTCTATATTAGTGGAGATTGCTATGAAAAACAAGCTTATGAAGAATTGTTTTGATCCTGATCTTTCTTTGATAAAAATAAGATGTTCGAAAATATAATTAATGTGCAATTAAATAGCTCAACACACACTCACAAGTAAACAATTATAAGGTAGATATAAGCATGATGATTAGAGTGTAGAATAAGCATGAATAATTTTTGAGTCTAAAGATTTCATAAGTGTAATTCACCCTTTAAGACAACTTACAAATTTGTGATCGACCCAAGCAACTCATGATTCATGGAATGTTAAGAGGGTGTTCTTATATAGTTGTTTTGGCTCCTTGTTAGTATGCTTTTGTCTTGCTCAAGGACAAGCAAATATCTTAAGTTTGGGGATATTTGATAATAGCATAATGACAATAGTATTTTAGCACTCTAACTTGGGTATTTTTGCTTTAATCCATTAATATTCGGCTACTTATTTGTGTTTTTAATCTTAAATAGGTGCGTAAAAAAAATGTAACACATAGGATCAAACGGGAGATGAATCGGGCAAGAAACGAGCTAAATGTGCTCAAAAAGCGAAAGTAGGAAAACAAGTGGTTGGGCGCCACAGCGTCCAAAATAGCGAGTGAATCCTAAAGATTGTCCCCATCGCCGCGGCGCTGAGCCCCTAGCACCGCAGCACCCGTAGGGATGTTTAAATAGTCCTTTCAACTCGCTTATTCGGGGCGGATTCGAAACTCCTTGCGCCTAGGGTTTCTTATAGCAATAAAAATACTATTTTGAGACAAAATATAGAGACTTAGCAAGGAGAAAAACACAAGCAACGAATACACATTCAAGCCAAGAGATCAAAGTGAATTTATTGAAGATTGAGGAATTAACTCTTGGACAATCAAGATAAGAGGAAGAAGAACAACTCAGGGCATCACTTGTGTTATTTTCTTCCTTAATTTTAATAGATGATTTCGTTCATTATATTTTCATACTTTTGCTTTGATATTCTTGTTTTAAACATGAGCTAAATACTTTTGATTTAAGGTTAGACGTTCTTGAACCTAGTATGTAATTGACTTTTGTTTTAAACTCTTAGTTATGAACTTTTATCTCTTAATTAATTCAATCTATCTTTACTTAATGCTTTCAATATACTTAATCACTATTTTGATTGTTTAGGAACCATGATAACTTTGACAAAAGGAATCTTGTGTTTGGCCTAGGGTAAATTGATACATGATCATAGAGTCATATTTATGAGTTCTATATAGGATAGACATATACCTAGGTGGTATGTATGGTTTGATTAGACTTATTCTTAATGAGTTGCATCTTATTCGAATTACCATAGACATATAGGTAGGTAATTGTTAGGGTGTGATATTATCATTCGACTATCAACAGAAGCTTATGATGAAATCAGTGTCTAGCCAATCAATTGATAATAAGAGAATAACTAAGGGGTTAAAAGGTTCAATGAACTACTATGGGATTCATCGATACCCTAGATTACTCATCAATTTAGTGAATTCTATCTCCGAGTACTTGCAATATCTTAATTAGGTTTAATTCGATAGTAGTAGTTTAGTTAGTTAAACTCCATCTCAGAAGCTAGTTTGGATAGAGGTAAAATAGAGTAATTTTAGTATTCGATTGAAGAAAATAGAAACAATAGTCTATGTGAGATCAATAATCTGGACTTAATCCTATATTATTTGGTACGAAAAGTGCGCACTTACGCTAGGTTATTAAATCAAACACCACATACCTCCCATATATATATAGGGATCTCCCTTGGGTATTTAGAATTTGATTAGGATTTGAGGTAGTAAAGGGACTACAAGACCTATGGGCTTCCTAGCTCCAACTTAAAAGGCCTAATCTTTACTATCTCATAATACAACAATTCTACTAAGTTAACCCCAAGCTATTCCACTAAAAGCCAATGGCTGCACTCTAGTAACCTATGTTATAAAATAAAAGCTCATTTAATTAAAACTTCTTTTAATTAAATTGGGCTTGGTCTTTAGACCAATAAAAACCACTTAATTGACCCTCTAATTGATGTCCATAATTAAATTTAAGCTCAAAAAATGTCTTGCCTCTTTAATTACTTATTTGCGCCTAAGTCTTTAAATGCTCTAATAATTATTTTTAATATATCTATATTTGTAAATAAATATTATTATTCAATAAATAATTTATTGAATAAACTGTGGCCACAAATTCTAATTATTAAGTACTACAAATATCTTAGGTGGATATTAATTATTTGATTCCATCTTGTAAATATATGTTCCTACAACTCATGAAATTATATCTCTAAGTTATCGAGGTTTTGACCGTTTATATAGATCTCACTCCGTGATAGCTCAAAAGATACAACGCATGAATGTAAGTTCTTTACCTACTCATGATTAAGATCAATCAAGCTTATTAAAGCTTTTGTAAATTAAGATCTATGAAATTTAGTTAACTAGATCAAAATGCACAGTAGTCCTGTTCAATATATCATATACATTAGTTTCCCTACTCGAAATCTCTACTTCAATGATCAAGATAAATCATCTACTATAAGAAGTAGAAAAACTACAACCTTACATAATGAAATGCCGTTTTCATTAATGGTTGTGAACATAATTGAATTTATAAAGAACTTGTGATCTATACCCTCTGTATTAGCATCATATGCCTAATACATACATCACATACTTTATAAATATGGGCTCATCAATGTATGCTCAATTATATATATGAATAAACTTTATTAATCTAATAAAATATTATTACACATGCTTTAAGGGCATAAAATAATATAAAATATCTAATAATAAGCTGATGTATCAGCAGTTAGTGAGGTCTTAGGGGTGAGAGAGGGAAACAGCAAAATCAAGAGTGAAGACAGCTCTGAAATGAAGGATAGTTATGAGTTTATATAAAGGACAATACTAGTAGGATATTAAGAATTTAGACAAGTCCTTAATCCACCGCAGTGCTTTATCTTTTGTTTGGTGGTTTAATGGAGGCGAGATGATGAGTTTGGATTGGTATTTGTTCAACAGTTCCATAATATTTCACTTCATAAGGTAGAACAAAGACGATTCTATTAAATTGGAAAAAGTCCCCCCGCAACACCTTCGCAGCTTTTCACATTTTGCCCAACGGTAACAAAGTAGGTAGGTATTCGGACAATAAACTACTTTTAAAAATTAACTCAATTTTGCACATAATAGTTGTTCAATTCCAAGCAACAACCAAACGTGGTTGAAGCAGACTCAAATAAGTAACAAAATAACTAATATAAAAATCATGCAACCCTAAACCAATTGAAGTAAGGGTGATCTTTTATAACTATCTCAGTTATTTGTTTCTTCTACAGCGGTCAGAGTCAGTACCACACTTACTCGTCCATTGAAGAATCATAACTACTCAATGGCATATTGATGGAATCTTTATCAACTTTTGATGGAGCCTTTGTTCTTGAATGTTATTCATACTAATGCTAGGCCATAAGAATATCGTGCATGAATTGAGGCAGAGATAGCTTCTTTTCTGGGTAAGGTGAAGCTTTAAGGCATTTTCGTTTTGTCCATGTAAATTAATAGATTCTATTTTGTTTAAAATGGCATGGATTGGATTTCTTTTCTCCCTCTCTTCTAGAGAGAGAAGTAAAATCATAATGAGCCTTAATGGGCTTAGGGGGTCGCTCGGTTTAGGCATAGTTTGTTAAGTGTGTGGTTAATATCTCTACAAGGAAGTCATGTAACCAATGTCAGTATTGGTTGGTGGAGAAGTTAATGCGGTATGCTAAGGCATTATGAAGATAGAAAGATTAGAAGAGTTGTGTAGTACCCTGTCGATAACAAAAATAGAAGAGGTGGTGGAGGACCTTATAGGGAATACCGAAGTTAGGATGAGAACAGGCTATCTGGTAGGTAAGGTTTTGTCAAATAGAGCTGTAAACAGAGAGGCTTTCAGGATAACCATGAAGCAGATTTAGAAGCCGGTGGAGAATATGCGGATAGAGAGCCTAGGAAGCAACAAATTTCTATGTCATTTCACAGCCCTAGAAGTTAAACAAAGAGTGGTGGCAGGGGAACCCTGACACTTACAAATCATTGATAGCTTTAATAGAAGTCAAAGGCATTGGCGACATAAATAAATTGGTGTTCCCCTATATATTTTTCTGGATTCAAATGTATAACATCCCAATAGTTTGTATGCAGCGAAAAATGGTGAGAATGCTGAGGCAAGGATTGGACAGGTCGAGGAAATTGATATGGATAAGCTGGGTGGATGTTTTGGGAAGTACGTGAGAGTGAGAATTAGAGTTGATATCTTGTTGGAAAATTGGTGATTCAACAATCTTGGTTGGACAAGAATTGAGATGAATACCAAAGTGAAGAGTTATAAGAAGTCTAGAACGTGTGGGACGCGTATGGAGAAGTCTAGGATGTATGGGACACGAAGGGGGAAGCGAAACGGGACTCAAAGATGTGAAGGAAGCAAGAAAACAAGGATAGGTATACAGGGCTCAGCGTCGTGGCGCCAATGGCTGAGCGCCGTGGCGCCCAGGATAGCAACCCAGCGCCGCAGCGCTGGGTCCTCAGCGCCGCAGCACTGGGCGCGATTTTGGCCAGTGCCACAGCTCCCAGGGACGAGCGCCGCAGCGCTATAACGTGTGGAAAAGTCCGTTTTGGTTTAGGATTTCTAGTTTTGAGAAGTTTTGGACTTCCAAAACAAGTGGACTCTTACTCAAACAAAGAATAGAGTTAGTAGGCATGAAATACACCCTATATAAACACTTGTAAACCCTTGATTTCAGATTAAGCATTAAAAGAGACTCAAAGAAAATGGAAGAATTGGGTAGACACTAAGTGCTTGTGTGCGCTATAGTGGAACCATTGTTTGGGTGATCATTGTTCGTGGTAGAGTAAGGGTTCACTAAATGTTTAGGTCATTTTGAGGGTTCTTCATTGGGTTTTCCTTGTAAAATATCTAGGGAGTTATAATAAGAGAGGCTAGGATCCTTGGATCCACCGTGGACATAGGCAATTAGCCGAACCATGTAAGATTGTGTTGTGCTCTTTTATTTTCTGCTTTGGATTCTTGTTGTTTGTGCTTGATTGACAAGTTATTCCGCTGTGCAAAGAGATTAGGGTTCTAGGCTGAATCTTGGGTTCTTCGCTTCAACATAACCTCGAGAGGGAGAATGACGTTTTCTCCCTCAACAAACTGGTATCAGAGCTAAAGGTTCGATAATAAACACCTGAGGTATTTAAACCATGGCTACAATCAAGTAAGAAATAGAGAAGTTCAATGGGATGAATGACTTCAATCTTTGGAGGAATAAGGTTAGGGCTCTACTAGTGAAGGAAGGGCTATACTCAGCTTTGGAGGAAGCCAGTTACTCAACTAACGATAAGGCGATAACCTTAAAGTCTGGGCATAAAGATTGGGACACGATTCAAAAAAAGGCTCACAGCACCTTATTCCTAGCATTGAGTGACGAAGTATTAAGGGAAGTTGGTGATGAAGAAATCGCTTTGGGGTTATGAAAGAGACTCGAGGCATTGTACATGAAGAAATCTCTTGCAAATAGACTTCTTGTGAAAAAAAAATTACATGAGCTGACAATGCACAATGGAACTTCATTGAGAGCTCACATTGACGAGTTCAACAAGATCATCATAAGTCTTGAGCAACTGGGAATCAAGACTGAGGATGAAGACAAGGCCATTATCCTGTTAAGTTCATTGCCGAAGAGCTATGAGAGCTTTGTGGATACGCTGCTGTATAAAAAGGAGTCTTTAACGATGAATGACGTTAAGGCATCATTGAACTCAAAAGAATTGACAAAGAGATCTGAGTCCGAGAGTGGAGCAGCATTGCTTACACAAGAAAGAAATAGCAACCAATCAAGGAGGAGATCCAAGAAGTGTTTCCTTTGTAATAAGGAATGACACTTTGTAAAGGATTGTCAGAAATCAAAAGGTCAATGAGGGTGGGCTACAATTGGTACTGAGGAAGATACTGAAGTTGTAGACACATTGGTAGCCTCAAGGGGAAAGTACGCTGGCAAATAGATACTAGATTCGGGGTGTAGCATCCATATGTGTCCCGACAGATCGATGTTTACCAACTATAAAGCCAAGAGAGGTGAAGCTCTAATGAGGAATAACATGACTTGTGAGATCATAGGAGTTGGTGACATAAGGCTAAGGATGCAAGGTGGAGAAACTAGGGAATTACATGGTGTAAGGCATGTTCCTAAAGTGAGGAGGAACTTGATATCCCTAGGCAAGCTCGATGAGGAAGGGTATTCGGTTAAAGCGGAAAAAGAATAACTAAGGGTAGAGAAAGGACCTATAGGATTTGAGGGGCAGAAGCACAATGGGGGGCTCTATGTGCTTACTGGGATGGCCCTAAGTGGCCCAATGCGGGGTGTTGGAGTAATGCAGACCACTAGACGACATCCAAACCGTGCTCACCGAGGTAATGAGGGTCAGAAATAAGTGCAACGCATCCATACCCTATGCAAGGTGCACGAATGCCTTTGGAGGCCGAAGTCACTAGCTCGGGGAAAGTTAAGTCTTGGTGGAAACTTAACTGGACTCAACTCTAAGTGATAGAGTATTGGTGTAGATCGGATCTCGAAGCCTTCTTATTTGGAAGATTTTGAATCAAGAAAGGGTTTATTGGAAAATTGGTGATTCAACAATCTTAATTAGACAAGAATTGAGATGAATACCAAAGTGAAGAGTTACAAAAGGTTTAGAACGTGTAGGACGCGTATGGAGAAGTCTAGGACATGTGGGACACGAAGGCGGAGGCGAAACGGGACTCAAAGACGTGAAGGAAGCAAGAAAACGCGGATAAGTATACAAGGCTCAGCGCCGCGGCGCCAATGGCTGAGCGCCGCAGCGCCCAAGACAGCAACCCAGCGCCGCAGCGCTGGGCACGATTTTGGCCAGCGCCGCAGTGCCAGAACGTGTGAAAAAGTCTGTTTTGGTTCGGAATTTTTTAGTTTTGAGAAGTTTTAGACTTTCAAAACAAGTGGACTCTTACTTTAACAAGGAATGGGGTTAGTAGGCACGAAATACACCTTATATAAACACTTGTAAACCTATGATTTCAGATTAAGCATTAAGAGAGACTCTAAGATATGGGAAGAACTGGATAGACACTAAGTGCTTGTGTGCACTAGGGTGGAACCGTTGTTTGGGTGATCATTGTTCATGGTAGAGTAAGGGTTCACTAAACGTTTAGGTCCTTTTGAGGGTTCTTCATTGAATTTTTCTTGTAAAATCTCTAGGGAGTTATAATAAAAGAGGTTAAGATCTTTGAATCCACTGTAGACGTAGGCAATTGGCCGAACCATATAAGATTGTGTTGTACTCTTTTGTTTTCTGCTTTAAATTCTTGTTGTTTGTACTTGATTAACAGGTTATTCCGCTACGCAATGAAGTTAGGATTTTAGGCTGAATCTTGAGTTTTTCACTTCAACATAACCTCGAGAGGGAGAATAACGTTTCCTCTCTCAATATATCTCTTAACCCTTACGAAGATTCATAAAAGTACAAATGAGGAATCGAATGAGGAAGTCACCATTGTAGTAAAATTGGTCACTCTTATAGAGAATGTGAGGAGATTAGAAAATAGCCGAGGGAAAGGAAATAAAATGAAGGGAAAGAAGAAAAGGAAGAAACGAAAATGATGGAAATGGCGTGGTCCATTGATGAGGGCAGGGGCGATAAGCGAGCAAAAAAGAAATAAAAAAAACTGAGGGAGAATGTTGATATGCCAAGTAAGAAAATGAACAATCCAATAAAAGAAGCTGAAACACGAATGGACAGAGACAAAAGAACTGTAAAAACCAATAAAGGGAAGGAAAACATACCACAAAGGGACTGGGAGAAGCAAGAAGACCCGAATAAGGGAACTGACCCAAGTCCTAACAAAAATGAGACCAAATCCGCTAGGGAAGATAATGGAAATAGACCTGGATTTGCGGGAATTGGAGAAAGATGAAATAGAGCAGTGGTGGCTCATTAATGGGGAGCTGATGGAATGAGTGATTAAAACGGAGAGAGAAGAAAAAGCTCCGAATTAGCAAAAATAATTTGCCGGGAATTTTAGAATTGAAGGATGTGACGGGAACCCAGAAGCTGCAAGTCAAGTGGATCAAAAGGGAGAAAATAAACATGCCCAAAATTTCGTTAATAAAGATGGAGGCTCGATACTGAATAACGAAGGGAAGAAAAAGTGAAAATTCTTAGCCCAGTCAGTTGGGCATGGAAAATTTTAGCGTGGGGCCTATTGTTTTGGAAAAGGAAAAATGAAAGACCGGATTTAGAAAGCACAAAGGCTAAAAGGGGTAAAACTCAACAAACAAAACAGACTTCTATAAAAGAGATTGAGGGAAATAATGTTCGGAAGGGTTTGAAAAGTGTGAATGGAATCCTAATGGAAATATCGGTGGAGGCTGGACAGCAGCCCCACCGGAAATAATGAGGCTCCTAAGTTAGAATGTTAAATGTTTGGGGACCTCCAAATATTCAAAGCCCATAAAAAAAATTTCAAACATAAAAATCGTAAAATTATTTTTGTGTGCAAAACAAAAATGGGAGGGAGTCAAATGCAACAAGTTGGTAAGAGATTAAATTTTGAAAACTACTTTGCAATGAGCAGAGAAGGCCTTAAAGGAGGTGAGACAGTATTGTGGAATGAGGACATCAATACAAAATTACTGTCTTACAGTAGAAGTCATATTGACGTGATTATCCAAGAGAGGAAGAGAAGACATGGAGATTTACAGGGGTGAATGGGCTGCCAGAATCAAAGCAAAAAAGGCTTACACGATTACTCCTCAAAAGATTGGCAACAAATGTCGATCTTCCTTGGATATATTGTGTGGACTTCAATGAGATCTTGAAGGTGAATGAAAAGAGTGGGGGTGACCTATGGAACACTGATGCAATTGAAAGGTTTAGAGAAGCAATAAGTTTTTGTGGCTTAATTGACATGGGATGGAGTGGTTTCCTTTTCACCTAGTCTAATAGGAGATGGGGTCACCACCTAGTGAAGGAAAGATTAGATAGGTTCTTTTGAAATGAAAAATAGCAAATGAAGAACCATATATTCAAAGTGCAGCATTTAGCAACAACAGCCTCTGATCATTGCTCAATTGTGCTGAATAAATGGAAAAATAGAGTTAGTAGGAGGAAGAATTCAAAGGCAACACCTAAATTTCATTATAAGGTGTTTTGGAACCTCCACCAGGAGTGTGAGCAGGTAGTCAATGAAGGATGGAGGACTCAATGGGAGATGAAACAAGAACCAGTTAGCAGTTTTGTCCAGAAAAATGAAAAAACAAAAAGTGCTCTAGCCTCTTGGAGTAAGATGACTTTTGGGGATAGAAAAAGGAGGTTGAATAAGTTAATGAGAGAGCTGAACCAAAGCCGAGAATTAGGGCTTCACTATGAACAAAACATCATAATTCAGAGGTTGGAAAAAAAAATTGACATGTTGCTTCAAGAGGAGGAAATCTATTAGAAGCAATACTCCAAAATAAGCTAGCTTAAGGATGGATGTAGAAATACGACGTACTTTCATGCAAAATCCAGTAGAAAGGGGGGAAAATCAAGACAATAAAGGGAATGTTTGGTACCAATAGGAATTAGATTGAAAAGCATGAAGGAATGCATGAAATCATGTGCAAATACTTCAAGGAACTCTTTGAATCTTAAAACCCCACCACATATCAGAGAAATGGACCCACTGGAGGAATCAAGAGGTGTGTCACAAATGAAATGAATGAGGAGCTTCTCAAACCCTTCACAAGATAGGAGATCATGCAATCTGGCAATCACACCCCTTCAAAGCTCCAAGGTCAAATGGGATCTCAGCAAACTTCTATCAAAGGCACTAGAAATATATGGGAGAAGACACATTAAGGCCTGCTTGCACATATTAAATTAGGGAGGTAACACTCAGATTGTATACCATACTCTTATTGTATTAATTCTAAAAATTCACTAGTCTAAGAACCTTACTGACTTTAGATTTATCAGCCTTTGTAATGTAGTGTATAAGTTTATTGCAAAAGCAATTGCAAATAGACTGAAAAGAGTAATGCAAAACATAATATCTTCAAACCAAAATCCCTTCATACCTAGTATATTAATAAGTGATGGTGTTATCCTGGGCTATGAATGCCTCCATAAAATTAGAAGTGAGAGAAAAGACAAGAATGGTTGGATAGCACTCAAACTAGACATTAGTAAAGCATATGATAGGGTGGAGTAGAGTTTCTTAAAGGATGTAATGTAAAAAAGGGCTTTGTTAGTACTTGATTACTATTCATGAGATGTACCAATTCTACCTCTTTCTCAATCCTACGTAATGGGGAGATTAAATGGGAGGTAAAAGCTTAAAGGGGTCTTAGGCAGGAGTGTCCATTATCTCCTTACTTATTCTTATTGTGTGTAGAAGTCTTGTCATTCCTCCTTGGGAAGGCAGAGTAAGATAGGCATACTAAAGGGGTCAGATTTAGCCCTACTCTATCAATCTCACTCTTGTTGTTTTGCAGATGATAGCTTGATCTGCATCAAGGCAAAAATTGAAGATTGTAAAAACTTGAAGCATCTCTTTGAACAATAAGCCATAGCCTCAGGACAATTCTTCAACTACTCCAAGTCCTTTGTGTTTTTTAGTGCAAATGTCTCCAGGGAACAAGCAGATGAAATAAAAAAAATATCCTCCAACTGCAAGTGTTCTTAATCCATGAGAAGTACTTAGGGACCTTCCATCTATGCTAGGTCAAAACAAAAAATATTTCTTCAATGAGATCAAGCTGAAAATGGCAAATAGAATCAGTGGTTGGCAGGAAAAAAATACCCATACCTTTGGAGGTGGTAGTCTCAGATTTCTTTCCCACAACAACAAATCTTTATAAGAGAAAAATTTGTGAGAACCTTATCTGCAATGGTTGTCGTAGAGTGCAAGAAACAAGTATCCATGCCTTGCTGCAGTGTAAAAAGGCTAGGAAACTATGGCATAAATCACAGTTTTGCAGAAGTGGAATTTGAGAATCGAAGTACTGATTTATAGGAATTCTATCGACAAATTACCTCAATAACAACAAATGAGGAAAGGGATAAAATTGTTATGATGCTGCGGAGAAGCTGGGAGATGAGGAATAAGGAGGTTTTATCTGAAAAAACTGAGGACTCTGACAGAATTCTAGCCAGAGTTGAATCTTACTTGGATTTGAACTTAATTAATAGAAGCCAAGACCAGAAGCATATGATCAGGACTCAAACTCAAGCAACAAAATTCAGATAAGAAATCCCAGAAGGATGGCACAAAATAAACATTGATGCAGCCGTTTATTCCAAGGAGGAGAAGACAGGTCTAAGGACTATTATACCAAACTAGAAAGGAACCTCTATTGCTATGCTTACAGCCCCATCTAATTACTGGTAGGATATGGAATTGGCTAAAGCTCATGTAATTCATTTTGCATTGCAAAATGCAAAAAGGTTGAAGGTAAAAGGTGTTGTAATTGAATTTAATGCCCAAAATGTAACGGAGATGGTGAAAGGTAACATAGACACCCTAAAGAATATTAGATGGACCGTTAAAGATGTTCAAAGAACATATAGTGATGGAAATAGCATCAGAATTTGTTATCTTCCAAGAGTAGACAATGTTTTTGCTCATAGGCTTGCAAAGCTCTCCTGTATAGGGATGGTAAAAAAATTTACTATTAAAAAATTTGTGATTCAACAATTTTAGTTGGATAAGAATTGAGATGAATATCAAAGTGGAGAGTCACAAGAAATCTAGAACGTGTGAGACATGTATGGAGAAATTTAGGATGTGTAAGACACGAAAAGGGAAGCGAAACGGGACTTGAAGCCGTGAAGAAAACAAGCATAGGCGCCACCAGGGCTGAGCGTCATGGCGCCCAACACAAAAGCCCAGCGCCACAGCGGTGGTCGCGACATGGTGAACGCCGTAGCACCCAAGGATAAGTGCCGCGGCGCCAGACACAACAGGGAGTCCGTTTTTTATCCAAATTTCAAATTTTGAAAAGTTTTAGACTTTCAAAACAAGTGAACTCTTACTTCAATAAAGAATAAGGTTAGTAGGCACGAAATACACCTTATATAAACACTTGTAAACCCTTTATTTCAGATCAAACATTACGGGAGACTCTAAGAGAGGGAAAGAACTGGATAGACACTAAGTGTTTGTGTGCGCTGGGGTAGAATCGTCGTTTGGGTGATCATTGCTCGTAGTAGAGCAATGGTTCACTAAACATTAGGTCCTTTTAAGGGTTCTTCAAATTGGGTTTTCCTTATAAAATCTCTAAGGAATTAATAAAAGAGGCTAGGATCCTTAGATCTACTGTAGACGTAGGTAATTGGCCGAACCACGTAAGATTGTATTGTGCTCTTTTATATTCTACTTTGGATTCTTGCTATTTTGATTAACATGTTATTCCGCTGCGCAAGGAGGTTAGGGTTCTAAGTTGAACTTGAAGTTTTTCACTTCAACATAACCTCAAAAGGGGGAATAACGTTTCCTCCCTCAACATTCACAAATCCGTAAACCCGTTAAAACTCGTTCGCATTGGGAAGGATTTGGTAAAGTTTGAAGTGAGTTTAGTACGAGTTTGGCATACAAAATTAAAACTCGCAACAAATTTGGTACGAGTATTGGTTTAGTAAAAAATTCACAGATACTCGTTCCCACATACTACATTTTTTTTAAAAAAAATTTAAAGAAAAATAAAAATATGAGTTTTTTTTTTTGTATTTATTTTTACCTCACATCAAAAAAATTAGATTTTATTTGACGTTGCTCATACCGTTCAATAAAAATAAATAAAATTAATTTAAATGAACTAATGATTGTAATTAAAATTAAAAATAAAATTATAGTATTTAACATAAGTAAAATTAGAATTAGAATATTTAATATTTAATAATTAGAATTGAATTTAAA
This sequence comes from Ailanthus altissimus, assembly GCA_946807835.1. NCBI lineage: Eukaryota > Viridiplantae > Streptophyta > Magnoliopsida > Sapindales > Simaroubaceae > Ailanthus > Ailanthus altissimus. Next base: position 15,134,846 of record OX327691.1, read on the forward strand.
ATTATAACATTTAACGTAATTGAAATTGTAATTGTAATTGTAATTGGAATTAAACATTTAACGCAACTGAAATTAAAAATGAAATTGAATTTAGAATGATAATATTTAATGTAATTAAAATTAAATTTGGATTTGAAATTATAATATTTAACACAATTGAAATAGAAAATTAAATTTAAAATTATATCATTTAATGTAAATAAAATTAAAATTAAAATTAAAATTAAAATATTTAACGTAATTGAAATTGGATTTGGAATTATAACATTTAACTATCGAAATTAGAATTATAATTATAACATTTAATGTAATTAAATTAAAATTTAATTTAGAGTTATAACATTTAAGGTAATTGAAATCAAAATTTTATTTGGAGTTATGACATTTAAGGTAATTGAAATCAAAATTGGATTTAAAATTATTACATTTAACGTAATTGAAATCAAAATTAGAATTAGAATTACAACATTTAACATAATTGAAATTGAAATTAGAATTAAAAATGAAATTTTAGTATTTAATGTAATTGAAATAAAAATTAGATTTAAAATTATAATATTTAATGTAATTGAAATAAAAATTAGATTTAAAATTATAATATTTAATGTAATTGAAATTGAAATTGAATTTAGAATTATAACATTTAACATAATTGAATTTAATATTAGAATCAAAATTATAATATTTAGCGTAATTAAAATTGGAATTATAATAGTTAACGTAATTAAAATCGAAATTGAATTTTGAATTATAACATTTAACGTATTAAAATTAAAAATTGGAATTGAAATTATAAAATTGAAATTCGGTTAAGAATTATAACATAAATGAAATCAAAATTATAATTATAATTATAATATTTTAACGTAATTGAAATAGAAATTATAATATTTAATATAATTGATATCGAAATTAGAATTATAATTATAACATTAACGTAATTAAAATCGAAATTGGATTTAAAATTATAATATTTAATGTAATTAAAATCAAAATTAAATTTAAAATTATAATATTTAACGTAATTAAAATCGAGATTGAATTTAAAATTATAACATTTAATGTAACTAAAATTAAAATTAAAATTATACATTTAATGCAAATTAAATTAGAATTATAATTGATATTATTTTAATTGTTACATTTTATAAATTTGAATTAAATTAAAGTTATAATTTTATTTTTTTATTATATTAATTTAAAATTCGTTTAAAATTAACGAATAATCCATTATAAATTTAATAATAAATACAAATTCACAAATGTAAATTTAATAATAATATTTCAAACTCACAACGAATTAAAAATATTTTAATATTTTATTTTTTAAATAAATATAAATACAAATTTAAAAATATCCGCCTCAAACCTACCTAATCTTATATGCAAACTTGGCAAAAAAAAATTTCCTGTCGATTTTGAGTAATGAAAGTTAAGCTTCATTCCAAAACAAAACAATGGTATGGATTGTCATGATTACTCTCTTACTCTTTTGTCCTCCATTAAATACAGTACAGCTAAATACAGTACGAGCGAGAAACTGAACTAGATCAACGGCTTCAGATGCACTGAGCCAAGGCCCCCATGTACCCACACTTCCGTGGATCCGACGTTGGATTTTGAGAGGACCCTCATCATCGCTTCATATAATAGTTAAATTTATACACATTTTGGAACTGACAACGATTGGTTCATTTAGCAAGATTAGATGATTTTGTTTAATTTCTTCGAATGTTAAGGAATTTTTATATCTGAAGCACATTATTGATTCAAATACTTTGACATTAATATGTATAAGAGATTGTTGAAACTTTTGCTCACTCTATTTTATAATGCGTTAAGCTAGATCGCTCCTTAATGTTCCAGGCAGCGGGCGCGGGAATAAATGATTGCTCATTCTGATAACTTTGTCTAGAAACACAGTCAACTATTTGTAGCTATTCGTTCTAGATTTGACAACACGACCTGGCTATAACACCTGCATTTTGTAACATATTTGCAGAAGGCAGTGCTTGTTTGACTTTTCTACCCTGAAGCCGGCCAACAACTGAGTATATTTGATTCCCGGCTGGTTACAGCTCCAAGTTAAGAAGTTTTTGGTTCTCCTTAAAATTGCTGGACATAAAATAAAATAAATCCATGGAGTAAACGCCTTAAACTTTGCGCCTCCGAGTTCTGCTGGCAATCTGAAATGAACAAGACATCAGATGTAACTGAAACTTCATCCATAGGAACATAGTGAAAAAGCACTAGAACTTCATTCCAGACTTTCAAGGAATAAAAAAGCTACTGAAATATAAATAAGCATGCTTACATCCACTCACTGCTGAACTCTCGGTGAACAGAGAAATTATAGTACTATAAAGAACAGTAACACTAGATATACAAACTTTCCTATACACTAGATATGCAAGCATTGGTTGGATAAAACTTCCATTAGGGACCAGAACTTTTCAAATCCTTTGCCGCTAATTTCATCAAACAAAACATAAAATAAGAGAAGTTGGGCTTACAGCATCATTATTTATGTTGATGACTTCTGAGGCCGACGTCTCTTCCAATAGTTTCCTTCCCCTCTTTCCCTTTGCTGCACCCAGATATAAACAGTTCTCAACAAAATAACATCAATGGACTTCATGAAAGAATTAAGGATGACACTCCTGACTTCACCACCAAAGATGAAAATGGTGACAACAAAAGAAACACAGAGTGCAATATCATGACTTCTGTCAATTCCACCCAATTTTTAAATATGAGCTCCCAAAAAAGTGACTGACACAACTTGATATTTGTGCTATTCTGCTTACCCTTAGGAATTCAAATGTTACATGACATTTCACCAACCCACTGTGTTCAGCAGAAGGTGGTGCCAGATTTTGAGAGATTGGAAACACATCAACATTAACTTAAAAATGGGGCATAACACGAGAGTTTTTCTGGAACAAAATCTTATAAGTGATAAGATAAGCTACTGATCACAAGTCAGAATCATTTGAATTCCATGAAACTTTAAGATGCCAAATACAAGGAGTTCTAAACAACTATATTCACAGGCTTTGCAGAATGTACTAGGTCACATGTAATAAATCATGATACAGGAAATAGCAGAGAAAATCATAGACTTCAAGGAATCAAACAATCTAGTAGTTCAAATAGCAAACCAATCATCAGAATGCGAAGTCCAATAACATTATATGAACATAAAAACAGAGCTCATATGTTGGATCTTGAATTTAAAACCAGTGCTGCACTACAACCCGGCGTGTTTTCAACAGAGGATCTTAGGTGCAACAAGCATCCCAAGTAATAAGAGCAATGTGCCATGACTCAGAGTAGAGTTACAGCCAACATTCAATCAACAGTCAGTGGAATCCTTCAGCTAATGTTACAAATCCTGGTGCTACCCATAAGACTGACTACCAGAAAATCACATTGCTGTGACATTAGATTGAGAGAAACAAATTTTCACAAGAAAGCAAGTGTAAAACTGCTGAAAAATGACTTCTAGAGCATCCATTTGTAAAAGAAAACTCAAATTCCATTTACAGCAGCAACTGAAAAACCAAAGATGTGAGATCTAACAGCCACTAATTAATATAGTATATTGGATAATTTAAGAGAAAAAAGAAGGAACAAACAGTTAGTGATACGTGACTATGCTGCTTTACAGCTATAAATTTCAATCAATTTTGTGGATACATACCTCCTGATAACCCAAAATGATTCATGATCATGACATATATAAACAGTTGATCATTCTTAAAGCAACCTACTTTTGCGAAAGGAAACCAAAGGAGAATTTAAGGGTACATAAATATTAACGGATTATTACCAGCGAAAGGAACTGTTGTCCCATAAAACTTCCCACTCGCCTGTTTTGATAAGGCTTTCAACTGCTGGGCGGAATCCTCTCTAAATGTATCAACAGTTTTGTGAAGATTTCTGGGAGAAGAATGTGGCACATGGTCACTGTAATGGTTATGTCTGGGCTTGTATAGAACCAAGGAGAATTAATGATATATAAAAATAATAAATGTTTTGATTTACAAATGTATAAGCCTTAGTTCAAATATATGCTCACGGAAATCTCTAAGCAAATTTACTAAAATGATAAACACAGGTCATACCTGGTCAAAAGTTTTTTTTTTTTTTGGGGAAAAAAAATATACTCCTTAGTTTAAATGTATACCCATAGACATCTCTTAATAATTTACTTAGGCGATAAGCACAGGTCATATCTGGTCATAAGTTGCTAATGCAGTTAAAAGTGAAAGATTTCTCAAAAATTAAAAAAACTTGCATCAGAATGAACAGAAAGTGCTGGCTTTGGTGCTTGTTTGCGCAACAAGGAAGAGGAAAGAAAATAGATTTGTCAAGAAAACAGAAAAAATTATGAACACTGAGTCAGAGGTGGATCTCCCCCTCCATTTCATTTATTTGAGTGAAAAAACTTAAGGAGATCACCGACATGATAAAAAGAAAATCTCAATTTGGAAACTAGATATAAGACATAAATACAGTATAGTATCCAATATCCCTCATTAGCAGAATATTTTTGTTAGTGAAGAGTCTGAATTATCATAAGACAAATTCTAACTAAAGAACTTGCACCACCAAGCGAGTAAGTAGCACAAAAACATATATAGAATAGCCATATAGAAGATTAAACAGAAATATTATAAGTAAAATCAAATTACAGAAGAGACACATAACAGGCACAATCTAGGTACACAAGTAAACCAAATAAGAAAAAGAAATGACAAAATACCAGTTCATGATAAAGTCTCTAACAAATTAAAAAATAAATGAACCACAATTAAAAGAAATAAGGAACACCACTAAGTGAGACAAATAAAGTTTGAAAGAAAAATAGCACTACCGTGCCCAAACATTCAAGAGTGATTATTAAGAACCCACCCATGCCGCAAATGTAAGGTATTTGGATCTTCTTCCAGCAAGACCTCCTTACAGCACAAAGAAGCCAGCAACATAATATCATTAGAATCCAATTAGCAAGGAAATTGATAGAAAGATTGCAATAGATTTGCCAAAATTAATTTTTCTATGGAACCGTCAAGACCTAACCAACTAATGGAAAAGGGCAAAATTAAGAATTAGGATCTTCAAAAGTAATGATAATAATAATAACAAAGGATCCTATCCCTCTGACTTCAATAGTTGAGCCCATATTAACAAACCAATTAAGGATTTTGATATTTCACTCTTACCCCCTGTGACAAGGAGTCACCACCAATAGTCTCCCAACTATTGCTATCCAAGCAAAATAATTCAACTTCTCCTCTATCATTTGTAATCTGCAAAGGCGTTGCTTTAACGTAAGTCAGGACAAAACCAGGCAAAATGGAAAGGGGAAAAAAAAAAATCATGTCCGAGTTATACAAAGAATGAGCCTCCCTGTGTACGTGTTTACTGTATGTGGTCAAAGTAAACAGCATGATATAATATTTATACCTGTCTCTCAGAAGGAAAATTAATTTTCAAAAATAGAAAAGAGAGATACATAATCAGCAACAAATCATTAGAGGAGATTAATGGTATAGAAATCAATTTGATTTTCTTTCTACAACCATATATCTGAGGCCAGCTCTAAAAATAAAATAATAGTACTAAAACAACAAATAGGAACAAAGATGCAGAATAATTTTAAAATTCCAACTTTATAAGACTTTCATCATACTAACCAAATCCCTTACAATTCAAACAATATGTTACTCAAAGACTCTGGACGACAAAGACCAAGCGGTGCGATGGTGCATTATCTAAGACAGTATAATATATACATACCTTTGCACTGCAGGGATCCTTGAACTTGGCCCCAGGTAAACTTGCAGGTTCAACAGTAATACTACTGACTGGTGCAATGTTTTCGTTCAAAGAAACATCAATTCCTTCTATGTTCTTGGAAGAAACTTGCAATTCAGTAAGAGAGAGTTTCATAGCTACAGAATCACATGAAGAATGCAGTTCTTTCTCCAAAATCACAGCAGAGCCTTTAGATGCACCATTTTTGCACCCCTCCACAGTAAAACACATAATTGGTTCGGCTACAAGTTCAGTTACACGATAAGGTCGCTTTTCTTTACTTACCATACTGGTTTCCTGCCTGACATTTTTATTTTTCGGCTCCATCACCCCAGTTGATGGCAAATCAAACCTTTTGCACTCTACCAAGTTCAATGTGGTGTTTTTAACACTATCTGAGTGTTTGCCATCCTCTTGACGTTTTTGACTACGTTTAGGAAGAGTCCTAGCAGGCTGCAATATAAGTAGAATTAGTGCCCACCAAAAAAGAAAAGAAAATAAAGAAAATTCCATAAACAAAAGCATACAATCAATTTAGCAAGAGACAGCTTAAGCAAACATACCAGAGAAGTATGACATTTGAAGATATGGACAACTCTCTCAACGAAACTTTGTTCAAAATGGAACTGAGAAAGACAATCTGAATTAACCTGCACAGAAAAATTAAATAAGAAATATTGATGTTTTGCATATCAAAACTGTATAGCAACTTGAAAACTTGCCTCTCCACTCTTCTTTGCAAGACTAACTTGATATAATGATGATGGCAAAAGAATCAATCCAGGGGCACGAGAAGAGATCCCATTACAATTCAATTCTTTTACGATGGAGATTCCAATGTCAGCTAGAATGTGCAACTTCTGCATTGTGAGAGACCCTTGCAGTCAGTGTAATATAAACCGAGGAATCATGTGGAAAAAAGACATCTGAGAGGCATCATGCTTACAGGGGTTCTGTGAACATCAACAGCATCCTGAGCTCTTTTAATAGCACGAAAAATAGAAAGCAAATATAGCACAGCATCGTTAACAAGATCCATGTCACCGTCAACAATTCTATCATTGACTAATGCCTTCAAGAGAGAAAAAAGTGGACTGCAAGAAGGAAATATTCCAACAAGTGCATTAACATTCCATACTAGGCAAACCATGCTCCAAGATAGGTAAATTATCTTCTGAACCTACCTAAAAAACTGAGTAATCATCCCTTCATCCTGACAGTCTTCAGGTGGAAAGCCTGCATCATGTGCAAGAATATGGATCAAGAATACCACTATGTATGCTGGATAATCAGTAATTGATATCCCTTGCACTGCCGAATTTTGGCGAATCCGAGCTTCTCTACTGTAATCCTTGATGAATTCTGCCATATATTTGAAGGACTAAAATGAATAGTGTTAGCATATAAAACCTGATAAAAGCAACTGCAAAGAATTTTAGAGTAATGATGTATGAGATGTTTGCATCGAAGATAGGCATAAACATACATCATCACGCAGATCTTCCTGGCAATCAGAGGCAATCAATGCAAAAGCACATGCATATCTACTGGGAATGGCATGTGCCTTCAGCCACTTATGTGTTTTATCAAGAAATGTTCTCCGTACAAATGCAGAAGAGTCCTGGAACATTACAGGAATCAACACAATCAACCAACAAGGCAACAAAATAGATAAATAAGACAAAATTGAACAGTGATAATCAAAAGAACAAATTTGAAAGAGCAACAAAGAAAGAAAAAGGAAAAAAAGAATGAAAGAAATAAAAGTAACATGTTGGGTGTAAAACCTACAATTAGTGTTCTAAAGAAAGTAAGTTCTATAGAGTCTCTCTGAACTTTTGTCTACCAATCCACATCCAAATATGTTTCTCTGGTGTGATGGTTTTTAACCAAATTCATGAGCAAGAGTCAATCTGTGTGATCAAATCATTTAGCTGAATAAATGCTTAAAAAACTAACTTCTAATAGCTATATTAAACTACTGTTCTTAGCCCGCTGACCTCTTGCTCATGCACAGTATAACCTACTTACTTTGGCCATCAAAATTGTAGAACAAAACATCCCTGGTGAAATATGCAAGTCCCATCTTTTAGCAAGCCGGAGAACAGATTTTGCAGCAGATAATCTGATATGAGCTTCATTGCCTTCCCTGCTAAACATGATAATTACAATAGAAATAAGCATTAAAAAATTTCCACTAGTAAATTTTAAAAGCAATCTTACAAGAACCTAACTCATGTTGCTAACAAATTTAAGATAATACAACGCAACTATTGAGGCTTCCTTAGACTTAGCAGTGCACATCCTAATTTATATAATACAATTTTTGTTTTTCTTCTGACAAGCATCAACAATGCTCTTAATTAACATAAAATAATGCCATCAATTACAACAGAGAAGCTGAAAGATTTGATGTACATTCTCTACAGCTTCCAGGCAAAAACCATGTATCTGGAGCTCAGAACTTTGCATCTTTGACAGTAGTTAATACATTACATCCCTCTATTATACTTTAATCAACTGAAATTCACAAACATTAAATATTTAATGGTGTTGTAATTGTGAAATATTTACATCTGTTAACAACCTCTTATAATGCTCGTATAAGGACACTTTAAGCTAACTCAAAACTCCAGTCCAGCATAATGTAATGCTTGGCTTAGAATGAAACGCCAAACCACAACAAAATGTAATCAGATTTGAAAACAACCAGTCAGCTTTGATATTAAAAAATTAAGAGGAAACCACCAACATCAATATGATTCCTACAGATGAAGCCAACAGCCTTCAATAATTGACCAAAAAGAATGACATCCTGAAAGTTCCTCCTAATAAGAAAGTCCAAAACACAAAGGTTTTAACTACTATGGAGGATTTCAAGTTTCTTCTTTCCTGAATGTACTACATTGTGAAAAAAATTATACTATTTCACTGTCATATCTCACCCACACCTCAAACTTCAGAAAGCTTGAGTAAACAAATGTAGAATGTACAACCCGTAATATAACAACCATACATTTATACTAGGAATAAAAAGGGCAAGAAAACACAACAGCTGATTAAGACACAGACAGTTCATCACAATCATGTCAAACCTAAACCACAAGGCAGTAATTGTTATTATCGTGCTGAGAATATGTGTTGATGTTAACAAAAAAAAAACATAATTAATGATCATAACATGGGAATGAATCAAATTGCAGTTTCACATTCGCATAGAATCAAGTTAAAGTGCTAGATATTCATCAGTGCAACTATTTGTACAAAATCTCATAGTTTCATCCTATTTAATAGGATATTATGTACAACTTGAGAAAACAATACTCGTGAAAGCTAGAGCATTCATGTTTTTTGAATCTTTAAGTAGCATCCCATCAATTTTCCTTTTTCCTTTTTCAAATTAATTCAAGTCCAATGAAAATCTGCTTTAATGTTCAATGAATATCTGCTTCAAGTAGAACTTGGGTTATACTCCTATAGTTAATAATTAAGTTAAGAAGCTGCAAAAAGCATATCAGAGGGGAAAATTAAGGCATCTAAAATCCTCAAAGATTTTAAAAATTCATACCGCAAAACATGACCATTAAAAACACCGCCCTTCCGCAGCATCTTTGACAAAATATCTAGCAATTCATCAATTTTTCGATTGACACGAGATCCTCGATGTGGCAAAAAACTCCTGACCACTGTTTTCAGACCATAAATCTGCATAGCACAAGGAAAAAGAAAAGAGAATGATCATAAAGAGAGTTATTTTGGAGATGTCATGACTTGTTAGCAGCAAATGAACTGTTCTTTCTATTATGATCATCGTTTTAAAGAATGCACCCAAAGTTTGAGTTAAAAACTTTTGTTTTCCATTATGTCAAAAGAACCATTAATTTAAACCCCCATTTCATAGCATTCCTGCAAACAGCAAAGCTGGTCCAACAACTGCAATAACAATGGACCAATGATCAAAAACAATGTTCTCGTTTTTAATAACAATGTAAGCATTGCTAACCTTTAATCAGGCATGGTTATTTCTCAAAATTTTGCATATACCAGGATTAAGTGTTAGTGATCCATTTTCATCTCCCAAAAATCTATGCAAATCACACTCCAATTTGCGATGGTCTCATCATATTACAAGAAAGCTCGTTGTCCATTGTTTGGGTCCAAAATACTATGTGAAAACAATCACCTCAATCACTATGCACTGTGAAAGTGGACATTATATTGAAACCTTTATCAAAGATCTATGTGCAGATAATGCGCCCATGGGTTATTAATCCAGCAATTTGCAACACAAATTGTACAACAGCTATTACATGTGAGAATTGGGATCCACCAGTCTAAACTCAAAAAGGAAATATCCTCAGCAAGTTCCATTTTGTAGAATTTTAATGGTTCTAGCGTCATCTATATAAATAATTAAAGATAAACTTTAAAGGCCAGTAAATACCCATCCATTGTTTGAGCTTCATAGTTGCAGCCTAGCATGTCAAGAAATCAGTTGGACACAAATTTCAACTCCACAAAGCCCAACATTAGCACTTGCTACTTTCATTTTCTTAAATTATATATAAATATATGTTAAGAAGTAACAAGAAACTTAACATACAGAGAATTACAAGGAGGTGAACAAGACGTCCACAAAAACAAAGAACCTAAATACATATAAAGATGATTCATACAGAACGAAATGGATAGCTCTCAAGAAAACAAAAATTTTAAATGCTTTCATAGTTTTTCTTTTATTGTCCCCATTGACAAAAACTGTTTAGATTTCATTGTGGATCTACCTCTTTGCCGCTAGTAACAAATTTAAACTTGCTAGCCATTGTTTTTCTAACTATTTTTCCAACCACACACTTGATAGCATGATCAACCTCCAGGCTGAAAGAAATCACCATATTTATAATAGAGATAACTAATAATTAAAGATTTAGATCCATTATTAAAAACTCACCCTCAAATTACAAGATGTACCACAACCAGAAGTCTCATCAAGTGAAGCTAATGCATCTGACGGTTCTGCCTGCGCTAATAGAATTTCGATTACTCATCTACCAATAACCCACAAGCATATGAAACACACAAGAAAATCTGCAGGAATCTCCCTGTCTGCAGTATTACAGCAAAGCAAAAAACATATAAACAGAAATGTAATATAGTTCAAATGATTACTTGTATGATATTTTTACATATGTAAGAGGTGATATCTTCATTTTGAGATTCAAAAGTCGAAACAGAATATTGTGCAATGCAGCCCAAAGATTGCAAGACAGTTGGAATGTTCCGCCCACTATGTAGAGAATCTACAAGTGCCTGAAGAGAGACAGAAGCCGAGTTGGATTATCACATCAAAGAAGCATATCCTAATGATCTGAAAAACAGCATCTGGAAATGTACATGATTTAGAAATATACAAAGAAGAAAAACTTTTACACTTCCCTTATAGGATAAATATTGAAATTATGTTAGTAATACTGTCACAAGAGCTGCATATCCTCAGAAGTTCCATGTAATCAACTGATTCAGAAAATGGAAAGACAGTTTGCTTCCTTTGAAGTATCTAATCATTTACATCAAAGAGTAGATAACTCATACAGGAACAAACTAAGGAAGAAGAGATAAGAATGTTATCACACATGATGAACAGTCAATAGTATAGCACAAGAGCAAAATGTAGAGGAAAAAGCGAAAGGAATGTGCTCCCTAAACAAGGAGGTTTCAACTAATGAAATGTCATTCGTCTCCCTAGAGTTCTTCATGAATGAAATCAAATTAGTAATTGGGAGTAAAGATAGTAGCATCAAATGTACCTATAGATTTCAAAAAGAAACATCTCATAGTAGTTGCAACCTGACTCATAGTATCTAGAAAGAGACGTTCCAAAAGTTACCAAACCAGCATTTTGAGAATGTACAACTAGCTTAGTAAGTACCTTTGAATAAAACCATGAAAAAACTTTCATGAAAATCATACACATAATTCTAAGTGCATTTGCATTACATATTAAAAAAAACGTAAAGTGCCAAAATAGTTTTATATGGGAGTCAAAAGTATATAGTTAAAACTATATCCAACAGTCGTTAATTCAAAGAAGCTGAGAAAATACACCTTGCACAAGTCCATGATGACAAATTGCTCAGAAGCACCACTAAATGAAGCTATTGCAGAAACAGCAGATTTAGACTGAGAACGAGTTCCCTCAAGACATAACCTCTCCAACAAAGGGTAAATATCACTACATATAAACAAATGAAATAAAATCATGCTCATAACAAATCATAAAATCATTTAAAAATTTTAAAAATAAAAAATAAGAAAGGAAAAATCAAAGAGAGCATAAACTCAACAGCCAAGGAAGATGTCGAGAATCTTGCAATAAGAGACATAATAAAACTATGAATATAGGAGTTCAAAATTTCATTCGTATCATCAAAATTTTAACAAATGATTGTCTTATAAGTGTTTATTTTATTAATAATGTTAATAGCACTCTCCCCAGCTAGCTTATCAATTAAAATTTTTAGGTGTCACATCAAGGAGCTGAGATAAATCCTTCCTTAACAAAGGATAAGGAATCAAGGGATCAGAGAAGGTTAATTGTACCATCACCTCCTGAATACATTCACCATCAATTGGGTTGTTTAAAAACTTGAACAAGAAAAGTTAGCGACAGAATCAACTGTTTTTTCAACAAAGAACTTCTTGTCAAAAGAGAAACAATGAAACTAACTAAAATGAAGGTAAGCATTTGTTCCAACAGCCAATTTCCAAGGTTCAGAAAGATTAACCATAATCCATTTAAAGCCATGTCTTAACAATATATATAACAGGATGCCTGCTCAACTAAGTTATTCATATCATAATTCACACCAAGCCATTCTAATTCAAAACTCTTGTTCCGCATCCACAACCAACATCCAAAAGACAGCAGAAGTTACCTAAATTTGACAGATATATGAGAGCCAGCTTTTGCGAGAACTTCAATCAAGCAATCATTAATCAGGTCCTTCCCCTCTAACAACTTTTGAAACTGCAGTTCCAAACCTCTCAGCAGTGAAGGAAAAACGCTGATAATCGCCTATATCAGTGTAATGGCATTATTAGTTTTTTTTTTAACATATACTACAAACTACCCCGGGGGAGGGTGTTGTCGAACCCCCAACCTGCTGGTGGGGTGCAATGGCATAATTAGTTGGAAACATAAAATATAGAATTTCTAACTAAGCAAGTTTATTTTCATGCAAGATATACTTAAATAAATTCAAATGACAGTCATCACAACATCAAAGGCTGACCTAATGAGAAGCATGTCAAATCACACAACTGCTGCTTTATTCAAAATTTGTTTCCTTCATTCTTCCACACTCTTCCCTTAAATAAAAAGTTTAAGATTATATATTGTTCTAAAAATTCACTTTTGTTCAGGTTTTAATATTTTCCCTCATTGGACAAACTACCTCTACTCTCAAGCTTTTTGCAGTCAGCAGCGCAGTAAATGAACATAGTATAATTGAGTAAATGAACAGTGCAATAAAAAGCTCTAGACACAGTTTCAGACAAACTCACACTTTATGCAACCAAAGGCTCAAAACCCTAAGGGTCTAGATACTTCAAACTTTGGAATTAGGATACATACCCCAAAGAAACATGCTAACTATGCAAAAGAGAACAATAGCCTTTCCCTGTCTAGCTCATTTGTTTTGTATACAACTATTACCACATAATAGTAAAATTAGAATCAAAATATTCACTTCTTTAAAAAGTTACAATACACTTTGGAATCATCAATATAGAAGGTTAACAATGTCTGCAAACTCAAACTCAGGTTCTTTGGTTTTTTACTCTTCATTAGTTTATCCTCTCCCAATGATCAGTGACTGTATATGCTTAAAACCAGTGAGAGGTTGTTCTTACCTGAAGAAGCTTAACAGAAGAAGCAACAAAATGCCCATCTTCGAATCTATTGCTGGAAAGACCATCCACAATACAACACACATGCTCTGAATCAAATATATACATGCATTTTGAGGAGAGCAACTGTAAAAATTCAAAGTCTGGATGCTTATCTCCGATCAATTTCAGAAACTTATCCTGGAAAAGAAGAATCATGAAATTTAAGAGACTAGAGCAAAATTTAAGACAAATGGAAACCAACAGATGAAACATATTACAAATGGTCAATAAGTATCTAAATTAAGTTCATGAACAGGCAGCGGCTAACCCTTGCTTTAGACTATATATACAATAATTAAACCAATGTCAAATCTGTCCCTATAAACATGAAACAACTACTGACCAAATTGCACTCAATAAAATGACTAGCAGATAAAACAAAAGGAAATTGGATTATTGTACAGCCATAGACAATAAGTCAGTACTAAATAATCACAAATAATGCCAACATAAGAACTTAAAGCATGTCATTTTTATGCATTACAAGACTTAATATACTCTGCAGGTAAATGAGACAACATACGAGCACACAAGTGCTAATGATTCTTTTAATTAAGCTAAAAAAGGGAACAAGCAGAAAACACACCCTGGCGATCTTGGCATTTTTTATTGTCAGGTCATCCAATAATTTCTCCAGTGCATTGAAAATTTTATTATCTTTCATCCTGTTCAATCTCTGAAAGTACTCTTCTGCTTTGGAAGGATCAGGAAAGGAAGCTGACATTTTCATAAATGAATTTCTCATTCGTTTCTCTGATTCTTCAGGACAATTTTCCTGCAATACATATTTATCATGCTTCATTAATCAAAATACAAATTACCAAACTGAAACCCACAGAGCTGCAAGCTTGTAACACTGCAACAAATATTCACTCTTATTAAAAGTGTTTATTTGGGGAAAAACGAGAAGAAAATTGTGTTTACCAAGAAAAACATCTTAGAGAGTACAATTATTTATTGAGGAAGAGATCCTAAACATGCATGAAAGGAAAGCCAAATCTTCCAGCTATACTGATATATATATGTTTTGCATGTGTGATGGTCTAAGATATCTAACTATGGTTTACTGTTCAGACATGCTTACATAAACACTCGCATCAATAGATAATTGAGGTCGCCGACAGTTGCTAATAGTGCGAGGGCTAGAAGCAATGACATCAAGCACTATGCAAGTGCAATCTTTTCAATTGTCAATACCATGCACCATACCTTCTCTTTCTTTCGTAGAGACAAATATAATCGCATTTCAGTTCGTAACCTGAAAAATTCATAACTAGTAAGGGAACAGCATTGTTCAGCCAAATAATAGCAGTAATTCTTTATCAATACCTTTGTTTCTGAGATAAAATACAGTGCAATGCCTTCACATGAAGAGGGGTGAAAAGAGAAAACAAATGCACCCAGTGCCTTGTATTCTCCTCAATTTCAAGAACAGGAAACAAATCCTCCACAAGAATTCGCTCAATGTTTTGGGACCTGAAATATTTGAATAATAAGAATATATAACACAATAAAACAGACTTTGTTGTGATAAGACTAGGCGCATGTACACAAACCTGAACTCCTTACAATCTTTATCATAGCAAAGCATCAAGATTTTACAAGGAATCTGTTCAAAGTGATCACATATTATCATCTGGCCATCACTACACTTTTTACAATAATCTCGATATACTTCCAGCAACTTTTGCAAGGCCTTCTTTCTAACAGATATCTTCGTAGAAGAAAACAATAATCGAGTGTCAGACATCATAATTTTCTTTAGTAAAACTAGAACTTTCTATGGCAAAGATACCTTCTTATCCCTTAGTCTTTCAGTAGCTTCAGATATTAGTTTCACTGGAACAAATTTCAGGTGAGACCTGGCAAGATCACAGGCAGCAACCACTGCCGCTGTTCTCACTCTATCATCAAAATCTAACAGTCGACTTTCAAGCATAGCTGCTCATTTGCAAGTTATAAATATACAAGATCTGTAAATTAGATATTCAAGACTCTGGAATCAAGATAAATGATGCTTTAAAAGAATCAAGAAGAGTTTTGAATAGCTTACTGAGAATTTCATGGGATTCTATCCTAAATGGGTTAGCCAAGTAGCACGCTTTAGCACATTGTAGAGCACTTAATCTAACTTCAGCAGATTTGTCAGACAACCTTTTCAAAAACTCTACAAAGAGCTCCGGATATCTTTCTGCGAGACAACTTTCTGGTAGTGCTAAGAATTTTCCGATTAAGTTAACAGCTTTTATTCGGACATCAACCTGATCAATCTACATATAAATCCAATCTATAAATGAACATACACATAAGGGTACATTTCCAAGAATAGGAAAATAAGATCATAAAAACACTCATCTCAGAAGCAGTAAAATTAAAACCAAAATGTTCAGTCCATACTAATAAATGAGACAATACTAAGAAATAAGAAGAGATACCAGTAATTCTTGGATCAAGTTTGGGATGACAGCAAGAAGCATCTGAGGAGAACATTGAAAAATCTTGAACATAATTTCATGGTAAACTTCTTTGAGATCACTCTCTACAGAATCTCTGTCCAAAAAGCATGATGTTAAGAACCCACAAACAAAGGGCTCAAGGTTTTCTGCACAACTTTGGATGACAGAAACAGCAAGCTGAGAAGCAGCGGAAGGTGCACCCTGGAATTGATAAAAATAACAAAAGGAGTACAATAAATTTTTCCACACCAACCAAAAGAGGCAATCTTCCATAAAGACAGTGCATCCAATACTCATATTACACAAGTCGCCAAGCTGCAAAAAGCTCAGAGAAAAGAAATATTTGGCTGCATTGCAACACATAAAGACAACAAAGCTTGTCTAGTTCTTGCACTATAGTGCACAAATGTATTGAACTTTTGGCTACTTAGATGATACTAAAGAACATATTTCAAAAGTAGCAATCTAAGTTCAAAGACTCAAAGTACATCTTTTACTAGCTTTAATGTTTAACTGCATAAGGCCACTGAAACAATTTCCACCAGACTCTTACCTTTTCCTGTTTTAAAAGATTTTGCAGAACCACTTCCAAAATTGGCTGAGAAGCTTCCTCATTTAAAATATGTGTCATTATGGACAAGATATAGTTAATCAAACTCGATAGACGCGGTTCACTGCAGAGCCTGAAACGTAAGGCTATCACTATCATCATCAATTGAACATAACGAATGAAACAATAAAGTCACTTGAAAACATTACATAAAGGTAGTAACAAATGTTCGATTGATATAACAAGAATGAAAATTTACAAAAAGAAAAAGAGGCAGGTGGGATACTTGAAATAAAGGGGGAGAAAGGAACTGACCTGACAACAGAGAAAAAATTATTAAACATTTGGAGAACTAAATCATTGCAGTCAATATCCAACATTATCACAAAACATTTACATCGAGCAACAATCTCTAGTATTTTAACCCTCTTTGGAAAGAACGGGCATCTGGTATTATCCAACTCCTTAATCAGGCTGACAATAAGTTCAAAAACTCCCTGAAATGAAAGAATTCACCTAAGTTGCAAAAAATATAGAAGAAACTTGGTGGACACACAACACATTCATACTTAAACACTTGTACCCTAAGATATTGATCTTCAAAGGGTGGTTCAGGGGCCAGGATTCGGAAAAGCTCACTGACACAGGTCGCCACAGAGAGTCTAACATCCTTATCATTTTGATGAAGCAGGCCATGCTTAATGATAGATTTCCTCAGAGGATTTGTAGTAGCGTCTAACTTCTTGAGAGCTTCTACCTTTCTAGAAGCTTCAGGTGATAGAGGCTGTTCAATTTTTGACAAAGCACTTTCAGCTTGCTGCAAAATAAATTTTACAGGAATCAGAAACAGATTATACCACAATGTTCTAGTGCCAAGAATCAATCGTTTTCTACTGAGATAAATAATCAAATAAAGCCTAAGATCCTAAGAACAATGTACAATTTAAATTTGATTCATGCAATTACATTGTGCAGTATTAAAAATATTATAATCATGCATAATATGCAGAGAGAGATAGCTCAATTACACAAAATTATAACACAATTACATGTTTTTTGCAGTATTTGGAAAACAAGATTTAGAAAAAGCGAAAATAATTTTTCAGAAACCAGTAGCAAACTAAAAAAAAACAACTTAAAACGTTTAGTAAGTACTTTTGAATAAACGAGATTTCAGAAGTGAAAACAAAACTTCTCTTCTATTTCTCCAAATTCCCGAAAGACAAAAATTAGACGCGTTTTCACTTTTTTTAAGCTATTTTCAAGATAGACTAGGAAACAAATTTTCAAATCCTGAAAATACAACATTCAAATTCACGTTCTCATTTTACAAACAGTTCTCCCAGTACTTACAAAATGGTACAAAACTCGACTCAAATTTCACGAAATGGATGTACAAAATTTAAAAGCAAGAAAAAAAACAAAAATGAGTAGTGAGAAGGCGAATGGCTTACTTTGAGAGAATCGAGGAAGAGGCCCTTGTTGAAGCGAGTGAGAGTGAGTTTGGCGAGTTTGGTGCCGATTTGCGAGACGAGTTGGAGCGGTGACTCGTCCATTTTAATCTTCTTGCTGTGAAGAAACGAGTAAACCCTGGATTCAACGTTAGTTTGTAAGCAGTCGAGCGAGTGAGGGTTTTTGGAGCGTCCGATTTTTCGGCATTTGCAACAAAGAAGTCTGTGAGAAGAGAGAGAGAGAGCGCGCTTTGAGCGGGGAGAATCCCGCCTTATGAGCACGTGGAAGTAACGCGCGAGGTTTTGTTTCGTGTTTGGCGGTGATGGTCCTAAGAAAGATCCAACGGTCATACAGGAACGGGTGAACGAATAATGGATTTAACCGGATAATTGATGCGGTTGTTTAAATTTGGAACTTTTAGAGCAGATTGGGGCCTCTGAAATTAGATCCGATGGTCCCCAATTAATCGCAAATAGGTGTTAAAACGCCCCCCACGGCCACAAACTGGGCTCCCAGCCCTAAACCCAATTTGATTTTCATCATTCTTCAATAAAATTTTAGGGGCTATATATATTTTTTTAAAAGATAAATTTAAAAATTAATTAATTTAAAATAAGTGACATAATTAATAATTATATTACACGGTCCTATAAAAAGCAAAGCAACCCGATTTCTTTTAAAATTCTTTTCTCTCGGTGAACTTGAACCTGTAAGTCCTAGATCTGCACGTTTCCTGTAGAAGCAAACTATATATATTTATTTATATCTCAGTTTATATTTTTATTTCAATCAATTATTTTTTTCCTGCAGCCAGTGAACAACAAAAGCCCGAGTACAGACCATTGAATCCTTAGCAACAATGAGTCCAAGCAGGTTTTGCATCGGATCTGGTCATTCTTTGTCTAATTTCGATATAATGAGGGAATTTTTGATTGATGTTCTCATGAATTTGACTAAATGAAAACAATAATATGATGTTAAAGAGCAAATATAAACCTATTAGTTGATGCTTGAAAAACTTTTAAGACTTCTGTTTAATTCTATTCTTATTCAATTGTCTTGTAATTTTACTTGTTAGATAATAATTTTTTTTATTTCTTTCTATATCTGAATAATTGTGTATGCTTTTTATTAATGAATGATCCTCGGAATTTTGATGACAACAAAACAGTGGAAACCCGGCCGCAGACGGATTACAGAGCGCCTGCTTCAGTTCAAGGTTGAGCAATAACTTCTGGTGGCAAATATAGCGATGATGATATTCCCTTTGTCATAATGTTAATCGTTAACGCTTTTCAGTTAATTAATTGTTGCAGTCAATGCTTCAAACCCGCAGCCAATGACAGGACTGGATACTATGACGTCTCTTCCAGGTGTGGTCACATGTTTCCTTCCTTTGCCAGTATAGTTTTGGCGACATGATGGATAAGTTTAGATTTTGCTACTTGTAATTCTTTTTTATTGAAAATATATCTCAGTATTTTGATTGTTGTTCATCTTTCCTGTATGATTAATGAGTTGTAAGCTCAGAATCCATGTCAGGCAAATACAGTTAGAGTTGTGCTCGTATAGTGACATTGATTTCATACAAGAAAAGAAGTGGTTCCAAGTTTTTATGCTAAGGAGTGCCTTTTCAAATTTATATAAAAGCCATTTTGGGCATTTAGAAATAAATAGTGGTAAACTTATTTGTTAAAAATTAGTAATTTAAAATTGTGTTTAAATATAATGTTGAGTTTAAAATTAATAAAAAGATAACACGAAGTTAAAAACATATTAGACGGAGAGACTTGAAGCAAAACGAAGAGTCAAAAATAAGGAGGGGCGCGAAATACATGAATAGTTATTTTGCAGGACTTGGGGCGTGGTGCTTGTCTAGCAGTAACAGGGCGCCGCGGCCCAACCTTGGTGGCGCTACAGCACCAGGTTACCCATTTTGTGTTGTTTTTTATGTTTTCCAAACAGTTTTAGGTTCCTTTCGCACATAGACTTTTATTCCAAGTCATTATAGAATTTTTAGGAACGTTTTAGAACTTATATAAATCTTTGTTATGCCTTAAGGTTGTCAATGCATCAACAAGAGAAGGAATAAATAGCTTATGGAGCGCTTGAGTGTTGAGTGCGCAAGAGAGTGTTGTATAAACTCTTTGAGAGCTTATTTTATTGTGTATTCCTGTTAATCTCTTCAGTGATCTCTGGATCACTGAGTGATTCGTGATAATCATTGAGTAATAAAATAAATTATGATACATTGATCCATAGTAGATATAGGCAATTTGTCAATCTATGTAATTTTTGTGTGCCTTATGTGTGATTGATTATTTTCTCTATTAATGTTATGATCTTTGGATTTTTTTTGTATATTTGTGAGTGTAGACTTCTGCAAAAATTCCAACAAGATTATATTAAAGCTAAGGTTGATTCAACTATGACATCTCACAAGTATGAAGTTGAGAAGTTTAATGGGCATAATGATTTCAATATATGGAAGATGAAGGTAATGGCTTTACTGGTTAGTCAAGGGCTTGATTCGGCTCTTAAAGAGACTCGTGTCACAACCAATGATGAAAAGAAGCTCGAGACATTAAGATCCGATTCTGATCGTGAAACCATTCAAAAGAAAGCATATAGTACTATTATTCTATCATTGAGTAATGAAGTTTTGAGAGAAGTTGCCGGAGAGAATACTGCAATTGGTCTTTGGAAGAAACTTGATGATATGTACATAATAAAGTCTCTGGCGAATCGTTTGCACATTAAGAAGAAGTTGTATCAGTTGTCTATGGCTGAGGGCACTTCAATCAAAGACCATATTGATACCTTCAACAAGATTATTATTGATCTTGAGACGATTGATGTCAAGATAGAAGATGAAGATAAGGTGATCATTTTGTTGAGTTCTCTACCAGCCAAGTATGAGCACTTTGTCGATACACTCTTGTATGGCGAAAAGCCTTTAACGATAACTAATGTTAAAGTCTCGTTGAAATTAAAAGAATTAGAAAAAAGATCAGAACTTTTTAATTCTGCAACAATTTTAAATGTAAAGAGAAAAGCTGAGAATAGAGATGAAAAGAACAATCATTCAAAAGAATCTAAGGGCAAAGTTAGGAAGTGTTATGGTTGCAAGAAAAAATGACACCTCATAAGAGATTGTTTAGAGAAAAAGACCATGAATAATTAAAATAAAAACGAATGTGGTGGTACAATAGTTTTGAGGATAACTATAATATTGCAAAAATTTTGGTAGCTTTTAATAAATAAAAAATGTTTAAAAATTCTTTTAATCTACCGTGAATGCAAACAATATGCTGAATCACATAATTCTTACGTGCTTTGTGTTTGATTTATTGTTTTCTCTATTTATTATTATGATTTTTGTAATTTTTGTATACTTGTAAATAAATACTTCCTCGAAAATCCTAACATTGACAATGTCACGAGTCCACCTATTTGGTTATTGATTTCCAAACCTTAACATTAGTTTTTGCTTAATCTAGCGTCATATCCTCCATGAAATTTTCAGTTTCTGTATGGAGTTCCGAGGATTTAAACTTGCAGTAAATTGGACGCTTTATGCCAGACATTGTGGTTAATGTACGTAGATCCGGAGAAGATGCCGGTGTCGGAGTTATCCGAGAAGTGCTTCTGCCATGTGTTATAGAAGCTAGCTTGTTTGGTTTCTATTTATGCTTGTACTTTATTTCCTATTGAAGTATTTAACGGTTATTGAAGACTCTTGAGGTTCCGGTATTTACCCTTGGCCGTTGGCCTCGCCAATGGAACATAGAGCCAACATTTGCTTTGCCACATGGTGTATATTCAGTCGAAAAATCTGTTTTTTAATTGAAATGACGCGCGTATTTTCTACAAGTTTTATCTTCGAGATATTATGTTCAACGCGTCTGGCTTTTGAGTTATGGCGTTGGTATCCGTCGTAACGAATGCGTGTACTAAAAGCTTGTGCCTTGGGTTTACCATCTGAAAGGTTGCCAACTGCGAAACAAATCCCATCGCTCCATTCTGTTTCCAGATTAGATATCAGAATTTTCATAATGTAGAGAAAGATACTCAGACGAATTTCTAATTTCTTAAAGTCTATCCGACATGTTTACTATAGTATCCACGATGTTTATGTTCTTTGGTAAAAATTGGCATCTGTGGCATGTAACCTTGAAGATAGGATGTCACATAATGAACGAAAGATGTTGTATATGGTGACCATTTTGTCAATCATCTTCCCGCATATTGGTTTTCATTTATACGCTGTGCTAGGAGAAGATGTGAAAGGAAGACGCAAAAGCACCTGACACCAAATTGGTAATCTGAAATTGTGGTGATTGATTTCTTAAGTGAATGTACCCGAATCCGTGGACATTGGTTTTGACAGTGAATGCTCAAACTCCCTGCAACATCTCAAGTATATTGTATTAACAATAATTTTGTCCATGCAACGCATAAATGAAATGGATGCTGTCATAGGATGATCTCTTTGGAAGATGAACTATTTTCTCCTCCTAAATCATCAAACAGTCTAATAACAAATTTCTCCTTTTGACATTAAATAATGAATCATATTTGCACAATTAGTGGAGTGAGTTCTATGGTTGAAAACTTTAAATTGACATTTCTCGTGAATGGGCCATTGAATATGTCCTGTCGAGTGCGCGCAAATGCAAAGATAGCCATGAATTTTGAATTGTATTCGCTGCCTTTGCTTGACCAAAAGACCAGCAAATCCAAGCTCCATTTACTAGTTCAAAGTTTGACCCATTTTTCGACTGTGATACCAAAATTCATTTTGAAAGAACAACCTTCTGCTGATTATCTCTGGAAAATTTTCACTCGGTTTCTTTAATGATATCTATGATGTCACAATCTACTAATTGAGACATTGTCGCCAACCTTCAACTTGATTTGGAATTTTGCCTAAACTTTTTTTTTTTCACTCTTTAACAGATGAACCATTTTATTTACCCGAATTGAATTAGTCTAATTATAGCACGACTCAAAAATATCTATTTAAGGGGGTTTCAATTGGTTAAACATATATAAAGACTTGCATATTAAATTAGTCCGATTATAATGTAGTCTATTTTTTTTTTTTAATAGCACTACATAATTTAAATATTGCTTACAACTAAACTCACATTCAACTGCAAATTAAATAAAATCAACTAAACTTTCTAACTCTTTTCAAGGACTTGAATCCTTGATGTTAAGTTGTGGAATACACCAATTTTATCATCAAAATAATGCAACTGGGTGCATGTAGTGAGCAAAGATAATGAACCTAAGAGTCCTCGTAGATGAAGCCCTTTTTTGTATATGGACCTAATTTAAACTCTTTTTTATTATCCAAAACATGTACCATTGTGTTTCCTTTACGATATACGCCATGTGTTAATTAATCAAACCACTAAAGTGCTAGTCTTGACTTTTCCATAGTTGAAGTGCGTGCTTCCTTTGAGTATTCCGCGGAATAAATTTGGCTGAGAGGCGAGAAAAAGTGGCAAAGCAAGTGGACAAAGTTGCTTACGTTACCAGCTTCTAAGAGAATTTATAAATCAATTTTGCCATCACATGGATTACGAATTGCGATGCACCATGTGGTGTTCTGTGTTCGGTTGTAACCCATGTGTGCTCAACCTTCTCTTCAGCGTTTGGCAAATGCTCAAATACCCATAAAAAAGTATTTGATTGGGTTGTTGAGTCATAATTATTAAGGATTAAAAAGACAAAATCTGATATATAATATAGGATTCTATTGAAAGGTGAAGACAAAAATAGGCAAAAGTTTCCTAATTGTTAAGGTTAAATCAGAAACAAAAAGAGATTAGAGTTTCTGACTCGTTGTGATTCTGATCATAATTAGTACTAGTTTGAATTCAATTTCAACACCAACATTGAGAATTTGAGATCACGTTTTAATGAGAGAGAGAAAGAAAAAGAACAATGAAGCACCTTGAAAAGTATATAGCAGCCTTTGTAAATTTAAGGCGCAAATTAGGGATTGGATGGAATGATTTCGCGACCGTATGATCTAACAACTTAAATTCACATTTTAATTACTAAACCCAATTTGTCAATTTCCTCTAACTAATATCCACGAATTTTTATCCACTCAATAACACGCATATAGTTGATTTATAATTTAAATTAAATACAATTATTTAGTTTATTAACAAATAAATAGTTTATAGTCTTTTTTATGTTTTTAGGACGTTGTATTTGAGGCATATGTTATATATCTTGATATATGCTTAAAAGTTCAGAGTTAAAAGCACCCAATTGCATTGTTTTAGGCTTGTGCATCATTTGCTCTAGATTAGGATTTCAAATCAAGTTCTCGAAGGAAATTAGAGAGTTTTTAATTTACAGTCCTAATTTTTTAAAATGTATATTTGTATTTTTTTTTTTTAAAGTTCATAAATTAGAATGGGAATCCGAAGAACTTAGGAAAAGCTTGTTTTACAAAGAAGGAAGGGTTTACTTTTACTTTTGATGAATGGTGAATGGTGAATGGGCCCCAGCAGCTCACACCACCTCGTGCCCAGCTTGGCTGCTTGCCCCGATTTCGAAAGCGTGAGAGAGAAGACTAATTCCCCTAATAATAAGACACCAGTATCATTCACTTGTGCACCACTCACTCACATTTTGCTTCACTTTGCTTCACAGTATTGAAATCCATTGAGAGACCAGTAAAAATACGTTATCAAGGGCTCCTGATAATATATCAGAGAATTTAACAGATTAAATAATTTACTTATACACTAACAAATGCTCGATTTTAACCCTTTATAAATAAAAAAATTATAACCAGAGAATTTTTTTTTAAAAAAGAGATGAAACAACCTTAATTATTAGAGAGTAAAATAAATAACCCTCGAACAAAAAGAAAAATATAAAAATTATCACAAACTATCAAAATAATCTAATACAATATCCAAAAAAAAAATCAATCAAGATTAACGAACAACTAACACCAAATAGATCTTAGCATGTCCAAAAGGTCAGCAAGAGTTTGGTGTCGTCGAAAAATATCTCCAATTGCTGAAAAATGGCAGTGACTGCTAGCCCTAGCAAAGAAGGTCGTCGAGTTAATCTTGTCGTTTGTGAATCATGGACAGCGACACTCCGACTTGCCGAGAACTGGAGGCACGTTTTGCTAACGATAGCTGAGGTCCAGCTACGAATGACGTGTATTTGGAGACATGACAGGAATAGCATGTCGGGAGACAATGGACGCGTAACCCCAAAACCAAGAGGAAACAGTATATGACCATGAAGGCCATACCCCAAACATACTCCAAAAACGGCAATATCGCAGCACCGGCCGTCGGAGAACACCTATCTATGGACTAAAACTCGTCGTGCGCAGAAGAAACCTCAGCTTGCGCCAAGGGAGCTTAGTTGTGGTTGAGAACTTTTCCGAACAAATGCTGAACGGTCACTAGCCGGCAAAATGAGAACAACACAAAAATTATCGCCGAAACCGAAAACAACTACATGCTGATTATATATAAAATGTAAAACACAAAACGGAAAGAAAATCGAGAGTGATAGAGAGAAAAAATATAAAAGAGAAGAGATTGAGACGAGATCCACCGGAAAAATGCCAAAAAACTGCCCTCTCCGATGAATTTGGCGAGGGGGTTGAGTAGCTAACTGTGGCTAATGGAAATCAGGTTTTGTTCTAGAAGAGTTCTTGAGTTACTTGAAAGAGTTCTCAAGGCACTTGCAATGGAAGTTTCGACTTTGCCTTAATTTGAATCAATCGTTTTCTTTATAATAAAATTCAACATATCACATCACCCATTTTCTTATTGCTTCTTCTACTCCATATTTCCTACAGGTTTATAAATTAAAGTTTTTTTTTCAATAAATGTTAGATTACAAAATTATCTTAAAAAAAACATAGGTATAAATCAAACTACAACTAGATAAATAAAAAAATGTACTTCAACTATTATATTAAATCAAAAAAATGTACTTTAATATATTTTAATGGTAAACATTATTAACCTTATAATTTTGTCAATTTGAAGTCGACGAGCAAAAATTATTGGTTGTTAAAAAACAAAATTGAAATTAATAAAAATAAATATAAAATATATAACAATACATAAAATATATAATAATTCAGTTTAATATAAATTTATGTTTATTTTATCGAATATGATAAAAGCATTATTAAAAATAATAATTTTATAGCGGTATAATAAATTATAATTATTACAAAAAAAAAATGAGAGGAGAAGAGATTGAATAAATGTTATAATTTTGATTGTTTAGCCCTATTTTATAAGTGTTGTAAGGTTTAATAGTAGAACCAATTTATGAAAGTAATTCATCACTAATTTTAAGATTAGGATTAATTCCTGAATTTTAGGGATATTATTTTTTTATTATAATTTATTTTTCAAAGATCTTTTTAGGATTAGATTTTGATCCCAAAATTTAAAAAAATAAAAGAAGGTCAATTCAAGCATTTTAACGAAAAAATAACTAACATTATATTTAAAATAAAATAAACCTATAAACTTTCTAAAAAAAATAAAATTACTCTAAGAGGCTCCATTGCAATAACCCCTATTAATAATGTGTTTGCAAGTACATTTTATTAAAGCACTCTATTGTAAGTATTAAAAGTATTTATCAAATGTTTTTTATTATTATTTTATGTAACCATTCTAAGCAATGTTGTCGGATCCTTAAACTCGTTCTTATTTATTCATTATGTTGGAAATTTATAAAGAAATTACAAGTAAAATTATAAATAATTTTTTTCTTTCTAGAAGCACGTAGACAATCAGGCTGAGGCGCAGATATCTCGCTCTCTTTAAGGAGATTCAAGCGCACTAGTGTAGTAGTCTATCTCTTGACTTGTCCCCTCCAAGATACAACAGCCCAACTGAAACGTTGTATGACTCACACCTACCTGGACAAGGAGATGAGACCAAAGTTACACAACACAAACACCTTTCTTTGGCCAATAAAAAAACACAAGAGAATTGAAAATTAATCAAAAAATATGGGGGAGACTTATATAGATGTATATGTACACTTAATTAATAAATATTAATCAATTAATCTTCCAAGTAAGAAGATGAAAGATGAGAAAACTTCAAATTAATAGGAAGATGAAAGATGAAAAGACTCCAAATTAATCTTCCACTAAAAATATACTAATCAATTAATCTTCCAAGTAAGAAGATGAAAGATGAGAACACTTCAAATTAATATGAAGATGAAAGATGAAAAGACTCCAAATTAATCTTCCACTAAAAACAACAATTAATATTGAAAATGTACCAATATTCCTCCACTCATTTTCAATATTAGTTGGAAAAGAATACTAACACGAATATCGGCCAAAGACGAATTATTATGCATCACGAAGGTGTGACTCTGCATTGAACCTCCATTAGCGAAACAATAACTCCTACTCCAGAGTTGATAGTAGTCTCAGACTTGAACTAACCACTGCTTAAGGGAAATAAGAATTACTGCTCACACATAATAATTCAAGTGTTAATAAAATAAGCTTTAATAGCCAGCACATTATGGCCTTGTGCTAATCCCGATTTTCATGAGTGTATATGAGAACTAGCCCAATTCTCATTGAGAGCGGCCTCACTCTCACACTCATATAGGTAAAATCCGTCAAGGATGTTCCTGTAACTGTAACATCCCACTCAAAATGAGATACAGATTTTATTAAGAGTTTAAATAAACTCAACCCTCCAAAACGTTACAGGCATGCACTCTACACCATAGGGATGAGCAAAATGTGAGTGCACCTTCGACCATCGTATGATTCGTTCTTCCCATTGAACCTTGTTCTTAGGATCTCTAATCACAAGGTTGGGTATCCTCATACATGATTCATGATTGTAGGGCTTTAATCCCATCCCCCTCGATGTACTCCAAACCTTTTCTCTTGTCAAGGCCTTGGTCAATGGATCTGCAAGATTATCACAAGATCTCACATAAATCACATTAATGGTACCATTACTCAAATAAGATCTCACAATACTGTGTTTTCTCCTTATAGGTTTGGATTTGCCGTTATAATAACGGTTTTTCACTCTGCCAATAGCAGCAGTACTATCACAATTAATCAGAATGGGCGGTATCGGCTTCTCCCAAATTAGAATCTCATGCAACAAATCTTTCAACCAATTTGCTTCTTCACCTGCTGAAGTCAAAGCAATTAACTCAGCCTCCATGGTTGAATTAGCAATAATGGTTTGCTTCTTTGATTTCCAACAAATTGCGCCACCACCCATTGTGAATATATAACCGGAAGTATAACAAGAATCATCTGACGCAGTGTTACTTGCATCACTAAACCCTTCAAGTACAACAGGATATTTATGGTAAAATAAACCATAGTTTTTAGTGCCAAGTAAATATTTCATAACTCTCTCAATGGCTAGCCAATGCTCTTTACCTGGCTTCCTAGTAAACCTGCTAAGTACTCCAACTGCATAAGCAATGTCAGGTCTAGTACAATCAGTCGCATATCTCAAACTACCAATTATGCTAGCATATTCATTTTGATTAATCACATCACTTTCATTTTTCACATGAAGTAATTCAACACTAGAATCAAAAGGAGTACAAATATGCTTGCAATCAACAACATTAAACTTTCTCAAAATTTTCTCAACATAGTGCGACTGATCAAGAAAAATACCATCACATGTTCTAGTAATTTTCATGCCCAAAATTACATTAGCCTCACCAAGATCTTTCATATCAAAATGACTCTTAAGCAAATTTTTTGTTTCATTAATAACACTTAAGTTTGAGCCATAGATCAATAAGTCATCAACATATAGGCTAATAATAATATGTGAATTACCCCAAGATTTATAATATATGCATTTATCACACTCATTAGACTTATATCCATTTTCAATCATGCAGGAATCGAATTTTTCATGCCATTGTTTAGGTGCCTGCTTTAAGCCATAAAGAGACTTAGTTAACTTACAGACTTTGTTCTCTTGGTCAGGCTCTACAAAACCTTCAGGCTGGTCCATATAAATCTCCTCGTCCAAATCTCCATTCAGAAAAGCTGTTTTCACATCCATTTGATGAATGATTAGATCATGAATAGATGCAATAGCAATCAATAATCTAATGGACGTAATTCTCGTAACAAGAGAAAATGTATCAAAGAAGTCAATATCAGCTTTCTGTTTAAAGCCTTTAGCCACAAGTCTAGCTTTAAACTTATCAATGCTACCATCTGACTTGAGCTTCTTTCTCAGGATCCATTTACACCCAATGGTTTTGCAACTAGGAGATAAATCCACTAATTTCCACGTATTATTGGAAGTTAGTGACTCCATCTCATCGTTGACAGCTTCTCTCCAAAATATTACATCAGGTGATGAAAGAGCTTCCTGCAAAGTAACTGAATTTTCCTCAATATTATAAACAACATAATCTGGGCCAAAATCTTTTTCAACCCTAGCTCTTTTACTTCTTTTCGGTTCAAACTCAACATTTTCTTCAACTTGTGAAGCAGGAGTAGAAGAGCTAGGTTGTGAAAAACTTTGTTGGTTGCCCTCATTATTTCCAGATTTAAAAGGAAATTTCTCTTCATAGAAGATAGCATCACCTGATTCAAAGATCACATTATTTTCAATATCAATAAATCTATAAGCTGTACTATTTAGAACATAACCAAGAAAAACACAAGTAGAGGCTTTCACGCCCAGTTTAGGCCTTTTAGGGTCGGTTAACCTCACAAAGGCTAAACAGCCCCATACACGAAAAAAACTCAAATTTGGCTTGTGGCTTCTCCACACCTCAAAAGGTGTGATCTTTGTTTTCTTGTGAGGCACCCTGTTCAACACATAACAAGCAGTTAAAACCACTTCACCCCAAAGATTAGAAGGAGCACCTGAATCAATCATCATAGCATTAGTCAAATCAATCCAGGTTTTATTTTTTCCTTTCTACTACGCCATTAGATGCAGAAGAATATGGTGGTGTAGTTTCATGTATAATTCCTAATGATTGTACATAGGAATTAAACTCAAAAGACTCATATTCTCTCCCTCTATCACTTCGGAGCCTCCTAATTTTTCTCCCTAATTAATTTTCAACTTCAAGAAAGAACTCTTTAAATTTCGCAAAGGCGTCACTTTTATTTTTCATCAAATATACAAAAGTATACTTAGAGCAATCATCAATAAAAATAATAAAATATCTATTTCCTCCTCTAGTCAAAAACCCTTCAAATTCACAAATATCAGTATGAATCAAATCCAACAATTCTGAATTTCTTTCAACACTTTTGTGAGGTTTCTTGGTGATTTTAGCTTTACTACAAGTCTCACATTTCTCAAAATTCTTTTTCACAGTTGGAATTAGATTCAAGCTACTCACGATTCCCACATATTTATTATTTATGTAACACAAACGTGCATGCCAAAAATTCAAAGAAGAAAGCATGTAAACGGAAGTAGATGCTTTATTATTCTCAACATTCAATTTAAACATGCCATCACAAGCATAACCCTTGCCCACAAATACACCCTTTTTGGTAATCACATATTAATCGAATTACATGATCTTTTTAAAGTCAGCCTTATTAAGAAGAAAACTAGACATCAAATTTTCCCTCATAGAAGGAGTATGCAACACATCTTTCAAGGTTAACATCATTCCGGAAGTAAACTTGAGCTCCACCTCACCACTTCCAAGCACTTAAGTAGTTGACGAATTACCAAGCATCAGTGTTGTTGGCTCTTTATAAGGAGTGTAATTCTTGAACCAATCCTTGTCAAAGCACACATGTCTATTGGCACCAGAATCGGCCCACCATCCTTCCACACTTGAAACCATATTCACATCGGTGATCATTGCAACATATGGTTCTTCGGTAACATGAGCTTGAGGAATAGGCTCATGTTTTCGGTGTCGGCAAAATCGAGCAATATGCCCACTCTTGCCGCACACAAAACAAACTGAAGGATGAGATTGGTTCTTGTTCTCTTGGCTTGGGTTTCCCTTATTTTGATGGTGAGGCTTCCCAAACTTTTTCATATTCTTCTTCTTAGGCTGAAAATGACCATGTCTCGTATGATTAGTATTTTTGGGTAAGGTATTATTTGACGAAACCAGATTTACCTTGGTGGAGTTAGCATTGCTTTCTCGCATAAGAACATCTTGTCCTCTTGCTTCCTCCTTTACACGAATGCGTGTAATTAATGTCTCCAAGGAAATCTCCTTTTGCTTGTGACGCATGGTTTTTTGGAACTCTCTCCAATAAGGCGGCAATTTGTCGATAATTCCAGCCACAACGAGATTGTCTCCGATCTTGACACCCTCGGATGTGACTTCGGCGACAATCATTTGGAAATCCTGAACTTGCTCCGCAACCGATTTTCCATCCACCATTTGAAAGCGAAAAAAGCAGCTTGCAGCATATTTCTTTGCGCCTGCCTCCTCGGTGTCATACTTACTCTGCAAAGCTTTCCAAATCTTTTTGGCAGAAGAGTAAGTGGTATCATAATAATCATAAAAATGATCAGCAAGACAATTCAAGAGATAATAACGGCACTTATACTCATCTTTTTCATATTTCTGGACTATTTCTTCATGATCATAGAGCTCATCTTCGTTCATGCCCTCGGTACTCTCCTTATTTGGATTTTTGCTGGTAAGGACGTAGGCCACCTTGAAAAGATTGAGATAGAATAGGACTTTCCCCTTCCACCTCTTGAAGTGAGCTCCTTTGAAGCGGAATGGCTTGTTGAGATCTCCAACATTGTCAGATGACTTCTCGGGTACAGGTTCCATATCTTTGAATCTCTTTAAAATTGTTGAGAATTTACAAAGAAATTACAAGTAAAATTACAAATAATTTCTTTCTTCCTAGAAGCACGTAAACAATCAGGCTGAGACGCGGATATCTCGCTCTCTTTAAGGAGATTCAAGCCCACTAGTGCAGTAGTCTATCTCTTGACTTGTCCTCTCTAGGATATAACAGCCCAACTGAAACGTTGTATGACTCACACCTATCTGCACAAGGAGATGAGACCAAAGCTACACAACACAAACACCTTTCTTTGGCCAATAAAAAAATACAAGAGAATTGAAAATTAATCAGAAAAGATGGGGGAGACTTATATAGATGTATATGTACACCTAATTAATAAATACTAATCAATTAATCTTTCAAGTAAAAAGATAAAAAATAAGAAGACTTCAAATTAATAAGAAGACAAAAGATGAAAATATTTCAAATTAATCTTCCACTAAAAATAATAATTAATATTAAAAATGTACCAACACATTCAATTTATATAAAATATATATATATATATGTTAAAAGGGGTTTGCTGACTACAAAAATATTTTAAAGAGTTTCTATAGCTACTTTCACGTTTTGCATCATGTTAACTTAATGGCAACAGTTTTATAATTATTTCGAAAAGATGAAGATTAATACAAACGTACTATCTCTTTTTTTTTTTTTTCTGAAGACTTGAAGTGGGTCGCGGCCAAAAAGCATAATTTTGTGCTAATACTATGCTATTTCATTGTTGGCAAGTTGATGATTCTAAACATTTTGTCCCATCTAAAGTTTTTGTTATATATATACCATCTAAATTTTATTCCCACCGTTATTATTCTGATAATACAATTTAAATAAGACGTGTTTAAAAAATATATGTGAGTTTTAAAAAAATATCAATGATATAATTTAATTATAATATAAATAATATAATTTAGTAATACTTTAAATGAGATAAGTATTTTTTTAATATATAATTAAATGATATAATATTTTAAAAGAATTTTTTTAATTGACAAATAAAAAATCAATGAT
The DNA here is from genome assembly GCA_946807835.1 of Ailanthus altissimus. Classification (NCBI taxonomy): domain Eukaryota; kingdom Viridiplantae; phylum Streptophyta; class Magnoliopsida; order Sapindales; family Simaroubaceae; genus Ailanthus; species Ailanthus altissimus. The sequence continues at coordinate 15,167,934 of OX327691.1, forward strand.
TTTTTTATTAAAAACTTAATTTTAAAAGTTTAGTTTAAAAAATTTAACCAATCGAACCTTTATACTTGTATTTTACAATAGTTGTAGTTTCAAAATCACAATATTAAATTATTAGAATACTAAACATATGCTTATTAATGGGATGATTTATACTTCCAAAATTAAAATAATTTCAAAATTCAAAAGTTATATTTACTAATAATAATGTTATATATTTTAATTTTGAATATCAAATTTTAGACTTTAAATAAGGTGTCAAACAATCATTAGGTGATTAACTTTTATTATTTTTATAATTTTTTATTATACTATTTTTTTCATATAATAATTATCTAATACTTTATTTAAAATTTAAAATATAATTTAAAAAATGTAATATTACTCATTTATTAATCAACCATTTATATTTTTGGCAACTGCATGCACCCCACATTAATTATGGCTTCAAAATTACATACAACAGTGTAATACCACATGCATTCTCAACCATCGGTTGATTTGTAATTTAAAATATGGTTTGAGATATAGTTTAGTTTAGAGCTTTGAGATAAAACTTCAGCATGACTATATAAAAGAGGATAAAAAAAGAAAAAGAAAAAGACAAAGACAGTTTTTTCTCATTGTTTACATGTTTTTTTTTTAAGACTTTTATTTTTAGTTTTTCAAAATTTACATGCCAAATAAGTCCTTAATCCTTATTGTTAATTACATTGATTAATGTAACTTCTACAATCTAAAAAAAATAGCATTTAAAGATGAATAGTAATCTTAATATCACGTGGGATTTTATCAAGGTGGCCTATTAATGAAAGTTTGAAACTCTTAACCAAGTACCGATGCACTTTTGAATCTCCCAATTAGATTTTACAACTCCATAAAAAACCATGACCAAGTGATTAATTAACCCATCGCCTTAATACAAAGAGTTAAAAATAATTTAAATTATTGAATCAAATAAAAGAATTAAAGGTGGTGATATTTAATTATTAATTTAATAAATACAAATTTTTTATTATTAATATTATTAAAACCTTACTAATATTGTAAAATAATCTTAATAAAAAAACAGCACCCACGTAACAACAACAACAATAATAATAATTAATAAAACAAATGTAAAAGAAAAAACCATGACCGTAAGATCATTGACGAGAATATTCTGATTCTGATTCTGGTAGTTTTAGCCCGTCTCTTACCTAGCTAGCATACAGTCACACAGGTACATGGAAACCACTAGGGAAATAAACACAAGAAGCACGATGATGCCAACAGAGCAATAAACGGCCGTCAAAGTAGAAGAAAGTTAAGTCAATGCCGATTGCCAAACCATCTGATCTCCTCTGAATTTCTACATTCATTGAATTTCAATGGCTGCGATCATCTCGGACCCCACAATCCACCCCCACCCCCACCCGCCCCAGGTTACAGGTTACCTCGGACCAGCACAACTTATTTTTGTGGGTCCCATCTAATCTATTATCTTCGATTTTAAAAGAAAATTTGAGACATAATATAATATAGAGGTATTGGGTCTTGGGATGAATCTAGTTTGTATATATATATTTTTTAAATACATTTATTACATAACAAATTTTAAAAAATTATAATAATTACTAATAAACATTTATCATATGATAAATTTTAAAGAATTACAATAATCATCAATAATTTAAATATGTCATACTAATAAAATAACTGCTCCCCTAAAAGTTAAAAAATAACGGAAATATTTTAGTGTCTAATTTGTATATCAATAATATTATATATTTTAAAATTTAAATTTAAATAACATGTCAAATAATTATTAAATATTAACTTAACACATTATTTAAGATTTAAATTTTAAAATGTGATTTAAAAAGTATAATATTATTTTTTATATATAATTAATGGAGATAAATTTTATAATAATTAGAATAAATAATTTTATGATATATACCTTGGGTGACGTATTTTAAAATACATATATTTTTGTCAGTAATCTCAAAAATACATTAATATTTATAAAGTTCTTAAATAATTAATTACACCATAAAAAATTAAAAAAAGAACTTAGAATGTACTCTTTTTTTTTTGAAACAAATTTAGAATGTACTCTTAAAAATACTTTAACACAATTCATATTTTTCAATTAAAAGCAATTGTTTTATTTATCAATCATCATTTAAAAACAAAATAATAATAATAATAATAATAACAGAGAAGTCATTGCATTTTAAATAAGTTTTCAAATGAAAAGGACCTCATTATTAACTAAAATAAAAAATAAATAAAAGTTACATTTTCAAAAATAAAAAAATAAATCTTAATACAAACCACAAGTTATGATATCTTCCTAGATTTCTTTACTATTTTTTTTTCTTGAGTATTGAATTAATTATTTATCCGAAAATAAACCAAATTAGCCTCAATTTTTTTAAAAAATTTAAATAAAAACTGAACTTGTAATTAACTCTGTAATTATCAATTTCCTATAAAACGCAAACACAGAATGAACGTTGTTTAATATTTCATCAGAGAGGACAAGAGGGAGAAGGAGACGTTGATGAAGAAGAGAGAAGCAAATACAAATCACGTGGCTGCATAAACCGTTACAAGCCTCTCTAAAAAATTCCTTGTTCTCGTTGGGTTTTTTCTCTCACTCAAATTCTACTCTCTCAATTAAATTCTTATATTCATGTAATTTATTTCGCCCTATCTTTTTTTTTTTTTCCCTCTCAAGCCTATTAACGGCAGCTTCTATAGCTGCTAGTTACTGGTATTAATTAATTAATTGAACCCCACTAAATTGAAGTGAAATTCGGGGTGGGTTTTTGGTAGAGTTTGATTTTGGTTATTGGGTTGATCTGGTTTATTGAGAAGAGAGATGGAGGAGAGTTTGTGTAATTGGAGCGTGATTAGATCTCTGTTAGCCATTATTCAGTGGTGGGCTTTTAACGTTGCTGTGATTATCACCAACAAGTGGATCTTTCAGGTCTGTTTTTCACTTTTCCATTTCTTATAACCTTATGTTATTGTTAACGTAATTTTGTTGTATTATTGACTCTTTGTTGATTACGTTTCATTAACTTGTTTAATTTTGATGGAATCATTAGTCTGTGCAGAAGGTGTTAATTGGGTGATCTTGATTTTTTTTTTAACGGATCAGCTTCCTTTTTTTTTTCTCTCTCTAATTGATCTAAGGCTGTATTGGGCAGCTTGAGATTTGTTCATAGAACTAGAATTGGATGGAAATGGGGGTTGGAAAATTTAGAGATTGACAAGTGACATCTCAAATCCACGTAATTATGATTTTAAAGGTTTAATTCCATGGTGCCAAACGCAGCATAAGTGTTTCCATCTAGGCACAATATATTGGAATGTTATAAACCTCAAAATGCCAAATTTGATGAATATGGTGAGCTGGTCAATGATTCATTGTTTGATCTATCCATAGTTTATGATTTTATTTTACAATATTAAATATAATTTCACATTTACTTATGGCATTTTTATGCTCACAGTCATGTGTACGTATATAAAGGGAAAAGTGCTTATGGCAAGGCTGTTGATTTTGTTTGTTTCCTAAGTAATTTGGTTGAAACATGTACGTTTTTTTGGGAACAGAATAATCCCAGTCTATAGAAGTTATATTCCTGTCAGATTTAATTCATTGCAGCCATTTGAGAAAATTTATCTGAAACTAGTTTTTGTTGGAGCATGTTGACGGTGAGATGGAGACGGTGCAAGAGGGACAATATGGTTAGCTTAAAAGGGGTTGAGCGACATGTTGAACAGTTGTTGAATATTCTAGAATTCTTGTTCTAGTTGCTTCCATTCCTCGGGGCATAGAAGCTGCCAGTCCCTGCCTTGAGCTATAGGAATAACCAAAAGGATGAGTCTCAGCTATCAATAATTTTCTTGTTTCTCTTTTGGGTGGGAGAATGGAGGGGTTTCTAGCATTACATGCTTTGCCTGCCCAGACTTTTCAAAAACATATTTAGTTACTGAGTTTTCATTTTTGTATAGTGAAGACAAGGTTGACCAAGATTTTTGAGTTCTTGCAAAACTGAGATTTAGATTGATGTTAGACATTTTTCTGCATTGATAGTTCATTTATTCATTTTTTTTTCTCGAAAAAACATTGCTGTGAAATGTCGATAATAATGTTGGTTTAAGAATTTGATGATGATTACTCCTTTCTTTTTCGTTTTACAGAAACTGGATTTCAAATTCCCTCTATCAGTGTCATGTATTCACTTCATATGCTCAGCCATTGGAGCATATCTGGTGATCAAAGTTCTCAAACTTAAACCCCTGATAACAGTCGACCCCGAAGATCGATGGAGAAGAATATTTCCCATGTCATTTGTGTTCTGTATCAACATAGTGTTGGGGAATGTGAGCTTACGCTATATTCCGGTTTCTTTCATGCAAACAATAAAGTCGTTCACTCCTGCAACCACAGGTCTGGTCAAAAAATAGTTTAATAAATTATTCTGTCTTCCCTCGGTTCTAGTATCTTTCATGTGAAATATGCTATATTATCATCTTACCTTGATGAATTTGAACAGTTGTTTTACAGTGGCTGGTATGGAGAAAATACTTTGACTGGCGAATCTGGGCTTCTTTAGTGCCTATTGTTGGAGGAATACTCCTCACATCTGTGACAGAACTTAGTTTTAATATGTTTGGATTTTGTGCTGCACTATTTGGATGTTTGGCTACTTCCACGAAGACTATTCTTGCAGAATCTCTACTGCATGGTTACAAGTTTGACAGGTAGTATCTTTGTTCTTTGAGGCACTCCTGAACAGAGCTTAAATCCACCTGAAACCATTTAATTTTATTAGTATATGGACTTGTGTGCTTGTGCACTTGCTTAGTGCTGTCTTATATGATCAACTGTTATAGAATTTATGCTGACTTCTTTACCCTGCTGCATTTTGTGTGCTCCCAAGCATTAACACAGTGTACTACATGGCACCTTTTGCAACCATGATTTTGGGAGTACCGGCCTTGTTACTTGAAGGTGGTGGGATTATGGATTGGCTCAGCACCCATCCATCTCCTTGGTCTGCCCTCATCATTATTTTCAGCTCTGGGGTACTGGCGTTCTGTCTTAATTTCTCCATCTTTTATGTGATTCACTCCACAACTGCTGTTACATTTAATGTTGCTGGGAATCTTAAGGTGAGATAAATTACAAAGGATTTGAAGCCCAACACCTTTTGATGTTTTTAGACATTGCTATAATCCATTATCATATTGATTCTGCTCAAGCGTTTCCGAGTAGTTAATTAGTTTGGAGGAATTATACTACCTATATATGACAGGCTTCAAGAATTCCATTTGCATATTCCCAGTTTAACTACAGAATTTTCTAATTATAGCATATTCCCAGTTTAACTACAGAATTCTCTAATTATAGCATATTCTGAATCTTATTATTCACATTGCATGTACTTGCTTTCATTTTTTTTCCCTAAACTTTTCTTCATTATTTCATTTAAGCCCACAAGTTCTGGGGTTGGATAAGTTTCCTATGATGCAAACAAGTTGGATTAGTGTTCTACTATTAGTATCCTTAATTTTGTCATGTATATTTTATGCAGGTTGCTGTTGCTGTCTTGGTTTCATGGCTGATATTCCGGAATCCGATCTCTGGTATGAATGCTGTTGGATGTGCTATTACACTCTTAGGTTGTACATTCTATGGATACGTGAGGCACATGCTTTCTCAACAGCCACCACCTGGTACCCCTCGAACTCCTCGTACTCCAAGGAATCTGATGGAACTGCTCCCTCTTGTTAATGATAAATTAGATGATAAGGTCTAGTTATCACGGCAGTGCATGAAGTTATAAAGCAGTTGGAGAAGGGGTTATAGGAAAAGCAGATATTATGGAAGATAAAAACACCACATTGTGGTGATTTTACAGTAGATAACTCAGTGGTCTCTAATATAATTTTTTTTTCTTGCTCATAAATAGAATTTTTTTTCCGCTTTTTATCATCAAAATTGTTATTGTCCTATATGATTTAGCTTGCAGTCGCGGTGTCCAATGCTTTATTAAATATAATCTAATGTCTTAAAAACAATCAGAGAAGAAGGCCTGCTTCCCCCGTCTGATGACTTTTATAACATTGATTCTTGTTATTTAGGGAATAAATTTTGTTTTGCATTTTTCGTTTCAATTGTCAATAAAACCTAAGGTTAAAGCCATTTATGCTACAACTTTTCATAAGAGCTCATTTGAGAAATCACATTAAATCAGCAAAAGTTACCATTCTATTTGTGTTTGATTATCAGAATATTTGCTAGTTGTGCTGTATTTTAACAATTCAAAAATAATTTTAAAAAAGGGAGAAACATGAAGACCTTTTGAATTTTGGGCAGTCTTGTTGATTTCATTTCACTTTATTTTTATTGGATGTTAAATAATGATGTGAGGGAAAGGGAAGAAATTAAGAACTACAAAAATTTTAGATAAACTCCGCATAATTTGAGTAAATATATAATAGGCAAACAATTTTAGATTACCTTTCAGCTGATGGGTTCAATTTCATGAAAGTCCCCAGGTTGTTAGAGATTAATATTTTAATTATTCTTACACTTATAATTCATTTTTGGCTTTTACTTGAGAAATGGAGAAAACATATTGCTCCGAAATATCTGATTCAAACAAAATATCTTAAAATGATTCCCATAAAAAGCGACAAAGATGAACCAAAAATATTTTGACAGTTTAGATTAGTGCGTCCTGAATCTTTTTTCCACAGAATCAAACATTTCCTCCGACTAATTAAAAATACAGACAATATCACCTCTATAGAAAAAATAAAAATAAAACCAAGTCCATCTAGTTTTTCTTTTACAGAGGGTCAACTTTTATCTGAAAATAAATCAACTGACAAGAAAGACCCAAGTCTCAATTCAGTTCAATTTCTTGAAATCAATTTTAAAAAATTAAGAAGATGATTTAACACAACAAATCATGAATAGGTATGGGGCGGCAGATCCATCAGCAAGACAGCAACAATACTCTCCTTCACAACATCATTTCTGTTGGCAAAGCAGAGCCTAACCTATGGAATTATACTTCCAACATTTATGCGTAATTCATGCCAGTTTTTGGTGTAAAATCATCTCTCTTAACAAAGCTCTCCCCGAGTTATCTACTATTTCAAATAATGAAATCCAATTTTAAGTACCTTTGTGGGAAGCCAATCTTCTTTCAGCAGGAGGATCACCTACAGCAAAGGAATTAGGCACAGTTCAAGGCCATGCTTCAACATGGTATCTACTGGCTCTTTGCAATGCTCTGAGCCAGGTTGCAGCAGAGTCCATTGGAGCCTCACCCTCTTTTGATACAATTTCCTCAAAGGTAGACCAAACATCAGAGGGCATTTTGGTTGAGGAGCCTGCAACATATATGCATGCCTTTGAGAGCAGCAAATTCCAAATCCTCTGGCTCTGTTCCAGCATCTTATGCTGCACATAAACCTTCTGCGGTTGGTTTCTTGAGAAGGCAACATAAAAGCCTCCACCTTTTGCTTCTGAAAGTACTCCGCCATTTTGCGAATGAGACAACCAAAAGTCTTTGTATAGGAAGTCATTCTCATTGCGGCAACCAAAGAAGAAGATAATAGGTGCAGTTGGACCAGACAAACTTTGTATGGCTCTTTCCTCCACAAAACCACGAAAAGGTGCACAACCAGTTCCAGGTCCAATAAGAATGAGGGGAAGTGATGGTGGTGGGCGAGGAAGAGAACCTTTATGAAACCATGCTGGAACATATACACCTGCTCATGACAGAATAATTAGGTTTGCACATCAAGCAGGATAAATTTGTGCTTTACTGAAATAAGCTTGGTAAGTTAACTATTTTACTGTGTCCATACCCTGTTGAGGATCAAGTCCAGCAAGCCACGTAGAGCAGAGACCCTTTCGCTTCCTCTTGTAAGGTGTCATCCATGTGACTACATTGACAGTCAAGTGCACTTGGTTGGGGTGAGCTAAAAGGGAAGAAGAAATGGAGAAAGCCCTTGTCTTTAATGGAGGAACCAATTGCACCAGCCAATCAAAGGGCATTTGCACCAAAGGGAAATCCTCTAATACCTTGTAATAGAGAATGCAATCAAATATTTGAAACAATAAGGTATGATGCATGCCAAAGAATAAGAAGTGCAATGAGAGATTTTGTATGGAGCCTTTGATAGAGGATTCAGAAAACACATGCAAACTTTCTTTCTACATAATCAATCATGCACTTGAAGGCACTAACTAAATCAATCTTCATGCAGCTGTTACTCTAGGGTTTTTCCAATCAGACAAAAAAATGTATAAATTCTTTTAATAGCACCAAAATAAACATTATAACATGGAAAGTAACCATGTTGCAGTTTTTATTTTAGTCACAGATTGCTGCAGTTGACAACAATTAAACATTCCAAATGAGTTTCTTTGTAATTCTTGTTATAAGTGCTTGTATTTTGTCCTATTACAAACCAATCAAGCAGGCAGCAAAATCCTAATCTGTTAAGAATGAAAATGCAACCAAAGATGCTTATAAATGATGCAAAATTGAAGGATTTGACAAAAAGCATGTATTATACACTCTCTTGACTTTACCTCCAGAACAGTTCTTCGTTCCCTCTGGTTGTACTGGTACAGGTCATCTCTTCCTTCAGGTGAGGCAAAATAGTGAAGCCTTTCCTTTTCATGTTCAGCCGTTGCAAAAAAACTCATGACCTGGAAAAGAATTCAGTAAAGAAAAATGAATAGAAGCACACAGGCATGTCGCAAAAGCACAAGGATTGACTTGAATTACATCTCAAAACTCCATAGGACTTCAAAAAAATTAAGCAAATAATGTATCATTGTGAACTTCTCATTAGTGTTCTATGTTCTTTAAGAAGATTCATTCCTTTCTTCTTTTCTCGGGAAATACCGCATACACTATCTGGGCTATCATTAACACTCTCCATAAATTTGTTAGGCTTTTAATTGAAATTACAGGGACCAGATTACCAATGTAAAACTTTTATCTATTCCAATCATTTCCTGAAATATGACTTAATAGAGCACATGGAACAAAAACTTGTCCAAGGAAACTAAAGCATCCTAGATAACATATAATAAGCTGGAATGATGGTCTGGTTGAGAAATTCCACAATAGAACCAGATGAGTGAAAGGTAAAGGATTCTTGCCTCAAAGAAATAGCGTCTTGGAGAAGCTGATGCAACATCCATTGTCAATTCTACAAATTTTCTTAATTTTATGGGGACCTCTGTAGTATTTACACGAGTGTCAGGAAGACTATTATTCTTGTCAATACGATGAACCTGCAATAAGCATATTTCAGTATAAATAGGTTAGGCAAGCATAATGCAAACTTTAATTTTACTCAGTTTCGTTATACACGTGAAATTTGGAACATTAGAAAATGTCCGACACAGGATGCAGAAGAGAAATATCATAGGACAAAGACAGCTGAAACACACATTTATAGAAATGTAATCTATCCACTCAATAAGAAGACACCTAAGATTGATGGACTAATACTGCAATCAATCAAAAGGAAAAGTACTATTTACAGTGATTAGTGCTTCTGGATCCAAGTTACAACGCTGTATGAAAGCATCCACTGCAGCTGAATCCTGACCAGGGAGAACCTCAAGAACATCACCAACTTCATATTCTATGGCCTGAAAAAGACACAAACACAACTTCACTTGCAGAGAAGATAAATTAATGTAGATTTATCAAACAGTAAGCGTAAATAATGGGCTTCATATACTGAGTGACAAGTAGTCAAATCAAAAGAAACCCATAAGAAACAACTTACTTTTGAAACAAATTCAAATTCAAAGTGGCGCACATCTTTTCCACAGCCCGTTCTTGCCAATGATTGATTTTTTATCTAAAAGAGAAAACTGAATTGGTTATTGAGAGAGGAAAGATAATTAAACGGAAACAAAGGGGCATTCACACTCAAAGGCCCAATGGCATAGAGACAATCAAAACTTGAATAACCAGGAATAAAAGTACTAACTACAAATCATCCCATTCACATGTTACTTCATATCCCATACAGATTCAGACACAAAATGAATTGTACTATTTATTGGCTGATGAAATTAGAAACTCGTAGAATGGAACAGAACATTCTTAACTACAAAAAATAATATATGCTGCAATACCATTTTGAGAAAGCAATCAGGGTTATTCTTGTAACTGGAAAATTTTCCAGCAGACATGGAACGAGCGCGCTCAAGTTGCACCTGGATACTGTCCAAATCTGAAATAACCACAAGGAAACATTTTGGTGTCAGCGGGAGGAATACATTCTTTGTGAAAATACTTCATTGTAACTAGGATTCCTAAAATCAAAGTGAATGTGTGTTCATATCAATCAAAATTGGCAGAATTCAGAGAATTGCTTCATCAATCACGAAAAAAATTTCCCAAGTTGTAAGAAGGAAGCTATTCATTCCTTATATTTTTAAGTAAATTGGCATAAGTCTACTGCAAAACTCAGAATGTAAAACATTTTATCTTCTTTTTTCCTCTCCATATTGAGCTTCCTGTCAAGAAAATAGTCTGATATGTCTGGTGCTTTATGCCACACATCATTCCCCATGAAAAACAAATGAAACACCCACGCTCGCAAAACTAGCCTTTTGGGAATGTTCTTGAAGATAATGGATGCATATCCAGGAAGTTCAAACATCAATTAGCTATCAGAATGCCCCTAGTAAGTAACTCTAAATAACTTTAGTTACCTGAGGAAATTGATTGTCTGGAATCTGCACTGCCAATGTTATGATAGGTGATATGAACTTTCGGTTGGTCAATCAATTTCACATCGGGAATTACATAATCTGGACCTTGGGGAAAGAATGAGGGACTGATCTGATGCAACCTGTTCCACAAAGATTGCATCCATGGATCTAAAGTACCCTCATACCTATAAAAGGAAATAAACTTTTTAATCAACCTCTTTTTCACCCCAAAATAGACATCAAACTTGAGAAAAAAAACAAACAGAGACCAAGTCAAACATCGCCAGCTACTCATAATTAATCAATCATATAAGATTTGAAGATAGAAACATAATAATTGAACCTTATATCAATCAAGCAATATTTTGTTAATTAATTATACAAGAATCATACCCAGAAGGGTGTTGATCATCTCCTAATCCTCTGCCAACAACAGCTGTAGCCCCAAGATCTGAAAGTCTGTTGTCAAGCTTCTTTGCAACAAACTGCAGCCATCAAAACACAAGTGCCTTAAAAAGTGAAGTGTCATGTTAAATAAATATCCAAAGTTACCACATTATAAATCATCAAATGAAAACTTAAAAGCGTGCTACATTACGTGATTCAAAGTCTACAACCCAAGTAGTTTTAATAACACAAATGACAGCTGACAGCTAAATAATTCACACATTGATAGATAAGAATACACAGTATATGTAATTTTTGTTCAATAATTAATTTACTCATTTTCTAAGTACACAATGAACATGACATCCATAAATCAGATACATCCCTGCTACCTAGATGATATGAACACATTAGGATAAGTATGAGGCCTTCAGTTGTAATGATAAGATAAGAAACTTCTTAGTTTCTTCGAAGTCAAGACAATTGAAGGGAAGTTTAAGTTCTGAAATTTGGAATTTGGGCCCCAAAAGTCTCTTTGAAAGCATACATAACTGCTTTTCCAAATTGCAGCAATGGTAAAAGGTAAAGCAACAAATACGAGGAAACTTTGCCCTCATGCTAAATATTTTGGACTGGCTTCCACAAAGACTTAATTTCTCATAAACAAAGATTAAATAAGCCTAACAAACTATGCAGGGTCGTTGGTGTATCATGACACCTAAAAACCCGTGGCTACCAGTGTTTATACATCATTCTGTAAAATGTCTAAATAATATTAAAACAGAAGACACACATTAAGTTACAAATGACAAAAAGAATTCTAAAATTTATTACATTAAATTTCTGGTAGCCAGAATCACCCAGTCCAAAAACTGCATAGTGAACACCTTCCAGCCACTGCTTACTTAAGGATTTTTGCAGAAGAAACCTCCAAAAGACCTACAAATAGAGAGGAGGCATTAGCAAAAAACAAATACCAAACGCAAACATCTGGGCGACTAAAAGCTAAAACATATATATATATATATAGACACATAATTCAATAACAATTATGAAAGATTCGAACCAACCTTCATGGAATCCGGTGTATCTCCCTGGCCGGTGGTAGATACAACAAAAATTACAGTGTCCTCCCGTGGCAAAGATCGCTGAGTCCCCAGGAGGAAAAAAAAATAAAAAATAAGCATTGCTTTTATTAAACTATAGCTTTTACAATAAATAAAATGAAACAGTATGTGCATAATGTTAACGATAGATTATTTCTCGTGAGAATGGTACGCTGGAATTATCTGTTAGGTGATTTTCTTTATTTTTTATAACTATATATATTGATTTAACTATTTCATTTTCACAACCCGTGTTAAAAATCATAACAATTTTTGTGGATGTATGAGAATAGATATCATTCAATTTTAAAACGAACTAGTTAACCAATGTCTATGGGAATCAAGGTTCATTAGAAAATAACACGAGACAAAATTTACATTGCTACATTTTTCTCGGCAACCAAACATAAATTTGAAGAAACTTGGACTTACAGCATCATAGTCATCTGTGGAGCGCACAACGGCGGGGCAGCCTCGGCGCTCGGCTTCGCGGCCTATACGCTCGGCGGCGTCCAATGCGTTGCCGGTTTGCGAAGCGTACAGTATCAGCAGCATATTATCTGGCTTCTCCTCTACCTCCCCCATGCCTCGCTTCCAAAACTGTTCCGCAAATTTTGTTTTAAATTCAGAAGTATAAATAGAGATGCAAGACGACTAAGATCAGCTATTATAGTTGCCTCCCGTGACCGGTGATCGTGATCGGTGGTTGGTGGCAGGGTTTTGTATTTTCGTGCGAAAAATTGAAAAATCAAAAAATGGAGGTTTATGTATGACTATGACCTCTTTCTTTAGAGGAAAGCCATCGAGAGGCGGTTCTGGGAGCTTTCCCAGAACTCTCTCGCCCCGCCGTTGGATTAAACTCGTACATATGATATCAGATGCCAAAGGCCCAGGATTTATGAATAATGAAATTCCGTGATTTCGAGAATGTCCGGAGCCGTGGACTTTTGCAACTGAGATAAAATTCTTGGGCTCACCAAAAGCCCAATTTCATTTTTCCATTCTCCCTTTTGGGCCACCGGCCTCTCACTCTTTAGGCCCTTTAGTGTGTGACTCTTGATAGTTTCAACAATTTTGTTTTTTCTTTTTACCAATATTATATCTTTATAAACGCCTATTGTAAATATAATAATATCAAAATTTTGTCAGACTCGCTCTAAGTCAGTCCAATTGAAACCTTTGGGACTTTAATTACGCCCTTAACGATGCCAAATGATTACATTAGCATATGCCATGTTGAATAAATTTGTGAGTGCTTACACTATTTGGAGAGCTTTGTCGGATCCACCTCACACCAGTTGGAGGTTGACAGATTTTAGATCTATGCTTGTTGTAGGAAAAGGAAAAGGAAAAGAAAAATATAGAAAAAGGAACATCAGTAAAGATTACAAAATGTATCTGATGGAGCAGTACTTATTTGTTAAGAATCAAGATTGTACATTCCAAGGGTGGACAATTTGTATCCAAAACGATTGAATTAAATTGAATTAGTTTCGTTCAATTCAATTCATAAGTTAATTCTACTTCAATTATCTTTTTTTTTTTATATATAAATAAACTGATTTGATTATATTTCAATTTAATTCAATTCAAAAGAAATTTAAAAAAAAAGAGAGAATCAAATTAAACGGTTTAATTTAGTTGATCAATTTTATTTTAATTCTATTAAAAGTGGAACCAATTGATTTAATTCAGATTTAAATTTGTCAATTTTAAATTAAATTGAACCAAAACGACTATGTCCGTACCTAATGACATACCTAATACATTGTTTTTATAAAAGTGAAAGTTTTGGAATAAGTAATTTATAATGAAATAGGATTGTCGTTATCAATAAGCAAATTATATGATTGTCATTACCAATAAGTTAAAGTTTGCTTGCAGGGTTCAGTTATGAACCAACTAAAAATATATAATTATGGTATTAATTTTTTTATTATTTTTGTGGAATAATAATTTTTTAATTAATTATTTAATAATTTAAATAAAAATGTTAATTTTATTTATGTATTTTATTTATTTAATTCTCGTAAAGACCGTCCACATTAAAGATATACTTTTACCGTAACAATATTCTATTAACGAATAAATTAATTCGTAGTATATTCTCGTGGCAGAGATTTAATGTATTTTTTTTCCGAGCTAAAAAAAAAAGTCTAGTATTTTTTTCCACGTTTAAAAAAATTAAAAAAAACTAGTTATATTTTTTTTATTCTCTCCTTTGGGCCTGCAGTCTATAGCACTTGGGCCCATTTAGTGATGGTGAGAGACCGTACGTATAATTCAACACAATTGAACACGGTAAGATTGGACATTCATTTACGCTGAAATAATTAATTTTACACACCTGACCATGATAGATTACATGTTTTTCTTTTCTTTTTTTTACATAAATTTTGAGAATGCAGAATTCAAACTCGGATTTCGACATTAGTCAATCGATATAATTATTACTAAAATATATTTAAAAAGATTTTCGATATCAACGTTTTTAGTAGTCTCTGTTTTAAAAAATTTATGGTAACATATCCCTCTTAAATTATGCAGAGTGAGCAGCAGAAGCTAATTAATAGAATATTGAACACATTACATCAACACAGCAACTTTATTAACTTAAATTTCCCTACCATATGTACCACTTCTCGATTCCAAGTACAAGTGGAAGAAACAGAGAGGAATTCATTTTGGTTCATTGATACAAAGGAGAAGTAAAGATCTAAAGATGGTCAATAGTTACAGACACTGAGATTAGATTAGATTAGATTATATTTGATAGATCAGCTAATAATATATTAATATTACAGGCTTAAACTTAACTATGCTCCCAAACATATATTTTATATATATAGATATATGGAGAGAAATCTAATGAGTAATAATAGTCTAACTTGTCTTAGGCCAAGAGCCAGAAATTCCTCTGTGATCTGGTGCTGATAATGTATCCACCCATGCCTTTGCTTTGCTTCCTTACTCCAATAGTCAAGCAATCTGCACTATTGATGCACTGCTCAACAAATTCTTCAGTGCTGTTGGATCCACAGAAGCTGCAAAAGGGGAAAAGATTAAGAAAAAAAAAAAACAACCGCATGATTAAATCAAAGATCAGAAAAAAGTGAGATCTGATGGTGCAAATAAATATTGCATGATAGTTTGTTTTGACCCACCAGCTGATGAATGGAGAGGGTTTCTTTTGACCCAGAACAAGCACGGACACCTCTAGCTTTTTCACTTGGCTTAGTACTGTGGCCAGCCTTGGTCCTTGAATCACTAGTGCCTCTACCTCCACCTGAACAAACATTGTCCCCCAAAACAGGGAAAATTCAACTCAAGAAACAAGACCACATTTTCTTTTTCCTAGAAAATTGCTACTGAAAATTGAAAACAAAATAAATATTAAAATAAAAAAGAGGAAAAAACTGAAAAGAAAGAAGTAACCGGGAAAAAAAATCACTTCTTTCCGGTCCAACTCTGGATTCTGGAAAAAAAAAGAGAAAGCTGAACAGACTAAAATGCTGCTGGTAAAATTATTTTCACTTCTTTCTCTCGAGAATACGAACAAGACTTTAAGAAGTAACAAGTGTAAAAGCAGGAACAAATGAAATTTGCATTTGCATTCAAGGAAAAAGCGCAAGATCGAGCCGGATCTACCAATCAAAATTAAATATAGTCCCTCTTTTGAACAATGTGGGGTCTAGCAAACATCCATTAAAACATACAAAATAAATAAACAGTTGAAACTCTTAAAAGGAAAAAGACTTAATATTCCTAGACATTTTTGGCTTCTGGAAAAATTAATAGTTAACATATTACATACCTCAGGTTTAATGGCTTTGCAGAGAGAACCAAGAGAGTTGGCAACGAAGGGAGTGTAAGAAGAAGAAGAAGAGTCGTGGAGAGAGCTGGTTTGAGGAGGAGGAATGACGTTAAGGAGAGTGAGCAAATCGCCCTTGTTGGCGAGATGAGTAAGTGCCCACATCATGGCTTGCTTGGAATGAGTTGTTTGATCCACCAACACCATCACTCTTTTCCTCATTACCATCCCGCCGTTGTCACCACCATACATGTTGTTCAGCCCTTCCATTTGCCCCAGACTTCCCTCACAGTAGCTGTTTTCACCACTACCACTGCAGTAGGTGTTGTTGCTGCTGCCACTAGTTCCCCACCTCCAAGATGATGATCTCCAAGCTTCTTTCCCACTTAGTTGCCTTAAAAATGAAACTGAACTGGCCATCTTATCAGCAAAATTAGTGCTTTTATGGAGAGAAATGGCTAGTGATGTACACTAGGTATCAGGGAGAATCAAACTACTAGTGCTAGCACTAGCACGCAAAGACTGGAGAGATCAGAGAGAGAGAGATAAGTGGGGTGCATTGGAAAGTTGAGAGTTTTAATAGTGACCCAGAAGCAAAAATAAAATAAAAGGAAAAATAGTAATTAAATTAAAAATAAATGAGAAGGGAGAGAGAGACAAAAAGAGATGATGAATGGGGAGGTGATGATGTTGCAAAGCCATGACTTTACATCTTTGTGCAGGTTAAAGTCACGGGTATCACTGACTCTTCTTTCTGGCTTTACTGATCTCATCTGTAGAGATAATAGTAATAATAACAACAATAATAATAAACAAGGGCTACATGAATATGGTCAGTTTCAGTTTTTGATGATAAAAGAGATGATTCTTTTTCTTTGTACTATGTCTTCTCACATCTAATTATCAGATTCTTTTGCGCAATTTTTTATATATCATCCTTTAATCTCATGATCTGTGAAGTATGTATATTGATTTTCTCTCAAATAAACAACCCCATATGGTATGTAGTTTTCATACCACATGGCCCGACGCATGCACATGATGCATTCATCTTAGTGGTCCATTTTTAGAATACGAATATGGTAAAGAGTCATTCAAGTTGTAGCTCCATTTACGTAACGCAAGTAACTTACTAGCCTTCGCGGACTGCTGCTCATGGAATTGATAGATCACGGATTGGATGATTGTAACTATGGCTACGGCTATGGTCTTAGTATTTAGGTCTTCAACAAATTATCTAGATGTGAGTGTGAGCATTTAACCATATGCACCTTCCGCCACCTATATCTATGTAGTTCAATGATTGTATCAGCACTTTGATTGTTGAGAATTCAGGCTGAAATCCTTTTAAGTTGTTTAGAAGGATTCCACTGATTGTAGAGGTAGATATTATTATTAGTTGTTTAGGGTCGATAAAGGTAGATATTGTATTGATTTCTAACATTATAATAATGAAATTTACAACTTATATCCTTCAAAAAAAAAAAAAAAACTATATGCACTTTCCATAAGTGCCGAAGGCCAATGCAAAAGCAGAGCTTTGAGATTTGAGACTCTTCAGAGAAAACCCAAGTGAAAAAAACAAAGAAATGAGACTGAAGTTGTGGTATCTTGTGGGAAATGACCTTCACTGTCTGAGCAACACAACACTGCCTTGACATTATTTTGTTAATCTAATGTTTCAATTATTTACTTGATATTAAAAAATTGTGCACTCCCAACTCCCCAGTAGAATATTTTTAGAGTTCTATACTAATTTTTTACATTTGAAAATTTTGTAACAGTAACACCAGCAATAGTTGAAGAAGCAACCAATTTTAACTTTCCTAATGTAAATACCAACCATTTTGGTTTTGCCTCGAGCAAGTTTGGAAATAATGAACTCAAAATCAGAGAAGTAATGGTGGTGGGGCTTGGGCTTTGCTTCTAAACTTACCCGTCAGACCTCAGAGATTCAGACCACTGTAAAGAATCCCGACCTGACAGACAGCCTATAATTACACCAATTTTATTATTATTTTAATTTGAAAAATATAGATATGCATAAATATAGGGGAGGAAGGAGGAAATGTCAGAATTGGGGCCCCTCGTGAATTGGGCCTTTCTTGGGGTTAGTCCAGTCAGATGGTCGTACTTCCAAATAATTGCTCCCGATTAACTCGCTGAGAGCGACCTCTTTATATGAAATTACAACAATACCCTCACTCTTTTTGTCATCAGACTACCGCTACCAGACTCAAAGTTCTCGTTAAAATATATATATATATATCAAATTTTGTATATTTGAAAATAAACAATTTTAGTATTAAGGTTACTTCCAATTAGCAACTTATTTATTAGAGATTTATGTTGCATATCTATTTTTAACATTTAAATGAAAGTCATTGTAATATAATAATAAAGGACTGGCGTGCATATCTAGAAAAAAATATATATGTATCAAATTTGTATTTTGACAAATAAAAAAGAATTTTATCATTTAAATATCAAAATAGTGTAAATTTTGAAATTTATAATAGGTATCTTCTGAAATTTTTATTTATAAAATTTATAATTTTTAAGATTTAAATATTAAAGTCATTATAAATGGTAAAATAACATGCAAACCTGTAAATTCTTAGATTTTTCTCTTATTTAAAATGATTGAATTATGTTTGAAGTGAATTTATGATAAGTTTAGTATATAAAACTAAAATTGGTGACAAATTCAAATATCTTATAGATATTTTTATATTATATATATAACTAAATTATGCTGCTTTAGTTATAGCTCTAAATAAAAAAATAAAAATAAGTATTTTTATTTATTAGTTAACTCGTCAATTATTTTCAACTTCACTTGTCATATAAATGTCATATTGTAACCTTATCATCTTTGACTCTTTATTCTCACAAAGTTATTAGTTACCGCTCGCCAAATGTTTATTTAATTCTCACACAAAATGTTTTAATATTTCTTTAATATTTATCTCACTAATATTACATTACTTAAATAAATAATATAAATATATTTTAAAAGAGATGTGTTTATCTTTTTTGTTTATTTTATTTACAGATAATTATTTTATTTAACTTGTTTATTTAGTTTCTTTACATGATGAAGATTGGTAGCCATTTTGTTTTCTATTTTTTAAAATATTTAATATGTTATTGGCTTAGGTTATTGGCAAATTAGTTTATCTTAACACTATGATATATCAATATAAATTTATTTTGTAAGATGTATTCTTAAATTTTGAATCAAATATAAGAAAATTATTTTGTATAGGGCTTATGTTAATTATTTATGAGTCACTTTTATTAGTTTTAACTTAAAAATAAGTTTAATTTTAATGGGAATACTTTTATTGAATTTTAATTTGTGATATAATTTTAATTGTAATATTTTATTATTTTTTTAATTAATATTATAATTTTATATTTTTTATTATATTAATTTACAACTCCTTAAAATATATAAATAACTTGTTGTGGATTTGTTAAAGAGTACATATTCGCTAAAGTGAGTTTCATAATAAAATTCAAAATACACAAAGAATTTATGAAGAATTTAATATTTTATTTTAAAAATAGATGCAAGTTTAAGAGTATTTATCTTAAATTTGATATGCTTTGACATTTCTAAAATTATACATATTATTATTATTTAAAATTAGTATTATATTTGTACTCTATGAACATTTATTGCAATGTAAATTTTGTTTGGTAGAATAAGACATTAAATTTACCTAAATTTCAAACCTAAAATATCAATTTCATGGAGCCAAAAAATAGAACTTATTGGCAATAATTGAACATACACTACCATTGCAATATTATACGAGTAATACTATATTTATTCTAAATTTTTAGTTTTAAATTAATGTATTAAAGAATATTGTATCATAAAATAATATAATTTTTATTTTTTAATTATATTATTTTATTATCTAATAATTAATTAATATATTATTTTAATTAATATTTAAAAAAAAACATAGCATTCATATCTTTTTCACCTGTGGTCTCACACTAAGAATAATTTATCAGTGTTCACTGTTCGACGACTCTGCAACACCTCAAAGCTTTTATGACTTTTCTTTTTCCTTTAAAAAAAATGTTGAGTCATTTTGTATTTTAATTGAAAATCTGTCTCCGTGGAGATCTAACTTGAAATAATAATATTTTCGTGCATTTGTATATACATACAACAGAGGCAGAAAGATGGTGCACCATCCACCCATTTAGTGGTCGAACTTAAATCTGCAACCTTAATTTGATCATACAAAATTTATTGAGAAAATGAATAAAAAGGAAAAGATGAACACGTTTAAGCAATAAATGGCAAGACACACGGTATTTCACTCCCAAAAATGATCCAATTGCTGACTAATCACTGAAATCAGTTGATTGACAAGGCTTCACCTTCACAAAGCCAAGAACCAACTCTAAGGTATCACGCCATCAGCTGACGTGTGAGCCCCAGCCCCAGCCCATCGCTTTGCTTTTAAAAATTTCAGTTTTTCTGGAATTCTGTGCGAAGGGGCAAATTAAGAGGCTCTTTTTTGAAAGACACGCACGAGGTAAAAACCAAAAGAGCGAATAGAGACGAATTAGCAGTCACCATTCATCATCAGCTTCAGCTTTGCTTTACTTTTGAGTTTTGACATCTCGTGAATAGTGGAACTCATTCCCAAATCCATAACCGTCCACTGCTACCAATCTCAATCTCTCTCCATATGCCATGTATATTATATTGTTTTAGCCATGTCTGATGGAACCATTTTCTTCCTTTCATTTTTCTCTGTCATTCGTCTCTATTATCTTATCATCTGAAAGGCAAGCGCAAACTTGCTTGAATGAATATTATTGATTTCTTATTATCATTTTTCCCACATGTTATTCTTCTGTGTTTTCTTTAAAACTCTCTCCACCGATATTAAACAATATTTGTAGTTGTAGATTACACCGAGAACAGATATACATTCTTTTCCATTTGCTTGTTCATTTTTATATAATTTTAAGGGTTTTTTTTTTCTATAATATTTGTTAAAAAAATCAATAAATAAACAATATATGGTACAAATCCTAACAATAGAGTGTTATACTGATTTCTGAATATTAGGTCAAATAGAAGCAACTTATTAATGAGCCCAGAAACTCCAATTTTCCGTATTCCCATGGCTACCAGATGGATCCATGGAGTTAGATTGAAAGCCCAAGAGGATGCCAATCACCTACTACTACATTTGCATGCGGTGCCATAATATGATCATAATCTGCTAAACCGAATTTACGGTAAACTAAATGCGGTTCCGCAGTTACAAGACCGATCAGAGGACTCAATTCTTTTTCTTTACTATAGCATCATAAATTTTATTTGAACATAATTTGGCTTTAAACGCCGTTATTGGCAGTACAAGGGGACCACTATAACTGTAGTATTTACATTGAGTTGAATGGGATGGAATCAAATCCCAAACTTGGCTAACATACCTACTCCAGGCAGACGCAGTCAATATGTTTCACATATTGATGATATGATTATGTTGCACCATGGAATGCATCCATCATCAGAATTCACTCTTGCTCAAATGATGACCAATTTTCAATTACCAGTTAGTGCTTCAAGCAATTTTCTTATCTTCCATGTGAGAGTTCTGTTACGCCAGGAAAAATTGTTAGTAAAATTGCAAATGTTAGCAAGTCTACTCCGTTTAGTTTTCCTCCATCATTCTCTATCTGAAACTACCATCCTTTAATTTGAGAGAATTTTTCCCAAAAAGTTAGATTGATCCAAAAATGAAATGTCTTCAGGGGACAACATTAATGCACCAGTACTTAAGTAATGTCGAGCACCTCGAATCCTGCAATAGAAAATTATGCATTTCATTTGAATACACAGCAAGTAATGTGTATGACTGATTCATTGTAAAGATTTCCAAGAACGCTGAGCAAAAATCTGAAGGATATACCTCCTCTTTGTCTTGTTGATGCTACGGGAAGCTTCTGATCTTGAAATGCAGCGTAATGAAGAAAGATATTCGTAAAAAGCATCACCTTTCAGTGCCAAGTATGATTTTGAAGGAACTATGGACTTAATGCTGTTGAAAAGATCTGATTTCCTCTCTCTGCAGTGTGGATCCAATGTAATTAGATGCATGGTTGTATCAGTGAAACACAAGCACTAGCAATTATATCAACAAAAAGATGGTGCTAATAAGATTAATTCAGAGCAGATTTTTACCTTAAATGATTTTAAGCCAAGACATGACATGCATTCGCTGAGTGAGATCAGGAATAAATGAACAACAAATTGTTACAGCTCAGATGAAGCATGCTCTGTAAACTTCAACAATCACATCTACAAAAGTCTTTTCTATTCAGAAGGTAATTGTATATCTACAGAGCTTAATTACATGTTTACCATTTCGCATTATACAACAAATTACAAAAGCTGAGCACCTAAACCCATTATTCAAAACACTAAAATTTATTGAGGTAGATAGACCAAAAACATTTGAGATTTGACCAACAATCATTCAAGTTAACATATTTGAATCCCATGCAGATGGTATGTATGAGCACGACAGTAGCAAGAAACTTGAAGCATTTGTACCTTTTTAAAAATATTTCACTTCCAGCATATGAGCTCCCACTTGCTTCCACGTCCTGTTCAAATAATTTATCTGATGCCTTTATTTTGTTTGTGCAAGCCAACATCTCTAAAGTCAAGTATGTCTTCATCTTAGAACCTATGTTCAATCCTTGTGCAGAAATGTCTTTTGCATAGATGTGGAATCCATGTTGCGCAATTGTGGAAGTCATTTGTAAGTGCTCATCACACCAGTCAAATACATCTGAAAATCCTTGGAGGAACATTGACTGTTCCAAAAGTTCCTGCAGAAGCACATAATCATTAGGATAGACTATGAATGCAAAATATCAAAATGGAAAAGGCCCTGAATAGTATTATAATGCATAATAACACCTACAGGAATTTGGCACTTGGAATGCAACAGATCAGCTTCTGAAATTAGTTTGCACATTTTGGCAGCAAGTTTTACAATTTGAAAAGCATCTGTTGTTTCTGAGGTCACATACTGTCTTAGGTCTGTGTTACTGCCACGAAGTTTCTTCCATGATTCTCTTACTAAATCTATGGCTTCCGCAGACCTAGTTTTCTCAATGGACTTAGATTTCCTCTTAAAATCCATGCGGCTACACTCATCCATCACTTGATACCCTCTTGATACAGCCTCCACATGTTCGTTTTGAGAATCTTCCACTTTCTCAGCATGAAATGATTCTGCAATTACATCACAAATATTTTCCAACCTATCTGAACTTTTATGTGCTATGAGCTCAGAATTGTTGTCAGCTTCAACAGGTAGAAGGTTGAGATCAAATTCATTGGCCACAGAAACCTCTACAGTCTCCGCAACATAACCACTGCACACTGTTCCAGATAACAACTCTTCTCCATCAATAATTTCAGTCTCTGGAACAAACGATGATTCAGGCACACAGGAAATATCAACCGATTTGCATGTACCATTTATATGAAAGTCATTTGCTAGTTCTGAACACTGATAACGGTCTTCCTCCAGTTTTTCTGCTTCATAATGAAGTAGCTTGTCAGTTGATGGACTTGCAGAGTTTTGTGTCTTTGAAAAGTGAGAAGGAAACCTACTATTATCAGCGGAAAATAATTCATTGTTAGCATCCCTCTCAGCAACAACAAGAGATCCATTAAGGAAGGAATCATCTTCAGAATCTGATGATGTTACTACATTAAATTTTCTCCGAATGTTTCGGCGGGAGAAAGAAACCGGAGTGAGAGGGAAATTAGAAAGCTCAAATGCAGTACTAAAAGGATCTGCAAATTCATTGCTAGTGAGAACAGAGGAGTTCCTGTTTAACATCTTTTCCTTCTTGGCCTCTACACTATCTGCTGGATTATTATGCATATATTGACTATTTGGCATTTCATCATGTCCTTCCTCAACTACCTCTCTCTTTGGATTTTCTTCCATCAAACATAGTGATTTTACAATCTCTTTCTCTACTAGCTCAGATAATTCCGATGGGAAACCCCAGGGGATTATCTCTGGAAGTACTCTATGCCCAGCCTCTGGATTAAATAGCTCTTGGCCATACATTGTGTGCAATTTTTTATCTGAAATGTGAAAAGCTTATGTTAAAGCATTAAGGAGTCTTTCCTCTAGAACAATACAATGGTAAGTTTTCAATAAACAAATATGCATGCAACTGAGATAACCCAGTTTATGACTCTGATTTTCACGTCTTAAGGAGGCATATTATGTCTGAAGGAGCAAAAGATAGAAAAAGTAAGTATTATTTCAATTGATTTTCTGTAGCATTTGAAAGCACAAACCCATTCATAAAAAATGAAAGGATTATTTTCAACTGGCTCGGTCAAAATACTTCAACACCATCTCCCAGAAAAGGGAACCAAAACATCACCAGAGATGATAATATGAGATCTCTTGAAATGGCTTTGTTGGGAACTAATTACCATACTTTATGATTTGTAGAAACAACAAATTTACAAAACATTACTAAACATGCATGAATGTGTTGTGTGATTAACCTTTTCTGTATCTTTCATTCTGGCACCAGAACTGAAGATGCATAAAGGTTTTCCGGATATCTGCCTGACAACATCCAATTAATTGCTCCAGGAAATGAGGCTGCAACTCAAGTTTCTCTGCTGCACAAATCTACAGTATAGTAACAGAATGAACTCTAATGAATATAAATTCTTAATTTGGAAGCAAAGCGGAGAAGAACGCACTGAAAGCACATACCATGTTTAAACAGGAAAGCAGGTCCTTTGGCATTGGTAATGTGAATGAAATCTCTAGCCTGTCCAAATTGTCTGGCAGAGCAATATTGTTACCTAGGAATTACCACGGAAACAATGATCAACAACATGAAACTAAAGAAACCAGAGAAAATATCTACAAGAATAGAAGATATTTCACCAGAACATCCACTTACTATTGCTTGTCAATATTACAGGCCCCTTTGCCTTTTCGGCAATTTGCTGTATGGCAGCTATAAAACCACGGTCTTCAGGGAAAATGATGTCCACATCCTCAAAGAGTATTAAGGATTTAACATCAGGTCCTCTATCACTGCCAATTCTCTCTTTGCAGACCTGGTTCTCTGATTTTCCCATGACTCCATGAGAATTTTCTCCATCTGATGTCTGTATTAATTTGATCACCTCATCATCAACCTGTTCTGCTGCTTCACCATTGCACAGAGTTTGGGTAGATTTCATGAAATTCTCATCCCAAGAATCCAGAGGGTTTCCCAATGACCTGGAAGAAATATACTGTATAATGTTGCATAGATAATTATGTTCTTAATGCTTGATTTTTTGTTAGCACTCTAATTGGTCATAAAACAATGGCCAACAGATGCAACAGAGAGAAGAAGAATTACTAGCATCAAGTTGAATACAAAGTGACAAACCTGTTAAGACTACGAGATTCTAAAGCCTCTCCAAATTTCTGCTTCACAATGGTTCCATGTCGAAAATCCGATGCGTTGCTCTGTGGAATACAGTGCATCAACACATTTAGCTTTTCGTTTAATAATTATTCCAATCAAGAAACTATATTTTAGTAATCCTTTTTTCTCCTTTCCTTTACAGAAACTAGTCAGTCATATGATAGGACAAACGGATAAGCTATTAGTTGCAGCAAAGGCCCAGAGCCATATCATAAGCAAAGTTTGCCCTAGTTTGGATAAGCAAAAGAAAGGGAAGTTATTATTAGCTTAAGAAATTGGGGTCATTTCTCAATTTTCTTCCTCCTCTCATATTTTTCCAAAATCCCAACAGAATCTTCAAGCCTCAAAATAAATTGTTGGCTCAACCCATTTTTATTGCCTATTAACTCTGTGGAAACAACTAAGATTTGAGTCTATGACATAGGGCGACTCAAACATCACAAATTGATATGTAGTACAAGTTTAATGGTGTATGGTCCACCAAAATATAAGTCACGTTCTGAAAATTGTTGGTTATAAAATTGGCAGTAGATGTAATTATAATTCATGCAATTCCAATATTTCTCATCAGCATTTCCAAAAGGTCTCCCACCATGTAAATGATCCAGTCATGCCCTTCTAGTTTTTAGTTACCTAGACATGCAGGTTTAAAATATTACAGATTGTGGTTTTCCTGTTCCGGACTTCTGTTGGCTAAAAGGAATCTGAATGCTAGTTATGTGCATGCTATGCTAGCGCACACAACATTCACTAACCATCTAAAAGATTTACTGTGCCCATTTTGTCTTGCTACAGGTAGTTTCTTGCATGTTCGAATAAGAAATTAACAAAAGCCACAATAAAGCTGGCCAAAAAAATTTGTAAAAGTGGTTTAAGAATAACATTAAATCAGTAGCACCTCCAATACTTTAAATCCTTTCTCATTTGCGCAAGCATGGATAGCCGCTGATTTCCCACTCTGCAACAAGAAAGACATACTCTTAGCTAATATTATAAACCAAATTACTTTGGACTGAATCAAATATCGATACAATTATACTAGTTCAACACTCCATTATAGAACTATGTCGTTTCAAGAACATAAAGACAATATCTTAATGTAGAACATCAGAGAACAGCATAGCAAGCATATCTTTGCACACTCCGCCAATGCATGTATCTTAGAAAAAAAACAGGAAGCATGAGAAACTTATGAACGGAGCTACTGAGGTAGAATCATGCAAATTATCAAACAATAACAGAAAGTCCTCTGAATTTGGAAATATGCATGCTCGTGTAAAGCAATTTTTTCAAATAATAAAGCTTCTTACAAATCAAAACTTCAGCAAAATTCAGAATTTTGCACACTCCGCCAATGCATGTATCTTAGAAAAAAAAAGAGGAAGCATGAGAAACTTATGAACGGAGCTACTGAGGTAGAATCATGCAAATTATCAAACAATAACAAAAAGTCCTCTGAATTTGGAAATATGCATGCTCATGTAAAGCAATTTTTTCAAATAATATAGCTTCTTACAAATCAAAACTTCAGCAAAATTCAGAATTTGAAAGACAGGAGAAGAAAGAAAAAAGAGAGAGAGAGAAATATGGCTCTGTAACCTCAAAGGCTAGAAAATTACTGAGAACAAAACTATATGTCTAAAACTTTATCAGATATGCAAAGGAAAAATCAACTTGCACCTATGACAACATTAGACAAAGAGATGATACTTTACTAAGAATGCAATTATGACAGTTCCTAATGCAAGTTCACAAATAGAAAAGAGCACAAAACAAACTTAAAGTAATTATTGACAAAAATATAATTGTACATACCCCAACTGGCCCTGTAACTAAAAGGACATTCTTCAGGTTTTCCCCTTCATCTATATTTTCTGAATCAGAGTCAATTACATAATCGTCATGATTACTATATCGTACACTGCACTTGTCACTACTGTAGGTATCCTTGATGACTCGGACATCTCTTTTATGCCAATTGTGTAGCCATTCACTAATAAATTTGACTGATTCTCTATTTCCACATACCTGCAGGAAGTTGTTGCCAATGGAACACTATCATGAGAGGGAAATAAATGTAGCAAAAGCAAATATAAACTAACACGTGAGATTGTGTGCTCCATCTAGCACCGTAGTGGATAAACAAATGTATGATTATTTGAAGTAGCTGACCTCCATAGCATTTTTTGGCCTGTACTTATCTGTCCACAAGCTATTCTCAGGTTGATTACCACAACCAAAGGATGACATCATCCGACTACTGCACCAAATATAATATATTGATATATGTAAGTATAACAGTTGCAAGCCAAAAAAACAGTTCATAACTGAATAAAAACTTAGATATATTAGTCATTACGGATTCAATCAGTACAAATACATATTGAAATAAGAAGCAGGAACTAGGAACAAAATTGTATGTTGATATATCACATGAACATAAGTGAGAAAAAACCTTTTATATGAACTACATAACCAGTATTTTCTCTGTAAAGCAATGTAGCAATAAAAGATTGGCAAGAATTGTATTAGATGATTAACATTCATATCCTTTCTGGATAAAAGACAAAGGTGGATGAACTTGATGAGGCAATCACGTTGCAATGAGAATTGCTACAATTATATGACAACAAAGGATAAAATTCCTCGAGTAAAATATTGGAGCTTAGCAGGTAACTAGATTAACAGATAAAACACATAGCTTAGGTGGTTCAAGCAGATATCATTGCCAGTTATAGGTTATGGAAAAATCCCAACCTTTCCTGAGGAGAACTACTTTTCTCTTCAACATCAGATTTTCGCACAGAACCAGTGTGTCCAGAAAAAGAAGCAACTTCCTCCAGCTGATGGTCCTGCTAATAATAAAGCTACAACGAGTCAAGATTGCAACATGACTTGTAAACAACAGAAATTCAAAAAAAAAAGGCTAATGAAAATCCATTTGGAAGTGAAAGTCTAAATAAAGTGACAAAGAAAAAAGGAAGAGAAAATATATTTAGATTAGGACACTGTAATTATTACCACATAGGAGCCATTGAAGAGCTTATTGGATACCTCTTGTTTATCACCAACTACCACAACTGAGACTTCTGGTCTTCTGGTCAGATTTTTCTCAGTGTGGCATTGATCTGAAGATGCATTTGAGGAATGTGGAACGCATGGAAACTTATCAAATTTCAATGATTTGTCAGAGACATCACAGATGGATGAGATTGCACCCTCCAAACAACTGCTATTGACAACAGTTTCCTTGTAGAACTTCCAATTTCTCCAATCAATATTCACAACTTCATCCTGACATCTTTCAAATACATGAATAGGACCAATAGTACTGCTTTTATCTTTTCTTTCAATTGAACAACAATTACTGTCTAATTCATTCACATCCTGATTTCTCTTTCCTGCTTTCCATGATGAGAAAAATGGATGTATTTGCTTTCCCGCAAACATCCTTGAATTTTCCTGATCAAAGATGGTAACAAAGAGACAAGCATGGTTTATATTCATAACTACAAAGTGATTGAAGCTTACAATCATTACAAGTCAAATTTGTTCATCCACTTCTGTATCAAATCCCTCACATGACAGATCTAGTACACAGAACTTCACATATTACTAATACATTACCACGTGACAGTAAGTTTTTTTGTACTAGTAAATTTCCAAAATAGCCATACCACTCTTCTCAAATTTATCCAAACCTTTTGATTTCAAGTGAAGTGACAATTAAAATATGGAACTTTAATGCGAATAACAAGATGACGAGATAAGTTATGTGATATTCATATTACCAATTCAATCGTCACACCAAACAACTTGAAAAATTTTTATGTAAGCAGTATCACTCTTTTCAGAAGTACATCAATAAACTGCTGATACACTGGACATTCAACCAAGCTTAGATAGTTTAAGAAAAACAAAGAAAAGCAAAGAAATTTTACTGACCTCAGCTGTCAATTTTGCCTCGAACCTTAAATTAGGGATTGATGGAGATGCATCCTCATTCTCCATTAAATTCCTCGATATTCTCCCATTATTCTTTGGAGTAGTTTTCTTTGGCGACTTCTCTTGTAACTGTAAATGAGCCAAAAGTAGTAGTAGTAGTAGTAGTAATAATAATAATAAAACACAAATTATAAATTTTGGTACAATTCCGGTAACTAATCAAAATGAGCTGATTAATAAGAAGCTAATATGTAATTGCATGTTAAACTTACCTTCTTAGGAGCTTTACTCGCCGGAGGCGTTGTTTTTCCTTCTCGTTTTCTAGTTTTCTTGCCTTGACTTCCGCAACAGTAATCCTGATCGTCCTCATCATCACCGTCCACTTCACACTCCTTATCGGCCTTCTGATCTCCGCTGTTGGATTCGATTTCTTGCGATTTCTGCGGGAACAGCGTCGACTGAACCAGCCTCCGCGTTATGCTTCTCTTCTCTAGCGCCGGCTCGTCTTTCTTGGCCGATTTGTCCATTGAATTAGATTAATTTGAAAAAATTAGGGTTTTGGAGATTTAGGGCTTGATTGATTTGGGAATTTTTTTCATTATTAGATATGAAGAGTACGTGATCTAAAGAGAGAGAAATATGGAGGGAACTTGGATTTTATTCCCGCCTTAAACAAGGAAAAGCCCGTTTGCAAACCTGACGGTAATTTTTTACTACAGATACCGAATTCACATAGGAATCAGTTCTACAGCTACGGCTAACAGCCGGTAGCCAGCGGCAGCGAGTTTGAATTTTACTTTTATTTCCCGCCTTGTACTGAGCTTAAACTTTTACTACCAAAATAATTTCGGAGGGGAAATAGTTATCACACTAGGGACGGCAAATGAACGTAAACCCGCGGGTAGTCGTTCTGGTTGAAAAAACAATAATTGGTAAAATTTAATGCGAATTTAAAATGAATTTGATATATAAATTAACACTTGTAATGAGTTTGAGATAAGAATGGATTTGATAAAACATCTTATAAATATCTATTAGATATTTATAAATATTATATATATATATTTAGAAAGAAATTATATAACGTTGCTTTGATTGTAACTCTAAATAAATAACTAAAAGAATGAATTTTAATATTTCTTTAACTATTAATTGTTTTTATTATCATTTATTATATAAATATTGTCTTGTAATTTTAATATTTTTTATTCTTTGTTTTCTGAAAGCTATTGGTGTACACTTTTTAAATATTTTTTCTTAATTCTCAAATAACCTGTTTTAATTTCTTTTTAATTTTTATCCCATTGATATTACATTACTTAAATAAATAATATAAATATTTTAAAAGAGATAAGTTAATTTTTTTGTTTATTTTATCCACATGACGAAAATTGATAAGTATTTTAGTTGAATTTTTTATTTATCTTATTCATGATGAAAATTGATAACTATTTTATTTTATTTTTTTACTTTTATAATGTTTAATATGTTATCAAATTGCCTTATTTTAAAACTACAGTTATTAATATAAATTTATTTGTAATACATATTTTTAAATCATGAATCCAATTTAAAAAATATTTTTATTTAATTGAGTTGCTTTATATTATGTTGTCCTTGTACTAATTATTTATAAGTTGTTTTTATTAATTTTAATTATAGTAACCACTTATCCATAACCGGTAAGAATAAGTATTTATATATATATAAATATTCATATTTTATTTATATGTAGGTGATACTTGATTTATGTATTGTTATTAGTAGTGTTTGTATAGATTAAGGACCTACTATTAGTATTTGGTTTATTTACAAAACTTTATATTTATTTTATGAACCAAATTATAATACTTTAAAAGTTTTAAGGGCTAATTTGTAAATACTAAAAATTAGTCTCTTAGTATAAAAATATACATTTATAACTATAATTCACTCATTTTAGTCGAGCCAGCTCTTTTAGAGTGAGGAAATAGAGAAATAGAGAGAGAGAAAGAGAAGATAAAGAATAAAAAGAATAATAAATTTTAAATTTTAAACTTTAAGAGGTATATCGTAACTCTTTCTTAGTTTATTGGTGTTAATTAAGTTAATTCATTTAAGTTTTGATTTATGTAAATATGAAAAATTAGAGATTTAATGTGAATTTTTTAAAATATATTGAGATTTGATGATTATTATGTAAGTAACTTGATGAATCATGATAAAATTACAGAATTTCTACTTGATAGTCTCTTGATCCGAGAATTTTATAATGTTTTGTACTTCGATTTTGATTTTGATTTTGATTTTTTGGAATATAAAACTAGACATGTTTAGAATCATTTGAGACTTTAAATCGATTGAAAATTTAACAAATTAAATTTTTAGTGAATTTACAACTATGACCATAAAATTCTAGAAATTTTCTATATTAACAGTATATTACAATGACAAATAATTTTTGATCTGTTATATGATTTTCAAAAATTACAAATTTATGAAATATGATAAATTTATATGTCTAATATGATATATTTAAAATTGAGAATTTAGATCAATGTGGTTAAATTGTTATGATTTTTTAAAGTATATTAGCTTATTGTACTGTTTGATCAATAGTTTTTCAAAGTTATAGAATAAAATAGTTTTAAAATATTTTTGGTAGGAATTTTGAAGTAAAACATTTATCATGAATTTAGATATGTGTCAATAGTAATTCTGTGTAGTTTTATAACTTTTGAGTTAGTATATGGTTTTATAAAATTGGGAGACTGAATACTATTTAGTAAATATCTTGATCCTGTCAGGATAATAGTTTGAATTTGATGGTATTTATGAAGTAGATTGTGTGGGAATTATGATATAGATTTTATATATAAGAATGATATATGAGTAAAAAATGATATATTCTAATTTTGCAGTAATTAGACACCATTTAATGTATAACAGATTTTTGTTAAGTGTAAGTAGTTGAAATGATAAATTTTGAGAAAATCAAGTCATTAGACTAATTCAACGTGATAAGTGTAATATATGTAATTTTGTAAGCTATTTAAAGCATTTTGTGTGAATGGTGAGGCTTATGAAAGAATTAATCTCCATTAATAGGTTAAGGAGAATTAAGCCTTGTACTCGAAAGTGTTAAGAAGTAAGTATACTAGACTTTTACTGAAATCACAATAAACATAGTAATTGTTTATGTATGATTTTATAAATGTACTTAGAAATATGTTTATATTATGTCAATATATATTTTTGTATGAATTGTGAAAGACATATGTTTATGAATATGAGCATGAACATACATGACATACATTTGTTTATAAAAGTGAACGTTTCAAATGAAATGTATTTAACAAATAAAGCTTTTGAAGTATAATATGTTCATAATAAATATTTTGTATTTTGATGATTCTTGAACTTACTATTTATTTAGTAGGCATTTAATTTATGGAGCCTTTATGTGTTGTATTTCATTCGAAATTGGTATATATTATGTGTTCTGTATGTATGGAGGATCCTATCAGTACATAAAAGAATAGTAAGTCATCACATTCGTGCGGTGGCGTATTAATGCATACGAGATAACTCACCGATAATCGTGATGAGGGTTTGGCTCTTACTTTCAAGCATGAGTATTATATATGTGTAATTTAAACCTCACTTGTGCTATACCTCTCACACGGTATATCACATACGAGTGACATTTGACACATTATATAATATGCAATATAAAAGTTCTACTAAGTAATAGTTAAGTAATGGTATTTATACTCTATGTTTTTTAAGAATGTGTAAGCGCTTACCTGACATGTGATTTTATAAGATTATGATTTTGATTTATCACGGTATATCATACAAATACATTGTGTATATATATGTATTTATATTTTGATATATAAAAAAAAAAACTAGTATACTTACTGAGTTTTATACTCATTATAGTTTATAGTGATTTCAGATAAATAAGGTGCATACGTGTTTAATGGATTTGGCAATGTTTATGCTGTTCGTTGGATTTCCTGAGTTGCTAGGTTGTTAAGTGTTTTATTTGTGGACACGTAGTTTAAGATATTTAATTTCTTCCATTTGAATAAATACTTGTGTATTATTTTATTAGCTATGGTTGTATTTAATTTACGTTTCACCAAGTATGGTAATTAGTTTATCTTTGTGTTGAACTTATTAACAATTTGCTAAAAATTCTTATGTTAAATTTAAGTTTGAAATTTTACGCAATATTAATTATAAGTACATATTATTAAATTAGTGTAAATTATATCGTGTGTCATATATTTTAGGTCTGGAGCGTAACATTAACTTTGAATTTTGGTAAAAATATTTTTATTAAAATTAATTTTGTGATATAATTTGATAATTATATTTTATATTTTTATTATATTAATTTATAATAGTTTAAAATCTGTCAATAAATTATTGTGGATTTAGTAAGAAGTTAATTTGCATGCGACATGAGGTTCGATGACGTTCAATTACAAGTTGTTAAATTAACAAAATTCGAGATAAGACAATAAATATTTTATAATAAAATATTTTTAAAAAAGTGTATTCACGTGGAAAAAAATATAAATTATAAATAAAATTAGTATTAACTATTAACAAAATGAATTAAAAAATATATATATTCGGCATTAAGAAAATGCAAATTGTCCGGGTTTCGTTTGATTTTTTATTAATGGACTTTCATCCACAACAAACCATTGGAAATCCAACGACTGCACACTAGCAATTTGTGCATTAGTTTATAATAACCTGAATGCAGAATGAGTGACATTAACACCACCTTATTTGACCAGGCTGCTTACGAATTCCTAAATTTCATTTTTCTTGGGGGATGTGATTTTTTTATGAAAGCGGCCTAAGAGTTTATATTGACAATTGTTCAATTAATCAATTAACTAATTTCAGTAAATTGTTATCGCAATCCCTTTTACCGATATCATATAATATAATTTTCATGAATAGGGATGCCAATTAAGTTTAAATTCGAACTTGAATTTAGAAAATTTTATTTGGCTCAGATTTAGAAAATTTTAGTTTTTTTTTTTGAAGTTTAATTGGATTTTGCCGAAATTTAGAAATCAAGTACGAATTCAGATTTTATCTTTTTTTTTTAAGTTTTAAATTATTTTATAAACATCTTATTCTTATATATATATGTATATATTTATGAATATAAAAATTATTTATCAAAATAAATATTTTAAATATTTAAATTTGATCTAAAAATTTGAAATTAAAATAGAAAATAAAACTAAAAAAATAAATTTAAATTCCGATTTGAATTATCTAAATTCAACCTAGCCCAAAACAAAATCAAATAAAGCTCTAAGTTTTGAGTTTATATAAAAAAAAAATTAATCTGAATTAAACAAAACTTAAATCTAAATTCAAAATTTACTGGCCTAAATATGAATCCGAATTTTACAATAACATATCGTTTATTATAATGTATAAAATTGGAAATTTGTAATAATAAATTGAACTTCTCCTAACAAAAGTGTCTCGTTGGTTGGGACTTGGGACCAATCCCAATACGGGCCGCTCGACAACCACGTGCTAGCACGTGACTTCAGTCTCCGAATCACAAAGGCGAGTTGTGTGCAATACACGCGCTTCGATTCGCGTCGACTCTCTGTTTTATTTTCCTAAACAACAAGAAATACCCGAAATTCTTTTCCTCCATGTCTGAAAAGAAACCGAAAAAGACGTGAGTGGGGTACGGTTAGATTCTCCTAAGTCCGTAAAGCTAATCAGCTCAATTACTGTTAGGCCCCCACTCCGCCAACAGCCTCACACACAACACCACAAAGGAATATTCTGATTATTGAAATATTTTAGTTTCCATTTTGCATAAGTTTTTGTTTACGCAAAAAATAAACACAATAAATTAATTTAAAACAAGATTATAACACCTTTCTTTTGAATTTAATATTATAATTGTTAACACAAAAATCACAATTCATGTATAATTATTATTATTTTATCTCACATATAATGCGTATTTGTATATGTTGGACAGTTGGAGATTTTTGCATAAGTATTTACTCATAAATATATAAAATTTATACAAAATAAATAATCACACACAAAAATTATACAATTTAATAACTTATTTATGTCTATAATAGATTAAAGATCTTAATTTCTTTTATTACTTCGTAATTATTACGAATCACTTAATAATTATAAATATTACTCAAAATATTTACAAATAATACACAATTGAATGAGCCATCAAATAATTTATAATAACACTCTCTCAGCATTAAGTACTCAAGTGCTCCCTAAATTTGATGTTTTCATTTTTATTGATATATCCTCATCCTAATGCATAACAAAGTTTTGTATAGGCTCTTGAACATCTCAAAAAAATTTAAATAAACTTAAAATAAAAGTCAATGTACAAATAAATCATAAAACAACTTTTAAATGACAAAATAACTCAACAAGTTAAATCTTATTAACACTTTGAGTTGCAGCCTTACCACAAACTCAACTTGGGGGTTGCGGCCTCACCTCGTGTGGTCAGGGCCCACCAAGATTTAGGGTGGGGGGTTGCGACATGGCCTTGATGGGTCGCAATGTTCAGCCTCTGTCTTAGGTCACGTCGTGACTTTGCTTGGTTGAGGTTGTGATCCTCAAATACTAATTTGATTCATGCTACGCCCTAAAACTCCTCCATGCTTTTAGCTTTTTGCTCTTGTTCATTTCTTGTTCGTTTGACGCTTTCTCAAACATGTATCGTCTTTTTATTGGTTTCGATTCAAAATTACACTTATTTATAATTTTTAATCACTAATATTCACAATATTAAAATATTTTTTTTTAAGTAAATTAATTTTTAAATGTAAATGGTATGTATTATATGACACCTTAAAAAAAAGTATTACATGTTATATTTTTGATAAAATTTTAAATACTTGTTATTTTTAAAACTGTTAGACATTAAATAATTTCTTCCGCGCTTACCATAACCCATTCATACACAGTTATATATGATTGAGAATTGAGATTAAAATTTATGATCAAATTGAAATATTTGTTAATTTATAAATATGATCTAACCCTAAATAATTAGTAAAAGGGAAGGGGCAAATCCGACAATCAAGTGTTTTCATTAATTCCTATATTATATAAAAGGGATAATGATATTTTTGTCCTACAAGTTTAACATAATTTTTAATTTTATCTACAAATTTTAAAAAACCCAATTTGTCATTGTCCGTTAGTAAGATTCTGTTAATTTTAACACTAAAAGGGAAAAATAATCAATGTACACAAAATTTTAAAATGGATTGACACAAAGTATCCACGTGTCAATAACTTATTTGTCACTTAAATAATAAAATAAAATAAATAAATAAAAAAGAGCAGTTGCTGTTGCTGTCAGTAACCGACTGACCGCTGGTGACCAGTTGCGATTCGACTCAAAATTGGCATAATTGGATTTAAATTTTTGTGATCTACGCAATAATATGATTTTTTTTTGTTAACAGAGTATTGTAGATGTGCAAAAAATGAAAAAAAAAATATCGTCGCAGGCAGCGACTACTGCCAGTTGTGTGTCGAACGGTGGAGCAGTGGCGTGCACCGCCCCACCGTTGGACAGATCGACCGTGTTGACAGTGGTCACCACCATTCGCCGTGGAACGATGGGGCGGTGACGTGCATCACCCACACGGTTGGATAGATCGGCGGCTGGCAGCCACTAATTTATCCAATGGTGTGAGCAGTGCACGCCACCGCCCTCACTGTTCCACGATGGCGCGCGGTGGCCGCCACTTGCTGATCTATCCAATAATGTGGGCGGTACACGCCACCGCCCCATCGTTCCACGGTGGCGCGCAATGGCTACCACCTTCTATTTTTGATATATTTTTTGGCTACTTCCTTATTTTTTTGACAAAATTAATTTCACCATTATGTAAATATAAAAAAATAGAATTCAATGACGTAAATTTTGTTTATTTTTATTATCGGAATCTGGCAACTAGTAGTGACTGGCAATGATAGTTGCCGGTTTTGATAGTTTAATTTTAAAATAAAATTTTAAAAAATATTAAAATTTAAATTTATTAAAATGTGCCACGTGTCTTTTTAATAGCCTATTAACAACCGACACTTATATATATATTATATAATATATTCATATCATTATTTTTAATTAATATAATAATTAAATTTTTTTAATGTACTATAAAAAAATTTAATTAAATTTAATAAAATCACGTTAACAAATTAAAATAATTTTGTTTATAAAATTTATAAAATAAATTAAAAATTAATTCAAACTCAAGACACAAATATTCTTATTTCGCAATGGGCAAATTAGTCCAAATAAAAATTGTGTATTTACACAGCGGACTCAAAGATAGAGAATCTGACAATTTTCTACTCACACACACTAAGCAACAAATTTGTCTCCTTCAGTTCTCCCCACAACTTTCCTCTCCCCCCCTCTCACACTCTCTTAACAAAACAAAAGCAAAAAACTCAACCCCCTAAAACCCTAAAATCAACTCACCGAAAATGCCGAAGCAAAATCCTAAAGCCCTTCTTCACTTCTTCTTAGTCCTAACCAATGTAGTAGCTTTGGCCACAGCCAAATCAACAATCGAGCCTTGCTCGAATTCTGATTCTTGCAACGCATTGCTCGGCTACACGCTTTACACCGACCTCAAAGTATCCGAAGTCGGCTCTCTGTTCAACGTCGACCCCGTTTCCATTCTCACGGCCAACGCTGTCGACATTTCCTACCCCGACGTCGAGAATCACATTCTTCCCTCGCAGCTCTTTTTGAAAATCCCCGTCACGTGCTCGTGCGTGGACGGGATTCGCAAATCCGTGTCGACTCACTACAAGACTCGGCCGTCCGACACGCTGCCGTCGATTTCCGGGCAGGTTTACTCGGGTTTGGTCTCGGCGGATCAGTTGCGGGAGGCTAATGGGATACAGGACCCAGATGTTTTGGATGTCGGTGTGAGCTTGCTCGTGCCTCTGCCCTGTACTTGCTTTAATGGGACGGATAATTCGTTGCCGGCTGTTTATTTGAGCTATGCGGTGAAAGATGTGGACACGCTTGCGGGAATTGCGGCGAGGTATAGGACCACGCTTACGGATTTGATGAATGTTAATGCCATGGGGAGTACGGCCATCAAGGGTGGTGACATTCTATCTGTTCCATTGCCAGGTACCTTTTCTTTTGTGACGTGTTGTATTGTTGATGCTGAATTCTTTTAAGTGCTAGCTGCTGTTGAATTTGAGTTAGCTTTCACGCTGAGTGATTATTTGTGATGATTTTGATACGATAAATGAAGTGCCAAATAATTCTTTACATGCCAATTCTGGTTGAAGGACAGTAGTTTGTAGGTTCAAAGCCAGTGTCGTTTATTATTCAGAGGTAAGATCGACATAATTTTTGGCTTTTCCAGTATGCTTTTATGTTTTGTGGTTGTGGTTCTTTGTTCGATGTTTCAGCTCTGTTTGGAGCATTTAGTTTGCTAGACAACATCGGGTAGTTTGTGAAGTTGATACATCAAAGCTAATGCCTATATGCTGACTGGGTGTTTTAGCCTTAAATAATTGTTTAATTATTTTGATTGATGAAAGTTGTTTTAGTTGACCTTTGTCCTTGAAATGCAGCTTGTGCGTCTAATTTTCCTAGATATGCTTCGGATCAGGGATTGATTGTGCCAAATGGCAGCTATGCCATCACAGCTAGTCACTGTGTGCAGTGCAGCTGTGGACCAGGGAATCGCAAGTAAATGAACAAGTCTTATTGCTTACATTTTGGTTTAGGCATAATGGCCTTTTCTTTTTGGCCCTTCTTTACATGTAGCAGTCTGGTGCTGATTAATTTTATTACCTGTTTCATACAGTTTGTACTGCGAACCTGCTTCGCTGGCAGTTTCTTGCTCTAGTTTGCAATGTAAAAATAGTAACCTCATGCTTGGGAATGTGACGGTGCAACAGAGTAGTGCTGGGTGTAATGTCACTTCTTGTAGTTATGGTGGTTTCGTCAATGGCACCATTATCACTACGTATGATATTTCTTCTTAACTTGTTTTGTTAAAGTTTATCTTGAATACTAAACTTGCCTAATGGCTCAACCCTTGTAATCTTCTATTTCTTTCCTGCAGGTTGTCGACATCACTTCAGCCTCGATGCCCAGGTAAAATTTGTCCAATGGTATTTTGTTTCTGGATCTTTTGGAAGGTGCATGGAAAATGGAGTTCACTCTTTTAGGGTTCTTTTGTTTCACTTCTCTTGCAAAATTGATGCTTTCAATAACCCACTTTTGAAAGACTAAAATAGAGGCTTTTTTTTTTCCTTGGTTTTAGGTAAAGATGGTAATGTTTTTGCATGTAATGGTTGTTGGCTTGTTGCTATGGCATGATTGGTTACTCTTGGCTTGCTAATCATCTGTCTGCCTTTCATAGGATGTAGACGTAACACTTTTCTGAAAGTTGACATACATGAATAAGATTTCCTTAAGAAATCAATGAATTTGTTTCTTTGTATGCATTATCATCATCATTATACATTTATGAAAATTAATGTACCAGATAAACCGATGAGTTTAGATGCTGAGAACTTTTAAGTTACAATTTCATTTCCATGAATGTTCACTTTCGTAATTTTTCTTTTTCTTCTTGCATTGATTTTGTAAATGATGCAGGACCCCAGCAATTTCCTCCTCTTATAGCTCCACCTACAACTCTAATTAGAGATTCCTTACTTGCTCCAGCACCTGCACCTCAGTCAGATGGTGTTGCAACAACAACACCTAAGTCCTCTGTGATACCGTCATCCGGTTCACTCCCCGGTTTACCCCCTGCCAATGGTCCTAGTGGGAGTGTTTCTGATGCTTGCTCCCTATTGAATTCATTAACCACTATTCCTGTGGCATTGATGTTATATTTGTTTGTTAACTTCATGATGTCTATTTCATTGTAATTTTGCTTGTCAACATATGCCTGGATGGCAGATTTGCCTGCATGGCTGCTTGGTTTTTTAACCAGTCCCCCCTTTCTGTTGTATGTAACCTGTCTATTTATGACTATGTGCAATACTCGGCAAACCAGGTTTTTTTTTTTTTTTTAAATTGCAACTTGTATTTTGTTCTAATCATTTGCTTAGTTATGAACTGAGAGGCATGGGGCAGTTACCTTGTTATCATTACATAGATTTTGAGGAGTTGGCTGGGGCTGCATTACCTTGGAGGATTTGCATGATTGTGGTTTCTGCAATTACATCATTCTTTGATAACTTCATTGTACTCTTTGTACTCCCTATTCCATAATGTAAGTACAGGTAATTTTGCAGCACAACCGGCATCCTTAGAGATGACTTAATGGAATTCTTAGATGGAGAAATAAACCCTATTTCTGAACTCTCTGAAAAATTCATATCTTATGAGATTCTTCTTTACCAACTGCTATAAGGGAAAATATTAAATCTGACTCAAAACTTGGTTTTATTAATTTGTGTATGTATCAGTTTATCCTTGGGATGATTCTCTCATTACTATGGAGTAGATGTGATCGCATTGATTTGGTAGTGTTGGTCTGTTAGTCTGTATTTGGGGAAAGCAAGTTCGGACAATCTCATTCATTGTTGGATATTTGAAATTTAATAATGTTATATGTTTTAAATTAGTATTTTAATTTTTCATTCCAAGTAATTTGTCATTTGTTTATTGGATGATGAGAATGTGTGATTATTTTAAAATTTGTTAATGTTTACTATCTAATTAATTATTGACATTATTTAAAATAAAAAATAAAAAATAAATTTAGGATGTATGACATTAGATTTAAAACCAAGTGATTTGATCAAGGAGTGATTGAGAGGCTTTTTCGGTGTTGATACTTTTAGTCATCAAAGAGGAAATCTAAGACTAGAACATATTGATCTTTGTGTCGGAAATTTTAATAGTATTTTAAAACAAATAAAGTATATTGAAAGATAAGACATTGGAATTAAGAAAAAAAAAAACAAGGAAAAAATTACAAATTGGTGCGAGTATGGATTTGGTGTCACAGTGCTAGAGAAGTAGTGCCGTATTGTTAAAGTTGGAACAATCACCGCGACACTGGAAAAGTAGTGTTGCGGTGCCAAAGATAGGATGTCTGGTGCCACATCGTTGAATGTTAAATTTGTGATTTTTAAAAAAGTCATCATGCCTTCAACAATTTTGGTCATTTGAAAAGAGTTGGTGTCTCTCCAACAAGTAACCACATCTTTATAAATATTGGCATTTTTTAAAATGAAAAAAAAAATCAATTATTTTTCCTTGATATTGAAATCCTCCTATACAATCTATATACTCTAGATTTTTAAGTGATTACTTATCTATAAAAAAAATTGTATTTGAGTTTGCATTCTTCGAATTTTCATTTATTATTGAATCCTGTAAATTATACTACCTTTCAACCTAGTTGTATCAAAATTATTATCTTGTGGGGACAAAAATAGTCTTAAGGATAATGCCTAACACGCCTCGATAACTATTTTTAGTTGTATTCTCATCTAATATTTTAGAAATTTTTAAGACTATTTCTATATGAATACAAATTCGGATTCTTTATTGCTGGTTGTTTATAAATTGTTATCGTAGACTACCAATATTCTATCATTTGATGGGTAGCATTTTAAACGATGATAAAATCAAGTGTTCGATACGTTAAATGTGATGGACATGACAGAGTATCTTACACAGCAACCACTAAAGTCTGATGCAAACAATTATACAAACAAAAAATATTAAAATAGAATAAGACAAATAAGGTATGTTGTAATATCATCTTAAACACATTATCGAATGAGTTATATGATATCTACTTTATATATAAAGATGCACATGATATTTGAGCACAATTAAAAAAAAAATGCATTATAGAAGATATTGGTGTTCAAAAATATGTTGTTGCTAATTTCTTGGACTTCAAAATGTCAAAGGAAAAATATGTTATCTCTCAAATTCATGATTTTATTTGTTAACTAATGATTTAAAAAATAAGGATATAGTTCTCCCTGAGCCTTTATGGTTAGTTGCTTGGTAAATAAATTACCAAATTCTTTAAAAGATTATAAGAAAGTAGTAAGTATGAAAGGAAACATTTAAAATTTGATGATACTGTTGTTCATATTAGAAACGAAAAAAAAGAATCACCAACAAGAGAATAGTGAGAAGGCTAAATAAATAATTTGTAATGCCTATTTAGTTAAAAATGATGTTGCTCCAAGTGAGAAGTATCCGAAATCCACAAATAAATAATACTTTAAGAATTCAAAACCCTTGTTCAAGAAGAAAGACAATTGTTATGTTTGTGGTAAGAGTAGTTATTTTGCTAATCGGTATAAATATATGAAGTGAGATAATAAAAAAGAGAAAAACAATAAATCTCCCAAGGCCAATTTGGTCGAATGAGATAAAGTGATTACTGTTGTTGTGATTTTCCATGTGAACGTGGTTGCAATTGGTAACATATAGTGAGTTATAGATTTTGGAGCCATCAGACACATATGTGATGACAAAAATGTATTTTATGGCCATGTTCATGCAAAAGAATGAGAAGAACAAATTTATCTTAGTGGTTCTCATTCTGCACTTGTAACGAGAAAAGTGAAAGTTCTTCTCAAGTTAACTTATAGGAAAACGCATTGAATAATGTGTTACATGCTACTAATATTAAGTATAACCTCTTTTTTTTTTGTATTTATGTTTGGTAAAGTAAATGCAAAAGTCTCATTTGAATGAGACAAAATCATAATAACAAAAAAATGAGGCATTTATTGAAAAGGGATATTATTTCAATGATTTGTTCAAACTTAATGTACTTGATACAATTACCAATACCCAAAGTACCTCTGCTATTTATATTATTGATTCATTTGGCATATGACATGATAAACTTGATCACTTGAATTAATTTTATGTAAATAAATGAAAGGTTTTAGTTTACTTTATAAATAAAAGAAACTTGATGTGTGTGGAAGTAAAGTCCATAAAAAAATGTTGTAAACCAATAACCTTTAAATAAACTAAATTGCTAAATTTGTTTAATAATAACCTTGGTGATTTCAAAAACACCATTATTAGATGAGAAATAAAGATAATTTACATGAGAAGTTCTTAATCTACAAATAAGAAATTAAAAATCAAATTGAGATGAAAATCATAATATTAATAATTGATAGAGGTGGAGAACGTATGTTTAACATGTTTAATTCTTATTGTGAGGACAGTAATATTGTATATGAAACTACACCTCTATATTCTCTACAATCAAATGAAGTGGTTGAAAGAAAAAATAGAACTCTAAACGACACGATGAACTCAATTTTAATAAATTAAGAGGCACCTATAAACTTGGGGTGGGGGGGGGGGAGCAATACTCATTGCTTGTCACATACCATATAAGAAAATTGGTAAGACACCAAATGGGTTATGAAAAAGTCATGAGCCTAATATAACATACTTGAAAGTGTGAGAATATCTTGCTAAGTTCATAATTCCTGAGCCAAAAAGGAATATAATATGACATAAAATAGTTGATTGTATGTTTATAGGTTATATCTAAAATAGTGATGTATATAAATTATTGATATTAGAAAATACTAATAAATTTTTTGATGCAAATAACATAATAGAATCTAAAAATATAGAATTCTTTGAGACGTACTTTTTTTTAAAGAAAAATATAACTAAAAAATCATTAACTGATTTATAAGTATATAATAGTCATTCGAAAAGTTCTAATCATGAACTAAGGATAAGTAAAAAATAAAGAAAATCACAAAATTTGATAATAATTTATATGTCTTTCTTATAGAAGATGTCCCTCAAACATTTGGAGAGGCTATGTCATCTCATGATGGTCATTTGTGTAAAGAGGCTG
This sequence comes from Ailanthus altissimus, assembly GCA_946807835.1. Classification (NCBI taxonomy): domain Eukaryota; kingdom Viridiplantae; phylum Streptophyta; class Magnoliopsida; order Sapindales; family Simaroubaceae; genus Ailanthus; species Ailanthus altissimus. Next base: position 15,212,379 of record OX327691.1, read on the forward strand.
TCAATGATGAAATCAATTTCATCATGAGTAATAATGTAACAAATTGTTGACTTGCTTACAAAAATTAAGCCATTGATTGTAAATTGATATTCAAAAAATAAGTTAAAGATGATGGTTCAATTAAAAATTTTAAGGCAATATTAGTTATCAAAGGGTTTACACAAAATAAAGATTTAGAATGTTTTGATAGTTATGCTTCTGTAACTAGAATAACATCTATTAGAATCTTGATTGCATTAATCGCAATTCATGATTTACACATACATCAAATTGATGTTAACATTGTTTTTTTAAATGGAGATTTAGAAAATGAAATTTATATGAAATAATCGGAAGGTTGTATAAAACCCAGCATGGAGCATAAAGTATGCAAATTTGTAAAATCATTACATGGCTTGAAACAAGCACTTAAATAATACTTGAAAAATTCAACAATGCTCTGATATCAAATAGTTGTATGGTCAACAATTCAGATAAGTATGTCTACTTTAAAACTTTTGATACTCAAATCTTTGTAATTATCTGTCTTTGTATGGATGATATGCTAATATTCAGTTTTAGTTTGAATGTGACAGATGAGACTAAGATGTTTTTGTCAACTAAGTTTGATGTGAAAGATATGAGAGAGGCAAATATAATTATTGGGATTAAGATAAAGAAAAATTCTTAAAGAAGTTTAAATACCGTGCATATAAACCAATGGCATCTTATTGTGATGTTAGCACTAAACTATATAATAATAATGAATATAGTGATAATCAGATCCATTATTCTTAAATAATTAGTGGGGTCAATGAGTTAATGAACAATACTATAACTAATATAACGTATGTTGTAGGGAGATTTAGTAGATATATTTAAATTTGGGCAAAGTGCATTGGAGTACATTTGATAGACTTGTAAAATATTTGATGAACATTGAGAATTATGGACTCATATATTATAGATCACCATTTGTCTTGGAAGGTTATTGTGGTATATTAATAGATTTGTGTTTACATTAGGATGAGATATTATGTATTGAAAATTCATTAAATAAACATGCATAGCTTAAACTACTATAGAGTCATAATTGATAGCTTTAAAAATGTTTTGTTCCGAAGCTGAATGGTTGAGAACACTCATAATTGATATTCTCATTAACTCTCACCCTTCTATGTTAATTTCATTATATTTTGATTGTTTAACTACAATAGTTAAAGCGAAGAGTAAAATTTACAATATAAATAGTAGATATATACGTCTAAGACACATTATAATTAAGCAGTTGTTGGAATCTGTGATGGTGAACATAGATTTTGTGAGGTTATAATTGAATTTGATCGATCCTCTAACAAAATTACTAAATAAGAGATTAATGGAATATATGTTAAGGGGGCGGTGAGACTTCTGCATATGGCATAAGGCAAGAGTTATGGTAACTTCAACTATGTGATTAGAGCTTCCACGAAATAGGTTCACAGAGGTAAGAACAACTAATTTGTTGTCTTGTTGTACTACTGATTACACAAGAGTCTTATTTAAGGTTAGACAGTACTTATGCAGTGAAAAATAATGAGTTTTATACTTTTAATAAACTTTATAGCTCTTTATTGTATGGTGATGTGTTATACTGCAAAACACATTTGATGGAGTGTCACCTATGTGAGTATGAAATTGAGTCGACTCTTATGAGAGCAGGACAAACATCTCTGAAGAGCTCATAAAACCAAGACGATACAGGACCATAAACATGTCATATTGTTGGACAAAATAAGTTACTAAAGAATTTAACATGAATATTTAATCATCTGTTTTATAATCAAAATATATGATTTGAGCTTCCACGAAGTAGGTTCATAGAGGTAAGAACAACTAATTTGTTGTCTTGTTGTACTACTGATTACACAAGAGTCTTCTTTAAGGTTAAACAGTACTTATGCAATGAAAAATGATGAGTTTTACACTTTTAATAAACTTCATAGCTCTTTATTGTACTGTAAAACACATTTGATGGAGTGTCACCTATGTGAGTATGAAATTGAGTCGACTCTTATGAGAGCAGGACAAACATCTTTGAAGAGCTCATAAAACCAAGACGATACAGGGCCATAAACATGCCATACTGTTGGACAAAATGAGTTATTAAAGAATTTAACATGAACATTTAATCATTTATTTTATAATTAAAGAATTAAGGTTTATAGAAATTTAGTTTCACCCAATTCTTGTAAAATATGATTAATTGTTCAATGATTAATTCATGGTTTGAAAAAAAAATAAATTTCATAACGATAAATTCAACTTATGAATTTAGAGTTAACTTATTTTGAAATATGTAAAGGATTATTGAAAAATTTAAAAGTATTTCAAAACAAACAAAATATAAAAAAAAATAAGATATAAGGAACCGATGAATGAGAAACAAAGGAAAAAATACAAACTAGCGTAAGTATAGCCTTAGTGCCATAACGCTAGAAAAATAATGCTGTAGCGTTAAAGACAAAATGTTCAAAGCCACAATACTTATTCTTTAGCTTTATAACATTGAATGCTAAATTTGTAACCGTTGAAAAAATTATCATACATATTTCAACAATTGTAATTATTTAAAGAGATTTTATGGCTCTCTAAATAATAACTTTATCTCTATAACTGCTGACATTTTTCAAAGTAAATATATACATATATATATATATATTTTCTTGATATTGTATTCCTCCTATGCAATCTATATGCTAAAAAATCATAAGTAATTATTTGTAGTCTAAACGAAGTTATATTTGAATATACACTCTTACAACTTTCAGAATTATCATCTTATGCGATAGAAATAATCTTAAAATAGTGCCTAACAATATTTTGACAATCATTTCCAATTGTATTCTCACCTGACATTCCAACAGTTTGGACGAAAAAAAACATGTAATTAGGAGATAATTTATAGTCTACTTCAAGGTTAATTTAGTCCACGCCGTAAAAAACAATGATGTTAAATTCCACACTCAAAAGTTAATTTATGTAGATACGGTAGACATCGAATGCAAAATAATAATTTTGAGTTTGAAAATGATGAAAGCACTATTAAAAAAATATGAATATAATAGTATTTATTTATTTTAATTGAATTTTTGAATTGAGTTAAATATTAAATATAATTGAATGATGAATTTGACTAATTTATTTATTTTTTAGTTTAATATTTAAAAATAAATATTAAATTATTTATAATATTATTTTTTATTTTTTACATTAAGCTAAAAAAAGTCAATAAATTTGATTTTTTTATTAAGTTAAAATTGTCTTAAAATTATTTTTTAAAAAGAAAAACTGACTTAAATTTTTTATTAAGTTAGAAAAATAAATTATTTAATGACTGAATAAATTAAATTAAGTCAAATTAACATTAAAAAATTAAAAATAAAAACAAAAACTCTATGTTAAATAAATTTAAAAGATGTTAAATTTGTTTTGTTTTTGGAGCTATGTTTAATAGATGGTACATGAGTAATTTTTCTAAATTTAAATTATATTTTAATAAATAAATAAATTTAATTTTTAAAAATTAATTAATAAAAAATAAATTTATAGGGCATTTTGATAAGTTGAATCTGATATCTATTATATAATAAAATTATCAGAGGGCTTTTATTTAATTTTCTCCTAAAAGAACGAAATAACAAAAAAAAGAAAAGAAAGAAAATTGCTTAGAGAATTAATTCTATTAAAGGATCAATTTACCATTAAGGAATCTATGAATTAATTCAGATTTCAAACTTTAATAAATCGAAAGCGCGCAGACTGTGGAGAGTTAAGGGGGCGATGAGGTAAAGGGGTGGCGCCGGCTGTAACTAAGGTCTTTGGCGGTGGTGATTTACTGATGATTTGGTAATTTACCCGATTATTGGCAAATTTCTCTGAAGAAAAAACAAAGAAGAAACCAGTTGCTGTATGTAACAATCATGGCTTCAGCTCCATCTAAGCTATACTCAGGTCTCTTCCACTTACTTTCTCTCAATCTTAACAATACAATGTTTTTGGTATTTGATTTGTGTAACTTTTATTTTTGGCAGATGATGTTAGCCTGGCGATGGTGTTACTAGACACTAACCCTTTCTTCTGGAGCTCTTCTTCTTTCTCCTTCTCTCAATTCCTCACTCACGTAAAACCCTAATTCTCCATATCTCTATTAATCCCTAAGCTTGCATTGTTGAAAAAAATTGGGCATGTAATTGTGTGTGAGGGTTTTTAAATTTTCGAACATATGTGCAGGTGCTTGCATTTCTGAATGCAATATTGACTATGAATCAGCTGAACCAAGTTGTGGTTATTGCTACTGGCTATAATTCATGTGATTACATTTATGATTCATCTTTAACTAGTACTCAGAGCTTTGGAAATGGTAGAATGGCTGCTTTATGTGCGACTTTGTTACAAAAATTGGAGGATTTTATGATTAAAGACGAGCAACTCGGTAAAGAAAAGCCCGAGGGAAGGATTGCTTGTTCCTTGTTGTCAGGCTCCTTATCCATGGCTCTTTGTTGTATCCTTTTACCTTTGCTTGTTTATGGTTGTATGGTTAGGTGTGGGAACTAAATGACTTATATTATATGTTATGGAGCATTTGTTTTTGCTGCACTTTTGGAAATGGTAATCATTGTCATGGTTGATTGTGTGGAAATTTTTTTCAACAAAACAAAAATTGAGAGTGTTGTGTGTGGGGTTTTCTATCCTTTTTCTATATATTTTATCGAGGACAAAGAAAAATTGTTCCTTCAAAGAAACTGGTGTCCAGTGGGAATAGTTTCAGTGGCTAGTAAAATGCCGCTTTAATGCTCTTTTATTGCACGCTGTATGTGATGATGTATATACAGTCTACAAGATACTGATACTGGTTTTGGTATGAAATGTGTTAAAGAGAAGGGGACTCTATCATTTTGTGGAATACATTTTCCAAATTGTTTGATTTAATTCTATGTATAGACATACAGAGGGTTTTCCGTTCAGGATCGCTACATCCACAACCTCGAGTAAGAATTTTTTGCCTTATGTGGTTTCTTTTGTTATAATTCCACAGCTTTATTTTTGGGACTTATCTACCTGACAAAGAAGATGTTTATGATGATGTTCCTAACATATGAGAGCAGATTTTATGCTTGCAGGGATCCCCAGATGGACCCGAACAGTATGTTCTGTATGACCATTTTGATGGTTAACCTTTCTTTTGCATTTGACATCTACTCTGAAAGGTTTTCTTCTTTTCAGATATGTTGCAATCATGAATGCGATATTCTCTGCTCAACGCTCTATGGTACTTAATTTTGCATCTACTGTTTTTCAGTTATTCATGTTGTTGTTATCTTGATATTGATCTCCTTAATTTCTGTTCTATTTTCTTTTGTCACCAGATTATGTGCCATTGAAACATAGAAGTAATTACATGTTAACCATATTGTTAGTTGATTGCTGATTACTGGATCCTTTTGGAAATTACTTTTCTATAACGTGTTTGCTTGATTTGTTAAATAGAGAAAATGTTTTTGGATAGGATCATGAACATATCATGTGAGGTTAGCGAGTTTAAAATTTGTTTCATGTGGAACAAATAATAGCGGTAGAATGTTGAGTTTGTGTTCTGGATTTTTTTTTGTGCAGTTACTAGTTGAACTTGGATTCATGGTATTTTCATGTTTAAAACTGTATGTGTATTATTAGTTTGCTTGCTCTTGCAGGTTCCTATAGATTCTTGTTATATAGGGGCTCAAAATTCTGCCTTCCTGCAGCAGGTAATGTGTCTTTGGTGCATATTATGATTGGATTTTTTCATAAGAGACATAAGCATCTGCCCTTCATATGCTTTCCTGATTTCTTCTGATTGGTGAATGACAGGCTTCTTACATAACTGGAGGCGTACATCATAAGCCTCAACAATTGGATGGGCTCTTTCAATATCTCTTGGTATGTTATTTACCTCAACTTCATAACATGGAAGCAATTTACAGTGGTATTTTCCAATCTGGTTGTCACTGATAGATCATGTCAATGAGTGGTCCATATAGATTTGAATTCAGTTGTAGTCTCTTTGACATCAATGTTTGGATTATAAGTGAAAAGTGGATCTCTTGTAACAACAAAAAAAGAATAAAACAGAGTAGGTAAGTTGAAAATCTGAATAAGAGGATCTCTGATTTCCATAATTGTTTTCTTGAAACTGACATCCTTGGAAATGGCATTGGAATTGAGCTGCAGTTTCCAATGGGAAAATCCATAATCTGCCAATACCATATATGCTTTAAAGTTTTTTTGTTCTTGTCCTGTATGGCTATTTCCTATCATTTAAATGGGGAGTCCTCTGTTTTAATTTTGATTCACATCTTTGTTCTGTTCTTAGATCTGATTTCATGAGTCTAATTTGACATCATTGACACTTGCAGACAATTTTTGGAACTGATTTGCATTCTCGCAACTTTTTACAACTTCCTAAGCCTGTTGGTGTTGATTTCCGTGCATCGTAAGTCAAATTAATCACAGTAATTTATTTCGTTGTTGTTTCCTTACTAATGTTATTAATTTTCAGATTTCAAAGCTTTTTCGAAATTCATATTATGTGACTAATCAAGTAATAGAAGGGCTTAGGTTAAATTTTAAAATGGTTTTAATAGGTGTAGGGTCCTTTTAAAGTGTGCTGAACCAGATAATATAAAAGGAAATTTTTTTCCACACATCACTTGCAGTGTGTAAAGCATGTAATTATGAGTGGGATTATGTTTATAAATCTCTGGGGAAGTCAACAATTACTATTCACTCATACTTTTTCCTTCTTAACTGCTGTTGTTAAAAGTAACTAATGTGGTCCCGAAATTCTACTTAATACGCTTAATGATCTCTTTAATGGGAAATTTTAGTAACTAGCATCTCTTTTAATCCATTTTTCTTTTTTAGCCACACACTAAATTACTAATCTTTTGTAGACAAAAGACTTAAAATAAGATGCTTTTGCTCCTTAGCCATATTTCCCTCCTCTCTCCTTATTTCTCATTTTTGAACAAAAAAACATGGCAAATACTTGGTAAGTTGTTTAAATTTTTCGACATATGATTTTTGTTGTGATAAATGTGACTGAAATGAGTAGATTATTGTTATATAGTATAATGTGGGTAGGTTTTGTGAAAAATGGGTGAAAAAAGAACCTGGATGTTGAAAAAATTGCCTGGAAAGTGCAAAAAATTGATGAAAACAGCCGCTGGGGCCGCCACGTGTGGTGGTCGTCCATTTCGCGCTCCATGACATGCATCAGTGTCCTCCACCGCACCAACTGCCCTCAAGTTTCAAAATTTTAACTTATTTTGCACCAATTTTGACCAAATCTACTTGTTTTCAACCTATGTACTCCTTTTAAACACATTCATCACAAAAAAAATATTGTTTTCTAATATTATTGTATAATGTCTCATTTGATCAGGATCTTTAAAATGAAATGAGTGTTTTTTTTGGAAGAGTTCGAATTAGGAGAAAATATGGCCGAGGGGCAAAAGCATCACCTTTCGAGTCTTTTGGCTACAAAAGATTAGTAATTTAATATTTGGCTAAAGAAGAAAAATAGATTAAAAGGGGGGCTACTTATAAAATTTTCCCCTCTTTAATTAACCTTAACTAATCATGCCTCAAATGCTTATCCTATTACTCTTATCTGATAACGTGTTCTTCCTTTCTTCTAATTTCAAATTGCAATTCACTTAATTATAAGTGTATAATTTGCAGGTGTTTTTGCCATAAAAATACAATTGACATGGGCTACATTTGTTCTGTATGTTTGTCCATATTTTGTAAGCATCACAAGAAATGCTCGACATGCGGGTAAGCAGAAATTACCTGTTGTATGGTCCCTTGGAATATTCATCCTTTTTATTATCTCTCAAGTGAAAAAGTTTGAAGACACGAGATGCTCTACTGCTACTACTTCCATCATCATTATGCCCCAACTTTAGTTTTTGATTATGGCTTTGTACATGCCACAGGTCAGTGTTTGGTCAGGTCCAATCAGATGATGCCTCTGCAACTAATCGAAAGAGAAAGACAGATTCATAGTCTTATTCCTTCAAGGTATAAGCAGCAGTTGGTATAATGGATAGTTTCAATAATCTTCTGTGCTCCATATTTGGTGTTGTTGCACTTACATCACTGGCTTTGCTGGCCTCTCTCTCTCTCTTACCTTTTAGTTGCAAAACTGGGTTCATGCATTTTGTTTTTTTGTGAAGACTTGGTTAACTGAAAGTATCATTTTTTGAACAGAATCTTAAGTCACAGAATATGCCATCTTTTTAATGTGGGGGTGTATATTGTATAGAGCGATGGTTTGAAGCTATTTTACAGAACATGGGCATTATACTTCAAAAGGAAAAGAATATATGGGGGGTTTCAAAGTTGGTCTTTTGAGATCATTTGAAAAGACTGAATCATTTTTTTTTTGTTGTGTGATTTTTATCTTTGTCAGTGATTGTGCTGCATGTCATGGCCCATGAATATGCTGAGGAGGAGCTTTTGTCACCAATAGCCCCTCCACATTAGAAGATGCTCCTCAGCTGACCATTGAACTGATTTATACTAATGGACAGCAATATTTTTGAGTATTTCTGGGTGTTGTATCCTTATTTCCATTTTGTTTATGGATCCATGAACAGTTGGTTATATTCACTAGTCATCAAGATGTATCGGGATTGGATTGAAGTAGCAAATCTGGGCATTTGTATAATCTTTTTGGTTAGTACAAATGTCATAGATATTTGAGAAATACAACAATATTATTAATGTATCATTTTGAATGTATGGGTATTTCAGTGATCCATAGAGAGCTGATTACACTGCCCTTAGATGCGTAAGGCGTTTAAGTGGTTATGAAAATTATAACTAGGTCTCTATTCCTGGATTTGGCCTCAAGCCTGGTGGTTCACTATAGAAATTATTCACCAAAATTGCTTCATTTTATTTTAAATTTAAAATCTTTTTGGTCTGAATAGAAAGTGCTTCAAATGGTTGTGCTCTGGAGAATAAACTTCAAAACTCTCATTATTTCTGGCGCACTCTGGGTTAAAATGCTTGAAGGAATTGGTATTTTTCCCATTTTTTATCTGCTGCTGAAAAATATGTTAATCAAAGGATTAACCTTTTCCTCAGTTGATTTTCATATTGAAACCGTCTTTCAATATGACATGTAAATCCCAATAAACAAATTTAATGTTTGATAAGTTCGAAGAATAATAATTGCCATTGGAATTAATTCACGAAACAAAGGAACTTGATATGAGAAAATCAAGGTGTGACATTCGACCTTGTATGGTCTCGGTTTAGAGATATCGCCTCCAAAATCCCCTTCTCCAGTTGACAAACAAACAATTCATTATGCTTTTCTGGTCAAATATCACGCCATGAATGAAGTTGAAAACAATTAATACAATTGTTCATTAATGTAACATGGAGCAAAAGCCAATGTATTTACAGTATTTACAATATTACAGACTTGACGCAATGGGGAGAAACATTAAGTTGCCTGCCACGGTAATTGAGAATCCAACCCCTACTCCATAGTCCATTGGCATATCTACTCGCATTTCATTTTTGCTATTTCTGTTGAACTGCCTCCTTCAGAGAGCCCTCAGAACAACTTTGCCGGTCATATGAACACCCTTTGCAGCAACTTTCAGCACAGCACGACTCTTGTACAATCTGCACCAAATAACTTGTATTAAGGAAAAATTATCACAAAGACTAGATAAAACATATTCGATTCCTTTCCTTTCCGCTTTCACAGAAGCTGGACTAATTTGTTCAAGGTTGGTTCAGATCCTTAGAATTATTTAATATTTATACGTTCCTTCCAAAATTTTTACATATTAAATGTTCAGAAGACATAATTATTGTTTATATTTTGTCTTATTAATTTATCTATTTTAAAAACTATTTTTTTACACAAACAATACAAGTTCGCAAGCTATTAAGCATTTGGGGGTCCAATCTTAATAGATCCACAATTTGATAAGTTCTTATTGGATTTTGCATCATTTCTGATTCAAATTCTTTGGAACAGACTCATGTCAGGTGATTAACAACAGTACCCAATTCGAACCTAATCCAACTTCCTGATTTGCATTTCTAGGCACAGTAACTCCTGCAACCTTCTTTTATGAGGAAGGTTGTGGTAATTGCAGCATTGTGTAAGAGGTTTAAAGTACACGCTTTTAAGATAAGATACATGTTACATCATTATATCTTTAGTGCAGAGAATGCCTGTCTCTTTATGCCACAACCTTCTAATGCCTACCACCGCACACCCCCTCTCTTTGCATACGTTTTCCCCTCTTCAGGTATCTGAGGTCAGTGTTCTTGTTACACACCAACAACTTCATTTGACATCTTACACAAATTTATCTCAAAATAATATATATATCTAGAAGCAGTGGCGGACCAAGAAGGGGCCTAGGGGGCCATGGTCCCCCCCAAAGCCCCAATTTTTTTTGAAATTTAATAATGAATTTTTATAATTTTTACCCTCTAAAATATGTATTTTGTGATTGGCTCCCCTAAGATTTCAAGTCCGATACTAAGACCCCAATATAATTAAACTTTAATTCAATATTATTTTAATTTTAATATCTGCTCTGCTCTACCCCCCTCCACCATCACCTTAAATTCTGGTTCCGCCCCTATCTAGAAGGTTCCAAATAGCTAAAGACAAATTATGATAGTTGAATGTGGCACTAATGCAATTCTAGTCCTACATATGGAATTGTCTTGCACCTTTTATCTTTCAGAAATGGGGATATGTAAATTACCATTACTAGGATCACCACAATTACAACCATATATATTTCATTCCTGTTGGCTTGAAGAGCAGTAGAGAATTGGTCTGGCCAATCTGAAGAACACAGACACACTTATGAGAAACCAAGGAAAAACTCACCCTGTCAGTACAAGTCCCCACTTGGAAAGGCAATAAAACATCTCCCCAGCATGCCAAATATCTAATATCTTCTCCAATTTGCTCTCACTGCCCAAAGCCTTTGATAGAGCTGCAAATAAATAACATTACCTAGATGAATAATATCTTTCAATACCATCACATTGCATTCATTAAACTGTGCTACACAATTGCAGCACATAGAACCAGAAAGTTCACCATAAATTAGTGACAAAGGTGCTATTAATTTGAAGTTAAAACCAGAAAACCTTAAAAATATTGTCAGGCATCAGATTGAAGAAAAAGATAACTAGTAATGAAGGTACCAAAAAATTAGAGGCACTCCCTTAATAAAGGCTAAACAAACATCACAACAAATTAAACAGCATAAAATTCACATTTTCCAATCCAAGCATGAGTTAACCAAAAGCATTGGTCATAGTATATAAATCTTTCTTCTACTAAATCCTGTCAGATTCTGTCACATTACAGTAATCACCATGGAAATAAAAATATCTGTGATTAACTTAAGGGCAAGTCAATTTCCTTCGTAAGAAAAGCATAAATTATAATATAAGTATCATAATTTAAATTTTTGCGTACTCTACATAAGCAATTTTGACAAGAGTTTTGAGAAAAAGGAGAGATACAACTTTCATTAGATTCTGTGCATGAAAATCCCAATGAGAAAAGCATTCAAGACTAAAAGTTTCAATTGAAAACTTACTTTTCTGCAGCTCCTCTGGTGCTAGATTCTGCAATTCCAAGGAAGCAAATGGCATGAGATAATATATCATGCAAAGCAAATCAATAAATCTTCACCATTTACATCTCAATAGCACAATACCTTAGCTTTTGGGTTTGACAGCATGCATTTGGCCATAAAGTTGGCAACCCCATCAACGACATGTTCCTCAGTAATAACTACATAGTTTTCATTGTCGATCCCACTCCATTCCTCAACTTTGCTTGGAACCATTTGATCGGTCACCCACACCCACCAACTGGGTTCCTCTTGGTCAATGTTAATTAAAATTCCAGCTACACGCACATCGTCTCCTAAATGAAGTACCAAAAACAAGTCATTATCAAGTAGAAAAAAAAAAAAAGAACAACACTACATATATACTTAAAGAAGGACTTATGCAAACACCTGTAGCCTCCTCGAAGGGAAACTTATTCCCCGTTCCATTGACCGATGCCTGATGAAGAGATTTTAATCTAGTCAAGAATTCCTCAGAGTCAATAGTAGCCACCAGGCGAGCGTACAGCTACAAGTACAAAATAAATTCCCCCACTAATTTAACTAAATTTTACATCGAAATGATATAAAAGTTTCAACATATACATAAATTAAATGGATGATTATTAGATTAACATAAAAGAAAAAAATCAAATTTTTATCTACTGGTATCAAGATAATTAAGCTCAATTAAACTAATATATGATTATAAAGAACAATTTATAGAAGTCAAGTTTTAAAGAGCTCAATTAATAAAATTGATAAAAAAAACGTAATTCTTTTTAAGGTTTCGGAATTAACACAAAAAATTAAGTGATTAAGAATCTCCGAGACGACAAATACATACATCGGGAGGACAGTCGTTTCTTAAACAAGGAGATTCAGACAAATTTAGAAGCAATTTAAGGTTCTGCTCGAGCAAGTTCCTTAAACGACGATTCTCCGATTTCAGAGACTCCAATTCTTCCCTAGAACCAGGCTCTTCATCGGTCTTCAGATCGTCAACCTCGTCGTCGTCGTGGCCGTGAAGGTGGTGGCAACACTCGACGGCTGTCATAGCCACGTCAGCCACCTCCAGCACGGTCTTCGCCACTTCCATCGCCCCGTGGCCTCCCATGGCTTGCGATCCGAAGAAATGCCTGTTGTTTTTTTTATGACGTCGTTTTGAGCCTTTGATGGTTGTCGTTGCGTGTCTTAAAAGTTATTTTGGGGAACGCAGTGTCGCGCACACGAAGGATGGAAATGGGTTGAGAATGCATAGGTGGATAGACACAATATCTAAAAGATTAATTTTTGGATTAATAATAAACGTTGAATTTATGATAATTAATATTAAAAGAGATTTAAATTCATTTAAAATTCTCTTAGAAATTATTTATAATAAATTATATCAAAATAAATTTTTATTTTTATTTACATATAAAATTTAAAATTATTCTATACATTTCTGTGATAGTGAATCTCTTAAAAATTAAAGGAATAAATATACAGATTCATTAAATTTTAAAAATTTTATATCTTAAATTTTAATAAATAATAAAATTATTATATGAGTAATCCATAAATAACAATGATGGATAATACAGTTAAATAAGATCATAAATTTAGATTAAATTGTAATAAATATATCGATTAAATATTAGAAACACTTTTTAAATAAAAAAAGTTTAAGTTAATCTTAAAAATATACGAATAGATAAATAATATTATTTAATAAAATAATTTTTTATATTAATAACAAAAGCCCAATAGACATGAAAGGGTAATAATTGTGTCTTCTCGTGTTTTAAAAACTATCGCTATTTAAACAATTTTTTAAGATTATAAAGGTATGTATTCGTTATAAAGCCACGTAAGTATCTGAAATGTACTTTTAGTTTTAGTTTTCGACTTTCGGGGGTTAAATTAAACATTAACCCTCAATTTAAGCCACCCGTTCATTCAACAACGTCACGTGAAATGAACGTAGGCAATCCAAGTTAAGCAGGAAACACAATCAGCAAACCGACGGTCCTGATTGTACAGACAGCGACGATCCTAGTGGATGTACAAAGACGCTAACATTTCCTCTCTCAATATTTTCCTCTTCTACCTTCCCCTATATTCGTACGTAGACTTTTAATAGTTTACAGCTCTCTCACTCGCGCTGAGAAAAGCGCCACTCACGCTCGAAACTCACAGTCGAAGCCGAGCAATAAGAGGAATGACAGACGAATCGCAGGATAACGAGATCATGAACAACGATGCGCACGATAGCATGGAGTCTAAGATTAAGGCCGCCATGAGCTCTCGCGTTTCTCACTTCAAAGAACAAGCCGAGTACGCCCTCGCACGCAAATTTCTCTTCTCTTTATAACCACCTTTTATTCGCTTTTTTTTTTCTTCTTCTGTAGATTTTGAAATTAATGTCTTAACTTGAATTATTTTGCGAATTTTGAACGAATCATAACCGTTTTGGTTTGTAATTGCAGTTCTCTGACATTTGAAGGGGTCCGGAGATTGTTAGAGAAGGATTTGGGGTTACAGACGCATGCTTTGGATGTGCATAAGAAATTTATAAAGCAGTGTTTAGTAGAGGTAACTTTTTGTTTTGATTCCAACGACCTTTTATTTAACATGTTATGAGTGATTTCTTAGTTGCTTCTTTTGTTTTTCTTAAATTCAAAGATTTTTTTTGTCTATTCTGCCAATAATGCAAGGATCTTGTAATTTATCTCAGTATGTGTTCTTGCTAACTTTGCGAAAGCCTGCATGAGTGATTGTGTACAAATTGTTTATACTTTTGGTGTATGCTTCAAAGAAAATGACCTTTAAAATGGTTGCATTTAGTTGTTTCAGTTGGATGATTTGGTAAATATTTTACCATGAATCATTGAGATTGAGAGATTGAATTTTAATAGCCTTTCATTTAGTAGCACTATTGGTTACTTCATCACGGGCATAATTTTTCTGACTTAATTCTCTAAAGATATAACATTTTTATATTAATATTACGAATTCTCCTGTTTGTTATTTGGGAAATTTTGTGCAAGTTAGTTTTGCTTTTCATTCTTCATTTTTATTGCTGGAAGTATCTGGGTATTTTTATTTTCATTGTTGTTTGTTATCATCATCATTAAGTTAGACTAGACTTTATATGCCTAGCTTATCTTTCACGAGTTATGATTATTGATAAAAGATGTCCAAATTATTTCTTAATTTTTATATGTACTTGTGATTTGATCATTTCCTAATGGTAGTGCATGGAAGGTGGTGATAATGACAATGCCCCAAAGAAATCTGAAGAAACAGCCAAAGAAAATGTTTCTTCAACAGAAAGAGGAGAAGAAAAATCACCTGATCACTCTACCAATGCTGTAACGGAGCCTCACTCAGAAGATGTGGAGGAAATGGAAGACTCACCTGTAATGGGTCTTTTGACAGGACATAAAACTTCTAAATCTGAAGCTAAGGAAACTCAAGGCGATGAAAATAAAGAACTTCCAAGTGAAAGCACAATAAAGAAAGCTATTCAAAAAAGAGCTGCATATGTCAAAACTAATTCTGAGTATGCTACTTGATCAACTGAATTGTCATTAATTCTATTGCTGTTACTTCCTTTGGAAACAGCTACTTTTAATATATATCTTTTGCATGGATCTTCTCTTTCCATGTACTTATGATATATTTGAGTTTTCAGTTGAGTCATTTGTTTTCTGTACATTTTTGGGAGTCCAGGTGGTTAACAAATATCTATCACTTGCTTTATTTCAGGAAAGTTACAATGGCTGGGCTTCGTCGGCTTTTGGAGGAGGATCTAAAACTTGATAAGTATAGTCTTGATTCATTTAAGAAAATGATTAGTGAAGAATTGGAGAAGGTGAGTTGTTCATAAGACATCATCTATATTGTAGAGGCACCATATTCAGCTACCTTTCCTATAATTATTTCTGTTGTTTATTAGGTACTGAATTCTTCTGAAGTTTCAGAACCTTCAATTGCTGATAGGAAGAAAAGCCTTAAGAAAAATTCTCATAGTAAAGCAAAGGAGGTCAGTAGTGCAGGAATTTCGGATTCCTCAGATGGTGAGATAGAAGAGGAAGTGAAGCCCAGGAAGAAAATTGTTTCAAAAGGAAAGACACAGAACTCTGAAGGGCTTAAAAAACGAAAAAGACCTGAAAAGGAGACCAAGATATCTGGCAAGAAGCAGATCAAGGCCGGGAAAACAGCTCCGAAGGACAATAATGATGCGGAAGACAGTGGAAGTGTTTCTGACGGTGATCGCTCACAATCATCTGCTGAAAAACCCATCAAGGTCTTGCATTTTATTCTCCAAAATTTCTTCAAAATCTAGAAGCTGATTGGATTCAATCTTAATAATTTTGTTTTGTTATCGAATGCAGAAAAAAGAAGTTTCAACACCAGCATATGGGAAACGCGTGGAACATCTAAGAACAGTTATAAAATCGTGTGGGATGAGGTTCTATTTCAACTCACCATATGTGAGCTTAGACTTTAGTCAAGATTGATTGCCATCACATCCCTTTTTTTCCTTTCATTTGCAGTGTTCCTCCCTCAGTTTACAGGAAAGTCAAGCAGGCACCTGAGAACAAACGTGAAGCTCAACTAATAATGGAATTGGAGGATATACTCTCCAGGGAAGGATTGTCTTCAAATTCTTCTGAAAAAGGTAGCTATTGATATGGTATTTTTAGATTTGGCATACAACCTGTCAATAATAGTATATTTGTTTGGGGATGGAATAAGTTCAGAAGGGTGTAAGTTTTTCTGTCATTCTGTCACTTATTTCAAGCACCAACAGGAGAATAAAGAAAGAGTAATTATAGTAAATAGAAATGCAGCAAGCATTTCATTAGTTGTTGTATTTAACAACCTTTTGTTCTCACATATCTGAAAACCAAGCTTGAAAATAATTACAGGTTTAACCGTCTAGAAACAATAACTTGTATGTCAAATGGTCAAATGACTGATAATAAAATTTCTGAGGTTTTCAACTGCCCTGGGGTTTCCCTCTATGATTTCCCCAGTTAAAAGATCGAAACAGTGTTGGATGGATCCAGAAGGACTCCAGGGTCCTGAGCCTGCAGGACCTATGGCAATGAGTAGAGAATTGTCTACATATTATAATGTATTGCTTCTTTAAGAAGATATATATCAAACTATCCTCATATTCCTTGAAAGAGATTACAGTCACGTAATCCTTTTGATCGGATTGGGATTTTTAAAATTGCAGAAGCAATTCAATATGATAGATTCTCCAGCTGCCAAAAATGATGAATTTAATGACAATTATGCATCATTGTGGGAGTTGGTTATCAATATATCTTTAATCTTAAAGTGGTGGTTAGATAATCAAGTTTTGGTCTACAACTGCTCCCAGTTTACTCTCAGAGACATCCCAACATTTGTGCATCAAGGTCCATGCCACAATGTTGACAACTTTTGGTTTCGTTTTCATGATATATATTTTTTTCAGAAATCAAGGATGTCAGAAAGAGAAAGGAAAGAGCAAGAGAACTCGAGGGCATTGACATGAGTAACATTGTGTCAAGTTCACGTAGAAGGACCGCAATGAGTTTCATACCTCCTCCAAAGCCCAAAATACCAGATGAAAGTGATTGTAGCGATGATGACAGCAACAATGATGTTGATGAAGATAATGATGATGATGATGGTAACAATGATGGCAGTGATGACAGTCAGGGTGAAGAGTCAAATGAAGGTAAGCCTTCTGAGGTTATGCAATGTCTATTCTATGCTAATTGTTGAATGGATTATATGCTACCAATTATAAAGCTCTTGCATGTTATGATAGGTTGGATACTGTGATTATTGATGATTGTACTGTGTTTTGTTTTGTAGTATTTTTGTTTTGCTAAAAGTTGTATGTTAACCTCAAGCGTAATTCACGCAAATTTTATAGTGTATTTGATGTATTCAAAGACTGAATTAGTATTTGGGCCATACAAAAAAGGCAAAGATGTATTTGCCTGTGCACGCCACCCAAAAAAATAACATTTATGTTCGTAGATTCTTACATGATCTATGTTGATGCACCCAGTCAATATGGATTACATTTCCACTTTGAAGGGATTTATACAAGTAGATCTGGACACCATGATTTTGTGTTGTTGGGGCCTATTGAGATTCTATTTCAACTTTCAATATTGTAGTTCAATTTGCTCTGCATATTACATAAGCACAGGTTTTCTAGCTGAATGTTTGACATCTTTGAAACCATAATGATAATTGGAGTAAAGCAGTGTGCACCATAATAGATGATATATTCACATAGAAAGCTACATGCTGAAACATTTATATTATTTTATTATTATCCTGCCAAGATGCTTTCCTTTCACTCATGATAACTAAGAATGTTCTGGAACATCTTGTATGACTTCATTTGATAAAAGGGGCTGTTTTAACGGTTGTATGTGCTTGAAACTACTAGTATATTCTCTCACATGACCTCCACCCTATATTTTGCAGAAGATGAAGTGGACAGCGATTGATCCCACATCAGTAGACTTGCTAGATTACTGATTAGAGGAGCCTAATTTTCAGAGTATGATGTTGTATCCTGTGTTTAGTTCTATTTAATTTAATTCTCTTTTGCTTTGGGTGGTAAATTTGATGGAGAAGTAGTTCTCAGCTTTGGTCATTAGGAGTTTTTGTACTTTAGCCAATTTAATGATTATTAGAGTTACCAACTTGGAAGAAAATAGAGTAGGTATAAGCCAGGGTTTATTTGTATGTTAGCATCTATTATAAATGTCAAATGGGTTGACCCTTGTTTGGGATACCCGGTAATCAGATATATATGATCGTGGTTTTCAACTTCCCTGGCCCCTCATTTCTACTCTTAATGGCTTCATATATGATCTACGTGCCCCTGCACTGTCACTTCGAAAAGATAAACTTACAGATGCTTGATGCCGACTTTATGGGTTTATCTTGGTGGATGCTGGACTCAATATTTCATTATATTCAATAATTGTTAAGGAGATTGGCATGAGCTATGCTGAGACTGATTCCATTTGTTGCCAGATGTTAGTTACATCACTTAAGCTCTCTGTAGAAATGAATTGAAGCTCCGCTATCTTCATTTAGTTTCTTTGCAGTATCTCAACTCCAAGCAGGTATATACTTAAATGGTAAATATTGTGATGCTTTCAATAATTAAGGTTACTCGCCCAAGAAGAGCCATTTTGATACGATTATTTCATGACAACTGATCAATAACAATAACAATAATAATGTGGCAACCGTAAGGTGCCTCCTGCGGTGGCTAGAACTTTAGAACCTTTCTTGGCTTGGGTCTGGAAAAGATGAAGCAGGACTAGTTAATGATGTCGATGATGAATTAGTTCAGTCTAAGAAACTGCTTCACTTAGCTCCAACAATAATTAATGGGGATGACCAATAACAGTGGTTTTGAATAGATTCATTTTCGGACTATGATGAAGTCAGCTCCTTCTCTTCTAAAAGAATGCGCCTGACTTCATTTGCAAGATCAATTACATGCTTGTCTTTACATCCTGAGCATATAATGGTGAATAACATTTTTTATCAGTAAGAGAGAGGCGTATACTTGGAGTTCTGGTAATAAATAAATTCAAGAGATCCTGAACGAAACTTACCAAGTTCAAGGAGAGCCTTTTCAAGATGGAAGAGGTAGTCTCTGTTGGGTCCTGAAGGACCTTCAGCACAAACAATGTGTCTACAAAATTTCCAAAAAGAAAAGGAGAGAAGAAAAATAAGTAATCGGAAAATGACATACATGCGAGTCTCAAACTCAAAAAGAGAAACGTTAATAATCATCTTACAGAAATTAATATTTGTATTTATATTACATGAAATTATTAACCAACAAGAAATATAGTAATTCAGATGGTTTAAACTTATCTGACCATTCAACACATTTATCTTTTAGATTAGCAATCAAAACAGGGTGCCACTTACTTCTAAAGAAATCCATTTATTGAGATTCAAAGCTACATTGAATTGAATACGAACCATGCAACACATAATGTGAAAATCAAATAAATTGGCTGAATATACATACTTGGCAATCTCTTCAAGGGATGCAGGCCCCAAATAATTCTTGTTTGTCCTCTTGTCCGGTGATGCAATGTATCTAAAGAGTGATGGTGTCAGTTTAATTGGGTTGATTTGGGTAAATCTAACATGTATAAATTAGTTAGTTAAAATGGTTGTTTCTCTCACTTACACCATTACTCCAGAAATTGCTGGAGCTGTAGCTGTAGGCTCCTGAAAAAAATCTCATATTACATGACTGATAAACCTATAATATATTTGCATTTAATACTTATAGTGATCTTGACATTTAGAACTCACAGTGAAGAAATCAACATAAGCTTTCTGGTCATACTGTTTCTCTCTCACTTCTAAATACTGTGTACCATAAGAACAAAGGAGGGAAGAAATATTAATTATATAAACAATAGATACAGCTTACAGGTCCAGAGTCAAATAATAAAATAGGCATTTTAGAAGGACCAATTGAACCACACCACAATGTATCAAGCAGAGTTGAGAATTTATAGAGGATGAAATACCATCACAGTGGATGAAATAATTAAAGGAAAAATAAGTGATTTTGATGCCTCTCTCCAAAGATTTCTTCATCATATGCATGATAATAATAATGGCAGATAATATCTTATATAATTAGACCAGGGTTCAGCTACACGTCTGCAAGATGCTTCACTTCAAAATGAACATGCATCTTGCAACGACAGTATACAAACTTTATCAAATTTGGACTTAATATACATGCAACATTTATGATTTCCATGTTTATCAGGTGAATAAACCAATAATGCCAAGCGTTTAGTTGGCTTGGAGACAATCAATAGTAATTGTTACTTTTGGGTGTTAACATAACCAGGAATCACAATTTTAATCGCAAAGAACAATTCAAAATAACAAATAATTTGTTAGTGATATGGAGCAGTAAAAGGAGAGAGAGCCAAGTGATTGTATTACAATGGGGCAAAATTCATTAAAACAGGGTCTAATTAATTCAACAAAGCAACTCCTGGAATTTTCTTAATTAACCATACCGTAAATGCAATTTCTTTGTCCTCTTTGTTGGATATCTTGTATGCAGCTCCCCACTGTGACCTCGCAAAACCAAGAACAGTTCGCTTCACATATTGGTCTCATTTGATATTTTCATGTTTGCAACAAGGAACATATAACACGTACAACACTATCGATAAGCTATGTAACAAAATTCTTAAAAGATAAGTAAGCAAAAAACTTTGTACTTCTACATAAAAAGCAAATAGAGGATAGCATTATAGCATGTCATTGACATAAATTTGAATAGCCCACACAAAACTCTCTCTTGATACAAGTCCATATTCATTGAACTAGCAATAACTTTGATGTTGCATATATATATATATATATAATTGCCAGCGCTTCGTTTAATCACTACACTACACTACACTAGAAAATGGTTCTCTAATTAAGTAATAAGTTCTTGAATTTCCGATCCTCAAACAACAAAACTATTTAAAGCGAGATAGGAGTAATGACAGCACAGACATTGATAAGTTAAAGAGTGTGACACTAAAAGTAAATCAAGTTCCCACATCTTTGGAGCATCATTTCAAGGGGATAAATAAGTCATCTCCTATAAGATTGAAGATAATAAAATCAATTGAATAAAAGAAAAAGGGAAATGGGTTTTTCGTAATGTTGATAAAAATTGATAACTTACACAAATTTCACCCTCAGCAGGCTCCAATGTGACTGTTCTTCCTGGATACTCTGGCGTTCCTCTGTGATCAGTGCTTCCTATAATTCATAAAATATAACAACAGAAAAACCGCCAAAGCAGCATAATTTAGACTTAAATTTCAGGAAGAAATGCATATATAGAGAGATGCATTTAAATTTTAATAAGAATGAATATAAAGAGATATACATACCTTGGTAGAAGACACGACGATATCCTTTGATGAAGCCAACGAGGCGATCATCATAAGGGAAGCCAGTTTTCCATATTAACGACCCATACCCAAATACCCACATCACCATTTTCCTCTCCTATCCCTCTTTTTTCTTTTAATTTATTCACTTTCTTTTCTTTTATTTGTGGCTTCTGCTCATGTATTACCTCTGTCTCTCCTGGATTCGAGGGGTAGCAAAAATTGATCACTCCTATTGGAGAAGAAGGAAAGCTAATTCGTATCGCTTTTTTTTTTTTTTCGATTATTGTTACTAATATTTGGGAGTTGGGACCCATTTATGTTATTATAAAGGTGTGATCTTGTTAAGTTAGGGGCCATTTAGCAAACTGTAAATGGGTTTGCTCTTGGCCCAAACAATAGAAAGAAGAAAATAATATCTGTAGAAAGAAAGAGAAAACAACATGTTAGGATAATTTTATCTCAATATTTTAGTTTAATTAATAATTTTACTTTAATTAAATTTAA
Source organism: Ailanthus altissimus (assembly GCA_946807835.1). Classification (NCBI taxonomy): domain Eukaryota; kingdom Viridiplantae; phylum Streptophyta; class Magnoliopsida; order Sapindales; family Simaroubaceae; genus Ailanthus; species Ailanthus altissimus. The sequence continues at coordinate 15,234,523 of OX327691.1, forward strand.
AATATTTAATTTTAATTTAATCCGTTAATTTTTATTATTAATTTAAACAAAAATAATAATCTTAATAAATAATTATTAATTAATCTTTATTATTTATCATTTAACTTTAGACACGTGGTACAAATTCACTCATTCATTGTTTTTAAACACGTGATACAATTTTATTTATTTAATTTAATATAATTAAAAAATAATTTTTAATTAAGGGATGCGTATCATAATATGTTAATCATAAGTGACATGTGTCATTATATAATTAATTTATATTTTTAATATTTAAAATAAATTAATAAATATATATTAATAAAATATCACGTGTCAAACAATAATTAGATTTAAGTGATACGTGTCATAATGTAATTAATTTATATTTTTAATATTTAAAATAAATTAATAAATATATATTAATAAAATATCACGTGTCAAACAATAATTAGATTTAAGTGATACGTGTCATAATGTAATTAAATTATAATTTTAATAAATATATCTAAAAATAATTAAATTAAATACAGTGGTCAGAACGTCATCGCAAAACACGGGTTGGGGGTTGGCTATTATTTTTCAATAAAAAAAAGTCAAAATTTACATAATTAGACATTATTTTTGTTGACATACACAATGGTAGAATCAGTTTTGATAAAAAAAAAAAAAAGACGACAAAAAATAGTGATGAGGGATGGCAATCATAATCACCTATGGTCAATTGGGGGGTGGGGGGAGGGGGTGATACAAGTCATCGGCCTGTTATTTGGCGGTTGCTATAACTTCTCACTATTTTGGGACGTTTCTTGATTTTTTTTCTTAAAAATGACATACTGTTGTGTAGATAAAAAGAAAAAAGAGTTTAATAATATAAAATTTGATCATTTTTTTTGTTAAAAAATGATAGCCAGCGGTCGACTAGTCGTTAAATTTCGGTGACGTTCATTGACTATATTTAATTATTTTTATTTAATTTATAAATATTTATTAAAATTATAAACCAATTATATTATGACAATGTCATTTGTAACTAATTATTATTTGATAGTGTGTCATTTTATTAAAATTAATTTTTTAAATATTAAATTAAAATAAATAAATAAATAAATGAGATTGTGCTATGTGTTTAAAGACAATAAATAAATAATATTGTGCAAAGTGTTCAAAGTTTAATTTATTTATATCATAAAATTACTTTTTTATCGTTCTACTATTAAAATTAATAACAAAAATTAACAGCTCGGAGCAAAATGAGTTTTTTACATTTAATTAGGACAAACTTGTATTTTAACTCAAATTATTGAAATAAAATTGCCTTAATCCCTATCTAATATTTCTTCTGAGGCCTGAGCACATGCTTGATAAGCTTAATAAAATTTTATTCAGATTCTTCAATGTACTAACCTATTATGTTGGTTCAAAAAATTGGTTTTTGACCTGTGAATGCAAATCAAAGTGACGTTCAAAGTTACAAAGCAATGATTCTTTAGGATTTATACCATAATACTAGCAACGTATAATGTTTTAAAGTTATTTCCTTTTCCCCAGAAGGCCAATTTCAAGGAGAATTTGATTCCTTTAAGGTTTTTTTTTTCATAAAAATATTAGTCAAAGCAGAAGAAAAGAAAACGAGAAAGTATCAAAGAATATCATGATATGAATTGATATCCCCAGATGCAAATGTGACAAACTAATTGAGATTCCAACACAAGAATAGCATGAGAGGAATTTGATTCCTTTAAGGTTTTTTTTTTCATAAAAATATTAGTCAAAGCAGAAGAAAAGAAAACGAGAAAGTATCAAAGAATATCATGATATGAATTGATATCCCCAGATGCAAATGTGACAAACTAATTGAGATTCCAACACAAGAATAGCATGAGAGGAATTGTTTCAATTCTGATTCTTCTAATTTTTTTATTTAATTTAATTTAATTTATTTTTTGTTTCTGTACTGATTTGGTTTTGTGTTTGGTTAATGAGAAAATGAGAGAAAATTGATCAAAAGAAAAAGAAACTTTATTCAATTTCAAAGTGTATTATACAATCAAGCTTAAACAATTACATTTGATTACTTGCTATTTAAAGAGAAATGACAACTGAAGGACTACAACTTGCATAACAGAATAACAAGCTTTTGCCACTTGCTCTTCTGGATTTTGCTGACATGTCAACACAATGCTGACCTGGCACACTTCTAATACAAATCCAATCATCTCCAATATGCTCAATAGTTTCATTAATTCGATGAACTTGAAACAGAATAAACTTGAAAGCGGCATTGAAAATTCTGAAAAGGAATTTTATTCCTTGCTATATTATTTATTTAAGCTGAATCTAGTATCTCAACAAGGGCAGAGCCAAGTTCACCCCTGGGGCTAGAATTAGATTCTGACTTTTGTAAAATTTAGAACTGTCACGTGAGATAAGAGTGCAGAGATTTGGAGACACCAACATTGCACATAATAGAAGTAAAAGCAAAAAGGGCAAATGGGAAATAATTGTAAAGAAAATGGAAATCAATTGCAGAGGGTAAAACGCGTAGATATAATAGATTCATTTAAGTAATTAATATCTTTCACAAGAAAATTTCAGCGTAAGGTATTAAAAAAAGGCAAAACCATTTTGGAGAAAGAGAGAGAAACAGACAGAAGGGCTCTACATTTTTTATAATATTATAATATTGATCCCTTCATGTTCAAATTTCTGCTGAATGTGCTCAAAATTTTCAGTAACATTCAGGTTCCTCGAGCTAAGGGGCTTTTTGCCTGAATCTTGAGCAGCTCATTTGGGCCATCAGTGCTATTGTCATCAACGTTGATTGATTTGTTTGTGATGGGTAGTTCTTGAGCAGCAATTTTCTCGGTTTCTGAGCTTGGACGATCTTTGCTTTTACCCCACACCACAGTGTAAAGTCCAAGAACAATGACAATGGCTCCCAATATGCTGTAATTCATCAGAACAAATCATGAAAACCAATCATAACCATGATTTTTTTTATAAAAAAAAGAAACTGAAACAGCTATGGTAAATTTGAACAGAATTTAGTATATGATTTTACCTTCCAAGATGGATTTGCTCAGCCAAAATAATGGCCCCCAAAACTGCTGTGATGATCATGCATAGAGGGCTAAAAGAAGTCACAAAAACTGGCCCTTTTGCTTTGCTTACAACACCTTGCACATAAAATGCAATTCCAGAGCATATCACTCCCTGCCAATTCATCAAGAGTGTGTCAAAGTTACTATCACCAAGTTAATGAATTATAATTTCTAAAGCAAGAATTAATGCAAACGCACCGAGTAAGTAGCAGCGAGGAGCCTGGAATCGAAGCCGATTTTCCAGACACTCATGTCACGTTCGAAAATTAGAGACACTATGGCACCTTCCAACATGCCCATAAAGCATATTAAAGCTGAAAGAGAGAGCTCTGCTGGGTACTTCTTCAATGTAAATGACTGGTTCAAAATCACCGATTAATTAGCTAAAGAAAAATTATTTAGTGCTAAACAAACAAATTCTTCCAGTGGTTGGAATCTCATTCACCCTAAAAACATAATTTTGTTATTATATATGCTTACTTGCAATATGAAGAAGCCTGCCCAGGCACCGCAACCGCCTAGAAGCATTAATGTTCCTGTGACCCAATTCTTGTCACCAGATTCACTGCTGGTTTCATGGTCGCCAGCTCCCCTTGAATGCATGAAATTGACAATGGGACCTTTATACAAAGTCATGACCATGGCTCCTGAGACTGTGATTGCTGTTCCAATGACCTTAGCTAGACTGTGTATCTTCTTGACATTGACGCTCTCTAACCTGATGACAAATTTTTTTTTACCATGGTTAATGCTCGAATAGTTACCATGGTTAATCCTCTAGAAATCATAAGCCGGGCTCTTTTGGTCAAAATTTTTTAACCGCACCACTACAATCTTTTTATTAACGGGGTTTGGTGGACTTCCAACTAGTAAACATCGGTGCCAAAAACAAACGACTTACATATAGTTTTAATTTTAATTAAAATAATATTTAATTCCATTAATAAAATATGTAGGAAAATGGGAATTTTATTTTTATTTTAGCATGATGTGGCTGTCACATTGGTGCTAGCCGATGATAGTGATATATGTCAATAAGTGGCTCTAAGAGCCTTATAAAAACTTCTGGATATACCTTTTTATTTGCATGATTGCTCAAAAGTTTATATGACGCAAAAAATTTAATTTGAAATCACTACCTGAAAATAATTGCCATGATAAAGGTAACAGCAGGAAGAACATTGACAGAAGCAGATGCAAAGGTTGCTGAAGTGTACTTCATTCCCAGGTAGTACAAGTTCTGGTCCAGCACTGGCCTGTTCATCCACCATTAGTAGTAACTTTTAGAGTTCTCATAAAATTTCAGGAGCTAAGATACGTTTAAATAAAATAAAATACAAGTTAATTCATTTCCTAGCCATGCAAGTAATCATATTTACATTAAATTAAGTCCCCTTTTTTTAGATTTGAGTATAAGAAAATAAATGGGATTAAAGTGGTGTAAATTAAACCTATGAAAAGAGAAAGAATTGGAAAGACACAAAAAAAAAAAAAAAAAGAGAAAAAGATAGAAGTTGGTAGAATTATTACTCAAGGAAACCAAGAACCATGATTCTTAGGAAGATTGGGATTGTCAGTTTTGGCCTTGTCTTCCTGTATAAAGAATAAAAAGCAATAAAGTTCGCATCAATCAACAAGTACTCAAAAGAAAAACTAGCTGTTATATCTCATCATTTTGAACGTACAAAAAGAAAATAAACATGTGAATATTGCAAAAGATAGAGGAACCTTTCAAGTATGAGGGCAAAGGGTGCAATGACAAGCGTGGCGACGACGTGACGATATGTAGCAAGTATGAAATGGCTCATGCCATGGTTCAAAGAAACCATAGAGACTATGTACATGCCTGCATATCCAAACTGCAGTGAAATAATGGCTAAAAATGGTTTCATTTTGTTAAGAGTAAGGCAGAACTTAGCAACTGTTGTTTGGTCTCCCATCTCTTTCTTTCTCTCAAACAAACACAAGAAGTGCTTTTGTTTTTCAATTACTTCTATGGTTTGCTAGCCCTAAGGGGGAAGTGTCCTTCTTATAGACAAGTAAAGCTAAGATAAAGTGAGAAGCATTTCAACACTACACGCATATTATGTAAATGCATTGTACAACCAGGACAAGCACATACAGTAAGTCCAATTTGGATTCCCTTATCCATTATCAAAAAATGACCCATATTCCAAGCTACTAGAATCCTCACTTGGCGACAGAATCAAAATTAAAATTTAAAAGAAAGAAGAGTTGCTGGGGGTCTTTATTATGAAGTGACCCTAGCTTTAATTTTCTTATTAATTTCTTGTATTTGTTTTTTTTTTTTTTATCATAAGTGGGGATTTGCTTAATTGACCACTAAATTATTTTCAGGCTGAGTGCTCGAGGTGGACTGATTATTTTCCAAAAGTTTTAGTGGTTTTATTGTCATATGTTGTGTGAGTGACTTGAAGAGTGGAAACCATTTATAAAAGATGTTGCAACTGTTGACCTCAGGAATTAATAATAATGGTGGGATTTTCAGCTTGTGATTAATTCCATTTTGACTTTAATCAGAGAAAAAGCTTAGTGTTAATGACGTGGGCATGCAGTAATTTTATTAGTGGTGAGACTTCAATAGATACGTGAAGTGGAAACTAGACCACTTATTTTGATAGGATAATAATGAATGATAGTTCCCAAATATTCTTATTCTTGCTCTTCCCTTAAATCCCCATAAATCCTCAGCTTTTAAGTGCATAATTTTACAGCTACTCTCGCTCAAATCAAACTTTCAAATTCTTCAAGTAACAAAATAGCAAACGTCTTGTCTATTATCTGAATGAACTTCCTTCTAATAGAACAAGAATAAATACACATGATATAGCCTTACTGATGAGAGAATAAATAGTGTCACGGATTGGCAAGATTAATGAATTTGTCCTCAATTGAAGAATAATTGCTTTCCGAAAGCAGAAGTACCATGATAAAACATTTGGGAGACAAAGTCCAACAAGAAAAGGCTGGTGCTTTCATGTTTGGATTCCAATCAGAGGAAATGATCGAAGTTGGTGGAATCCTATCTTACAAATAAGAAGCACTAGAAAGATATATATGCCAACCAAGTGCTTGTAGCTGGTAAGCAAAGCCTTTTTTGTTTAAAAAAAAAATGCCATTTTCTATTGCGAAAAATAGCTTTATTTACTGTATAGTTTGAAAGATATGTGGTTATGAATAATCTGCTATAGATTAAACGGCAAGCAATGCCCCTCTTTTGCCTTATCTTTGTATGCTTACTCATTCAAGAAGATGACTGGCCATGCAATGAGCTTCCTCCATTTTCACTTCTCTCGAGTCAACCCTTTTAATTATAGGTTGTGTTTAAATTAATATAAGATTGTTCAAAGTAAATTAATTAAATTCTGTCTTTTAGATAAGCATACTTACACACCAATTATCTATCTATTGTTACAAGGCTGGTGTCATATTCTATTTGGGAAAACTTGGAATCAATCCGAAAAATAATTAAGTTAGAGAGATTTACATCTAGAATATGAAATTATGGTATCCATCTTGGATTCACTTTCTCTTATAATCATTGGATTACATGTACTTGTTACTAGGATTAACTTTATATCTTTGCAAACGTATTTTTATGGGTATTAGGTGATTATAATATGAAATATGAAACTTACAATTTTAACCGTAATTTTTTATAAATTAATAGTTTAACTCTTGTATAAATATTAAATTATCCATTAAGTTTTTAACTTTTTTTTAAAAAATTCCTCGATTAATTCCTGCCGTTTTAATTTTGTTATTAAATACATATATTTTTTTTTAATTCTTTTATCATTTTATCTTCAATTGTCATGATGTGACATATATATTAACAAAATAACTCTTAATGATGATTAAAAGAAAATTAAAATTAGATAATTACTATTTTTAGATTAATTAATTATTAAGTACTGATTGAAAATGAGAATATTACATTTTGGTTGGCTAAAGATTACAATTTGAAGAAATTAAGAATAAAATAAAAATAATTATAAAATGACAAATTGCAACTATGAAACCACCATCTATGCAATACCGCCAATCACAAACTACCATTCCAACAATACCACCAATTTGTCATTTTACAATAACACATTAATTTTTTAGATTTTTTCTTTCTTTTCTCTTATATAAGCGCCAGGGATGAAAGAAAGGGGAGTGGAGCAGCGATGTGATTGGGGGATGAAAGGGGTTGAAAATGAAAAAAAATCAATATATTTTTATTTTTAATGTAGAATTTATAATATTAATAAATTATTATAATATTATGAAAGGCATATTTATTTTTAAAAAAATTAAATTTATCAAAATGTTTTAAATTTAGAGTAACTAATCGATTTTTTTTATAATATTATGAAAGGCATATTTATTTTAAAAAAAATTAATTTTATCAAAATGTTTTAAATTTAGAGTAACTAATCGAATTTTTTTTTAAAAAAATTAAGAATTTAATGTATAATTTAAAATTTATGCAGGGCTAGACTGTTGATGCTTTAAAAATATTGTTTCTGCACCAAATTTTATGTTTTAGATGGGTTATTCAATTGTTTTATATTGTAAAAATTGGATACTTCATCACTTAAGTTTAACCAATAGTTGTTCTCTTAAGCGCGTCGTTCATATTCTTCACAGAGAAAAGAAAATGTCTGGCAAGGCCTGCATTTTCCTGACCCACATCAAATCAAAGTTGACATCACTTCAATCTGCATGTAATTTGAGTCGATTATTCCCCCCTCTCTTGTCAAAACACAATCGAAATTCCACCCACCTTGATATCTCAAGTATAATTTAAAGAACTTATGCGATCGATCGATCGATCCCATATGCTTCATTTTTCATTAGCTCGTTAGTCACATGTGCTTTCCTCAATTATTTAATATTGTTGCACAATTGTTATTTTACCTCTACTAAAAATAGCTTTATTCTTGGTGGGTTGTGGCTTGTTGGCATCAATCCAGTAGGTCTTACATAAAAATGTATTTTGTTAGATTTGATATATAATGGTACAATAATAAAGGAATGGAACTTAATTCCATACAAAAATTTGACATATGATAACCAAGATACACCTAATATGGTACTTTCTTGATAATAATTTGGAATATATATATTAGTATAAGATCAGATACATTCCAACCATAGGGCATCAAATTCATACATTGAAAACAACCCATCTCAAGAACAATATCTATATATGACCTCTTTTTGGCTACCTAAATTTCAACTTTTCCCCCATTAGCCATAATGCCAAATACCTGTCTGGTCGATGAAATTGTCAATGTGAAGTCATGTATTTTGACAGCAAAAGTATTAGATTAATTTGGCATCAATTCTGACAATTTCTTGGTCTAGCATTATCCATCCATGGCATACAGTATTTATTATTAATCTGCCCATATGAAATTGTAGAGCTTGAAAAAAAGGCTATATATATAGGCTTAAATTAGCTTCAGAAATGGAAAATTTTGTTGGTTCTTGGGTACACACAGCTAGGGATCTGGTAACATAAATTACTTTCCAGATTTCTGGTCATTGTTAACTGTTGCAATGACCAATTTATTAGCACCATCGCTTGCAGTAACTGGTAATTCTTGGGCATCACCCTTTGTGGCAGAAGCTGGTGCTGGCCCTGAATAGTCCTTGCTTTTACCCCACACGACAGCGTACAGGCCAATTGCGATGATAATCCCTCCGATGATACTGTGGTTTAAAAGAAATCGAAAAGCAAATTATAATTAATTGAAAGAATATGAACATAAAACCAATGCTTAAAGTTGATTGTATATATTATTTGAATGATTTGCCTATATATATACTGTCACGTTTCAATTTCGTTAATAGAAAAATTCCAAGGCATGGTGCATTTAACCTTAGAGATTTTAAGAGCTCATTTTAACAATAATAATCTTTACTTTTAAAAGATTATATGAATATATGCTTAAGAAGATTCTCAAAGTCCAAAATTTATATATACGATAACTTTTAAAATTCATTAATAGAAGAAATTCCAAAGCAAAGTGCATTATACTAAAGTTTTTAGGAATTTTTTTTGGAAAGGCTTTTAAGAATATTCTTATCTTTAGAGGGAATTGCCTCTTATCCTTGCATTTTAGCTTAATTACCACTTTGCTCCTTAAGTTTTTTAAAGTATTTACACACTCTCTGGGTTGGAGGGTAATTAGTCACTTTTATAAAGAGAAAATAGTAAAAATAAGAATAATGAAGTAATTTTTTTTTTAAAAGGAAGAAACTAGTAATTACTTAATCTTAATACTATGGGAGGTTAAATGACAATATCTTTTTTAATAATCATTACTTTAACATGATTTATTCATGTAGGTTTAAAAAGACTTAATGTCCAAATTTTTTAAAAGGATGAGAATCTAATTGTATCAAATGCAATGAGAGTTACATTGGTGCATTGGATGTATTGATCAGTTCTAATTACATAGATATCTTTTGTAAAGCCTTAGATGCCAAGAGTCTTCTTTAACATATGTCGGACACACATTTACAGAATCATTACAATCGAATGTACATGTTTTCTTTCTTTCTTCTTTTTTTAATTTTTAATTTTAAAAGAGATTGGAAATGTCGATGAATATGTTACCTTCCAAGGTGAAGCTTTTCAGCTAAAATAATGGAGGCAAGAACAGCAACCATGATCATGCAAAGAGGGTTGAAGGCTGTCACAAATACTGGCCCTCGAGTCTTCATCACAAGACCTTGCACATAATATGTCATGCCCGAGCTAACTATGCCCTATTATGGGTGTTCAAAAGTCGTCATATATATGAATAAAAAGGTGCTAAATCATTAATCTAACTAGTAAAATATGCCTTACTGCATATGGTGCTTAACTTATAATTGATTAGTAATTACCGTATAAAGGGGAGCAAAAAGCCTAGAGTCCCAGCCAACTGCCCATCCACTCGGGCGACGCTCTACAGCAACAGCTATCACTGCACTTTGCAAAGCGCCCGCCAAGCATATCAACGACGAGAGAGATATCTCTGCCCGGTATCTCTTTATCGTTATCGACTGAACAATACATTTCAAACAAAATTATGACGCTTTAACTTAATCATGCAATGAAATTTGATTCGTTTGATATTATGGTACTGTGTTTTTAAAGCCATTTAATTGTTTTGGAATGAAAGTACTACTTGTAAAAAATGAAAAAGAGAAGTGTTTATTAAACATTTTAGTTGTTGCAATTTCAAAATTAAACAAAAGCAGATAATACCAAACGGGTCCTTAATTAAATTACAGTTCTCTATGATAAAGTCTTAGATGGAATAGTAACTTACCTGTAGCACGAAAAAGCAAGACCAGGCAACACAACCTACAAGGATTAGGAGTGTTCCAGCTAGCCAGTGTTTATCGGAGGAGCTGCTACTGCTTTCATGGTGAGTTTTTGTAGCTGATGAATTGAGGACGGGACCTTTATACATTGTCATCAGCAAAGCTCCTCCAAGGGTTACTAGGGTTCCGACGATCTTAGCTTGACTATGAATTTCCTTGATATTTACTCGTTCTAATCTGGTGAAGTAATTAATTGAAACAATAATTATTGCTACTTATTAACCATACAAAGCTGACTAATTAATTTTATATGATGCTACCAACTCTAATTTAACGTTTTAGTTAGTTTTTCTTTTGTTTAATTAAGAGTCACTTTAATTCTGTTTTGTTTTCTTTTCCACCAACCCATGCACTAAAATCTCTTTCTAACAAAAACCCAATTTATAGAGCTCAATCTATAAATATATCCATTACTGAATTTAAAATAAGACACTTGTTATGACTTTGTTTTTAAGATTTTGAGTGATGGTGTTAATATAATAACATTTATGCTTACCGAAAAATAACAGCAATCACAAATGTGACTGAAGGAACTGCATTCATAACAGCAGATGTGTATGATGCAGATGTGAATTTCATCCCCAAGTACGAGAAACCTTGGTCGAGGATTGGCCTGTGAATCAAGTAAATAATTAACAAAGAAAAAAGCAAAAAAAACAAAAAATCTGCTTATTAGAACTTTTGTGTTGATAAACACACCACCTTCTTAGGATTAATAATAATGAGACAATTTTTTTTTTTTTTAAATTTGTATGTTTCAAAATACAAACAAGACTTAAAGATAGTTGTGCAACTCAAAAATAGTTTTAAAGAAACAACTTTAAATTATAGGTCATATCTATATTTGAAAATTTGCCACTCATTTTAACATTAAGAATCAGTGGTGGAATTGCCTTGGACCTACGGGGTCATGACCCCCAAGCCCCAATAATTTTTTTTTTTTAACTTAAAACAATTTTTTTTAAAAATAATTCTTATTCTTTAAAATAAGTATTTTTGTTATTTGACTCACTCAAGATTTCAAATTTAATATTAAAATTCTTATATAATTAAACTCTAACTCAATATAATTTTTAAGTTTAACATTTGGCACCCCACCTTAATTTCTGATTCCGCCTCTGTTTGTAACCTAATCATTTTTATATATTTAAAAACTTGCCACTCATTTCACCATTTAGATTTTGTAACCTAATAATTGTTATTTATTTATTACTTATCATAAAGTGGTTTGAAACTAAAGAAAAGCAACTTTCATATAAATGGGAACAAATTAAACGAACTAGTTGTAATGCATATATGCAAGTGCTATACATATATGTAATATTGTTTGAAGGAATGAAGTTCATTTTAATTTCCTCGGATTACCTCGTATTCAATTGAAATAGTTACGGTGAATTCTTATTAAAACAGAAAAGCATTTTAAGTGCTACTTAAAATTTTAGATTCTATATTTCTAAAAAAAATAGATTCTATTTTTTTTTTTAAGTTCAGATACTTGTGTAATAATATTATTAAAAAAAAACACTTTTTATGAAAAGATTTCTAATCGACCTCTTTGGTTATTGTGAAAAAAAAGATCAATTAATTTTAATGCAATTTGTAGCGTCTTCTTCTCACACTTTAGCAAGAAAAAAATACTGTTAAATATGTTATACATGTATTGTATAAGAAACTTTACTCAAGAAATCCCAGCATCATAATTTGTAAAAAAATTGAAAAAGTCATCTTTGGCCTTATTTTCCTGCAAGAAAAAAAAAGAGAGAATTAGATTTGTTTAGACAACACAGAGTAGTATATGATTTTACATATGTGAAAAAAATATTTTTTTAATTTTTAATTTTATGAATATATATCAATTTAGTCATTACTTTTTTAATATATATATCGTTTTAATTCTTGTAGGAACATGTTAATTGTTCAGAAAAAGAAAATAATAAAAAAATTTATTAAAAATATCTACAAAGATTAACATAATATATATTAAAAAAGTAATTAAAAAATTAAATTAATATATATTTATAAAACCAAAGATTAAAATGGCATTTTTCCTAAATATGTCGTATATATTTTCAATAATCATGCTCAAACTTACAATATTTAACTCAAAACATACTTAAATTTTTAGAATGGTTTCTTTCCAATAAATTACAAGACAATTAATGCCACAAATTTAATGCCCTCCAAAGGGAAGAGACAAGAAGAGAAAGAAAGAAGAAAAGTAAGGAGCTGACTGAAGTGAATAATGATATGGATAATGATAACCTTTCCAGCACAAGGGCAAAAGGTGCAAGCACAAGGGCAGCGACAGCATTGCGATAGACGATGAGCACATAACGGTTCATGCCATGGTTAAGAGTTGCCATGCTAATTATGTACATCCCAGCTGACCCAAATTGCAAGAAAATCATCAGCAAATATGGCTTAAACCTACCAAACACTTTACTTAAATCACCCATCTTTCGAGTCTCAATCTAAGGAAACTCTCTGTTTATGTGATGTTTGACACGCTGAAGAGTGCAACTCTTCTTTGCTTGTTTATATACAGCAAAGGCAAGATTCTTGCATATATTTTTTAATCCAGTGTCGTGGTTGCTTTTGTTCCTTTCAGTACTAAGCTCATCGAAGCGTTACTGATGGAAACCGAATTAATTCTTTTTTCACTCAGTGCAAGGGGGAGTGGAACACATTACCTATTGGAGTATGCTTAAACATAAATTCCCTTTCAAAAGTTGATGTAGAGAACAAAGATAAAAGAAAAGAAGAATTCGATTCGCAGACAATTTTGTTCACTACTACAAATCTAAGTTAATATTCCAATAAGGACAAATTCATTATTCATTAACAAAAGATTAAAATATATTTCCTGCTCTAAGATCCCGCAAAGCCGGCTCTAATATAATGTAATCAATCTAATAGGAGAAATTCCCATTGTATATATCATATATCTAATCCAGCTTTATGTGATGATATTCATTAATTAAGCCTTAAAATTGACAACCCAATGGAAAAATGGCATATTGTAAATCCAATATTGAACTGACATAATGCATTCATATATACATACATATATATATATATATATTGAAGTCCACATGTTTTATAACGTAGATGTATTAAATTTCGCCAATATAAATTAGTTTTTAACTAAATTCTATAGGAAAATTTTAATACAATCGATTTTGAAAATATGCAGATTTTTGTCCCTAAGAATGACTTTTCCTTTCCAAAAATTTATGCATATATTGTTTTTTAGTGTAAATATTCTTGTATTGTAAACATTCACACTTTTTAAAGACCACGTTATATTGACCGAAATAATTCTATTACTAGACAAGTCCAGTTCCCATTTTAGAATCCTTTAACCATCAAATATATTTGGTCCACACAATTTAAACCTGAATAATATACATTATTATAAAGATATTTTTCCGCACTTGAGTGTTTGTTTTAGTTGTAAGTTTTATAGATTTTTTTTTTTTACCTTCGTCACCAATTCAAACCTTGTCGAATGCTAAGGAGGTGTATTTATTCCTTCTTGTGAGGACATTTATTGAGGACAATTATTTTTCGAATAGTTATTTCTCCCGTGTGTAAGGCTGTTTATAGATTTATTAATGTACAATATAATATTATCTTAATTATTGTAGCTTAAAAAAATAGACATTAGTTAAAATATTTTTAAAAAGAAGGTATTTTCCTGGAGATAACACTATAAAAACATAATAGTTAAAACACTTCCCAAAAGTATATATATTTTCCTGGAGATAACACTATAAAAACATAATAGTTAAAACACTTCCCAAAAGTATATATATTTTCCTGAAGATAACACTATAAAAGAATAATTAATATGCTAAGATGTATAAGTGGAGAAAATTATGAGGTGATAGTGCTTGCTTACAGAGATAAATCCACAGTGCGAGGTGAGTGGATTGCTGCTTGATCTGTCTTCTCAAGTGGAGTTTAGGTAGCTTTCTAATCCTTTAATCCACTTTTGATCAAATATATAAACGTATAAGCAACCAAAATATTTTGCTTTAATTGTTTTGGATCACAAAGTGACTTCTACTTCTGCACCATATCATCTCTAAATTAAGAGATAGAGAAAGATGGTATATATATATACATACACATTAGGTTCGCACTACGACAAGCGACTCTCCTATTGAATTATTTCATTTTTACAAAAACTCACATCATAATACAACAAATTTAGAATCCAATAAAAAATTTTAAATATTTAACAAATTTTTTTTTTAAAGATTGTATCATGAAGAGGCTCCTTGGTGAAATGACTCTAAAATATGAACCATATGTGATCATGAATATCATAAAAATATGAATCATAATAAAAATGTTTTAAACATTTATTTAGAAAAATAATTAAGAAAGAAATTGGTAGAAAAAAGCAAAGTAATACATGGATAAGGATTGCCCCCCAGATATTGGGATGTGTCAGTGCTTCCATTTATTTATTTTTATATCTTTCTAAAATTTTCTTTTTTCTGATCGTAGAAAAAGCAGTGGGTGTCCATGCATTTGCGTGTAGTTGCTTCCCATTCAGAATGCACGATGAGGATAGGCAGGGAAACCAAATCACATCCTTCTCTTTAACCTTCACACCTTCTTCTTAGGTCAGCCATGTATCACAGAATTGTTCCTAATCATTTTTTATGAGCCTGCTATATTTATAACGCAAAAATCTATTTAATCAAGGTTGCAGTGATGGATTGCCATGCACCTCTATGGGCACTATCTATATATGAACCCAATCAGCAAATTATGCAATATATATATATATATATGGGAAAAAGTAATAAAGTATTCTTATTATTTATAGGTGTACTAAATCCATGTTGCCCAAAACAAAAGTAGGCTTATTGTGATAAGAATCATAGCATATTCAATAGTTGAGTATAAATATGACAAAAATAATTGGAATTAAAGTGTGTTATTTTAAGTCTTATCATCTAAATCTCACTATTTATCTCTAGAATTATGGCACCATTTCTTTCCTTTTAGTCTTATATTTTTTTGTATAACTTAAGCTATTAAGATATCGTAAAATTGCTTTCATTGTAATTTAAAAAAGAACAAGAAAATTATTTTTTCTTATCTGAATTGTGAATGTCTAAATGTTGAATAGAGTTGAATGTCTGAATTTGAATTATACATATATATTTTTTAATAGTTGAATGAGTAGTGCTATACATATATAATTGGAAAACAAAGTTTATATTTCAAATCATATGTCACCAAAATTGGTAGTTACCATTTATTAGATAGTATTGACTTTTTACTTCTTATTAATATGGTAGTTTTATAATATCAATGAATAATTGATACATTAAATATTATGTTATTTGTGATACAAACTTTATATTCCAACTATATATGCATAGCATTACTTACAGTTATATATAAGTATTATTTATAAAAAAATACAAAATAACTATAAAGTAATACTTCTACATTTATGCACTTATAAATTTTTTAATGTTAATTGAATAATTAAAATTTTAAAAAATATATAAACAAATTAATAGTATTTACTTATACAAATAAAATTTAAATACTATTAATGTAAATTTTATTGTAATTTTTTATAACCATATGAATTTTCTTTTTCTTTTTCCCCTTTTAAGATTGTAAGACAATTTTTGATAGCTCTAATTAGAATAAAATGTGTTCTCCCTGCAAATTATCATCAGGCCCAGAATGATTAGACCCTTTAAATACATCCCTATATGAACTTATCGCTTAAATTCAAGACGACACAGTCCATCAAAAAGTACTAATAATAGGCTTAAAAATGGAGTTGCTCATGAGAAACTGACTTAGTCGCTTGAACCTAATTCGGTTTAAGATACATGCACATTAGCTTCGCATAATTCCAACCAGGATTAGGAATACCATGACTAAAGTAGACAAATAAGATCAACTCAGTATGAAGCACCGAACCACTTTTACAACAGAAAGGATACCAAACAATTACCAAGCCTACCTAAGAGCAACCAATTTTATTACGAAAACACTCTTAAAGAGAAAACTAATGTTATAAAGAAAATAGAAGTGTAAACAGAAAATAACTGTAAGATTCTTAGAAAAAAAAATCCTACAAATGACGCTATAAGATCGGGATAATTCAAAACTAGAATAACCCAAAATTAGTAAGACCTACCCAATTCAATAATTCAACTATTACATCGGTAAGGATAAGCATAAATAATATTCTCATAAGACCGATGCTATAAATAAGTGAGGTAAACATAATAGGGAGGACACATACACTTTTTCTTTCACAACAACTATTTCTCATATTCTTGTTGAATATTTTGCTGACCAAACAGCTTTTTTTGATTTAAGTATCGGAGAGTTTTCGTCAAAATCTACCCCAATGAAGTCTTAACGATAGTTTCTAGTGTTTTACAAGTGACTGACCGTGATTATTAAAGAAGAAGGAAGACGGAATCCAGATTTCAAGGCTCAATAAAGTAAAGCTCAATACAATGATTCCGACATCAAATAAATTCAAAACTTGTTGATCCGAAAAAATTATTTTTTTCGGTCAACAAAATAAAATAATAATACTTGTTCTACAAAGTATAGAAAAGAACGTTAATTGTAAAATGCACCAAAATAATAAGTATGTATTTTATTATAATGAGTATTTGATTTTTTTTTAAATAAGAGTTTTATATGCTAGGAATGCAAATATATTAACTAGGTAGGATTATTTTTTAAAAGAAAATAAATTATATCTTTCAGACTCTTTACATTTATTCCAAAAAAATACTTTTTAAATTTAGTCAAAATTTTCATTTAATAGAAAAATCAACAACTATAATGACTAAATAGATAAATTAAGTCAAATTTAATATTAAATAAAAAATAAGGCTTTATATTATTGTAGGCACCACATTAACAATGGGTTGCCATGAAATATAGTTTTAGAGCATATTTGATTGGTGAAATAGTTTTAAAAAATTATTACAAAAATAACATATATAATAAAAAAGGACCAAATTTAGTGTTAAGAGCAGACATAAACGATTCTTAGTCGGTTTGTAGTTCTTGATTGATTAGATTCTAAATCACCCAAGAATCGAACCGATCAATTCTATTTTTATAGAACTAATCAGATTTAAAATGAAGAATTGATCTGGTTCGGTTTAGATTTTATTCAATTTTTTTATTTATTGTAAATTTATTTTTTTAGTTTTAAATCAAATTGAATGAGAACTAAACTTATCGATGCTAATAAAGAAAACTGACCTATGAGCTGAATCTTTCGAATCGATTTAGTTCAATGGATTTGGTAGGAATTTGCACACCCTTACTTAGCGTGGCCATAATCATAGACACCAACCGAGACCACCATTAGATTCTTTGTACCCTAATTATCATACCTTGACCTTCATCGTCCTCAATTCATAACCATAATCACCAAATCGCAACCACATAACCATGCTTGTCGTTTGTTTAATTAGTTGTCGTCTGGCCAATGTTGCATTGACTACTGTCGCCAATAACTTGATTGTGATCTTTCACTTTACCTTTCCAGTTGATTATTTTTTCCTTCTGAGGCACCATGTTGTTGAAAAACTGCACTCGACTCTCAACCACCACTTCCTTTTGCTTTTTCCACCAAAACTATCGTCAACTTTATGAAGTTCGTCACCATCGTTTCTTTTAAATCCAACTGAAGCTTATCAATTTTCAATCACTATTCGTTAACACACATCATCAATTCAATGTTTAATCACTATTTTGCCCCAATAATCATCAATTCAATGTTTAATCACTATTTTGCCCCAATAATTTAGCTAATTACCATTATACTCCTTTAGATTAGCTAATTTCTATTTCACCTCTTTAAATTAGTTAATCATGTCCCTATCCTTTAAAATTAGCTAATTATCTATTTTTTTTAAAAAAAAATTGGGAAGAAAGAATGCTTGCTTATTTATAGCTTGTGCTTGAACCATATAGAATTTGATTCTGGTGGAAAAAGAGAGAGAAAATGTATTGTGTGAGAAGAAAATATTGGTGTTGAATTAATCTTTTTCATTCTCTTTTTTAGGTATTGAGCCTTAAAGGGTCTTATTGGTATTGATTTCATAGTTGATATGGTGCATTTTTTTAATAAAAAAAAGAAAGATGGAAGTCATAAATTGAGAAAAGGATTATGACAAATCGACTTAGAGCATGACAATTAAAATTCAATTTTCAAGATATGTCAAGTTATATTTGAAAAAGGAAAAAAAAAATACTATATTAAACTCTTTGAAACCAAAACATTTCATTGATAAAAGATGATAAGAACACTTTCTGCTTTTTAACATAGTCAGTGCAAATCCTTGAACCTAAAAGATTTCATGGTTACATTGCCCATAAATAAAAAGCATTAACAACGAGAAGATTTTCTTTGATAAATATTTAAAAAAAAACAAATGCTTCCTATTTGTTACATAATTACTTGATAGAAGATTTTTTTTAAAAAAAAAGATTAAAAAAATGTACACATCTTTAATACAAGTTGGAAGTTCACAAACTTTCCCCTTGCTAGGGGATGATAAAAGTCATAGCAGATATTCATTAGTTAGATTACAAATACGACCAAAATGGTCATAATCAAAGTTTATGTGTATCATTTAAGCATCATTCAAATCTCTCCATTTTTCCATAAAATCATGGCATGATTTATGTTCTTTTATTCCTTCATCTTTTTGTAAACTTAAGCTATTGAGCACTATTACAATGACAATAATGAAGCTTTATTTTCTTCATATTGGACTACATTAGGAGAGACTTATTAACTCACACTCATATAGATACAGTTTAAAACCGCGAGTTTAGTTTAATCTTTGCACCAAAACAAACAATGTTTATAAAGGAAAATAAATCTTGATAGAAATTGGCTTAACAGAAAGGGAGGTGAGTTTTGATTGAGATTAGCTTCAAATGCGATACCCTCTCCGTTAATAACAGTGTATATAATATTATGAAAAAAAAATCATCATCACCCTCTTAATTTTGCAAATACACCATTTTTCTTTTTGAGTTTTTAAAATTTTTTTTATTATTATTCCATATTATAGAGGAATTAGTCATTTTTAATAACCCTTTCGCCAATAAAAATTTTAAAATATATTAATGAATAATTTTTTAAAAAGACATGTTAAAAAATCGGTGATTTAACAATCTTGATTGAATAAGAATTGAGATGAATACTAAAGTGGAGAGTCACAAGAAATCAAGAACGTGTGGGACACGTATGGAGAAGTTTAGGACGTGTGAGACATGAGAGGGGAAATGAAATGGGACTCAAAGACGCGAAAAAAAAGAAAGAATCGCGGGAAACTGCGCCCAGGGATGAGTGTCGCAGCGCTCAACATAGAAGACCAGTGCTGCAGCGCTGGGTCCCCAGCGCTGCAGCGTTGGACGCGAGAAGGGCCAGCGCTGCGGCGCTTAGGGACGAGCGCTGCTGCGCCAGAACGTGTGAAAAAGACCGTTTTGGTTCAAGATTTCGAGTTCTGGAAAGTTTTGGACTTCCAAAACAAGTGAACTCTTACTCCAACAAAAAATAGGGTTTGTAGGCACGAAATACACCCTATATAAATACTTGTAAACCCTTATTTAAGATTAAGCATTTAAGGTTTCAAGTGTTGGATAAAAAACTTTAATTGGTGAAAGAATCACCATAGCCAGGATCTCATGTTAAATCATTAAGAAGAATAAAATCAGAAGTGTACCTGAATCTGATGTCTTCCACGTCTAAATCTTTTCTTTATAAGAGAAAAGCTGTCGTCACTCACTGATAGGATATGAATAAAAAATACGTTAAGGTTTAGACTGGGGACCTCAACCTATTATTTATAGTATTTTATTTTATTTTGGTCCATCATAAAATAAAATAAAATAATTGGATCTCTATACATTAAAGCTCATGCTATACGTGATGCCCTAAAAGCCCAATAATAAATAAACTTTATTTGATCACTTTTAATGGGCAACAAAATAGATAGCCAATAATGTATAATTAATTGATATATGTAGGCCTACCTTATTATATAATACCCAACAATCTCCCACTTGGGCCACATATGTCACTTTACAATTGTACATTACCAAATAACTTTATGAGCTCAATATTTGCTATCTTAATAAAAGACATCTCTCAACAATCTGGTCCATCAATTATACTAATATAAGATCAAAGCGATCTTCGTTATCTTTCTTGTAACTAGACCTATCAATGGTCACGTACATCAATATAATCAATGACATAGATCAAGCATGGATGTGTAGCATAAAAATTTCATGGAACGTGATCCTTTAACATGCCTATTTTCAACTGGTCCTATTTTATAACCTATAAGAGTTCAATAATATACTTTCAAAACTTTATGCAAAACTGCAATTGAAAGAATATAACTTTATTTTAGAGATTTCAATAAATAAACAAAAATGTAATACTTTAGTCTGATCAGAAAATATGTCAATTGTAATTGAACATCAAGAAGCAAACTCCCATTATGGAAGCATATCATCATGATAAACCACACCCATACGAGCCACATGCTCATGAAACACCTTAGGTGGTACACCCTTAGTAAGCGGATCTGCAATCATTAAGTTTGTACTGATATGTTTAATAAACACCTGAAGACTCTGAACTCTCTCTTTAACAACAAGAAACTTAATGTCAATGTGCTTCGATTTTGACGAGCTTCTGTTGTTCATAGAATATAACTCTGCAGCTTTATTATCATAATTTATTCTCAATGGTCTCTCAATACCATCAACAATTTGTAGCCTAGTGATAAAATTTCGCAGCCATATTGCTTGATTTGATAACTCATAGCAAGCTACAAATTCTGTTTCCATGGTGGATAAAGTTACGAGTGTCTGCTTGACACTCTTCCATGACACAGCTCCCCCAACCAATAGGAAGACATAACCTGAAGTGGATCTTTTGCTATCGAGACAACCAGCAAAATCGGAGTCTGAATACCCAATGATCTCTAAATGATCTGACCTCCGATATGTGAGCATGTAATCTTTTGTTCTCTGTAGATACCGCATAATCTTTTTAACGGCTCTCCAGTGATCCATTCCTGGGTTACTTAGATATTTTCCAAGCATGCCAACTACATACGCAATATCCGAACGCGTACAAACTTGAGCATACATAAGACTCTCTACTGCCGACGCATAGGGATATTCTCCATCTCTTTCTTTTCAATCTCATTTCTTGGGCATTGAAACAGACTAAATTTATCACCTTTAGCAATGGGTATGTCTCCTGATGCACAATTCTTCATGTCAAATCTACTAAGCACCTTATCGATATATGCCTTTTGTGATAAGCCAAGTATCCCACGAGATCGATCTCAGTGAATCTGTATGCCTAATACAAAAGAGGCATTCCCTAGATCTTTCATTTCAAATTTATTTGAAAGAAATATCTTGGTTTCATGCAACAATCCTATATCGCTGCTTGCTAGTAGAATGTCATCCACATATAAGACAAGAAGAATAAATTTGCTCCCATTGATCTTGTGATAAATGCATTGATCAACAGTGTTTTTCTTAAAACCAAAAGAGGTAATCACTTGATCAAATTTTCGATACCATTGACGGGATGCTTGCTTTAAACCATAGATGGATTTCTGTAATTTGCACACCAAATGTTTTGAATCTTTGGATTCAAAGTTCTCTAGTTACAACATGTATATGGTTTCTTCAATGTCGCCATTGAGAAATGCAGTCTTTACATCCATCTGATGTAGCTCTAAATTATAATGAGCTACAAGTGCCATAATAATTCTAAAAAAGTCTTTCAATGAAACCGGAGAGAAAGTCTCTTTATAATCAATGCCTTCCTTTTGAGTGAAACCTTTTGCAACTAGACGTGCCTTATATCTTTTGACATTGCCTTTCGAATCCCGTTTGATTTTAAATATCCATTTACAACCAATTGGTTTCGCTCCTTTAGGCAATTCGACAAGATCCCAAACGTCATTGTCTTGCATTGATTTCATCTCATCTTTAATGGAATCTATCCATTTTTGGGAGTTCACGCTTTGTTTGACTTGACTGAAAGTTATTGGATCATCTTCCAGTCCTATATCAAATTCATGTTCTTGGAGATACACGATATAATCATTCGAAATCGCTGATCTCCTCTCCCTGGTGGATCTCCTTGATGACACTTCCAATTGAGGCTGTTGTTATTGCCCCTCTACATGAGTAAGAGTGAGTTCTTTAATATTAGTGAGAGGTATCTCAGAAATGTCTTGATTATCTGTATTTGCATCCAGCATAATGACAGATGCAATTACTTGGTCATTATCAATTGCAATATTAGGAATAGTTACATATTCCTCTTCAAAAACAATGTTCCTGAGTTTAGCACTCCCACTATTGATAAGGGAAAAATTGTCATATATTTTCTCATGTTTTTATTATTGATATTTTATTATTTTATGAGAATAGATAGCTATTTATGTGCATTATTATTATTTATAGGGACTTGAACGAAATTTAAAGAATAGTTTCCAAACTTTGAGTCCAGCGCCCCCGCGCCATAATAATATAGCCCCAGCGTTGGAATAGTGATCGAAATTAGAAAAACGACCTGTTTAAGTCGCGTCTGGCGCTCCCGCGCCGAAGAGTCACCGCTCCAGCGACGTTTCAGCGCCCCAGCTCTATCAACATACCGCGCCAGCGGTGAAGCCGTTTTCATGCAGCGCCCCAGCGCCAATATCCCACCGCTCCAGCGGTAATAGCTTTTTCACGCGTCGCCCCAGCGACAGATGCATAGCGCTCCAGCGGTAGTGCGAGTCCTAGTCCGACGAGAATTGAGATTTTCAAGCTCATATCAATCCCTATATAAAGCCACTCGTTCCCAACCTTCAGGGAGGAATCCAAGACGACCCAAGAGCACCAAGAATACAGAGCACGAGTCTTGGAGAGCAATAGGAGCTTAATTGAAGCAACTTTAGAGAGAGATACAAGACGTTCTTCGGCATCAAGAGTTCCTAGGCAGCGCAATTAAGAGCAATTCGACGTCTATATCGGTTTGCTAATAATTGTATCATGATTTATAATTATTTTTACTGCTGTTCTCTTGTAGCCATGAGCTAACTTGTTTTCTAGGGTTAATATTTGAACTCAATATGTGCACTTAAATTGCCATATCTTTTAGTATTTAATAAACTTAGCCCTTTATTATTTAAATTACTTGTGTTTAATGCTTCAATATATCTGGCCAATATATGGTGAATGAATTGGTAATATGTTGATAAACTCGGAAGAGGAATCAATATATTTAGACCTAGGTAATTTGATGCATGATTGTAGAGTAACATTCAATGTTTCATATGCAAGTTTCAATTTAGGATAGGAATATACCTAATTGGCATGTATGATCAATAAGACCTAATCTTAACGAATCTTAATTTATTACAAGTACCATAGGAATATAGGTATTTGGTAAATTAGGGTATACTTGCATGACCTTGGAAGAGGCTTGTGAATACATTAGCGTCTTGATCAATAATAAAGACTAAGTGAGTTAAATATTAGAGGATTAATCATTAAAAAGCATATTGAGGGATAATATTAATCCTAGGTTTTCTCTACGTTGTTATCTTTAAATCTCATCGCATTGTGTTTTTACTTTTATATTTTCTACATTCATTCTAGAATTTTTATTTTTCTGAATAATTATTAGGAAGACATAATTTTAGTAATTGGTTAATAAGAAGAAATTATCCTTGTGGGTTCGACATCCGACTTATTTAGTCTCTTTATTACTTGCATACGATAGTGTATACTTGCACTTAATTTATGATATAGAATTATCGCATCAACTATATTCAACATCCTCAATGAACTTAACATTCCCTATCTCGAAAAAGGATCTGCTTGAGGGATTATAAAACTTGAAACCCCTCGATCTTTTTGAGTATCCAACAAAGTAGCAACTTACTGTCTTTGAGTCCAACTTTCTTTCATTGGGCCTGTATGGCCTAACCTCAGCTGGACAACTCCAGACATGCAAATGCCTAATACTAGGCTTTTTTCTAGTCCATAACTCATATGAGGTTTTAGCTACTGCTTTACTTGAAACTCGATTAAGGATATATACTGCAGTCTTTAAGGCTTCACCCCAAAGAGATTCTGGTAAAGAAGAATGATTTATCATACTTCTAACCATATCCTTTAGGGTCCGATTTCGTCTCTCAGCTACACTATTTTGACTTGGAGTCCCTAGCATGGTGTATTGAGGAACGATGCCACATTCTTTCAAATACCTCACAAAAGGGCCTAGACGTTGTTCACCTGATCCGTCATATCTGCCATAGAACTCACCACCACGGTCAGATTTGACAGCTTTAATTTTCTTGCCAAGCTGATTTTCAACTTCAGCTTTATAAGCTTTGAAAACATCCAATGATTGAGACTTCTCATGAATCAAGTATAGATACCCATAACGAGAACAATCGTCTATGAAAGTAATAAAATATTGTTGACCATTCCAGGAAGCCGTAGGGAATGGACCACAAATATCAGTGTGAATTAATTCCAAGACGTCTAAACTCTTGTTGGCACCAACTTTTCTAATATTTGTTTGTTTTTCCTTAATGCATTCAATACATATTTTAAAATTTAAAAAATCAAGGGAATTTAGAATTCCTTCTGACACAAGCCTTTGAATTCTTTGTTTAGAAATGTGTCCTAAACGTTTATGCCATAATATATAAGAATTCTCATTAATTAATTTGCGCTTTATACCATAATTACTTACATGCAAGGTTTCATTAATTTGTGATGCATGAAGATCCAATTGATATAAATTATCAACTAAAGAACCGGTACCAATAATATTTGAATTTTGAAAGAGATTAAACTATCCATTTCCAAAAGAACAAGAATAACCAAATTTGTCCAAACAAAAAATAAAAACTAAATTTCGTCTAAATGATGGTATATAAAATGTCTCATGTAAATCCAAATAATAACCAGATTCTAATAGTAATCTAAATAATCTTGTTGCCTCAACAGGAGCCTTGTTGCCATCACCCACATAGATGAATCTTTCAGCATCAATTGGTAGTCGGCTCCTTAGACAACCCTGCATAGTCACACTTATGTGAGTAGTTGCACCCGTATCTATCCACCAAGTGTGACTTGGTACTAAAGCTAAATTAACTTCTGAACAAACAAAGTTGATAAGTTTACCTTTTTTGTCAAGCCATTTTGCATACTTGGAACAATCCTTCTTCACATGTCCAACTTTCTTGCAAAAGTAACAAGAGATTTCAGTATTCTGTTTCTTTTGCACCTTAGGCTGTGAAGTTCCAATGTCTGCAGCTCTTTTTCCTTTATTATTCCATTTTCTTTTCTTGTTGGCAACATTGTCATTAGAAGAAGTTGCTAAATGAGCACTCTCTATCTTTTTTTGTTTCAATCTCTCTTCCTCTTGCACACATTGAGCAATGAGCTCATTAAGAGTCCATTTCTCTTTTTTAGTATTATAACTGATCTTAAAAGGACTGTATTGTACAGGAAGAGAGATCAAGACCAGGTGCACGAGAATGTCATCAGACAACTCTAACTTTAGTGCCCTTAATCTTGTAACAAGATTAGACATTTTCATAATGTACTCCCTTATATTTCTTTTGCCTTTATACCGCATTGAAACAAGTTTAGACAAAATGGTGCTTGTTTCGACCTTTTCATTACCAGCGAATCAGTCTGCTATTTGGCTCAGGAAATTTTTAGCATTTTCTTCCTTAGGCACTGCGCCCCTGATGGTATCTAGAATAGAGTGCTTCATGATCATCAGACTCATGCGGTTAGAACGCTCCCATTTTTTATAAAGTGCCCTTTGTTCAGCAGTACTGTTATCAGTAGGGGTGAGAGGTTCTTCCATCCGGATTGCATAGTCTAGATCCATACACCCAAGCACAATGGTAATGTGCTCCTTCCATTTCCTGAAGTTAGTGCCGTTAAGCACTGGAATGTTGTTCAAGTTGGCAAATATAGAAGAAGCATTTACTGAATCCAATAAACAAAAAAAAACTCACAATCAATAATCATGTCATTTAATCATGCATTCATATAAACACATAGCATAAAATATAATAAATTGGGCCATTATAAGATACCAAACACAACATTGCTATTTAGTCTTTGGACAGAAATAACAATTTGTAAACGGTACTCTAAAAAAAAACTTAGACAATAAACATTGATAATAGGTCCTACCAACAAAACGTCTTTCTTTGGACCGACATATTATATGCATAGAAAGTGTCAAAGTTTATCACATATTTACTGTTTCATGTGTTTATTATTTGGTCAAAAAATAATCTTCCTTTGAGCCGATTATTTTTCGCATAAATTTAAACACAATTATTTATTTTCTTTAATAATACCCACATATTTTAAAATAAATAAATATGTATAAAAGAGGTCACTTTGGTGACATTTTAATTCAATTCAATTTATTTTAAAATACTGGATATTAGTTTTGTACGAAAAGAGGAAAAAAAATAAAATGGTCAAGGTCGAAATCAAAGTTAAAGTCAACGGTCAAAAGTCAAATCATGTCAAAATTAAGATAAGACCGGAATGGATAAGGACCGAAGTGGTTGGGTCAGGTCAAACCTAATCTTTCCTAATTATCCAAACCCTAAAATTTATCCAATAACTTAAACCTAAATTGGGCCCAGGTCTATCCTAACTCACTTGTTTTGATAAGTATGTTAGGTAAAAAAAAAATTTAGGCCTGGTAAAATTTTTATGAGCCATATAAATTTGACTTAATAAACTCTCAAAATTTGTGAACACTAATTATCTAACGTGTACCACAATTAGGAGAAATCCCATCAAAATTTAACATCATCAATTTGACTTTAAATAAAATTTAACTTCACTTTTTTTTTCTTCTTTATTTAATTTATTTACGCATTAAAAATTAATAATTCAGAATTGAATTATATATCTCCTTAATTCATTGAATACGTAATTTTCTACTTCTTCTTTTTATTATAAAATAAATAAATAAATAATGCGTTAAATGCATTAAGAATTATGTATGATTACATGTAAACAGATGAAAAAAGCAAGTCTTACTCTATGAATAACAAACTCACGTTTGTTTATAACACAAAAGTGACAATAATAATAATGCCAAAAGTTAAAGATGTAATCATTGAAAAATTATGCATCAAACAAATTCTTTTATTTATTTTGAATAATTACGTATTCATATATTGATTCCAGTAATTATTGTTCGAGAAGAACAATTAATTCACAAATATATATATATATAATACATATGCAATACAATTATAAATATAATTTAATATAAAAAATATTTCTTAATAATTTAACATGAGGTGGCTCTGATACTACTTGTTGGATAAAAAAATTTAATTGATGAAAGAATCACCATAATCAGGATCTCATGTTAAATCATTAAGAAGAATAAAATCAGAAGTGTACCTGAATTTATGGAAACGCAGAAAAATTAGGGTTGATGCCTTCTACGTCTAAACCTTTTTTTTATAAGAGAAAAGCTGTCGTCACTCACTGATAGGATATGAATGAAAAATACGTTAGGGTTTAGACTGTGGACCTCAACCTATTATTTATAGTATTTTATTTTATTTTGACTCATCATAAAATAAAATAAAATAACTGGGTCTCTACACATTAAAGCTCATGCTATACGTGATGCCCTAAAAGCCTAATAATAAATAAACTTTATTTGATCACTTTTAATGGGCAACAAAATAGATAGCTAATAATGTACAATTAATTGATATATATAGATCCACCTTATTATATAATACCCAACATCAAGATGTAACCATAAAAGAGAATAGAGAAGTTAAGTAGGCACTAAGTGCGTGGTGCACTAGGGTGTAATCTTTGGGGGTGTTTTCTTCTTTAGGTTCTTTGAGTGAATAAAAGAGAAACACCATAGATCCTTTTGACTTAGATGCTCGGGCTATTCTTATATTTCTTGTAAAAATCTCTTATGAGGAGATACGAAGAGGTCTTAGAGAGTCATGATGATCAATGGTAGATACTTAGAGGTCTCTATGAGAGATACTAAGGGGTCTTGTAAAATCATTGATGATGTAAGAAGATACTTTGTGATCTATTTCAATAGTAAGAAGTTGGATTATGGATCCTCCGTGGACGTAGGTAATTTGGACCGAACCACGTATATCTTGTGTTTTGTGATTGATTTGTTTTCTTTATCTTTATTGGTATGTTAATTTTATGTGTTCTTACTTATGGTGTGAGTTATAATTTTTCACTGTGCATAGAGTAAAAGGGATATCAAAGTTGTAGTTTTATTGATGCTATAAGAGTGTCAAATTAAAGTGCATGGCGTGATATACACAACAAGACAATATATATGAAAAACCTTAGAGAACAACATTATTTTTTTCCTAATGTTGTTAAGGGCAAAGCTTGTGAGTGTAAAAATAACTGAACTTAAAAGGGTATAATCGAAGTCCCGGTTAAAAAAAAAATTCGAAGTCCCAGTTAAAAAAAAAAATTTATAATAAAAAAAGGCAACAGTCGAACTATCAATAATACTATAATATATAATATTGTTAAAGCCAAAGGTCTATTAGTCATAAAAATAACTAAACTTGAAGACCACAGTCGAACTAACAAATTTTTTTAATGGAATTTTATGTTTAGATGGGGACTAATCAATGAGAATTATTAGATCGATATAATCCCTTTTCTTGGAAATCCACTCAAAAGGAGTAAATTTTAATTAGTTTAGCACTTTACTGATTTATCGTAGAATTTAGGAAATTATAAATGGTCATCTCCTACTCCTACACCAAATCGATATAAAGAGGAGGATGTGACAAATTAGGGTCTTTTGATAGAGTGGAAAGCAGTCAAAAGTGGGGAAAAGTTTATTTTTTATAATGTTATTTGCTTAATTTACTTTAGAATTATTGAAGACGAAAGATCGAGGTGTTGTATTAAAGAGTTGCTTTCCATTGCAATGGAAACAAAACAAAACACCGAAACAAGTTGTACATGTCGATCATATTACCTAATTTTATACAACAACGTACGTGCATGATCAAGGATTTGGCTAGCTAGGCAAATCAATTTGATTAACGATGAGCGCATTTGACTGAAGGAACTTTAATTAAGCCAGACGAACAGGAATAGCTTTAATTCCCTTAAATTGATTGCATTATTGAACCTCGTCAAAACAAAAATTAATGATCCGTCCTTGTCACAAAAATATGCATATGGGAGAAAACCAAAAAGAAAAGAATGAAAGACATAAGGGTTTGCTTAATAAATTAAACATTGTTGTGCACACCAAGATATAATTTAAAGATGGCACTTTTGCGGGATAAATTATAAATAAAATGACTCGAAATATTAACAATAATATATCAAAGCCCTACTTTTCTAACATAATATTCTCCTTTTAGGTGTAATTTAACGAAACATTATGGTGCTCTCCGGAGCTTCAAACTATTTTGGTCGATTTTATATCACCCTTTCTATAATTAGCAAAAGTAATGTCTTTTTATGACAAAATTTAATTATTATTATATAATATCATAAAAGCATAATTATTTTAAAATAAATATTTATGTATTGAATGTAATTATAAATTATATTATAATAAATTTTAAAATATTTCTAAATATACTAAATAGTATAAATATTTATCTGTCTAAAATAAATCATAACTAAATCTGATAATGCATAGTTTAATCATAATTGGCTGTATTAAAAACATATAAAATATATATAGTTATCCACTCACAAAAGTGCACTAATCCTGAGTTGGGTCTGAATTTTGAGATTTATCCGCTATCGGCACACCTCCTATATCATAGGGTATAAAAATACATCATTAGTACCGATATGTATTATAAATATTAAAATATAAATATTTTAATATCGTAAAACTATTACCTGCTAAATCACTGGGTATAAATCTAACTACTCAAACTAATTTTTTAAATTTTCTTTTTTTTTTCTTCTTTTTTTCTTTCTCTTCTTCTTTCTTCTCGGTTTATTCCTTTCTCCCTTTCTTTTTCCTTTCTTTTCTTCTTCTCTTTTCTTTCTCTTTCTTTTCTTCCTTTTCTCTCTTTCCTCTTTCTCTTCTTTCTCTGTTTCAACTTTTCTTCTTAAACCGAAAAATAAAACAAACATGCTTTATATATAACGGCCACCGCTTGCTGTCTTTTTATTTTTTTTATTATTTTTTTTAATTCTACCATCAAGCATACACGTGTATTACAATTCCTCCCTCCTTATAAAAATTTTATCTTCGAAATTCATATACTTGTTTGAAATAAATGAAGATACTGAACTCTCATCTAATCCTCTCACTCCCATGTAGCCTCTTTCACTGCACAATTCCTCCATAGGACTTTAACTAGTAGAATAGTCTTATTACGCAGTACTTGTTGACGATAGTCCACTATCTGAACATGTTCCTCATCATAAGTCAAGTCTGTCCTCAACTGAACTAGCTGAATATCTAAAATGTGAGAAGGGTTTGCTTAATAAATTAAACATTGTTGAGCACACCAAGGTATAATTTAAAGATGGCACTTTTGCGGGATAAATTATAAATAAAATGACTTGAAATATTAACAATAATACAACAACAAAGCCCTACTTTCCTAACATAATATTCTCCTTTAGGTGTAATTTAACGAAACATCATGGTGCTCTCTAGAGCTTCAAACTATTTTGGTCGATTTTATATCACCCCTTTTATTTGAATTAGCAAAAGCAATTTCTTCTTACCTAATACAAGCATTGTCTTCTTACCTAATACAAGCACTGTCTTCTTATATAATATTGATTATAAACACCCATTAATATCTAGAGATGAATGAGTCGAATAATTATGTATCCTTCGATTTAAATGAACAATCTCCCAAAAAGTAGGTCTCCCGCGCTCCAATAACCCTAAATAATTAAATACATGCATTTAAGGTACAAAATTAAAGGTTCTTATTCTACATAATAAGGAAATTAAGCACTTTTTCACTCTTTTCACATATTAACGGATTTCACTTGAAGTATATATATATTCCATACTAATTGATTCGGATCCATTACTATGGTTCCAATGTACACACCCTTTTTATTTCATATATTTCTTTCAAAGAAGAAAGAGTTCTACTCCATCTCTCCAAGCTCGGTGGTGAAGTTTTTGTGAGAATATTGATTAAAAATTATTGAAATATAATTTGGGGATCAAGTCAAGTGCGTAGGGTGCTCACGGATCGAAGACGGACGCGAAAAGAGGTAAAAAACGAAGAAGGGCGCACCAGACGCCAGCGCCGCAGCGACCAGGCATAGGCACTGCAGCACAAATTCCAGTATGTTAGCGCCGCAGTGCCAGGAAGCTAGTGCCGCAGTGCTCAGCAGAAAGCGGGCCAGTGCTAGAGCGACGAGATCCCAGCGCTGGATGCGGGAACAGTATCCCGAAAATAGAAAACTTCCTAATTTCGTCTCCCACTTATTTTAGGACTCCCTAATACGACTCCCACACGTATAGAAAAAACTTAGGATGTCCCAAGACCTATATAAAGGCTATCAATTGGCTTGTAAACACATCTTGGTGATCAACAATAATCTTAGTAATAATTCTTAATAGTTCTTTGTGAGAGAAAATTTTTAGAGGGCAAGAGAGAGTTTTCTTTGTGATCTTTCTTGTAATAGACATACTTTGTGGTTGCCTTGTGATTCATAATAAGATAAGAGTGTGATCTTGATTCGTCGTGGACGTAGACAAGTTGTCAAACCACGTAATTCTTTGTGTGTTCATCTTTTACCTTTTTTTTATTTTTTAATAACTTATTCTATATTATTATATTATTTAAGTAAATTGTTTAATTTATTTGTGTGCTTCCGCTCCAACAATTTTTTTAAAAGAGTAATTTATGTTGATTTGTTTGAGACATATATTTCATGAAAAATGAAGAACATTTATGGTGAGACATAACTTGGCCAAAAGTACTGGTAAATACGAATGCATGTTTGGTACTCAAGTTAAATCATCCAGCTGGTGCATGAGAACATCATATTGGGCAGTTGCACTTGAGGGTACGTAAGATAAAGAGGGGCCGGTACTTACACTACATTTTTTTTAAAAACAAAAGAGAGAGAATGAAACATTATACTAAATTTATGCATTAGCAGTCACTACATTACTATCCTAATAAATTATTGGATAAAAAGTAGCTAGCTTTAATGGTCAGAAAAGGGTTTCATAAAGCAAAATTATTAGGTTGTCAAGAATATCCGATCCAGCTTGCCAAATGTAATCAGCATACTTTCAAACCCTAAAAATCAGCCCCCCGTATAATTGAAAGAATATTGTCGATAGTTGAAATGCAGAGAAGGCTAGGAAATTTAATCAAGCTATGTAACTGTACACGCATCTATCAATCAGTGCATGGATCGGTGTTGCAGTCATGCAATGCGTGATTCATGAGATTACCAAAATGGAAAAAATTTGGTCCTCAATAATTTCTCAAGAAAAGGAAAACAAAAACGATGTTATAACGCATTGGTTGATTCAGAAAGCATTCCAAATCCTAAAGGGTCATATACATACACAAAGCGCCAATCAATGCTGTATAAATCTTTCCACGTCTAGACCTAAAAATGAATGCATGGTGTCAGTCAGTTTTGGCAAAGCATTAAAGACGAGCACCTCAGAAAACTATTGTTGGCATTTGGCAAGAACGTAACCCTAATCTCCATATTAACAAGCAAACCATTAATAAACTCGGACTCCACCGATTATTAAGAATTGCATATTTACATTACTTCATTCTACTATTATTTTTAGTGAAATATTACGTTCTTTATTCTATAGTAAGTAATCCTACTGTCACAGGGTATTACGTTCTTTTACATTCACTATGTTTACAACATTCTCAAATTTAGAAATTATCGGATATAAAAACTTCATACGTTTGCCCAGAAAGAATAAAAAATGAAAAAGTAAAAAAGGACTCTTGAGAATATAATGTATGATTGCGGGTGCATATGTTAATGTGTGATGTATAAGGAGGGGGACGCCCTCCCAACCAAGTCCCAAACAACAAATATATTAGCATACTTCAAAAAATTGGAATTCTCTGAAAGCTGACAGAATTACTTCAATGTCTTAATTTATTTGAAGAATAGTAAACATATTGCCCGGAATCGATAAGATAATGATTTGAAAGTGAAGGCAGTACGTGGTGGAAAATAATTTTGTGTGAATTTTGTTTTCCAAACAAGACGCACAGCATTTCGGTGGTGGTAGTCAAACTCAATACATATCATAAGCAATAACAACAGTCAACAGCATCTACTACGTACCCACTCTTTTGGCTCATTCTTACTGCATTATTTTGCGATTGCGGTGATTCGAAGTTGTCGGGCATGAAAATGATAACACTTTAATTATAAGAACAAATTCAGTGCATTCCACATATTAGGTGTACGTAGTCTTAGGGTCCGACTCCCCTTTAATCGAATTATTTTTGTCATATATGAAAAAATAAAAAGAAGTATACATGTTGTAAATTTATTGAAACGGTGCACATACACCCGATATAGGGAGATTTTATCACTGTTTTAAAAACAATTTGCTTATAAAAATTTAGAATGAGTTCAACTTAAAAGATTACTCTAATCAATAAATTAACTATCTTATTTATAAATTTAAGTATCTAACTCTTTTTAGTTAATGTACGAGAATCAATTCATTCGATAATCATCTATCGAATAAAATTTTTACCAATAATAGTTCAACATTGACTTTTTTATTCAATAATAAGTTCATTCACATTTAGACTACTAAGATTTAATTCTTATACCAATTAGTAGAAGAATTTTAGGCTTATAAAAAAAAAATCCAAAATTTAGGTATCTAACCTAAAAAATTAACTTAATGAATAAGATGACAATCATACTTATAAACTTAAATATCAACTATTTTTAGTTCATATAAGAGAATCAACTCACTCAACAATTTACTTATGCATAACTTTCCAAAGTTTAAATAAACAAATAAAAGAAATCTCAAATAACATGTAGTATTTTATTAATGCATTTAAAAATGATAATCATTAAAAGTTGTTTTAGTTATTAATACTTTTAGAAAAAAAAGTTCTAATTAAATAAAGTGAATTTTTAATTTAACAATATTACATTTTACTAGGTTGAAATATAAATTCTGTATTTCTAACAAAATAACATAATATTATCACATAGTGTCGCCTCATAGTTGTTTTATCTTATCATTTCATATTCATGTTATAGATTCCTATTATTGTCACATACACAAAATTGTTGTTTTTTTCTAATTATAAAAAAAAAAATTGAAAGTTATATGATTACGGTTCGATTAGCAAAAGTGGGTAGTCGGAGTGAAAATGGACTGACTTTTTTTTTAAAAAAAAAAAGGGAGAAAAAAGAAAATCATATCATGATTACATATTAATCCAACGATTGCAGAGTGAAGTTAATTAGAATAAAAAATAATATTTATTATTACTATAACAAATATTAAAAATCATATATGATAAGTTTGGTTGCATGACCAAAGAGACGATTACATAAACTAGATACCTGAAAGTGTTATCTAAGTCCTGGTTGTCAACAAGGCACAGAGTAGCCAGAAGTGGGTGAAAACTTTCATTATAATGTAAATGTTTGTCTGTGCTACATCTTTTAGATTTTAAGATGATGCAATGCAAATTTGATAGCCAACATTTAATGGACTGGTCAAAAAGAGCAAAATGAAAAGCATATTTACTGAGGTCGACAATGTTTCGCATCACTTTTCATAATCTATCAGCCCTGTCCACAAAAAGCAAATGAAAAGAAAAGAATTGTGAAAGTCAGAGTGATGGTTGTAAAGCTACACTTTTTCTTAGGAAGAAAAGTAAATATAACATGGCAGAGTAAGCAAATTGATTGGAAAAAGAACAAAAGTTGAGAATTTGTTCCAACCATTCACCAGAAGCTGAGATAACTTGACAACACATCACCTTGCAACCGCCTTTCTTGTTCAAGATACTACCTTCAAATAAAGCAGATTTAGTTGAATTCTAACTACATTGTCATGGTCTTAGTGCAGCTGCAATCTTCTTCTGGATTAACTCCACCCCAAGCCGAGGAGATAATCTAGGTAGAGTTTCCTGAAAGAGGGATTGATTTTGTGTGAGATATTTAAAAGAGAAACCTTTGAACAAGCCATCATCTCCAATGATATCCTAACCCGTAATTAGATAAGTAGCTTCTGTTTGACGAGAACAGGGTTCCATTAACTAAATAAAATTATAGCGTGACCAAAAACACACAAACAAATGTCAAAAAAATGAAAAAGGGTAAGGGCAAAAGGCATAAAGCACAACAAACCAAATGAGATCAGGAATGAAACAAGCCATGACTAAGATGATATAGAGAGAAAAAAAAAACAAAAGGATTTGTGTCAAATCAAACCCAACTTTATGGAGAAATCATCATTAATGTCTTTTAAACATGAAAATATAAACCTTTTCTAATGTTGGTGATAACTGGTTTTAACTTCTGGTCAGGAGGGATCGTTATAAAGTGTACGAAAACAGACATCAGTAATCATCATTGACAAGAGCCACACAATCAATAGAAACACAATAAAAATAGGATCAGGAGTAACATGAAACAAGCAGAGGTGGGATTTCCATCCTCATTACTGTTAGTTTGGTGTCCACTATATTTAAGTAAATCAATTGCCTCTTAAGCCATAACACAGTCAACTTCCATTTGACTCAATTGAGCCCCAATCATAAACTAGCTGAGAAGACCACCAGCCCAATTTTAACATTTACCTAAAGGAGAGATTGATTCTCACAAGCCATTGTTACAAGCAATTTTACAATGATGGCTGGAATATGAAAGAGATATATTAGCAGAATCCATCATAAGACCGACTTCCCAAAGTTAAATCCACATGTGAATTTTCGTTTCCAAAATTTGAGTTCATCTAGTCAAAGAGTCATTATAATTCATGCATTGTTCCATATGATTTTCTTCTTAATTGCAGCTGTTTAACATTCTAGTATAGTTATAATTTTATCAAGTATCATGATGACCACCAAAACTCTTGTGAAGCTGAGCTCATTCACAAATTAATGCCCCTGTAATAAGCACATTTGTTCCATTGGCAACCTTCCACCACTAGAAACTGAACGAGAACTCACATTCAATAGGTGTCATAATTTCAAGCAGGTTCCATCTGATAGTTGAATATGACCCTGTCCAGTGCCGCATGTTCAGTCAGCCAAAATTATACAAATGTAAGAATTGCATTTTATTCTCAGTGGAGAAGAAGTTTTCTGTTTGAAAGGAGCTGCAGCTGAAGCAACTAATTTCTCGAATGGATGTTGTGTACAGGTTGAGTTCTCAGAGCAATACAAACATAGTGTTAATGATGAATGAGCCTTCCAATTCACAAATGAGAATTGACATGTCTCAACCTTAGTTATAAGGTTCTTGTCTAATGAATTTATTCTTTCTCACTTCTTCATAGGAATTCAAGAAATTTAAGGTAGCACTGATGCTCAATTACATATCAGCATAAATTTACCACCAAAAAATCCTTTATCAGAGAAAAACTAATATGTCTTGCAAAGTCGCATTTTTCTTCTGTACTGGTATAAGTAAATTCCAGAGCTTCACCAACAATTCTTCTGCCCTCAATACGCGCAATAAATTAATTTGACAGACTTTAAATATTATGACTGCAATGGTGGAATGTAAAATCTGCAAAGTTGAGTGCTTCTTCCTTGAACAGCATTGAATAACAACAGTACAAGTCTCAAAACACTTAAAGAAATTCGTAGGTTATGTTTGGTTTGAGAAGAGATGAAGGGAGAAAGGAAAAAGAAGGAAGGGAATCATTTCTTATGTTCGTCAGTTCAGTTAAGAAAATGGAAGGCTAAAGGAAAAGAGTGTTACTAGTAATTATTAGTATCCTTGAAGAGTGAAGGAAGAACCCAAAATAACAGTGTGTTATTTTGACTACAATACCTTTATACGTTCTGAGTTATACACATTTATTTGTAATTATGATGTTATACTAAATAAGAATCAAAGTAATGATCCTATCCCCAGGATTTTGTTCTTTCTGTACTACATGCCTGTTCCATCCATTTTATAGAAATGACTTTTTATAATTATTATTATTGGAAGAGAGAAATGTCTAAATTAAATAATCTTGATACATTCCCATAAATGAACAGAGAAAGGAACACTTGAAAACACAAACAACCTAAATTTCAATACAAATAACCAGAACAGAAAAAAGAAAAACACTAACCTCAGTGCCATCAGAAAGAACTCTGGCCAGCACAGGTATCTCATACTAGTAAGCATTTTTCCCACTCAGGATTGGTAATATCATCTCTCACCTGACATAAACCAACAACAAAAATTCAACGAAATCTAAGATATCTTTCATTTTTCAACTTTCTTATGAAAATTCCTTAACTGAACAAACTTTGTCTAATTTGATTAAATTACCAGACACTCGCACACGCACACACAGAGGGAGGGAGGGAGAAATGGGCACCTGTAAATCGACGTCGCGGAGGGAATCGGAGCCGGAGAGTAAGAAAGCGGCCTGGAGTTTTTCTTTGAGGCCATCACACAAACAGCAACCGGGCTTTGAGTAAAGCACTAGCTTTCTATTTGAAGGTGAAGAAGCTGATGATGATGTATAAGCCTAAGGAGCGAAGACCCTGCTGGATCTTTGTCCGCTAAGCACCGCTAACGACCATGGTCTAGCTACCACTGTTGCCGCAATAGCCAATGCCATTTTGTTTTTGGAGCTTTCTATTCAGCAGCAGCAGTTTTCAGTTTTTTTGGTTTGATAATCTTCTTGCTCCAATTCAACCGGATAAGCCCAAACGGTGTACTGAGTTGTTAATGGGCCAACTATTCGTTAAGATTGACATCGTCTCAGTTTCGACAGCTAGCGCTCAGAAACTTTTTTTTTTTAATAAATTGCCATTTTCGATCTCAAAAAAATAATAAAAAAAAATTGCCATTTTCATATTTCTTCTGGTATTTTAGAAGGCAAAAGAAAAAATTAATAATATTTAAAAAAAATTGAGGTTACACAACTTTTCTCAAACAATCGTTTTTCATCACAAACTTGATATTTACTTCTTTTTTGTTAATTCAGGTACAAGCTAAGTGCTACCTTTTTTTTTTTTCTGAAAGTAAAATACCTGGTGTGTTTTCAGGGTGGAAAGATAAAAAGCAAATTTGCAATATAGATATCAGGGCATTCAACAAGAAATTGCAATTTTACAGAACAATGTTAACGCGATTCATTTTCTCATATGAATATGAGAGGGAGCCAATGACGTGAAGCAGCATCACTGCAATAATACAAATTATTATTTCTCATCATATCTTTTTGGCAACAGTGATGCTGTCAAAATTTCATCCTTGACAACACTCCCATCCACCATCCTTTTCTAATCCAGAGAAAATAAAATAAAAGAGAAGGAAAACTATGATACAGCACGCACTAATGGATCCATCATTTCCATTCTCCACACTACCGCAAGCTTTCTATTGACAAATAAAATCCGAAAGTAAAATCTAGATAAGCTTCTTCTTCTGAAAGTATCGTGTCAAATGCCATAACTGCAGAATGGAAACCACAATGCAAATACCAATTGACATAATACCGAACCATGCCACTCTAGAATTGGTTATTTCGCTGACTTCCCTCATCTCCGCTTCCCTGTGTGTCCATACGACAGAAGAGAGTTAATATTCTGTTGCAGCATCTTTGAGATTAGAATTAAAAGTAACAATTTGTTGCAGTATCTCCTCTAATATAGTAGATTCATTCTCCATTAAGAGTAAATCAACACATCGTTCAAAGATACATCCATATAATTTGAAAAATCAGACCAATATTAGGCACTAAGTATTACCATATTCTATGTAGCAGTAAACATAAATTGGTGTTATAACAGGTTAGTGAATTGCTGTCCCGTGTGAGGAATTATCTCGGTTTTGAAAAAATAAATTGGACGCTATTTGTGTCCTAGATAAAGTAACTAATTTATATTATGTGAAAACAAAACAGTGTCCTCTTAGTTCTTTTTTTTCTCCTCAAATTACTAAGGAAAGTTTGTTTTTACGATTGAAACCACCCAATTGAAGACCCCAACCAATCCCATCCACACCAGTAAAGAGTTACTTGAGAGTCTAATCTGAATTCTATCAGTCCTGATATGGTCTCACACATTCATTCATACCATAACAGTATTGTTGAGGCTCACTTGGACAATATAACCATAATTGCATCTGCACCAAGAACTAAATTAGGAGCCAGAATCAGCATACAACTCCACTCTTTTCAATTTTACCAATATTGTTATTACTACAAATATTAGAGGTCCAAATGACCAAAGATAAAGATAACTTCAAGCTTTTGTAACTCAGATTAATTTCTCTCTTTCAAGAATAGATGTGACTAGCCTAAATAATGAAAGCAGGGTAATATTTCCATCCTGCCAGTACTCAAAATTGGAAGAGGGAGAGAGAGACCTGTGCTTGAGGAAGAGTAGATTATCATGGATAGACTGTACTGCTGCTTCAAGCCTCTTCAAGTCGAGCTCAATGCCCTACATGGATGCATGCAGAGTATGCATGATCAGATAAATAGAAAATGAAATGAGTAAAAACCTTAGTCCCATTTCTAGCTTCAAGAGAAATAAACAGTTAAAGGATCTTGCCTCAATCTTTTCTTTCTTTGCAACTGATTCCCAATCCTTGGCAGTAAATCCGATTCTCCAGTCAAGGCTCAGAGTTGTTTCTCCACCAGACAGTTGGTTGGCAAGCCAGAAACATGCCAAATAATTGCCGCTCTCACTAGTTGTAAATGCAAACTGACCATGAGTTACATTTTCTTTGTGGTGAAGATTGTTCCCATAAGGAGATGTCACCTTAATAAACAGACGTAGAACTTATAAGTTACACGAGAGACCACACCATTGTTGTATATTAATCATTGTTCACAATCACTATAAAGTTCCCAAATAGTTCACCACATTAAAGGATGAGAGAACTATTCGTGTTATCAGTAAGTCGAGCGTAAAACAAGTTACTTTTTTTATTTTCCTAAGCAATGAAATTTCTCACCCTTTGCACAAAATAATGATCATTATTTTGTGGAAACTAGGTTTCAAATTTTAACAAAACAACAGCTAACAACATCTTATGCAGGCGATTCATTCAGCCGAGTCGAGCAGTAAACAGAAAATAGCACTACTAATATCAATGTCTTCACATTCAAATTTTTTTTTATCCTCTCTCTAAAACAATTAATGTTCCTCATCTATGTCACCAGTTACACCAATAAAGCTTTTTATGCCTCGAGATTCAGCAAATACTGATAACGAGTTTCGTTTTTCAACAAATCAACAATAATTGTTCGACCAATATCATCAATGAATCAAACATAGATAATAGATCCAACAATGACCAGTTCCTTTTCAAATTAAGACACTAAAAAATTCTCAGTATACACGCTATAAACCCTCAAATTATCTGTAACAGATTATTAAAGCTTAAATCTAGCACAAAACCCATGGAAATCAATCTCAATTTTACAACAATTGATACATGCATGCAAACAACTCGTCAAAACCAATCGACACATAAATACCACAAAAAATTCATACACCCACATAAAGATTTGAAAATAAAATCAATAATTCAGTTCATAATATGATTTTAAGCATAATTTAGAACATACCCGGGCAGAGATGGTGGCAGGGTGTTCAGGGCTAGCTTCGTCGATCACGTAATAATCAGCTAAAACGACAACGTTGCTCTGTATCTCTTCCGACACACACTTTGTCCCTGATTTCGGTATCGTTAACCATACAGCTTCTGCAACTGGTACGATGTTGTTGTAACCAGTGAAGCATAGCAACATTAACAGTGGCAAGACCGACACCCGGGAGCGTGAGATCAGAGTTTCTGCCATTGTCGTAGTTCACTGTGACAGTTGTCTTTTGTAGTTAGTTAAGAGAAGAGGAGTTTCGGGCACGCTCTGTGTAGGAGAAGAAGAGTATCTGTTTCGGAGTTGGTAGGTGACCGGGCTTTGACGCTAGAGGGCTTCTCACTGTCCAATCGTGTTCGAGTCGGGTGGTCCAGTTAGGACATTCACCTCCAAATGGCAATCGGATTGTAAATTCCCCACGCGCATCACGGCCCTTGAAAGTTGCGTTACTTTTTTTTTTTTTTAAAATCATATTTTCATTTTTCTTTTTGATGATTATTTATTGATTGGGCTGAGTAAATCAAATACGTACCACGTATTTATTTTAGAGTAATATGCATTTCTCAAATTTTGATTTTAAATAATATGTTAAGTAATTTAAAAATTATTAAAATTAAATATTTAAAATATAGTTAACACAAAATTTGAGATGAAAATTCAAAAATTAAAATTTAAGAAGTGTAATATTATTTTTAGAATTATTACATAATTTGTTTAACCAAAAAATAATAATAATTACCCAATTATTATCACGACAAAAGAGAAAATGCTTTACAAAAATAGTTATAACAAAATAATTACATCATTTTATTTGGAAGAAATGGTCACAATTATTTAAACGTGAATCTTCTTAGGAAAGAATAGAACAGGAGCTTAAAAAGTAGAGAGGATTAAATTGTTGAAATTAAAAAATTATGGAACTAAAATTTAATTATAGGAGAGGCCATATCGTTTGATTTTAAAATCTTACAGAGACTAAAATTTAAAAATATTTTTATTAAAGATAAATAAAA
This sequence comes from Ailanthus altissimus, assembly GCA_946807835.1. Taxonomy (NCBI): domain Eukaryota; kingdom Viridiplantae; phylum Streptophyta; class Magnoliopsida; order Sapindales; family Simaroubaceae; genus Ailanthus; species Ailanthus altissimus. The sequence goes on from OX327691.1 coordinate 15,276,909, forward strand.
AAAACCTTATTTTTACTTTTATAAAATTTATGAATTTCTAACCTCTGCAATAATTCCGATTTTATGATCATTCTGCTTTAAAGAAATTACAAGTGTAAATATTGTGAATTTTTTTCTACTTTAGACCCAAAAAAATTAAGTTATATGATTTGTTTGATCTTGCCTCTAAAATTATTGCTTCGTGTATTTTTCACATCTAAAATAAACTAATAAAGTATTTCATAAATTACAACTAAAAGACCTTCCAAAAAATTACTGCGAAAAAGGAAAGGTGTTTTAATTCCTCTTAACTGCTTCCGAAAAACTTCGACGCAACTAGAATTTCACCGTACATCACCATTGTCTCAACGCCACTCGGCTCTTGCCTCACCACCTCTTTTTTTCGTTTTCTTTTTCGGACGATCTACTTGATTATGCCTTGGCACAATCTTTTTCACATTCCTTTGATTTGATTTGAGAAAAGTGCAATCATTTTAGTATATGATTCTAGCGGATAGCGCCACTAAAGTACTTTTTGATTAGAATCTCTGCGATTAAAGATCTCCACACCCTCATTTTTCTCTCTTTAAACGAATGAAGTGATTATGCCTACTTATAAATAACACTCTAACGCTCATAGTAATAAAAATAAAATGATTAATTCAAAAAAAAAAAAAAAAAAGAGTAAATTAGGGGTGAGCAAAAGTTTCTACCCAATTCGATTTGTTTTATTTTGTCCCGAAAATTTTGAGATGGGACGAAATAGAGGATCAAAAAATGAGGAATTCAAATGCTCCAGTCCCATCCTGAACATCTTTTATCTCGGTCCCTAAATTAATTTTTGATCTGAATTTTTAAAAAAATAATTAAAATTAAAATTTTATTAGTTAACAAATAAATTATAAGTTATTTTAACGTAAATTTTATAAATTTTCAAGTTAATTAATAAATTATAATTTTTTTATTTTAATACATTTCATTTTAATTTGTATTCGTGATTTTTTTTAAATAAATTAATATTGAATAATAATATAACTATTAATATTAAATTAGATTTGAAATCACAACATTTAATGTAATTAAAATTTGTTAACTTGAAAAAATAATTTTTTGGGTCAACGAGCCTTAAATTTGTTTATAAAGGGGAATCAAACTTAGGCCTTGTCTTAATAGGAGTGGTTAGCATGGGCTTGAACTTCCTCTTCACCGCAAGCTGTAGGAAGCCTGCAAAAAAATACGGACACAAGTTCAATGATGATTTTGTCGAGGTGAGTTCCGACGAAGACGCTTCGATGCTTAAGTCAGAAATGAGTTCTCTCTCTTAAAATCTGATAAGACAATAATGAAAAATAATGTTGGGGACTGGGGGGAGGACTCATTTCCTTTTTCTTGTTTTTGTTCTTTCAGTATTTTTTTTATCATTCTCTCAATGTCTTTCTCTTTCTTTTTTGTAATGATGGCCTTTCAATGACTTTTTTGCACTTTCCTCAGCAGTATTTCTGTCTCGCACCGAATATTCCCTATTGCACTTTTGACACAAGCCAAATATCCTCTTGCTATGCCCGTGACATATGCCAAATATCCCATGTAGATTTTATGACACTGTTCCTGTCACACATCAAATTTTTCCTCTGATGTGTTAAGTATATTCCTTAAGTTTGTCTCCACTGACAGTTTTGGTTTAAGTGAGGCTTATTTAAAACGGCTCGATTTAGATTTTGAACGACCCTCTCTCACTAGTTCAATGTTAACGTGGGATTTCTAAGAGTGAAACTTATGGAATGTGTTGTCAGTACCTGATTGGTTGTGGTCGTGTTCTGGTCGGCAAGGGCAAACATGTATTCTTGTTTGCCAATCAGATCCTTCCGAGTCCGAGTCGATTCTCTGTCGTTTGTCTCTGTTGGAATTTGGCACATTAACCATTACTCTTGGGTCTATCTTTGGATTTGACTCGCTGTGCAAGCTTTGGTGAACCTTTGAGAGGAGAGTGACCTCTTGAAGGGAGCATCTGGCATGGCTTATAAGAGCTGGCCTCGATTGAATTTAGAGGCCTTGGACCCAAAGGCAAAAAAGAGGGGGTTTTCAAAAGGGGAACAAAATTGAAATTTGAATTATAATATTTAATATCATTAAAATTATAACATTCAATGTAATTGAAATTAAAATTAGATTTGGATCATAACATTTTACATAGTTGAAATTAGAATTAGAATTATAATATTTAACATAATTAAAATTGAAATTTAGAATTATAATTATAATATTTAATGTAATTGAAATTAGAATTGGATTTGAATATTATAACGTTCAACATAGTTGAAATTAAAATTGGATTTGGATTATAACATTTAACGTGATTAAAATTAGAATTGAAATCAAAATTATAATATATAAAGTAATTAAAATTAGATTTGGAATTATAACATTTAACAAAGTTGAAATTAGAATTAGAATTAAAATTATAATATTTAACGTAATTAAATTAGATTTACAATTGAAAATTATAACATTTAACAAAATTATAATTATAATTATAATTATAATATCTAACATAATTGAAACTGAAATTGGATTTGTGATTTGGAATTATAACATTTAACGTACTTGAAATTAGAATTGGAATTAATATTATAATATTTAATGTAATTAAAATTAAAATTAGAATAAAAATTGTAATATTTAATGTAATTAAAATTAAAATTGTATTTACGATTTGAAATTATAACATTTTAGCATAATAGAATTTGGAATTGAAATTATAGCACTTAACATAATTGAAATTGAAATTGAATTTGTCGATTTAGAATTATAACGTTTATCGTAATAGAAATTAGAATTAGAATAGAGTTATAACATTTAATGTAATTAGAATTACAATTGGGATCATAATTATAATATTTAACGCAATTTAAATTAAAATTAAAATATTTAACGTAATTGAAAATTAAAATTAAGATTATATTACAAAAATATAAATTATTAAAGTTTTAAAAAAAAATTAAAACTAAATTTTGGGTTAAAAATATAAATTTAGAACAATTAGAGACATGAGCACAAATAGACCTAAAATTTTTAAGCCGAAATATAAAATTAGAATAAATTAAGGACATGGACAACAATGACCCATGTCCTAAATTTTGTTCCCAACCAACTTATCCCAATTTAAGTTAAGACAAATCTTATTTTAAAACTTTGTCCTGTTTAAGATAAATTTTAATGTCGCGATGAGACACGAGATCCATTAAATTCTGTTCCGATCTTGATTTGTCCACCTCTAGTATAAATTGAAAGGAAATAGTGTTTGGTTTCCATGAAAATGCATGAATGTGTGTCAACAATTCGTCTAATAAAATAGTGAACGAAATTGTATTTGAATTTTTGAAACAAAAATAATGTTTATGAATTCTGAATGAGAGAGAACTTCCCTTTAATAGGGAAGATTTAGAGAGAAAAAATGAAGCTTTTTTTTTCCATAAATCAATTTTTTAGTTGAAATCATTATGATGGAAAGATCCAGTATAGGTGTGCTCACGCAAACTTTTTCGATAAGATAAAAATTAAACAAATGCATTGAGCTGATTGGGCCAGCTTAATTTTTATCCAACATCAAGAATATCTTTAAGTAGTTTTCATATCTAAAAGCATATTATTATAAATACTTTGAAGTTTTAATAATATCATTAACTTTTAGAAATAAACAGTAATATCTAATTATTAATTTGTTTATTATAATTAATTAAAAAATATAATATTATTATTTTAATATTATCTTATCTAAACAATTTCCGTTCTATATCAAAATACTATTGTTTATATATCCAAACACTTTTAGCACTATATTTAAACAATCCTATCCTTGTATCTTAGTAATCATTATAAAAATTCTAAATAATTTTTTATTATTTTAAAAAATATATATAAAATAACAAAACATAAATAAATTAATACAATAAAAAAATAAAACAAAATTGGCTGCTATTTGCAATGAAAAATGGCATTGTTGTAGCAGTCACAAATGACTGTTGCAACAGCAACTATTTTTTATTTTATTTTATTTTATTTTTTAATGCAATAGTTATATTATTAATTTAAAAAATTAAAAAAATATATTATTAATTTATAATTAAAAAGTCTAATTTTTATGTAAAAATGTGCTTTTCATTTGTTGTGTAAAGTACGATGGTCATTTCATTTTTTTTTATATTTAAAAGAAAATTTTAGTCATTTTATATAATTTTATTAATTTTAATGTAATATTTTTTTAATAGCTAATGTTACTATTTATTTTTAAAGTTAAAAATATTACTGAAATTAGACCAGCAGAATATTTTTCTTTAATTTCAAAGATGACATCTTTAAAGACTTTAACTTCAAAGACAACATCTTTCTTTAAGACTTTAATTTCAAAGACGAAATTTTCAATAAATATGTTATTTGCAGAAAACATTCCTATCATTTTTTTTGTTTTAAAATTGAGAAATACTATAACTAACATTCCTATCATTCAGTTTCGGCACCAGCTTTCCTCTCTTTTTTTTTCGTTTTCTGCCAGCTCTCCATCTCCAGTTGCGGCTCCATCTGGTTTTCGGTGACCGGTCGACGCTTTAATGCTGTAGTGCCCTGCTGCATGGTCGTGTTTCGACTATTTTGGCTGCTTGCCGCCGTGTTGTGTCAACCATCGGAGGCTCTACGGATCCAGCCGAGTCTACAACAACCAGCGTGCTTTCCGACTCAGTTTTATTGGCGTGTCTGCTACTCGCCGGACACCACTGCCGATCTTCAAGCCACCTTTACTGGTGTTCGGACGGTACTCTGATGCTCTTCATCTCTCCGGTGGGCTCGTTCTGGTTCCGGTGACAGGTTACGCTTTATACCGGCTCTGCTTAAATGACCTGTCTGTTTACTCCCCTCGCCGGACACCACTACCTTCTCCGTTGGCCCATGGATTTTTCGATCTCCATGGCACCTCTGCTGGCGTCCTGGCATTCAGACGGTGCTTCCGGCTGCTGTCAGTCCATCGTCTCCCTCCGACCTCCAGTTTGGGTTCCTTGGTCGCGTCAAACCGACGGTGTCTTCGGTGGTGGTTGCTTCCGGCGGGATCTCGGCGACCTTGTGCTGCGTTCCTGGACTTATGCACCACGGCACCGGTGCTGCTGCCAAACCTCATGTGCCGCCCCCCCCCCCCCCCCCCCCCCCACCCTTCGGCTTCCTCCGCTTCCTATGGGGCCTCACTGGTCCTGGTCGACACCAGCCGCGCCTCCTTCGACCTTTTGCTCCCTTGGCCGTTTTTCCGGTCATTTTTCACCGGACCTTTGCCGAAATCTGCCGGTTGCTGTTCCTTTCATTTCCCTTGTGCTCTCTCAGCCATCTCAGCCACCACCGCTGGCAATGACACCCTCTGGGGTCTTGGGTTTTCCTGATTTTCATTGTCGATTTTTATTTAGGTGTTTGTGGCTGTGTCTTGTTTGTTTTTGAACAAACCGGATTAATAATTTCTCCCTTTTTAGGGATCTATATTTCCCTCGCTTGCGAGATTTGCTTCTCTTTTTTTTTAAAAGGTTAGTATTTTTCGTTCGCGAGATCTGATTATCCCTTTCTTCGAAAAGGTCTGATTATCCCTTTCTTCGAAAAGGTCAGTGTTAGATTATCCGTACCAATATGGGTATGGTTTATACTCTTCTACGGAAGAGTTCTCAGTGGTCTTAAGATGTATTCTATTATTATCTTGTAATCCTTTGGTCTTTTGCATCAAAAGTCTTTATTGTAATGTCTTGATGATATGCAATGATATGATACCAATTTCAAAAAAAAAAAAAAAAAGATTAGCTGTCTTTTTAGGCATATTTTCTTTGACTTAAGAGTTAGATTTTTAACTTTAAACTCAAATTTATCATATTCCATTTTCTATTTTTAAAATAAAAAAACAAAATCCAAACATCCAATTTCGGAACACCAACGACACCAAATAGAGCCGACCATTTAATTGCTTTTCTCTCTCTCCGTTTGTTTTTTTTAAAAGAAAAACTATTCACTTAGTCGATCTTTCTTAACCTACACCAATACATTTCCATGTCTCCACCATAAAAAACAAAAGTTTAAAATTAAAAATTAAAAATTTTTGATTAAACAATGCACTTATTTAAATGACTTAATAATAATACTATAAAAAAAACTTAATAATAAAGAATTTATAATATATAATTCCACCGAAGTAGAGATTATGTATTCGAATTTTCCTACCAAAATATCCATCACCACCCAGTACTTACATCACCAAAACACTCCAGCTCCTTCTTCATGCCCCCAACTCGTTTCGCAGAACCTCACCATATGCCACTCCTTAAAAAAAATCATTATATCATTCTGCCCATATGCAACAACCCATCTCTAACAATTTAATCTTGAGGATGACAGAATTAGTTGGTCAAAAAAAAAAAGTAGTAGTAGATTTGAAGAAATTGAGTTTATAGTTGTGGCTGTAACTTGACCGTAGTTTTATGAGCAAATTTTGGATTATTCTCAAACAACCATAATCCGTAATTTTGATGGCAGATTTGGCAACAAAGATGGAGGGCTTTTGTGGAGGTGACTATGGCAAGAACGGTAAATTTGGGATTGATGGTTGAGATTGGTAGAGGAAAGGATGTGTGGGTGATTTTGATGTCAAGGCAGTGTCGTCAACTGTCAATATATTAAAATTAGTGATCTAATAATTTTATATAAATAAGAATTAAGATAAATATTAAAAGAGAGTTATGTTAAAGTCAAACATGCATTGGATGCACAAGAGATGAATAAAACAAGACTTGAAAATGAGAAAAAGATGAAGAAAATGAAAGACTTCTGTCCAAGTCGCAGCGCCACAACGCCAGAAGCATTAGCGCTGTGGTGCCTAGTTTTAAAACGTTTATTTTAAACTCATTTTTTTTGACTTATTTGAGGGATTTTTAGACTCCTAAATAGGTGAATTTTTTTATAATTAGGATTAGAATTTGTAGGCATATTTTAACTACTATATAAATCATTGTAAACATTTTAGTTTGAGATCAAGTATTACAAAAAAAATTAAGAGAAAAGAAAAATTAAGTAGATACTAAATGCTTCTAGGCATTAGGTGGAACTATTATTTGGGTATTAATTATTCTTAAAAAAATAAAGATAACAATTTAATAGATCATTTGAGAGTTTTTTATTTTATTTTATTTTTAAAATTTTTTAAAACAGTTAATAAGAGATATTAAGATCTTTTTGATTTAAGACAATCTCTCACATAATGCCTTTCCTTATGACAGAGGAAAAGTATGTTGGCTATTGACCACCGTTGATGGTTCGTTAATTGATTATTAACCAGTGTTGACTGACTGTTAATTGGTCATTGATCGAGTTTACAAAAATTTATATTTTTTCAATCAAAAGAAAGTAATTTTTTATTATTATTTTATCGTTAATTTTAATAAATTTTAATACTTAATAGGGTATAAATAAATTTTTTGAAAATATAATAATCTGGATGTCTTTTTCTCAAAATTTTATCGGTCTAGATATCTTTTTTTTTTCTAAATTTAAAAAGTAAGATAAAATTTTTAAAGAAGCGGAACATGATTTATTTTTCTTACATCAAAGTTTTGATGTTATGAAATTTTTTATAAAATATCAATGATAAGAGGGAACGAGAAACTAAAAATAAAATTTTATTCACTTATATATTTTCTATTATATGAAACGTAATAAAAATATTTATACATAAATATTGTGTAAAAAAGTAAAAATCACACACTAATTGTGATAACCGTAACAAACAAATTCCTATGTTCTATGTTGTAACACAATAATAAAATCAAATACAATTCTTGCCATTTCTCTCTTATTCATTATTATTCCCATAAAAAGAAAAAATTTGGTTGCCGCTCTAAATTTTAGCCGAGTTGATGTTGCACTCTTATCAATAACAATACGTCGCAGAACATTGTGCAGGCTATGCCCATGCGTGCTTATGAGTTGTGTGTGTGTATACATACATGTATTTTTATAGATCCGCGTCCGAAGATTTTGATCATTAAAAAGTAATAATGCATTAAAAAAAAAAAACTTGCAGACTTTTATGTGCGACGAATTTATCGTGTGATTGAACGCTTCATGATACGCATGCAGTACAAATTGTTTGACAATGCATCAAAACAACACAATTTAATGATGTAATAACATTGTCAAAAGCTTGCACGCTATGGCTATAATTGTTTTCTAACAATATTGATATTAGGAACAGTATGTGTAATTAGATGCATTCATTCTCAACAGATCATGTATACGTGATCGTGTAACTCAGTAAGTATCAATAATCAACCTTTGCCTTCTATGTTTATTAAGACTCAAGTAGTCTCTTATTTTTACTAGAACTCAACTACTCAAGTGATAAGGGATGTAAATCACAAAAATAAGATTAGATTTAAAACATAATTAGTTAATTAGATAATAATTCACCTAAAATAATATGTAAGTTATGACTATTAATTTTCTTACTTTACCTTAGATTGTATTTGAAACTCAATGTTTATTGAATGACTAAGTTTATTAGTTGCAGCACATTCATGTTTACCTGAGATTGTATTTGAAACTCAATATTTCTATTCCTCATATTTAATGGTATGGGATTTGTGTATTGAGTGTGTTTAATTCAAACATTCTTATACAGTCGCCCATACATACTCACACATTTAAGTAAATTGAGCAATATTTGATAACTTGTAAGACTGTTGATTGGTTGCATGTCAACGCTAGTAATTGGGGTCTGAAAATCATCCATTGCATTCTCTTTGATCTAAACCCCATCAGCCACGTTAACTCAAAACTAAAATTTAGTAAATACATGTAAATAAGTGTCATATACCATAAATTAAGTTACTGTAAGTGATATTAATTTAATTTTCTTACTATATTCTTACTTTCGTTAGGTTGGAATGAGAAAGACAACTAAAAATACTGCATCATTTGTATCAATACAATTTAAGTACGATCTTTTCTCTTCATCAACTTCTCCCACAATTGCTCAATCTAATATGCAACATCAAAAAAGAGTTTCATCAATAATTTTTGTTATTATACTAATTAAGCTAATTAGGTAAAGACAAAATACATTGTTGCTTCATGTATTTATGGGTCTGCTCCGAACATTGGTGGGTTTGCTCCGAACATGGCCATCCTCCCCGGCATCCATATCATTATCATCAAGGTTAGTGAAACGGACCAAGCCTTTCTAACTCTTGCTCTATACAGAACCACGCATTTGTAGTAAGTCCCCAACATAGTTTCCGTTGAAAATCTCCAGATGTCTGATCAATTGAATGACCTCATTTTTTTTCTCATGATCTTTCGTACCAAGATACGATGTACCGAAAGAATATACAAATATTACAGAACAATATTAATTTAATTAAATGTGAAAGGATTTAGGTTACACATAAAGATCAATATCAATAAAAGATAGATTAAAAACATATCAAATGATAAGCCAAAATTGTATCTTCAGCGTCTGTGAACAGCGAAGTCCCTCTACTCCTTCAATTCAAAATATGAGAGAAGCTGTCACTATAGTGAATACCAAAAACTTCACAGCAGACTGCAATGGCTTCGTAAATTCATACTTGAAATAATTTTCAAACATAAGTTTACAATAAATAAAAAAGAATAATTATGATCAAGATGTTGAATATAATATGCACCTGGAGCATGTGTCCAAATTAATACAAGTTATATTTCTTCGCTCTTTTCACTATAGGGTTTTTTCTTATTTTATCCAACTTTTAGAATGCGACTTTATTGAGTGAGTCGTAAAATACGCTCTATGCAATGTTGCCTTATGAATGTTTATTGAACTCATCAAGGTCGTCTATTATATTTAGAACAAAATTTTGAATCATTACTTCTTCATTCGTTGCATAGGATCAAAACATGATAAACAAATATAGAATAAATTTAATTTTATTGCATTTTTATTATTTAATTTCGATAAGTCAAGCTTTGTGTACCAAAAATAAATAAAAATGTGTAACTCAGCTTCTTTCGGCCTAAAACATACTCCTCCCATTATCAATTATCTAATTTTTTATTTATTTCATAGGCATACAGGTAATCTTTCATCTTCAACTAAGTGATCAATACAAACTCCTTTTGGGTGAATCAAATACGCTTATTACTAATGTAAAACCACATCTTCTTATATAAATTAGAGGTCAACACCTCACGCATTAATATTTCATACACTAAAATATAGAAAAAAGATATATTAGACATATCCAAAAAAATAACCTATATAAGTCTACTTAAACAACTTCGTCTCACTAGGCGTTAGTTTTTCTATTATACAAATTAAAGTTCACAATTTCGAATAAGATGTAATCGATGCACGAATGAATTTATTCTCCAAAATTTTATATTGCTTGGAGATTTATTTTTTTCCTATAATAATACACAAAAAATATATAAAAAACAAACAAATACATTAAATTAATTAACATACATTATTATATAACTTTAGTAAATTAGTAATTAGTTAGTATTTTTTAAATATAAATTTATTTTAATTTATATAATTAATCAATTAATTATTAATTGAAATTTATGAATTCAATGATATTCTAAATATTTTATAAAATTTAGAACTATTATAAAAAATTAAAAAAATTAGAATTTTATAATGCGGGCCATGTGGCATCCTATGCATGTGTCATGTGGCCCGTGAAAATGCATCTCGCAGACCTTAGATTCACACCCACAAACGCTACGATATAGATGGTAGTCGATCACGCTCTGGCTGCCTTCTGTCTTTGGGATCCTCCTTAAAAAGCCATTTTTTTTAATTGAATTTTTAAATATTTTTACTATTTATATATTTTTTTATATATAATTCATCTATTTCACTTATTTTTAATACAAAACAAATTTTTTTTAAAATTAATTTTTTTTATCAAAAATAGTTATTTTTAAAATTTCGGATAGTAAATATATTGTAGAAGACCTAATATCAGCTTTCAAAATTTTAATTTAACTAAATTTTTATTAAGATGGTTTTGTATTTAGAGAGAGAGAGAGAGAGCGTGGGGTAGAGAGAGTTTTGTTCAACTCTTTTTGGGTTAGAGAGTATAATGGTCCGAATACTTTTAATTTTGTCTAAGAAAGAATAATCAATTGAAAAGTGACTAAACAAGAATATTTATAAAATTAAAGGGTTATTTCTGAAAAATTCCCTCGGAACTCAAATCCTCACACACATCAACTCCATCCACCGGACACCATGGCCAATTGGCCACCTCTCGCTATCTGCTTCTGATAATCGCAATCACCATCTTATTCTCCTTCACTTCATTATCAACAGCTCACGAACAACAAAAAGAACTCGAATCGATAACTCGCTTCAAGCAATACATCCGTTTCAAAACAATCCACCCGAACCCGACTACTCAGCTTCGGATTCCTACCTCATTTCCCAATCCCAATCCCAATCCCAATCCATCGGCCTTCAATATAAAACCTTAGTATTCGTACCGGGAAAACCCGTTTTGCTCCTAAACTTGGCCCGCCTCAGACCCGTCTCTCCTTTCAATTCTCTTCAACTCCCACCTCGACTCCGTCCCCGCCGAGCCCGACAAATGGATCCACCCTCTATTCTCCGCCTTCCACTCCCCCGAGACCGGCCAAAAAATTTCCCGTGGGGCCCAGGACGACAAGTGCATCGCAATTCAGTACCTCGAAGCCATCCGTAATTTAAAGCTAGTTAAGAATTTCAAACCAATACGTACTATCCACGTGTCCTATATCCCCGATGAGGAAATCGGAGGGTTTGATGGGATGGCGAAGTTTGTCGAGTCAGAGGAGTTTAAAGAGTTGAATGTTGGATTCGTGATGGACGTAGGGCAGGCTTCTACGAATGATGAATTTAGGTTTTTTAGGCAGACAAGTCGACATGGAATTTGGTTATTAGGGCTAAAGGCGCGCCCGGGCATGGTTCGAGGATGTACGATAATGGAACGATGGAGAATTTGATGAAGAGCGTTGAAGTGATTTCGAAATTTAGAGAGGTTCAGTTCGATGTTGTTAAGGCTGGAAAAGCGGCGAATTCGGAGGTTTTTTTGGGTCAATCCGGTTTATTTGAAAGCTGGGATTCCATAACCGACTGTGAGTTCTTGATTGGGAGTTAGATGTTGGTGCTTTCTTTTGGTTTTTGTGTTGGTGATGTTAAATTGTTGGTGTTCGAATGTTTTGTGCAGGGTTTTGTAATGAACATTCAACCGTCAGAGGCTGAAGCCGGATTTGATCTTAGATTAACGCCTACGACTGACCCAGATGTTATGATGAGGAGAATTGCCGAAGAATGGGCCTCGGCTACAAGGAACATCACTTTTGAGGTAAATTATGGTATTTCCCTCTTTTGAGGAATTGTACGATGAGTTTCTTCATTCTTACTGTGTTCGGAAACTAATTGGGATGAGATTGATTTAGGTGCATTTGATGCTGCGTGTGATTTCTTTTTTTCAAACTAATGGGTTTGGTGAAGTGGATGTCAAGAATTCGCCACAGCTCCATGAGGTATTGTTTGTTTTGGCATGGGCACATGTAATTGAACACTGGCACAGATTGTAAATGGTTCTCATGGGAAATAGGTGAGCCTCTCCCCACAATGTACACCAATTACAATCCCCCTTCACTATGGGCTTGTGCTAGGGAGGGATTTGTCCCACATTAGGTTTGGGCGTTCCTAAGTTGAGATATTTTATAACATCTCAGTAATTGGTCTGATTTTATATCAGCAGCCTTAGGATGTAATAAGTATAATTTGGTCAATGATATTACATCTATTGATGATTTTTATTTTAAAAAAAAAAGGATGGCCCTGTGCCTTATAAGGAGAGGTTCATGCAGCCCTTTTGTAGAAAAAACTGTGGCATTCAAGAACACATGTCCAAGCCAAAGGGGAAAATACCTTGTGTGGATGTTAGTGAATTCTTGACATTAAGAGGTCACTTATACAAGCTCTAGAAATTTTCTTTTGTGAATGGAGGTTGCCCTGCATTCTAAAACCCTTCTCTGAAAAGGTGGTTTTAGAATTTCTAATGATCTTCTTTGTGATTGAGATTAGAAATGTTCTTCTGTGAATGAACAATACTCTGCATCACTGTTTTGGAAAAAGTTAATGCTTAATTTTGTAGATGATGGAAGCACAACCATTGGCCATGATAACAGCAGGTGGTATGATAATGGTGTGCCATTTCTTACAGACTCGTTATTACTAGTTAGATAAACTAAGTTGATTTATCAATAATGAGTTAGGATTCAGACTTTGTGTTTGATACCTTTGTGCTTTTTAAGCAGTAGGTAGAACAAGTACTTCCTTTCTGAGAGAAGATTATCTTTGGGGGCATCCTCTAGCCATATCTATCTATGAAATTTAGGCATACAACTTATGTTGTATTTGCTTATATGTGGTTCTTTTTTTTTTTCCCTACATTAACAATTGAAAATTTTCTTGCTTTGCTCTTAACTCCCAAAAATTTTGTTTCATTTTTACCACTAACGAAGTTCATTATTTTGTCATTTAAGAGTTGTATATAAGCATACAACTAGGGTGTTGGTCAGGAATCATAATAAATGTAAAGACTTATAATTCATTCTCTAGCTCTGGCAGTAAGTTTTAAATGCTAAACTGTCTGAAATTGATGAGAAACAATGTTGGAGCAAGAAAAAAGGTCTACAAATACTTTCTCTCCATTGCTAAATGCTGTCTTATGTTTAATCCTGAGTGGGTCAAACAAACATATGCCAAAATTAAGAATTTTTTTTTCTGTTTTTTTTTTAACTTTCTAGACAATGTTGTTGGCACATGATAATTCAAGTGCTACATAGGGTTTAATGATAAAATCAATTTTTAGTTTGTCTGTTTGAATCTAGGTTTCTTATTTTCTACTTTGATCCAAAGGTCTGTACGGTTCTTGTGCTTTCAACTTCATGTTTGTATGCACACTTTTAAGATATTTGATGGGTGATAATTTAGGTATCAATTTTTAAATGATAGAGAAACATCTTTAGAACTTTTGATGTAAATAATAAAGAAGTTTAGCATAATTCACTCACGTTCTGATTTGGGACATTACTTTCTTTTTGCTGGATGATGGCACTCTGTTTTGTCACTTGATCATTTTTGATGCACTGCCAGGTTATTAACAAGAAGTCCAAAATTCGTTGATTTTATTTTATTTTATTTATATTTTCTGTGTGCCTTTCTTTGTTTCCTCGACAATGAAATAGAGCATACATGAGTTCATGCTAATTACTTTGTAAGGGTTGTCCTCTATTGACCCCAACCAATGATTCCAATCCTCGGTGGTCTGTGTTCAAGCAAACTATCACGGCGGTTGGAGGAAAACTAGCAAAGCCTGAAATTTCGCCTTCAACTACTGATGCACGGTTAATGAGACTGGGGAATTCCCAGTCTTGGTTTTTCCCCAATGACGAATGCCCCTTTCTTGTTGCTTGACCATAATGAGGTTTGTCAGATTTGCAAATGTATCTTTGTGTACTATCATGTGCACTTGTTGCTGATTACTTTTCTCGCTTATTTCTGTCTTGCAATTCCTGAAAGATTCTGTATTTGTGAGGGGAATTGAAGTTTATGAATCTGTAATCAGTTCCTTGAGTTGTTGATTGGGAGGAATATATCGTGTGGGTGAGCTCAATATGGTTGGTGGCGATGTTACACTGGTATGATTGGGCATGCACTTCACTGCCTTGTGATCAATGAAACTTTATATCATTTGGTTGGTGTAGAATTTGTGTATTATAGTGTGCACTTCTATACTGCCCCATGGTTTGCAATAAATGTTGCCTTTGAGCAATTTGAAGTACAGTTTGCGTATAAACCTTCATATATGATTTTGCTCATTACTCCTTAGTAAACCTTGTGTAGAGACATTCAATACTGATTGTAAACTTGAGTTTTAATTTTTCAAGTTTTAACAGTGCATTAATAATGTCTGACTATTGTGAATTGATGATACATATGATAGCACAAATAGTAAATGCAAACGAGCATCATCTGCTTGAAAAATAATATGTTTTGGCTTAACTAAATGGTAGTTTTATATGTATTAGTAAACTACCCATCTGTGATTGCAAAGGGACAAATTATAGAATCATGAGTGAATGATGGCGCATGTTGTTAGAAATTGCAATTGCAGTAAGTTCGCAACAGGAAAATTGCATTGTTTTTATTGCCAACGCGTGCATTCATCATCCAGTGCATACAAAATATGCCGCCTAAACTTTTGAGGTCTAATTTCCTTTTCTCTGTCTACAATTTGCAGGCTGATTAAGATGAAAAAATGACCACCGGAAGCAACGAGCAAGGCGAGACTAGAACTCTGTACTCTCATTGTCCGATCGGCTTGGTGTGAACTTTTGAACATTTTGGAATTTTCACTGTATTTTTAGGAGATTTAACTGTTAATATTCAAAATATGGTCATACTCATGCCAAATCCAATGGGATTATACTTTGTCTCCTTTTCCTATAAGATAATTCCAATTAAATTAAGTCAAAAGAAAGCAACATTACGTGAATCAATGCCAGAATTTTATTTTAGATTGATCACTTAAAATATAAATTTTATTTATATTTAATCATTTAAGTATCATGGTTAAAATAAAAGTGATTCATATATATTTCTCTTAATAGGATAAAGATAATTCGAGTGATTTTAATCTAATTATAATATCAATTATATTTATTATAAATAAAACGTATTTTTGATGAAAGAATATACATGCACTATAGAAAATAAACATAAATTGTGTTATATTTTTTAAGTCATTCAATCTCCTTTAATATCATACATCATATATAGATTGATTAAAGTTTAAAAGTTTTTAAACATGTTTAAGTTTAATTATGAATTCAATAATCCGAGGAATATCAGTTTTAATTTTCATTTTAATTTTGTAATTTTTATTTTAATTTCGCATTAATCTATTTGTTTATTAAGTTGTTAAAGTATGATTATATTATATAGAAAACTAACATGAAAGCATGTTTATGGCAATTGGAGATCTATTGTTTTACCGTTTAAATTCAGCAAATTTGTGCCACATAAACGTCCCAATTTTTGTAGAAATGGCAAAAGTTGAATGCCACTCCTTAATGTTATTCCTAACTTTAAACCCAATCATTGAACACCCACATGTTTGCAGATTTTCCCTACAGAAAAAGATTCATCAAAGAAACAATATCTCGAAAAACATCTTAGAATCTAAATAATGCAAAATAATAAAATACCAAGTTGCCGAAAAACACTTTTTTATAACTCAACAAACCTCGCGAACAGTTTCTAAACCCTTCAAGAGAACCCAGATCGTCATCTCGCAAATTATTGCCAAAAAAAAAAAAAAAAAAAAACTGTACCTCAGCATTACGTGAGCCATTACTATGGATATGGTTGTTGTTGTTGATACCGTCACTAACTTTTTCCTCGAGGTTTCTCTTATCCAGTTAAATTGAAATAAAGGGATTCGGGTTCTTGCAAGAACTTACCCACATGGATCTTGCCTCTCCATCCTCCAGCAAACTTCAAATTTTGGAATGCTTCTTTGCACTTTCGCCCATCCTCAGTCCTTCATTTTCTAGTATTTAATTGCAAAGTGACAAATATTGAAATGACAATAGTCTCATATCAAGACTCAAAATATATATCGCCATGCATCTTCTTTTGTGCCTCAACAAACTGGCCCTACTTCCCGCTGGCTGCAGCTGCACTCAAATCCCTTAAATACGGAACCGCATTCACATTATTGTATTAATGTTATTCAGATCATTAATACGGATTTACGACGTACGGTTTTGCCAGTTCAGAGAGGGTCTAAATTCTTTTAAGATAATGTACATTAGTAATACAAAATAATATAAAAGAGTGGAGAAGAAGAAGAAGTTGTATATACGCTGTATGCATGCATGCATGTTCATTAATGGCCGTGTATTTTAATCATCAGGTGGGGACTTTGATTTGGTGGCCTTGGTTTGTGTTAGATTGTGAAAGTACTAGTGAGAAATTTGAAGTGCTTTTTATCTTACCACATTGGAACAAAAGAGTAGGGTACATGAATTTGGTTTAGACAGTAGCAGACTCAGAAATTTTAAGTAAAATTATTGAATTATTAAGGATTGAGAGTATTATGAATTTAGAAAATGTTTTTAATTCTCCTTTTTACAATAGTAAAAATAGATCAGAAAGCGCTTTTAATCTTATTTAAAATAACTTTTAACTGAGCAGGAAGTAAAAAATGACTATGAATTTACAAAATTAATCATAGAAGTAGATCAAATCATGATTGATGAAAAGATAGAGTTGAGCAATTGTTTCATTTACTTTGACTTCTCTTTTTAACAGTAAACCCTAACTCTAGATAGCCCATATACAAGTTGCAAGATTATATATTTCAAACGGATGTACCTTGTTTTGAATCTGTCAGAACTCACTTGGTTTCTCGTTAATTTTTACAGTTCAAAAGTCGTTCTTTTGTCTTGAACACGGCCAAAAAGCATAGAAAAATAATGAATAAATCTATCCCATTTACAAACAACTAGAATGCCGAATGCGTTCTCCCATTATTTATTAAACCACAGTCATTTGTCACCTGTGCTTTCAACACCCACTAGGTCAACCGACTTTGTGCTCTTGAGGCTAAACCCTAAATAAAATAAACAATTACCACAACAATATTAAACTTGAAATTTCCTTCTCACTTTCCATCAAACAAAGCCGTAGTTTCATTCCTGCATTTCTGACAAATTTTATTAATAAAGAAAAAGAAGAGTGTTGCCTGAACATGTGAGGAGCAATATAAAATAATGCTAACAACTTAGGGCGAATCATACTGACAGCCTCCTGATAATAGAATATCAAATATTGTTTAATGTGTAATTAATTTTTAAGAGCAATCAATACTCTCATTTTTAAGAAAGCTTAAAAAAAAGGAAGAGATGCCTTGTAATTATTGTGATTCTTTCCATATGAGTTTTTTTTCTTTTTTAGTGTGTGTCTGCATATGAAGGAATGTGGAAGGAGGGAGAAGACTCGTACGGACTGACGACACTATTCTTTTCACACATGTATTATCATTGGAAAGATCAACCTTGTTCCATTTTTCTTTAATTTCTTAGATGATCGATTCTTTTTTTTTCTTTTCAGTTGTTCTTTTTCTTTCTGCCTGCATTACTATTTGTCAAAGAACATGAAGAGTTTACACAAGGTAAATGTGTGAAATTAAGCGAATGATGCGGCATACATTTTTTATACTAAAGATTTAATCTGAACACGTATTGATTGCGCATGCCCTCATGAATGCCAATGACAAGAAAACATGAATCTTGAGAAAAAATTTGCCGAAGGTGAAATTGGAAAACTCAAGGAGGTAATTATTTGACTTTCCCATGTAAAAAGTTTGAAAGTGAATGGATGTTTTAGTCCGATACTACTAATGAGCTGTGATCGAAAAATAAGAGAAAGAAACTGACCGTTGAATTGTTTCTTCTTAACAACCATGTATAAACAAAATTTAATTTACAGCAGCGAGACCAGGAATAGCAAACCCATTTATATGCAATTCTTGCTTGGCACTTGTGTTATGAATTTGCCGTAGATGTATGTGGAATTTGAGAACTTAGAAACAAAATTCAATGAGATCAAGTGGTGTCGTGGTGCAATGCTTCAATTTCATAAATAGTTATTGATAGACTTGTTCAATGAAAATGATTTATCATTTATTAAATATTAAGAAGAAAAAAAAAGTTTGTTCTACTGCCATGTTTTCTTGACTTTATTTTCTCTCGAAAAATCTCTTTGCTCTCTCTCTTTACTGTCAATTAAAGGGCACATTTTTTTTCCTCTAAAAAGATAGGGTCAATGTAGGAGACTTTTAATAGCTCTTCAAGTATATATATATATATATATTGTCCGTCTCAGTTATCAATGGCTATTGCATATGAACTTGTGCTGGAAAGTTGACAAAAATCCCATCTGCCCCGTACTGCAAAATATGGAAGCTTAGAATAAAAATGTGAATGTCCCTACCGAGTTAATTCAGTGTGTGAACCAAACCCTAATCCAACACTATGACCCCAACTTAGAAAGGGTCTTTTGTCCTCCTCCCAATAGGGGTGGGCAAAAAACCGAAAAATCGAACCGGACCCGAAAAACCGAACCGAATTGGTCGGTTCGGTTCGGGTTTTCTCTTGGTCGGTTCGGTTTTCGGTTTTTTATTTTAAAAACCGAAAAATTCGGTTCGGTTTTCGGTTCGGAAGGCCGAACCGAGAACCGAACCGAAAAAACCGAATTTAAAAAAAAATTAAAAAATTAAAAAAAAAATTAAAAAAAAATTAAAAAAATTAAAAAAAAATTAAAAAAAATTAAAAAAAAATTAAAAAAATTAAAAAACCGAACCGAACCGACCCAAACCGAACCGAAAAACCAAAACCCGAACCGAACCGAACCGATTCGGTTCGGTTCGGTTCGGTTTTTGATTTTTCGGTTCGGTTTTCGGTTTTATTTTTCAAAAACCGACCGGCTCGGTTCGGTTTTCAGTTCACACTAAAAACCGAATCGAACCGGATTTGCCCACCCCTACCTCCCAATGCACAGCATGGCACTGTGTGTGTGCTAGCAACTTTCCCAAAGCGCAAAAAAAAAGTACCCAAGTTTTGGTATTTTGCCGTACCAAAGAGAATCCCATCAAATTTCTCAAAGCAAAAAAGATAGATATGATGGTGAGATATAAAGAGTAAAGTCAAGTCATGCAGGCGTAAGCAGCTAAGCAAAATGTCATGAAAACGGTTGAGATGTGTTTGTCTTTAATTTGTTGTCATAAAATTTATTAGTTTTTAGAGAAAAAGATTCATTTTCATTTTTTTGACACGAGGAGGGCCACGAGATGAGCCCACGACGCGGTTTTGGAGCTGCGAGCCAGAGAAGTAACAGCTGGTTTTTCTTTTTCGCGTACAAAGGCATGCAGTGCCAATGAATTGAAATATTGGGTTTACTATTTAAAATGCGCGTGTTGATGTTGAGTTTTTATGGTTATTTATTATGATTTTTTTTTTGTTTAGTGTCTGTGTATCACAGCCCAGAACAAATGTTTATTTAAGCATCATCTGCATATCCTGGAAGTTGCCTTTAGGAAGAATCCTATGTTCCACTGTTCAACACTATTTTTATTATATCACAAATAAATATAACATATGATCACCCAAAAATAGACACAATACATAAAATTATAATAACCCAGATGATGAAATCTCTTAGATACCATTGGTTTAATCTTCTGAGATTGCAATTGTTTAATGTTATTTTTGTTGGGTGTCAACTGGGGAGGGGAAGACTTGCGATTTAAGTCAGAAAAACTCTAGAACAGAACTATAGCCATTTTTATAAAATAAATTAAGCTTTTCTAATTGCTTTGCTGGTCTCTGATTGGTGCATACGGGGTTTCCAAAAATGCTAGTTTTCCATGTCCTTGTTCCTCAAAAAGTTTACAGTGATTTTCTTCTTTTAAGCTGTAATATAATTAGGTGGTGTAACTACTACTTAAGAAAAAAAAAGTCATACAATTATTTTGTGTACAACTTTAAGGACAACTTTAGTCATTGCATGCCACATTGTAAACTTAATAACCTTTCAATTTTTCCACAGAAAGACAATGGAGATATTGTTTCAACAATGATGATGTTGACTGCATTAAACTTTTCCAAATGTTCTAGCTGTAATTTGTAAAATATTTGACATATAAGCAAGTGGGTTGAATGTAGTTTACCATTTTTCTTCAAACTAATTTTATTTATATATGTTGTTTTTTTTACTATGGATGGAGAATCATGTCATTTTAGAAGAAAGCAAGAAGCAACAGTTTTCCATTTATATAGACCTGAAAATATCTGTCATCCATTTTCTTGTTCATACTATCTTCCTTGACTAGGAGATCCTCTTAAATTAAAAACTCAAACCCCCCATCTATATATAGCAACCTTATTGTTCCCTCACCTTCAGTTCCTACCTCATTGCTTTTCCTTCGCTGAACAATAAATTAAAAGAAAAAAAAGTTAACCCAGATATATAAATATTCCTTCATATACCTTCTTTTCATTAAAGCAATTGATCCTTCAGCACACATATTGTTGCACCAAAAGCATTGATCTAAACCCTTTTTGAACTTCAGAGCATTGTTATTCTTAGCATCTTCTTGTATTTAGATCTCTTTCAGCTGTCTACAATGGTGAAGTCTGAGCAGAAGATCCAACCAGAGACATCATCAAAACAAATGCCATCAGCATCGCCATCATCATCATCATCATCATCATGCAAGAAGAAGTACAAGGGAGTGAGAATGAGAAGCTGGGGCTCATGGGTATCAGAGATTAGAGCACCAAATCAGAAAACAAGAATATGGTTAGGTTCTTATTCAACACCAGAGGCAGCTGCTAGGGCTTATGATGCTGCACTCTTATGCCTCAAAGGCTCTTCAGCCAATCTCAACTTTCCAATCACTTCTTCTCATTACATTCCTGATACTGTTATGTCTCCTAAATCAATCCAGAGAATAGCTGCGGCAGCTGCCAATAGTTTTAATGACAATGCCACTAGTGCTACTCTACCAATATCACCCCCTCTTCCTTCTTCCTCCTCCTCATCCTCGTCAATCTCATCCCCATCAATGTCCTCCTCACCGTCTGATCAAGTTGATGATGATGTGTCACTAATGCATTCTTTTGGGACCTACAATGAACCCATATCTATGATGGAACCACTCTCATGGTACAACTTTGATGGCATTCAATCACCTAAATATGTTGATCAAATGTTCATCAACACTGGAGTCTCATCATTTGATCTACCACCCATGATCGATGATTTTTTGGAAGAAGGAGATATTCGTTTATGGAGCTTCTGTTGATGAAGTCAAAATTACTACATATCATATCATATCAATATTATTCTTTTGTCCATTGATATTCATTCATGATCTTCAGTATACTTTGTTGCTTGAAGATGTTACTGACAATGACCTAAATTCATATGTTATTGTATTTTTGAGTTAGGAAAAAGAAATTCACATGGAGATGAGACATCTTTTTGGACTCTACATATTTTTATGTGGTTTCTACATATTATATTATGTATCAATTATGCAAAGCGAAAATGTGTTATATGCAATATTTTTATGGTCTTAAATTGTAATGTAATAAAAAGAAGAAATTCATATTTCAGTTATATGTATACATTATATTACTGCCTATAATTTTGCTTTGTTTGATACCCGTTTCACTTTTCACATAGATCATTGTATTAATCAAAGAAACTGTAATCTCGTGCCTTATGGGAATGTGAAAAGCTTTGCTCTTTCTGGTGAAGTGTCAGAAATGCTTATCTTACTGGGAACAAAATACAGAAAAGTGTGGAAACTTGAAACCATTTGCAACAGTTGTTTTTAAAAATTTATTTATTTATAGATGTTAAACCTGCAGCTGCCTTTAAAGACCATTGCAAGTTATATGTAACTCCAAAATGTCATTGCCAACATCAAATCTAAACAAGATCTACTTGATGGCATCTATTATATATGCTCTTTTAATTTTCCTGGAATATCCCAGAAATTTATGATCCAACTTTTCATTTTACTGTCCCCAATGATAACATTTCCGACGGGTCCATATTGATCATCCAAAATATATTGCCCATTTCTTTTGTCAGAGTTGTTTAGATAACCTGAGAATGAAGTTGACAAATTTCATATATGATTATGATCTTTTGCACTATGATCTTCAATGCACAACCTACTTTATTTTTATATCTCCCTTTGTTGAATCCATTATTGAACTTGTAATTTCTTAGCTAGGAGCAATGTTTGGTATTATTAGTAAAACCTTATTGCCGGATTTCTTTGCTAATAAAAGTTATAGAAAACTCATATGGGATCGATATTAATGCAAATTTGCAAGATCAATCACCCATGATTTGTCAAATCAAGTTCTTCTACAGTCAGATAGATTGGCAAATATTGGTACTTTTTGGACAAATTTGAACCTGAACAAGGGGCTGAACCTTTGGCTCAAGCCAAGGTTGCACATGACCTTTCCTCTTTTGCAATGGCTAAGGGGATGGGGTCCCATTCTCTATTGTTTCTTCTACATGGTATTAGGCCTCTTCATTCAATTTCGTGGAGCTTTCCATACGACATGGGCCATGCTACTCATTTGGAAAAGTGTTTGTTGAAATGCCCCATTCAGTAGTATTTGAGATTAGTGAGCCATGGAAATTGCAGCTTCTGGGCCCCTTTTGGATTATAGCCCCCACATAGCCATGAAGTTATTGGTGAATATAATCACATGAGAACCCTAACATAGACAAATTCTATACCATCAATTTCACAGCATATCATGTGGGTTCCAAACAATCAAGCAATCAACCCAAGATTTGTGTATTTTTAATATACTATGGCCCCAAGTTTGTCAAATATCAAGAGGTGCCAAGTTCAATGCAACTATCCAAATCAAACTTTTTTTTTGTTGTATCTTGTGATGTATTGTACATGTAGCGTATTTTCTTTCATAATTGAAACATAGTGGTTGCTGCTGAAACTGTAGGCATCGTATAAGTCAGATCCAACATTGGGCATGACCTAAATGATCAGGGGTTCGGCCTTATTAAGAAAGAATTAATCAAACTAACTTACAATAAGTTACATATGGATTTGTGTAACGAAAGATTAGTTAATCACACAACCTATTATGTAATAAAAAAAACAAAGTTTATTACATAAAATATACTGCATACTGTCTAAAGTAATATAAAAATTCAGTCTTGATCTACAAGATAGATATTATATATATATATATATATATATATATATATTTATAAAAAGAGAGAGAGAATATAGTAGGCTATTTATATATTGTTGAAAGAAGACGTCATTCTCTTATGTATTATGTTAAGTGAAGAACCTTAAATTGAGTTCAATCTTAAAGTTTTAATATTAAATTGAGTTCAACCTTAAAGTTTTAATATTTTTGTGTAATAAAAATAACAACTAATCAAATAAATATACTAAGAAAATCAAAGCAAATCAAGAGTATAATATAATTAATTTATATGATTTTGTTAATTGTCTACGTTCACGATAGATCAAAGAATCTTGGTCTCTATTATTAACTCTCAAGAGATTTTATAAAAAAAAAACAATAAGAAGAACTTTCAAATGATCTATAGTTTGGTGTCTTTTTGTTCCTACAAGAATAATTTTCACCCAAATAGAAGTTCTATCCCAGCACACATAATACTTAGTGATTACTTAATTCTCTGCTTCTATTATATTCTCTCTTGTAATGTTTAATCTTCAATAAAGGGTATATAAAGGATTATATATTGAATAAAATATTTGTAAAAACCCTAAATTTTAATAAAATAAAAATACTTACTTGTAAGAGTCCAAAACTTACTTAAAAAAGTCAATTAAGTTACAACAGGAAATACCTAAAGTTACCGCATGAACAATACCTAGTGAATAAATAGTGCTCATCATAAATAGTATTGCCATGTGAATAGTACCATTCTTTTACTTTTTCGTTTTACTTTTCCCTTATACACTCAATGTGTACTTAATTTCACAGTGACTCTCCCTTAGTATTCTTCACAATTCTTACCTACACAAAATTGTTGAATTATCATTAAAAAATATATTCTTCCTTAATTCAAAATCTTTTAATAAACAGGCTTCTGGATTCATTCACACCAATGCTCTATCACTTAGAGCTGAGTCCGTTAAGTCAATTGATGCTGTATACATTTTCATTGTGCTACAGGTAAATATGAGCATTTTAAAAATTTTAAATATTACATGTCTCACATACAATACAACGAAAATATAATACACATTAAAATAATCTGATTATACTAATGAGATTAGGCAACTCACTCTATAAGTGTGTTTTAAACAATTCTAGTTAAGAATGTAGTGGACTTTGTCAAGCTAAAATAGTAACTTCATATTTTAAAATATTTAAAACAACTTTCGTTTCTTAATACTTTCTTTATCTCGAGTATATATTACTTTACTTATATTACTTTTGATTTCTTAGTTAATATTTAACATTTTAAAAGTAATTCAAATTGACTACATTTAAACTCTCGACCAATATATATATTTATAGGCAACCATTGTCTATTATTTAACCAATCATAAAATACTTAGCTAACACTTGTTTAAGGATGATAAGACTTGAAAATGGCCAGCAACTGCTCCAATTCATGCTGAGTACGCTACTTACTTTGTTGGCCTGTTTAAGAAACAATTGGTGGCTATACAATTAAATCGTTGCCACTACTTGCTACCATTGAATTAAATTCAATTTCTTCAACTAATAACAAATAGATGAATGGCCATTTAATTGCTGCCCCTTGCTTTTGCAAATTGATTACACTACCACTTGCTGTAGTAAATTGAATCAAATTCAATTCAATTCATTTTCAATTGCTTTAGCAATTAAGAAACAACAAATGGCAAAGCTTTAAATCATTGCCACATTCTTCTGCATTTGTAATCGTATTACTTTTGATTCAATTTTTATGGACAAATAGAAATTAAATAATTACCATTAACCTTTTAATAAGTTAATAAAAAGAAGAACATGTAGGATTAATAATAAATTCAATTCATGTAAATATATAATAATGGAAAAATATATAAATATATTATGAAACAATAATTGTTTCATAAATTTATTTGTTAATACTTAATTTAATATTCATGTAAATTATTGGTACAATTTAAAGTATACACTAAGTAAATAAAAGTGTCAAGTCTCACTTGGTACGATTTTAAATTTAACATTTAAACCTTAGTTGCTCCTTAAGAGACTCTGAAATAAATAAGTGACTAATTAATTTAATTTAAACAAAATAATAATTATTTTATTTAAATGTAGCTATATCTACCAATGCTCAATTTAGTACTCATACAAATTATTGGAATAATTTGAGACATACACTAGGTAGATAAAAGTGTCAAGTCTCACTTGGCACAATTTGAGGTTTAACACTTAAACTTTAACTACTCCCCGAGAGATCCTAAAGTAAATTCATATTTTCTAAAAACTTTTTCGATCGAACAATTCGATTCAGTGTACTACCCACGTGTTCAACGAGTATACTTCATATAGTGAAATTCCATACATTCATACCCAATTTGTTTCATGGAATATTTTTGTAAGTCCATAACTGATGCCCCTCCACACGTTATGGATAATACAAAATGGCGAGTTAAACCATACAAGTTGAGGTTAATCTATATTCATATAATCTCTCCGTCATTAATATTCTAGAAGAGCAGAGACATAGATCAACAACGCCAAGTCCCCTAGTGCTCAATCATAAACTTATCTCCTCGATTAGTATTTCAATAAACAATATATACAAATACTTTTGCAATATTGTTTATATCATGAGAAACTATTTCTCGAAATTAATGCTTATGGCCATAAGATTTCTTAGAGTATAATCTTAGAACACCTAGATATTTAACTCACCCATATGAGCTGACAGATCTCATATATACACTCACCAGACTCCATGAGCATCGGACTATACCTAGCAACAATCAGCGATCAGACCATGAAAGGTCTCTGATATGTGTGTAACCTAAATATGGTGGATCACTCATCAGCTTACCGTGGTGTTCAGGTTAAGGGACCACGAATATTACTCAACTCGAGAAGACCCTCTACTGACGAATTTATAGGGTATCTATTGGAGGTCTTTATTAAGTCTAATTTAGTATCCAACCATTACTAAATACATGTATATCTATACGAGCTTCCACTAAGCTTATGGTTTGTTAAGATTAACCATCTGGACTATCTAGATATAGACATACATCGATATATATATTAATCGGTTCCATTCGATAGACTCTGCATCGGTGAAAATAAATCAGGAACAAATAATTCGAGAACATAATTGCACAATGACATTTCCTAACAACTCATATAATTATTTGCAACTATGTCATTGTTAGTATATTCTCAGATTTTTGTCCCATTTTAAATAAGGTTCTAACTCTTTAGACCTGATCTGAACTCCTTTAGATTAAAATAATGTCCGAAATGTTACAAGCATCTTACCTAATTGTCACGCCCCAGACCCAAAAGATCCGACACACGACATCACTTACATTCATTCACTGCATGTGCACTCATAAATAATATTACACAAAATTTTCAACTTTCATTCAACACAGAAATCCTTAGCAAGTTGCTAGTAAGTTCAACACTAAAATCAACCATAACCTAACATATAAATATAAACTTCTCTTGACAATATTTAAACATTCATTTCAATTTCTTTCAGAATTATAGCAATTGAATTATGACTGGGACAATTATTAAACCGGAGATACGCAGAGTTTTCTCAGAGATTAACACTCTACTACGTCACCAGTAGCAACTTTGTTACCGGGAGCCCAGAATATATCCATTGCAAATTCTTACTTAAAATCATCCAATAACCACACTTTATAAAACTTAAACCAAATCCAATCCACACACAATGAAATAATACATAAGTATTTATTCAATAGGGACAAACCAAATATCCTATCCCACGTGTCCCCAAATGAAACACACAACAACCTAGCAACTTAGGGAACCCAAGGAACAGCAGAAGCCTTGCCAAATCCGCTAAGCACACATGCACCTTATTTACCTGAAATCACCATAAACTATAATGAGTATAAAAACTCAGTAAGCATACTAATTTTTCATATATCAAATACAAATACATATATGTACACAATGCATATGTATGATATGCTGTGATCAATCAAAATCAAAATCTTATCAAATCACATATCATGTAAGCGCTTACACATTCTTTCAAAACACATAATAGGAATACCATTACTCGACTACTACTTAGTAGGACTTACATATCACATATCACATAATGAGCCAAATGTCACTCGTAGGTGACATACCGTATGAGAGGAATAGTACAAGTGAGGTCTTTAAATCACACATATATAACGCTTATGCCCGAAGGTAAAAGCCAAACCCTCACCCTGATCATCGGTGAGTCCTCTCACATGTACCAATACGCCACCACACGAATGTGATGACTCACTCTTCCTTTAGGTACCAATAGGATCCTCCCTACATACGGAACACATAACATATACCAATCCCGAAGGAAAGGCCACACATAAAGGCTCCACAAATCACATAAAATGCCTACTAAGTTAACAGTGAGTTCAAGTACCCTCAAATCACAAAATATTTCTCATGGACATATTACACTTCAAAAGCTTTCTTTGTTAAACGCATCTTATTTTGGAAAGCTCACTTTAAAAAACACATGTATGTCCATGCTCAATGTCAATGCTCACATTCATAAACATATATTCACATTTCATATCAAAATATACTTTGACATATCATAAACATATTCTTAATCCCATTTACAAAATCATACAAAACAATTATTATGTTTATTGTGATTCCAATAGTAAGTCTAGTATACTTACCTCTTAACACTTTCAGCTACAAGGCTTAAATCTCCTTAACCTATCAATGGAGATTAATCCTTTCATAAGCCTCACAATTCACACAAAATACTTTAAATAGCTTACAAAATTATACACAATGCATTTATCACATCAAATTGGTCTAAATATTTGGTTTCTCAAAACCTGTCATTCTGACCACTTACACTTAACAAAAATTTCTAATACATCAAATGATGTCCAATTACTCCGAAATCAGAATATATCATTCTTGACTCATATATACTTCTTATATATGAATATTATATCAAAATTCCAATTTCTTCTTCTTTTTCTTCTTCTTCTTCTCTTTCTCTCTCCTTTATTTCTCTCTTCTCTCTCTAAAAATGGGTAGCTCGACCAAAATGAGAGAATTAGGGTTTTTAAAAGTGTATTTTTATACTAAGTGGTTAATTTTTGGTATTTACGAATTCACCCCCAAAACTTTCAAAGTATAACAATTTGGTCCCTAAAATAATTCCAAAGTCTTGCAAATAAACCCAATACTAATAGTATATCCTTAACCTATAAAAACACTACTAATAACAATATATAAATCAAGGATCACCCACATGCAAATAAAATACGTATATTTATATATATAAATATACATATTCTTACCGGTTATGGATACTGGTTACTACACTAATCATAAAATAATTAGCGATTTAATGAAATATTTATTTATTGCATCAATATGAAATAACATATTTATTTAAAATTGGGATGACATATGAGCACAAATCCCAACAACTCTCACTTATTCTAGTGCCATTCGTAGTGGTATCTAATGCTTAACGACTCCACATATTTCTCAAACATCTTTGGAGTTAAGGCCTTAGTGAGTAGGTCCGATACATTATTTACAAAATCAACTTTATAAAATAAAATATCTCATCGAGTCAAGATCTCTATAATAATGTAGTATTTTCTCTCTACATGTTTAGATCTCTGGTGTGCTCTTAACTCTTTCGCCTGTGCAATGGCCCCATTATTGTCATAATATAATGGGACAGGGTCTACGAAACTTGGGACTATACCAAGTTCAACGATAAACTTCTTGATCCACATTACTTCTTTTGCTGCAATGTATTTTGTCTTTGTAGAAGAATCAGTTGTGGATCCCTGTTTGACACTCTTCGAACTTATGGCAGCACCATTGAGAATAAACACATATCCAGATGTAGACTTTTTATCATTTGGATCAGACTAAAAGTCTGAGTCAGTGTATCCTTTTACCTATAAATCATTTACTCTATATATGAGAAACTTGTCATTTGTACCCTTAAGGTATTTAAAGACATGTTTGACTGCCATCCAATGGCTGTCACTTGGACCAGATTGGTACTAGCTCGTAACATTTACAGCCATACTGATATCATGTCTTATACATATCATGACATACATCAAGCTTCCAACAGATGATGCATAAGGAATATTAGACATTTTAACTCTTTAATCTTCTGATGACACATCTTCCTCGAAAGATGAATGCCATATCTAAAAGGTACATTAACTGTCTTATAGTTACTAAAATTGTACATTTTTAAGACATTATCAATGTACGAAGATTGGGAGAGTCCTATCAGCCTCCTAGATATATCTCTTTAAAGCTTTATACCTAGTATATAAGAAACCTCTCCCAAATCTTTCATGGAGAAATTCTTACTTAGGTAATTTTTTACTGACTGTAACATACCAATATCATTTCTAATGATCAATATGTCATCCATATAAAGAATTAAGAAGACAACCATGCTCCTACTATCTTTTTTATACACACATGCCTCATTTTCATTTTTAATGAAACCAGACCTTCTGATTACCTCATCAAAACGAAGAATCTAGCTTCGGGAAGCCTGCTTAAGTTCATAAATGGACTTCTTCAGTTTGTATACAAGACTAGAAGAAAGGCTAGATATAAAACCTTCAAGTTATTCCATGAATATCTCTTTCTTAATATATCTATTCAGGAACGTCTTATTTACATTCATCTACCAAATTTCAAAGTTATAGTATGCAACAATTGCCAATAAAATTTTTATTAACCTAAGCATCGCAATTGGTGCAAAGGTTTTCTCAAAATTGATCCATGATTGTTGCGTATAATCTTTTGCTACCAGACGGCCCTTGAAGATCTTTACCTTCCCTTCGGGCCCACGTTTTCACTTGTAAACCTATTTACAACCTATAAGAATTATTCCTTCTAGAAGTTCAACCAAGTCCCAGACTTGGTTTTGATGCATATAGTCAATTTCAAATTTCATGGCATCCTGCCATTTTTTCGAATCAATATCTAATATTGCCTCTTTGTAGGTTAAAGAATCATTTTCTTCCACTAAGAAAATCTCAAAAGTACCTTCAGGTATCATACCATACCTTTTAGTTTGCCTCGATATCCTTTGTGACATGTGTAGAGGGTATGTAATACGTAATTTGCTCGATTGAGCCTGTAGTTCATTCTGATTGACTTCACCAAGATCAATCTTCCTACAATTCTCACGATCCATGAGAAACCATTTATCTAGGAAAGTGGCATTCTGAGCAACAAACACATTTCGTTCATCAGGATCATAGAGCTGGTATCCTATTGATTTCATATGATAACCAATGAACCGATACTTGTACCCCCTAGGTGCAAGTTTATCATGTTGTGTAACTTTTACATACGCATGACAATTCAAAATCTTAAAATATTTAAGACCTAAATCCTTTTCAAGTCCATATCGCATAAGGAGTAAAAGGAACAGCTTTAGACGGAACTCTATTTAATATATGAGCAGCAATATATAGAGCATAGCCCCAAAGATATTCAGGGAGATCGGTGAAGCTTATCATCAATTGGACTATATCTAATAAAGTTTGATTCCTCCTCTCCAAAATACCATTGTGCTGTAGAGTAGCTGGAGGACTATACTGAGCGAGAATCCCATTCTCCTTTAAATAATTCATAAATTCACTATTTATGCATTCTTCGCCTCGATCTGATCGAAGGCATTTGACATACATACCAGTTTGTTTCTTTACTTTAAGTCTAAATTCCTTGAACTTTTTAAAAGTTTTCAGACTTATGTCTCATAAGAAACACATAACTATATCTCGACAAATCATCGATAAAGGTTACAAAGTATTGAAATCCACCCATAGCAGTATGATTCATTGGATCACATACATCACTATGTATAAGTTTCAATAAACTAGTGGCACGGTGTCTAACATCAATATAAGGAGATTTGGTCATCTTTTCTTGAATACATTATTCACAAACTAGATAAGGTTCTATGGTTAAATCATGTATTCGATCATCCTTAACCAGATAAAATAGGCATTTAATGCCTGTATGACCCAATCTTATATACCACAATTCTGTTTCATTCAAAGTTTTTGAACTACTTGCTGTGTTTACCTATTGTCACGTCTCACATCGAATAGAAATTGGATGGGTCTTGGGTATATAAGGGTGGGTATGCAGCATAGGATATGGGTCTCATATACCGCTAAGGGATGGGCAATACGGGCCAAGTGGGCCCTAAAAATCCTGTGTCTTGAGCCCCAATAGAGATTGTCACATGGGTAGTGGGTCCCCTATCCTCGGGGGGATGGGCAATACAGGCCAGGTTGGTCCTTGAGTTTGGGCCACACCGTGACGAGGGCGTCACGTGATTGGGTGGGGAAGAATGTCACGTCCCACATTGAATAAAAATTTAGTGGGTTTTAGATATATAAGAGTGGGTATGAATTATTACCTAACATGCTAGTTTTTTGGGTCAATGACAAACGCTTGGCCCGTGACACTATATATGCATGACATTTTATGTTGTATTCAAAACATAATGACCATTAATTAACTAACAATCAGCTATAAAAATATTATGCATATCATATAAACATAAGGAACGATTCCGTATATACATATGATAACCCTCACTATTAAGTACAGAAAGGGATATTATTTGTCTTAAAATACAGGGTACAAAAAGACAGTTATACAATACTATAGTTCTATTACATTAAAGATGTAAATCAAAATATCCTACAGCCTTAACCTAAAGAAAATCTACATTTCTAACACGAAGCTGAATCCTTCTCGACTGCAATAGTCTAACTTTTATCAGACCCTGCAATATTGCAGATGTGAGAATGAGAAGCAGTATCCAATACCCAGTCAAAATTAGTAGCATATGCAAAAGAAATGTCAATAATAGGTAAACATATACCTGAGGGATTCTTCTTTATTGAGGCAAGGTATCTCTGACAATTTCTCTTCTAGTGTTATTCCTCACCACAGTGGAAATATTTTTCTTTATCTTTCTTTTGTGATTTGGATATAGGTCGCCTTTAAGGACCAATCTTGGGTGCCTGCCTCACCTTCTTTTTCTTCATTTTTTTAGGGTTCCCAGAAGGCCTAAGAATAAAAGATGAAGCTCCTTGAACAAAGAAGGACGATCCCACTTTGTTCATGTCCTCTTCTACTGTCTTCAACATATTATAAAGTTCAGTATAAGACAGGGTCATTGCTTGCATATTAAAATTCATTATGAACTTCCTGAAAGACCCCGTAAGCTACTGGAGAATCAAACTATTTTCTATTTGTTCAACGTAATATCTATCGTCTTTAACCTTTCGATTATAGAAATCATATTGAGGACTGACTGGACTACCCTCAAAAAGTCTACATTGAAAAAATGATTTAGCAACCCTATATGCCTCAACCTGAGGATGGTTGCCAAACAACTCATTCAGATAGAGCATAATGCTAAAAGCATCACCTATATGAGCATGCTCTCTCTGTAAACATGTAGACATAGAAGTAAGGACGTAAGATTTAACTTTTAAATCATCATCCAACCATTTTCGATAAGTCACCCTATCTTCTGGGGTGGCTTCATCAGAAATTCCTGTGAGTATACGCTGATCTATCACATATCCAAGTTTTTCAAAATCGAGAACAATTCTCATATTCATCAACCAGTCTCTATAATTTTCTGCGCCTTTAAGTTGGTTTGCATCCAATATGCGTACCAACAGATTAGATGAAATCATTTTATCTTTATAAGAGAAAATAAGAGATGTTAGTAGAAAATAAATATATCAATCGTTAATTTTTTATTTTAGATTAAAGATATAATCAAATTATACATTTTAAATCTAAAACATACTCCCAGTGTATTACATAATCCCTTAAATCTCTCAAAGGGGAAAACAACAAATTTAAACTCTTTAAATTGTATAGCATGAAGTAGATCCATTTAGCATTTTACTCAGACCTCACACTTTAACAATATTGGCCACTGTAAAATCTAAAAGGTAGACAACTCTTGTTAATTGTATTTTATGCAACTCTTATTACTGATCCTAAATACATATTATCCTTAAGCTTGAGCAATATTAGATGAGTGTATTTCAGATTAACTTGTCAATTATCAAATATATGTTACTGATACTACCCTTACGCATTAGCAATATTGAGCAATACATTCGTAAATATTTATCTCATCTCATGTTTAACCGGCATAGTCAAAATTACACCGACCAAATCTCTCACGCTTTAGCAATGTTGAAAAATACTGATATAACCTGACTAATATCGTATTAACAAGAAGGATTAACGTGTAACATTATCTCATAATAGTACATATTTAAATTTGATTAAGAGAGATTACTTAATTCTATCCCCATCTCATGAGGCTGTGATTCTTAATCACACATTTGTTTTGTAAAAACATAACTAACTCCTACCAGTATGACTCACGTTGTGGTTACCAGCTCGAACAAATGGCCCACAATATTTATCACATGTATAACAATTATAAATTATAAAAACTAAACCATTTATTTTTAAATTTTTAAAAATAAATATTTAGAGTAACCGGCGTAATTAAATTACGGTACGTACACTCTAAATACAAGCACACAACACAGCGCTCTAATACCAATTGTATTGGTGTTGTGTGTGTTTGCACCGTACTATAGGTAAATATATGTATTTTAAAAAATTTAAATATTGCATGTCTCACATGCAATGCAGCAAAAATATAATACACATTAAAATAATTTTATTACACAAATATAATTAGGCAACTCACCCTATAAGCGTACTTTAAACAATTCTAATTAAGAACGTAATAAACTTTCTCAAATTAAAATAATAACTTCCTATTTTAAAATATTTGAAATAATTTATTTTTTATTTTTTATTTTTTATTTTTTTTCTCTTTGGTATATATTACTTTACTTATATTGCTTTTGGTTTCTTGGTTAACATTTAACCTTTTAAAAGCAATTCAAATTGACTACACTTAAACTCTCGGCCAACAAACATATTTATAGGCAATCATTGGCTATTGTTTAATCAATCATAAAATACTTAGCTAACACTTGTTCAAAGATGACAAGGCTTGAAAATGGCCAGCAGTTGCTTTAATTTATGCTGAGTACGCTGCTTGCTTTATTGGCCTGTTTAAGAAGCAATTGGTGGCTATGTAATTAAATCGTTGCCACCACTTGCTGCCATTGAATCAAATTCAATTTCTTCATAACAAATAGATAAGTGGCTATTTGATTGCCAACTCTTGCTTTTACAAATTGATTACGCCACCACTTGTTGCAGCAAATTGAATCACATTCAATTTGATTCATTTTCAATTGCTTTAGCTAATTAAAAAATAACAAATGACAAAGCTTTAAATCATTGCCACGTCATTCTTCATTTGTAATTGTATTACTTTTGATTCAATTTCTTTGGATAAATAAAAATTAAACAAGTGTCATTAACCTTTTAATAAGCTAATAAAAAGAAGAACATGTAGCATTAATAATAAATCCAATTCATGTAGATATATAATAATGGCCGAATGTATAAATATATTATGAAACAATAACTGTTTCATAGATTTATTTGTCAATACTCAATTTAGTATCTATCCAAATTATTGACACAATTTGAGGTATACACTAGGTAGATAAAAATGTCAAGTCTCACTTAGTACAATTTTAAGTTTAACACTTAAACTTTAATTACTCTATAAGAGACCCTGAAATATATAAGTGGCTAATTAATTTAATTTAAACAAAATAATAATTATTTTATTTAAATATAGCTATATCTACCAATACTCAATTTAGTACCCATATAAATTATTGGCACAATTTGAGACATACACTAGATAGATAAAAGTGTCAAGTCTTACTTGGCACAATTTGAGGTTTAACTCTTAAACCTTAGTTATTCCCCGAGAGGCCTTAAAAGTAAATTCATATTTTCTGAAAACTTTTCGGATCGAACAATTCGATTCGGTGTGCTACCCACGTGCTCAATGAGTACATTTCATATAGTGAGACTCCATAGGTTCACATCCATTTTGTCTCATGGAATATTTCTGTAAATCCATAATCGATGTTCCCCACACACACGTTATGGATAATATAAAATGGCGAGTTAAACCATACAAGTTGAGGTTAATCCATATTCGTATAATCACTCTGTCATTAATATCATGGAACAGTAGAGACATAGATCAACACCGCCAAGTCTCCTAGTGCTCAACTATAAACTTATCTCCTCGATTAGTATTCCAATAAACAATATCCATAAATTCCTTTGCAATATTGTTTATACCCCGAGAAAATTTTTTTCGAAATTAATTCTCATGGCCATAAGACTTCCTGGAATATAATCTTAGAACATCTGAATATTTAACTTACTCATATGAGCTGACAGATCTCATATATACATTCACCGAATTCCATGAGCATTAAACTATACCCAAAGACATGGAGCGGTCAAACCATGAAAGTTCTCTGACATATGTGTAACCTAAATATGGTGGATCACTCATAAGCTCACTATAGTGCTCAGGTCAAGGGACCATGAATACTACTTAACTCGAGAAGACCCTCCTCTAACGGATTTATGGGGTATTTATTGGAGGTCATTATTAAGTCTAGTTTAGTATCCAGTCTTTACTAGATACATGTATATCTATATGAGCTTCTACTAAACTTATAGTTTGCTAAGATTAACTATCTAGATTATCCAGATATGGACATAGACTGATCTATATTAATTGGTTCCATTCAATAAACCTTCCATCGGTGAAAATAAATCAGGAACAAATAATTCGAGAACATACTTGCACAATGACATTTCCTTGCAACTCTTGCAACTATTTGTAACTACGCCATTATTAGTATATGTTGGGATTTGTGCTTACGTGACATCTCATAATGTATAAATATATAGTGATTGTATTTATACAATTATTATTTCTAATAAAATCGTTAATATTATTTTTATTAAATGGTAAGATGCTTGTAACATTTTAGACATTGTATGATCTGAAGGAGTTCAGATTTGGTCTAAAAGAGTTTAGACCAGGGCTAAGAGTTAGCAACGCTAATAGTTATAAACACTAAGAGTTAGTGGTACTAAGAGTTAGCAAAATCTAATGAGTTAGAGCCTTGTCTGAAATGGGACAATGACCTGAGAATATATTAGTAATGATATAGCTGCAATAAGTTGCAGATAGTGCTAAGAAATATCATTATGCAAGTATGTTCTCAAACATAATGTTCCGGATCTAATTTCATCGATGCGGGTCTATCGGTGAAACCCATTATTATAGATTAGTGTATGTTTATATCTGGATGGTCCAGATGGTTAGTCTTAGCAAACCATGAGCTTAGTAGGAAGCTCGTATAGAGATGCAGGTATTCAGTAAGGACTGGATATTGAACAGATTCACGAAGACATCCAATAGACATCTCATAAAGCCGTCAATGGAAGGTCTTCCGAGTTGAGTAGTATTTGTGGTCCTTTGACCTGAGCGCCACGGTGGGCTTATGAGTGATCCACCACGCTTTGGTTCCACACATGTCAGAAACCTTTCATGGTCTGACCGCTGGGTGTCGCTGGGTATGGTCCGATGCTCATGGAGTTCGGTGTGCGTAGATATGGGATCCATCAGCTCATATGAGTGGGTTGTATATCCTAATGCTCTGAGATTGTATTTCAGAAAGTCTTGTGGCCGCAAGCATAAACCTCGGAAAAGATATTCCGGAGGAATAAACAATATCACAAAAGTGTTTGTGGATATTATTTTATGAAATATAAATCTGGAGATAAGTTCGTGGTTGAGCAAATAGAGATTTGACGGTGATGATCTATATCTATGCTCTTCAAGGATATAAATGGTGGAAGGATTATACGAATATGTTATAACCTCAACTTGTATGGTCTAACATGCTAATTTGTAATATCCGTAACGTGTGTGTGAGACATTGTTCACGGACGTATGGAGGAGCTCTATATGACAAATTAGGTGTGGACCTAGAGAGTCTCACAATATGAAGTATACTCGTTGTGCACTGGGGTAGCGGATTGGATTGAATAGTTCGATCCAATAAATTTCAGTAAAAGAGAACGATTATTTAGGGATCCCTCGGATTATACATTTGTCAAGACTTAATTGTTAAGTACATCACTTAATTAATTAACAAGGGTTGTTAATTAATAGAATATTGACAAATGACAAAATTTGTTCCATGATTTGATTTTACCTTTTTACCATTTAACCATGGTAGTAAAAATTAGTAAGGTAAAAAGTAATTATTCAAAATTGTTTTGAATAATTAAATCATATATTATTATTATATTATTAGATAATATTATAATATATATAGATTATGACATTGTATTTTAATACAATGAGTGGCCTAGATGTTGGCCATTTAATTACCCATTATAATTAAAGTAATTATAATTGTTAGGTAAAGATTAATTTTGGTGGCCATTATTCTAGTGCTTGGTTTAATTAATTCTAAATGGGAGACCAACAATAAAATTGGTGGAGCACTTCATTTTGTTTATTTTTTTTAATCAAAGTGTTGAATAAACAAAATGAATTTTGGCAAAACAATTGAATTCAATTCATTCATTTCAATTTTGGGAGAAGAATTTGGCAATGGCAAGGAAGAGAGGTAAGAGAGAGTTCTTTGAGTTTTATTCTTTCAAGTGTTGAAAAATAAACAAACTTCTCTTCATCTCCTTCTTTAATGGATGGCCAAAATGAATGATATGTAAATGGAGAAAAAGATAATTATTTTACAAAGAGTTGTTCAAAATAATTATCATGTAGAAATTGTTTCTAAGATTAATATACAAGAGTTGTATGTTAAAGATTTTTAATTTATACAAGAGTTGTATAGAAAATATTTACTATCTCCATTTAAGAAACAAAAATTGTATTCAAAAGAGTTTGAATACAAGTGCTGAAAATTTTAAACACTAAGCTACCATTCTAGCTCCTTAATCCCACCAAAAGTTATGGACTAGAATTGTTCAACATATACTTCAAGGTGAGCTCTTCACATGGATTATTGAAGAATTTGAAGATTTTGTAAAGCTACCTTCATTAGGTGAGTATTTTACATTATGTGTTATAATACAATATTGTTCAACATGTTTATATTTGTATAATTGTTATACTTGTTCATATATGTGATATATGTTGTTCATCATGTTCATAATTGTATAATTGTTATACTTATGCATATATGTGATATATGTTGAATTTGTTAAAATGGGTGTATTTTATAACATGCTTCCGCTTCGCATATAGTAATTTTTTGAAATTACGCACACACTCGTATAATCACACACTCTATGATAAACACCCAACAGTATATTCTCAGGTCTTTGTCCTATTTTAGACAAGGTTCTAACTCTTTAGACCTGATCTGAACTCATTCAGATCAATATAATGTCCAAAATATTACAAGCATCTTACCTAATCATAAAATAATTAGCAATTTAATGAAATATTTATTTATTGCATAAATATGAAATGATATATTCATATAAAATTGGGAATGGCACATGAGCACATATCCCAACAAAATCTAGGCCAAGGCTTAACGTTTCTCGCACTAGTGACTTCGGTCTACAAAGACATTCGTGCTCCTTACATAAGGTATGGATGCAATGCACTCCTTTTCAACCCTCATCACTTTGGTGAGTATTCTTTGGATGTCCCATTGTGGTCTGCATTATGCCATCACTTGTGTTGGCCCACCATTGGTCATCCTTTTAAGTACATAGAGCTCCACATTATGGTTCTCACCTTCTAATTGAATAGATCCTTTTACTACTCCCAGTTTTTCTTTTTTCGCTCTAATAAAAAATCCTTCTTCGTCGAGTTTCTCTAAGAATATTAAGTTCCTCTTCAGTTCAGGAACATGCCTTACACCATATAAGTCTTTAGGTTCTTCAACTTACATCCTTAGCCTTATGTAACAAATCCTTATAACCTCATAGGTCATGTTATTTCATATTAGAGCTTTACCTTTCATAGTCCTGTAGTTGGTGAACATCAATCTATCTGGACACATATAGATGCTACACCTAGAATCTATGATCTATTTGCCTGCGTACTTTACCTCCGAGGCTACCAATGAATCTACAACTTTGATATCTCTTACAAGATCACTGAAATCAACACTCCCAACCTTTAATTTTGATTTAGGATAATCCTTCCATAGTGGTCTTCTTTGTGACAATAGAAGCACTTCCGGGATGTTCTCTTTGGTTAACTGTTCTTCTTTTCTTGTGCAAGCAACACTTCTCTATTTTCAGATTCTGATCTCTTTGTCAATCCTTTTAAATTCAATGAGGCATTGACGTCATTCATCATAAAAGTCTCTTTCTTATAAAGTAGTGTGTCCACAAAGCTCTAATAGCTCTTTGTTAACGAACTTAACAAGATGATGTCCTTATTTTTCCTCTATTTTGATCCCCTAAGGTCTCAAGACTTATGTGACTTTATTGAACTCGTCAATATGGCCATTCAATGAAGATCCCTCTGACATCGACAATTGGTGCAGCCTCTTTTTCACAAGAAGTCTATTTGCTAAAGACTTCCTCATGTATAAAGTCTCGAGTTTCTTCCATAGACCCAAAGCCTTATGGCAAAGCCATTTATTTGTTATCCATAGACCCAAAGCCGTCACTCAATGCTAGGATTATGGTGCTGTAAGCCCTCTTCTGAATCATATTCAAGTCCATCTCTTTCGATCTCCAGGATTTCTTCTCTTTACTAGTCGATGAACGAACTTTCTCTAAAATCGAGTCTTTCTTGACTAGTAGAGCCCTAACCTTTTTTCTCTATAGATTAAAGTCATTCATCCTATTGAATTTCTCTATATCTTGCTTGATTGTAGCTATGGTTTAAATACCACCTAAGGTGTATTATCGAACCAAATTCTGATACTAGTTTGTTAAAGGGAGGCATCATTCTCTTAAGTATTATGTTAAGCGAAGAACCTATATTGAGTTCAACTTCAAACCCTTAATACCTTTGTGCAACAGAATAAACAAGCAAATATACCAAGAAACCAAATCAGATCAAGAACACAACACAACCAATTTATGTGGTTCGACCAATTACCTACATCCATGATGGATCAAAGGATCATAACCTCTCTTATTAACTCTCAGTAGATTTTACAAGGAAAATAATAAGAAAAACTCTTAAATCTATAGTTTGATGTCTCTTTATTCCCATATGAATAATTTTCACCCAAACAACGGTTTTACCCTAGCACACACAGTACTTAGTGTCTACCTATTTCTTCACTTCTCTTAGAGTCTTTCTTTTAATGCTTAATCTTCAATAAATGGTATATACAGGTTTATATATTGAATAAAATATTCTTAGAAATTCTAAACTTAGTTAAAATAAGAGTCATTGCTTGTAGAAGTCTAAATCTCACTTAAAGAAGTCAATTGAGCCACAACAGAAAATATCCAAAGTTGCCACATAAACAGTGCTCATCGTGAAATATTGTCACTGCGTGAACAAGACCTCATTCTTTTGACTTTTTGTTTTACTCTTCTTTTGTATATCCAACACGTACTTAACTTCAAAGTAACTCTTTTATTGATATTTTTTATAATTCTTGTCTATACAAAATTGTTGAATCACTAAATATATATATAAAAAGAGAGATAAAAATAATGTAGTAAGCTATCTAATTTACCATATTTAAAATTTTTTAGACACATATTAAGATTTTATAATACATCGTAAATTATACATAAATTATAAATTGATTAGACAATTTCACGTGACAATATTGTTCATCACATAATGAATTATATAATCTATTAAATTATTTATATATATATATATATATGAGAATAATTTAGACTTATATATTTTGTATTCAAACATTCAAATGTTCATTTAGAAAATAGATTATATATGTGTGTATGCACTTGTAAAAAAAAAAGGTTAAAAACGTATAATATAAAACGAAACGGTAAACGGTTAAATTTTGTAGAGTAGGAATAAATGAATTTCAAAAGTGTACTTCTCATAAAGACAATAATGATATTCGTTTAGATATTCTCTTGTTCAATAAAAGTTACAAAAAGGATAATCATTTTTATGATCAATCGATCGGTGCTAACACTTATGATCATCCAAGTGTTTAGTTTGAATCTGCTAGAGTTATTTATTTCCTCCATTTATTGGAAGAATTATTTATTTTCGGGAGGATTGATATTAAAATTGTTTATTTCTTTCATTTATTTAGAGAGTTGACATTGCACGAAATTATAACATAGGATTATTTATTTTTTTTCTATTTGTTGGAAGGTTAATATTGTAAAAAATTAT
This sequence comes from Ailanthus altissimus, assembly GCA_946807835.1. Taxonomy (NCBI): domain Eukaryota; kingdom Viridiplantae; phylum Streptophyta; class Magnoliopsida; order Sapindales; family Simaroubaceae; genus Ailanthus; species Ailanthus altissimus. The sequence goes on from OX327691.1 coordinate 15,319,183, forward strand.
AATATTATACTATTATTAAGTTAATTTCGCATGAAATTGTAATATTGTACTATTGTAATTATTTGAGTTTTGAGATATAATATTTGTACCTTTAGTTCAAAATTTGAGAGAATTATTTATTTTTCTTTATTTATTAAGAGGAATGATATTATACAAAATTGTAATATTTAAACTTTAAAATATAATACTTGTATTATTTCGTTAAAAAATAAATAAATAAAAGTTACAAAAAGATATTCGATTGTTTTTCTGAAGCTGCAACCAAAATGCTATTTACTGATGGATGTAATTATCAACTTTCTAATTTGTTTTACTTTACAACGATTATGAGCACCAAATCCACGAAAGGTTTTACTTCATTTTTCATATATTTTTCTTTTAAATTTTTTTTCTTAATTCAATCACCTGAATTAATCACAAATTTGTTAGCATATTTCCCATAGAAAAAAACATTTAATTATCAAGAACTTTGCTTTTTCTAGAATTCTTGAGAATATTTTACGATACGACGTTGTATTTGTTGCGAAAATTCCCAATTAAATCAATACATATTCTAACTCCAGATTAAATTAATTCCAAAAAATTTGTAAGAACTCGGAATTTAATCTAATCTACTTAGAATCTTAACACATAGTCAGCATAATTTCAATACTCTCTCCAAGAAGTCCATAAATGGAGGTATAAATATTTTTCAAGAAGGGGTAAAGCAAGTTAATGAGAACAAACTCTATAAATTACTTTATGAGAATATTTTTTATCATTTATTTTCCATTTCATCTTAAAACTGCAAAAGGCATTTCATAAATCATCTCTTTTTTCAAATACAAACCAGAACTAAATTTTAAGGCGGGTTTGCAAATGTTAAAGTTATATCGAGTTATAATTTAATTACATAAAATTTAGTGATAATTTAAATTTTTGAGAGTTAAATTATAAAAATATTTATTTTAAAAAATAAAAATTATAAAAATATATTATTTAATTAAAAAAAGTAAGGGCTTTAGAGAGGTCATGTGTCACCAGATCGAATAGAAATTTGGTAAATTTTAGATATAAATAAGCAGGTAGGCAATATTATTTAATAGGTTAATCTTTTGAGTCAATGGTAAGCGTCCGACCCGTAACAAGTGGTATTAGAGTAAACTTGAACTTTTATTCACATGTGGAGCCCTAAAATCGCCCCAATAAAATTTGTTACGTGAGACATAGGTCTCTCATTACGGGCCTTAAAATCTTATGTCTTGAGCTACAATAAAGATTGTCACGTAAGTAGTTGATCCCTTAACTTAAAGGATTGGGCATTAGTCTTCCTTGTCCTTAAGGAATGAGTATTATGGGCTAAATAAACCTTGAAAATTCTATGTCTTAAACCCTAATAGAAATTGTCACGTAAGTAGTGGATTCCTTAATTTCATGGGGATAAGCAATACACGCTAAGTTGGTCCATGGGTTTAAGCTAGACCGTGACGAGAGAATCACATGATCGAGTAGAGGAGAATGTCACATCTCACATCAAATAAAAATTGAGTAGATCTTAAATATATATAGACGGATAAGCAACATTATCTAATAAACTAGTCTTTTAGGTCATTAGCAAGCGCTCAGTCCGTGATAAATTTTTACGGATTAAATACTTTTTAATTACTCGAAAAATTAACCTATTAAATAATATTATATACTTATTATATATACTTAAAATTTATCTAAAATTTTATTTAATGTAAAACATAACACGTGGCCCTGAGTCCCTATTCGTATCCACACTGATACGGATACATTTACAGAAATGTAATTGTTAATATTTGGCTTTGTATTACTAAAGCATTTTGACGAGCATTTGTACACGGTGGTGGGAACAATTCTTGTTTTAAACAAATTATATTTTAAAATTATAAAGGTGAATTATTTAATATAAAAAAATATATTTTTTTATAATAATATTAAATGTATACTTAGAAAATGCGTTATTACAATGCATTAATAATCGTTTAAAATATTGATCAAATGTATAATTAGTTTCTTTTGAACAAATATAATTAAATTAATTGTTGAATAAGTATCTTGATAATTAATTATTTTTATTTAAATATTAAATAAAACTCTACACACCATTTAATTCAATTCCATGTTACATCAAACACAAGCTAATATCAAATATAATTTTTTATCCTATTTAATTCGTCGTTCCAAATAATGCCATAATTAATGAGTTTATATTTTTATCCGTTCGGGGAGTTTGGGCCAAAGTATCTACACGCCATAAAAGACTAAGTCTAAATGAAGCTCATACATTGCTAAATACACCGACTTAATTTGTGGAATGAGCCTTATTCCCTAAAAGAAGAGGAGTGTAATTAGCATATACGTTCGGTGGTTATAGAACACTAGTTACGTTAAAGATGAGTCCAACTATGGGCCACAACACTTGCCATTTGCCTACCCGCGAATCCGTTGGCAATTTGTCTCATGAACTCTAATTTTTTATTATATATTATTAAGTTTTTAAAAATAATTCCTCTTTTTCTGTATAACCATTTAATTTTTAATTACCTTTCTAATATTATTAAAAAATACGATTAAATCATTTTTTTTTACAATTCCTTTATTTTATTGTTTAAATTATTAAATAATTCTCTAACACATTCATCAATTAGTGTTAAGTAACTCAATAAATACATTAATTGCATCATTTTTAATAAGTAAAAAGAAATTAGAATAATAGTAAATTTAGAATTTACCTCTTTATAATTAAACATAATTTTTTATTTGTTGAAGAAGAGAGAGTTAGGTTCATATTTAGTAAAATAAATTTTCTTTTTTAAGAATTTTTCTTTAAGGTTAAAGATGGAATTCAGACAAAAATAATAAAAAGGGGGGCTGATGAGATATATACTGGGGGTCAAATAGAGCAACTCCTAATTCATTGGTTTACGAAGCCCAAATTCCGAGCGACAACCACCCAATAACTCACCGAGTTGAGCGATATGAAACCCAGTAAACCACAACGATAAACAGAACTTGCGTTTTCTCTGCGCCGTTCTGATAGTTCTTCTCCGTCTCTAAGTTCTCCATCTTTTACATCGAGACGACATAGACTGATACGAAAACAAGTAATGGGTTATTCAAAGGATCAGTTGCTCGCTCGTTTAAAGGTTCCTTCTCGTCTTCCTCTCTTGGTTTCAGTATCCATTTCAGGATATTGTATCTCATGATTTTGAGTCAAACTTGATCTGGGTATTTTGCTTTCTTTTTTTTTCTTCCCGTTATTAATACGTGATGCCATATGATATCCGATGAAATTCGCTTCAGTAATGCATGTATTTTGGCTGGTATTATTAAAAACGATTATGTGCAATATATTTGGTTAATGGTAAAGAGCATGTCTTGGTTGTAGCCAAATTTAACTTGTAGCCAATGCATACATTTTCTTGCTGGGGAGATGGATGGTATAATGTTTGTTCACTCTGGTTCCTGTTTCACGAATAATTTATCTGTTTGAGCTTGTTTATGATCACAATTCGCATGGTTAAGAAGAAAGTCTGTCAAGTCGGGTACTGATATTCTTAAGTTGCATTTTTCTCACAGTATTTTGCGTTAATGAGGAATGGCTTAATCCTTGTTCTGTTGTGACTCGAATTTTTTTTTTTTTTGTGTATGAAATTTATTCGTTCAGGAGGTAGTAAAATCAGAGTACTTTTTCTTATACTTTTCCACCACTCATACATTGAATAAAACAAGATTTAAGTACTTGTAATTCGGACATCTGTCGCTTGCATAATGAAGATTTTATTTTGTTCTCTAATTGGTCATTGATATTGGTTTTGCTTTTATGATGTAGTGATACTTTTGATTGGTAGAATTTTTATGACCTGCTTTATTACAATATGGTAATTTTTAGTTGAATATGTGATTTTATTTTATGTATATTGCTCTCTGCAGTCTTCTTGATAGGTTAAAAATTGAGTTTCCTTTTTCATCTTGTTTATTCTGGTACTAACTTGTATGCTGGGATCTTTAGGATCTTCAAATTGAATTTTCTCAGTATGAACATCCTGCTGTTATGACAGTCGAAGCTCAGGTAAGAAGAGAGTGCAGAAGTTGGTTAATATATTTACTTACTCCCACACAATGATCATATAAACTGAAGTGGGAATTTATCTACCCTTTCAGGCAAAGTATGTTGGGAATATGGGAGGTGGCCTCAGTAAAAATTTGTTCTTGAAGGTACGATGTGGTACTTGATGCAAATACAATACTTTAATTGCTACCCTTTCTAGCTGTAGATATTTTCTCTTACATTGGCTAATGATTTAAGATGCCTATTGCAGGACAAGAAACATAGGTTTTATATTATTTCTGCTTTGGCAGATACAAAGGTAGATATGAAAGGTATAATATCACACTATCAAGCTTAAATGAGCACGTTAATGTGTCGCAGTCATGCACATCTTTGTGCTGTCATGTAATTGGTTTCTGTTCATGAATGGTCAACAGTATCTGATCGTTAATGATGGTTATTTGTGGCCCCATGTCTGAGCAGTTTTATCTCAAAGACTTGGTCTTGGAAAGGGAGGTTTGAGGATGGCTCCTGAAGAGGCATTGCTTGAGATACTTAAGGTGGGTACATCCCCTTAGGAGAACTTCCCTCTAACTGTCTGCCTGGCACATATTATGATTTTATTGATGTTCTCTCAACTTTCTATGTGTGAGTTCCACTTACGGGCATATGCTCTCTACTTCTAAAAGGAGTATGCAAAAAAACAGTTTAACTGTTAAACTAACCAAAATTGGCCTTCTGCAGTTCAGTTTGATATTGATTTGGTTGGAGTTGAGAGGATCAGAACCAATAACTATGGTGTTGGTTCTTAATCAATGAAAAATTGAAACTAAATTGTCAAACACCAAGAATAGAAACCATGTGCAATACTTTTAAGGGTAAAGCATTAAGTCGTCTTGGGAATTCCCGCATTAAACTGTAGTGAATGACAAATATAGATTTGTAATGTTACATTAACTTCAAAATTTTGTATTAATGAAGCTATTTATAGTTTTGATTGCCAATCGAACTGTGCCTTGTTATTTAACGTGGGGGAAGATAACTCATCATGCTGTGAATTATAATCTTATGTACCATTGTGGATATCATATAATCACTGGCTGACGTTGTTGCATGTGTTGTCTACTGTTCAAGGTGCCGTTGGGAAGTGTTACTCCATTTGCTCTGGTGAATGAATCAGCACAGTAAGCATTCATTTCCTTTTGATCTTGAATTTTACTCCCTGGATTTTATTATTGAGTTCTCAATCTGTGCAGAAAACAAATTTATCTTTGCCTTCAATTTAGAGTTCTTTAGTGTTTGTTTAAGTGCTCTCAATCTTTTGCCAGTTCATGTTGTTGGTATGGGTGCATGTAGCATTTTTTATGTTATAATAATGTTGATATGCTTTTTATTTCTAAAGGAAAAATTCTGGCAGTGTTTGTTTCGGTGCTGCTTGCCCAGTATTTAGGTACACCATGTTATTCAACCACTGATGAACACTGCAATTCTTGTGTTATTGGTTGTTTTCCTCTTGGTTCTTGAGTAGCTTGATTTCCTATGTTATTTTTAACACACCCCTTGGAGATGTAGGTTCTTGGATACAATAAAAATGAAATCGAGGGTGCAATATTACTATGTGTTGTAGTCTAAAAAACCCATGGAAAAATAAATGGTGGTTATGAGAATGAAGGAAACTGTTGGTTATGAGAAGTGAGCTGATTTATATTTTGAGTTCTTATCTAGGCATATTTTCCATGAGAAACCCATGGTAAAATGAGTGTGCGTGTGAGTTAAAATACAGTAAATTCTCATGCATGTCTTATTCTAATATTTTCTTAGTCTATTCCTAATATATTTGCTACCATACAACCTTTTTATTTGAAGAGATGTTGCACTGTTGTTGGATAAAGGATTCAAATCCCTAGAACGTTGCTTCTTCCACCCACTGTCCAATGACATGTCAATCTGTAAGCGAAAATGGTTTCTATAGGTTATTGTTCTTAATTACTGAATTCTAAATTTTTGTTTGTAAAAGTATCCTCTGATCTCTCATGTAATATTGCTTTTCCCAGCTCTTAACACCAATGATCTTGAAAAGTTTCTTAAATCGATAGGGAGAGAGCCGGCATATGTAGACCTGGAGGTGATTTAGCAGTTGATTGTCTATTTTACCAAACAGTTATAAGTCATCTGTTAGATTGTTCAATGAAATATCCTTTTATTTCCTGCAGGCTAACCCTACAGTAGGGAAGGACCAGCCTCCTGACCTGGCCACTTTTGTTCCATCTGGTTCTACGGTTCTGCCAGATCCTCCAGAGAAAGCATCAGCCTTACAAAGTGCTAGTGGAAATCATGGCATTGCAAATACTAATCCCAAAACAGTTACAGGTAAATGAAGATGAAACGGTTTTTTTCTTTTTTTTTTGAAGGGGAGGGGATATCTGCTTCCCTGTTCCACTGAATATTGCAGCCGGAAGTACATTGGAAGGATATGATTTTGTTTAGACTGGCTTGGTGATTTAATATCAATAGGTCCATTAGATTAAACAAATATAACATGTGAATTTCCCACGCAAGGATCATTTTCTTCTTTCACCCTTAAACTAGCTATCCTAAATTTTGTCCAGACCCCTCCCCAACTTGATGTGAGTGGAAATATCCCAAGACCTGTTGCATCATCCCAAGGGGTCTTTCCAGCTAAACCAACTAGTACCCACAACTCTACCTAAGAATCTATTTACTTGTTAGTGTAAGAGTGGAGCTTTAAGTAAAAATAAGTTTCCTCTTTTTGTAAATTAAAAGAGTTGTAGTTTTTATCATGTGTTAATTGAGCTCCTGAACCTTTAGTTGGTCCCTCTTTCTTTTGTTGATGCAGAGAAAGCAGTAAAGCGATCTGATAAAGTGCAGAATATCAAGGACAAGACAGCAAATGCTGTTCACCCATCAAAATCCTTCACAGATGCGGAGAAATTTGTGGATGAGATTCTTGATATAATATCTGCTCAATTACTTTCAGAAGTATGAAGAATATTATGCTTTCTTTTGTCTCAACTCAATTGGTGATATGTTTTTCTGATAACTTCAAGAAATTATGTATACAGACCAAGGAACACAGTACAAAGCAACAAGGAGAAGGAGTTGGAGCTGAAATAACCAACAGATTAAGAAAATGCAACTCAGAGTTGAAGAACCTTGCGGTTAGTATTTTTCATGCAACTGAATTTTATTCTTTTCCTGATACTTTAAAAGCAAGAATTAGTGCCTCAACAGTTTAACATAGTTCATGTGTAGCATTGTAGTAATATCAAGCATTGCTACTATGCACATTTGGTCTGGAATATGATTACATCGCTTTCTGAAAAAAATGTTCATATACTATGGTTGAAAAAGAAAAAAAAACATCTTTATTGCAGACAATATTCAAGAACACGGCATATACGCAAGGGTTTCATGCTGGTAGGGCATCTTTGTTGAGATAATGTTCAAGAATACGTCATATTACAGAAGGGTCTCCCTCAGGGTACTTTCTATCAACCCAAGCATGTGCAAACTCATTCATGATTGACACCCTCCTCTTCCATCTCTTCTTGTTTCCCAAACCAGAAACAAAAAAAGGAAACAGCTTTCAGTTTTAATTTTTATTTCTTTTGCAGTCACTTTGGTCACAACATTTCTAGAGATGTACACTCATTTAAATGCTTAGTTCCATGTTGCTTGCTGCAATTGGAGATGACTTGTATATGTAATTTATCTAAACTCTGGTTATAGATACATGATTTACATTGAGTTTGTGGTCCTCGTCAACCAGCAGTCAGATGGGGTGAATCAAGTTAGTAACTGATCAATGGTCATTAGTTATATCTGCCATCATTCCTCTAAAATTGTTGCCTATTAGTTATGTCCAAGTAAAATTGTTTGAATGCGATCTTTGTTGGTCTTTGTGATAATTTTTTTTGTAAAATTAGTTCTTAATAGTACATTATTCTAAAATTAGTTCTTAATAGCTCTTTGCCGTATTAGTAGACTAGTCCCTGCATAAAAGATAATATGGGTCGAGAATTTATTACCGTAGAAATTCAGGTCGAGAATTCTCTACCCATTCATAGAAGTGTAAGTTGAGTAGAGACCAACGCGTAATAGGGCAAAAGCCTCAGGTTTAATTAAAAGGGCGGACAATACACAGAATGAAGCCTTTGACAAACAATGCTTAAGAAAGATTTAGAATTATACCATAGTGGCAAAGATAAGAATTAGTACAGACAATTGCTTCTCCAACGTCCCATTTATCCCATTCCATAATTAGTTTACACATGTAATTAGAAATCGTAAAATTTCAACAACATGAATTCGATAAAAGTTGCTTCTAGCACAGAACGGGTGCATTCAAGCCTAAAGAATATTGCAATAGCGCCGTCGTGGGTGTGGGTGAGCCGCTGAAAGTTCAAGATAATTTCAACGTCAACTAGATAGCACAAATAATGCTTGAACAAACTTAACATCCCAGTCAAATTTAAAGCATAAAACAACTTCATCAATTCTTATACCATGCAATATTAAAAACAGAACAATAAATTCAGTATCAATATCCTCTACCTTGAGACGTCTCAACATTGTCACTATGCGGATTAATTCTTCTATACCTTGCTCGGAAAGGCCACATATTAGCCAGCTGCCGCAACCTCAAACACCTTCTTTGATCATCGACATGATCGTCCTCACTATCAACATCTTGCCCACTGCTTTCACTCCTAACTGGAATTTCATGTCGACAAACAGGGCAAGAATTGTGCAGCCTCAACCAAGGAACAATGCATTCATTATGATAAATATGCTTACAAGGCAACTCCCTTGCTTCCCCGCCAACCTTAAACTGCTCCTTACAAATAGGACAATTTGAGTCACTGGTCAAATGTGATTCCATGATCTTCACCGTTGGTATCGCATGGATTTCCGGCTCTGGCACTGGAGGGGGGCCCGAGCGGTCATTCTGTGTTATTTCTTCTATCAGCTGTTGCAGCTCGGGACCAAAGAAGTAGTCTCTCGGATGAACTCCTGGAGGGACTGGATTTTCAGGGCGCAAAGAGGGTTCAATTGGAGCTGAAGGTTCAACTGGTCTAAGGACAATCCAAGTCCTTGGACGACGTAACACTTCTGTTTCTTGATCCGAAGTCCTAGGACGAGGCAGCACTTGTGTTTCTTGATCCCAGTTTGTACTTCCGTCAAAACTACGACTTCTTCGCCTTCTTCTGAGAGTGCTATCTTCAGTATCAGTTGCTCGGTCGATAAAATTATCGTTTCTGTGACGAAACCAGGATATTCCTCGAGGTTGGAATGTCTCTTGGTTGTCAAAGAGGCTGTGATCGAAACGCCTGATGGGAGGGTCGAGTATGAGAGAAAGCGCTTCGAGTAAGCGTGCTTCTGGGGAGGGATCAAAAGCAGTGAAATCAACAACTAGTCTTGGTCTGGAGATTTCGATTTCACTAACAAACTGGCCAAAGCATCGGGGGCAGATGATTTCTGACGGATTTGTAGATGAAATCCTGACAGCTTGATGGCACTGGTAGCACCAATAAAGCGGGTAGTTTCTGTCGGCATTGCCATTGCCATTTGCATTGTTGAAGCCATTGGTTCGTGTTCTAGATGGGCTCAATGACATGATTTTGATTTGACGTTTTAGCCTGAGATGACAATACTTGGTGGATTTGTGATCAAATATGACAACTATACATATGAAAGCGTATAGAAGAGAAATGGAGCAAAGTATAAATGTATTTCTGGGTTTGCAAAAAGCGATTCTCTTTTTGTTTTGGCAATTTGCAGGCCCATTGTTGTCGTTTAAGCTAGGGAAAGGATAAACGATGGTCTTGTGCAAAGCAAAATCCTTGGTTTGTTTCTTCAAGAGGGTTTTGAGATATGAAATTGCGAGGGAATGTACCGTTGACTTTCCCGGGAAGAGACTTTAGCATCTTTCGTCAATTTACATGAAAATGCTTTCTTCTTTCTTAATTAAACCAGTAATTATATGTGCTAATTCCGCCAATATTTTCTTCAGAATTACAAGAAACTACATAAACACATTCTTGCTTTTGAAACTAAAACTCAGAATTACTCGATGAGACTGGGATCGGTGTTTCGGGAGGCCACGTTTCCTTTTCAGTTTTCAGTAATTTTTTACGTACACTACTCCCCCGGGAAAAGTTACAAAACTATTACCTCAATGGGTAATCTTTGTTGTTTAACTTCTGATAAAAAAAAAAAAGAAAACCAGAAATTTACAATTTATATCACATATATCCTCTTTATTTAAGTTTTTATCATTTTTGTCCTTTTAATTGTGTGTGATAGACAGTTACTCCGAGTGAGAAACAAACAAATGTGTACTTTTAATTTGTCAACGTATCTTTAATTATTAAATTACGAAATTGCCATTTGTTTGAGGTGGTTTTAAGTGATTGTGATGTGATAAATTGTTACTAGCTTAAGTGATTTTGTGCTTAGAAGGCAAGCCGAGTAAAAGATACAACCTGAGTCTAAACGTTAGATTCCGGGTTCTTCACTCTTGTGGTAATCTCGTTAAACTTATGAAAAGCTCTTTGAAATTCAAAAGTGAATATTGCAAATTTGTTTAAGCCAATTTAAACGAAAAGAATTTAATAAATAAATTTAGTTAGAACTTGAGAGCCGTACTTATATAATAAATAATTATAAAAAAAATATTAAGTTTATAGTGTATGTAAAGATAATTAAGGATAAAATAAAACTTATGTGACGTATGTAACATGCAATACTAGTTTAAGGTTTATACTGCAAGATTTTAAGTTCTGTGAAGTTGAAAGAACACGCTCCTTAAACTTTATTATTTTGTTAGTCTTATGACTTAAATCCAAATTTAGATTACTTGAATTTAGAAAATTTTGAATAAAATTTAAATTCAAATCCAGAATGAGCAAAACTCATATCTATATTCAAATTTTACAATCTATAATTTTATTGTAAAGTTAAAAAGTTGCTAACTTTTAATGTTATTTTATGGGTTCTGTGTTGAAAAGTTAGTGCATTTTGGTTGGGAGTGGTCTTGGATACTTGTTGATTGTAAATTTTTATTTTGAAAATGAAAACGTTGTTAACTTTTTGTTGTTTTGCTGGTATTATGTTAGAAAAAATAGTACATTTTGGTCGTCAATACCTATTCTTCAATTTTATCCACTCATGCTTCACATCATTATATGATTTTTGTGAATTCATTATGCAGCCAAAAATTTCAACTTGATATATTCAAGCTAAACTCAGAATATTACTAAAACTGACTTTTCATGGAAGCTAAAAAAAAAAAAAGCTTCGAATTGATATATTAAAACTAAACTCAATTTAATAGTGGAAGGGAGAGAGCCGTATATATTTGGAAAGGGAGAAAGCCAGAGACATGGAGAAAGGTAAAAGGAGAGAATGGGCATTGTTGAAACATTAATCGGGGTGGCTCTTATATAGTTTCAATATTGGACAGTTGAGCAGAATAAAGTAATTTCAAAACATATACAAATTTTTTTTGTCTTTCTAAAAATTTAAGGTTATTTTGGCCTTTTCAAGTAATGTTAACTCATTCCTATCAATTAATTAACGGTAACTAATGATCAAGACAAAAATTATAAAAACTTAAATAAAGAAAATAGAGATGTTATAATAAATATTTCGAGATTTTGTTTAATATCAGTAATACTCATTAGTTTAAAAAATAGACACTAATATTTAATTATTAAATTTTTTTTATTAAAATTAATAGAGAAATTGATACTTTAAACTTTTTAATAAATGATTGAGTTTATGTCAGATTTTTTAACACGTGACAAATGTAATGATTAGATTAAATTAATATACGATAAACTTTGAGTTAAACACTCTCTTTTCATGTCAAATTCAAAATTTTTTTTCTAACACATGCCATTATTTTCCTTTATCTAACTCACACACATCTTGAGACTGTTCATAATATAAAATTTGTTCGTCTCTTCGTCTTTTAAGCTTTCTCACTCTCACTTTAACTTAAAAACTAGCCTGTAATATTGTGACCATGCCGGAGAGCCACCATGTTGGCGTGCTGTGAGAAGAATACTCAAGTTAGTTTTTTTGTGTGTAAATTAATTTTTGAGTTTGCATATTGTATAAATGGCTTTGTTGTGTTTTGAAATATATATTTTTTGTCTAAAATCTTAACGCAACATTTCAAAGTTGAGAAAGAAAATGAAATCATAAAATAATTTTTTATTTAACGTGGAAAAGTTTTTTTTCAATTTTTTAAAAAATGATTCTTGATTTACAAAGGAAAATCCTAAAACAAAAGCCCTAATTTTTAAACTTATTTCTTCAAAATATAGAGTTTTTGAGAAGTTCCGAGTTGTTGGTGTAAAAATGACATTTTTTTAAAAAATTATGTAAATATTTAGTTATGGTTGAGGCCCTAATATGCAATAATATTTGTTATGATCAAAGCCCTAATAGGTAATAAATAATTGTTAATATTTTCTATGGTTGATGTAAAAATGATCTTTTTTGTTAATATTAGAATATTTCTGAGAGGGTTGACAAATACATGTTAATATTTGATTGTGAATATTTGTAATAGGGGTATAACATTTGTAATATTTGTAACATTTGTAATATTTGTGAATAATTTGTAAATATTTGTTTTTGTACAAATGCATGTAAATACGATTTTGTTTTGTAATATTAGTTAATATTTGTAAATGTTTCTTTCTATGCAAATACATGTAAATACGATTTAGTTTTGTAATATTTGTAAATGTTATTTTCTATACAAATGCATGTAAATATGTGAATATTTTTGTGTTGGTGCTATTGTAAATGTTGTTATTTACTTTGAACATGAGCGAATTTTTAAAGCATTACTTTATATTTTATTTTAAGACGTTGTTGTTTACTATGAATATATTTATGTTTGGTGAGAAGATTACATTGATAAATACAGACCCTGATGAATTTAGTAGAGTTGTGCTATTGAATTATGTTATGCAGGAGCTTAGCAATAAGATAATGCATCTTAGTGAGAAATATTAAGTAAAGCACACCTACCTTGATTTGGGGGTAGATTACAATTAGAGGATGACATAGATGTTGAACTATAATTTGAGTTGTTTTCATCTTAAGGGATTGACAAGATAGATATTATTATAGAAGTTGTGCCTTAGAGGTAATACTTTAGGAGTATATGATAATATGAGTGTAAATACAATTTTAAATTTTTTTAATATACATATCATACACACCTTAATGTATTTATTTTTATTTTATTTTATTCAAAAACACAAAAGCTAAGAGTTCACCAACTCTTTTGTTGAAAATGATTAACAATTATATATTTATATTTTTCTTTGTCTCTCATTTAATTTTTAAAAGAATGTAAAAATTCATTAAAAAATTGTCATCAGCAATATAAGTTCTTATAAGTTAAAATGACTAAAGAGTAATATGTCAATATTTGAATATTTTAAGAAATACATGTTAAAAATATTTTGATTCTCAAAATCAATCCAATAATTTTCTAAATCCAAATTTAAATTCAAATACATAAAATTATGCATTTAATTTAATAAATGGATATTTATGCATAATTTATACAAAACTATGACAAGTGCCATACACTTGTCAAAATATTAATGAAACAAATATGCATGGAGTGTTATGGTATACCAACTAAGTGTCTAATTATATTTTGACATGTGTCAAATTCTAACAGTTAGAATTTGACACGTGTCACTCTCGAGAGATACTAAAACTAAATCATAGTTATTCAATTTTTTTTTTTTCAGATTGAATTTTTCAACCTTATGTGCTACCTTAGTACTTAACGAGTATACTTCATATTGTGAGACTCCTTAGATTTATACCCATTTCATTTATCTTATGAAACTTTTCTATATGTACGTGAATATTGCCTCACACATATGTTACGTATACAATAAAACGATGCGTAAAACTATACAAGTTGAGGTTAACCATATTCGTATAATCTTTTTGTTATTTATATCCTAGAAGAGCAGAGACATATATTGTTGAGTCTCTATCTGCTCGACTTTAAACCTATCTGCAGATTTGTATTTCAATAAACAATATCCACAAACCCCTTTGCTATAATGTTTTACCTTACGGAAATATTTTTTGGTTAAATGCTTTTGGCTTAATGACTTTCTGAAATATAATCTCGAAGCATTAGAATATACGGCTCAACTATATGAGCTGACAAGTTGTATATCTACGTACACTAGACTCTATGAGCATCAAATCATATCCAATGACACCTAGAGGTCAGACCATAAAAGGTTTCTGACATGTGTGGAATCTAAGTATTGTAGATCACTCATAAGCCCACCGTGGCGCTCAGGTCAAAAAACCACAAATACTACTCAATTCAAAAAGACCATCCATTAATGGTTTTATGAAATATATATTATATGTATTCATGAGTCCATTCAATGTCAAGTCCCTACTTAACACCTACATATCTATACGAACTTTCATTAAGCTCACGGTTTATTAAGATTAACCATTTGAATATTCTAGATATAAATATACACCAATCTTTCTAGTTTAACAATCGACCCATATTGTTAAACCTATGCCTAGGAACCAATTTAGATAATATACTACATAATGACATTTTTTAATACTATTTATAATTACTTGCAACTATGTCACTACAATAAATATTCTCAGGTCTTTATCCTAATTCATACTAGGTTCTAACTTTTAGAAATACTAACTTTCAGTATTGATGTAAACTGTATGAAAAGAACATGATTAATACCATATAATAAAATAACTACTTATAGAAATCCATATTGTATAAATATAAATAAGATTTATACAAAATTAGAATGACACTTGAGCACCAACTCCAACAACTCATACTTGTTCTAGTGCCATTTAGAATGATATCTAATACCTATTGATTGTAAATGTTTTAAAAACACTTTAGGAGTTAAGGCCTTAGTAAGTGGGTTTGCTATATTTTCACTAGAATCTACTCTAGATATTTTACATCCCCTTTGGCCAAGATCTATATAATTATATGGTACTTTCGTTCCACATACTTAGACTTTTGGTATGCTTTGGGTTTCTTGCTTGTATAACTGCTTCATTGTTATCACAGTATAATGGGATAGGATCCATTATACTTAGGATAACTCTCAATTTTGTGATAAACTTACGTATCCACACTGCTTCTTTTGCAGCTTTTGAAGCCACAATATGTTCTGCTTCTATGGTTGAATCAACTACAAATTATTGTTTGCACGTTTTCAATTAACAGTAGAACTGTTGAGAAGAAATATAAAATTAGATGTAAACTTTCTATCATTCGGATCAGACTGAAAGTCTGAATCAGTGTATCCTCTCACATGTAAGTCACTCTCTCCATAAATCAGGAACATATCCTTTGTACCTTTAAGGTATTTCATAATATGTTTCATGGCCATCCAATAGTCATTTCTAGATCAGACTGATACAGGTTTGTACACTTACAGCAATACTGATGTCAAGTCTTGTACATAATATAACGTACATTATGCTTCTTACAACTGATGCTTAAGGTATGCTAGACATTCTAACTATTTCATCTTCCTTTTGAGGACATATCTTCTTAGAAAGATGAATGTCATATCTGAAAGATACATTAACTGTCTTACAATTACTGAAGTTATACATTTTTAAAATATTGTTTATGTACGAGAATTAGGAGAGTCTGATTAGCCTATTATCTTTATCTTTATAAAGTTTTATACCTAACATATAAGAAGCCTCTCCTATATCCTTCACGGAGAAGTTCTTACTCATATACTTTTTGACTGATTATAACATACCAATATCATTTTCGATAATGAGTATGTCATCTATATAGAGAACCAAAAAGACAATCATACTTCCAATGACCTTTTTATACACACATACTTCCTCTTTATTTTTTTTAAATAAAATTAGACCCTCTGATTACTTCATCAAAATGAAAATTTCAGCTTCGGAAGGCCTGCTTAAACTTATAAATGGATTTTTTTAATTTGCACACTAGATTAGAATTTTCGCTGGATGTACAATCTTTAGGTTGTTCCATATCTCTTCCTCGAGATATCCATTCAGAAAAGTTGTATTTACATCAATTTGCCAGATTTTATAATCATAATATACAATAATAGCCAATAATAGCCAATAATATCAGGATTGATTTTAGCATGACTATTGGTGAAAAAGTCTCATCATAATCTATTCCAGATTTCTGAGTATAACCTTTTACTACTAGTCGAGCTTTGAAGGTTCCTACCTTCCTATTGGACTTACCCTTTCGCTTGTAAATCCATTTATAACTAATAGAAATAATTCATTTTGGAAGCTGAACTAAATTGTAGACTTGGTTGTCATACATAGAATCAATCTCAAATTTCAAGGCATCTAACTATTTACCCGAATTGATGTCTAACATTGCCTCTCTGTAAGTCAAAGGATCCTTTTTTTCAACTAAAAAAAATATCAACGACACCTTCAGTCATAATTTCATATCTTATAGATGGCCTCGAGATCTTTTCCAACTTACGGGGAGGGTGTGTTAAAGGTCTCTTACTTAATTGAACTAAAGATTCTATCTCTGATTTATTGAGTTGTTCATTGATTTCAACAAGAACAACATTTCTTTAATTTCCATGATTCATTAGAAATTGTGTTTCTAGGAAAGTAGCATAATGAGTAACGAACACATTTCGTTCCTCAGGATTATAAAACTGATATCCCATAGAGTACTTGGAATATCTAATGAATCGGTATTTATACCCTTTAGGTGCAAGTTTGTCTCGTTACATAATTTTTACAAAAGTAGGACAGCCCCAAATCTTATCATACTTAAGACTTGGTTTCCTCTCAAACCATATCTTATACGGAGTGGTAGAAATGGATTTTGATGGAACTCTATTCAATAAATGACCAGCAGTCTATAGAGCATAACCCCAAAGATATTCAAGAAGATTAGTAAAGCTCATCATTGATCGGACCATATCTAATAAAGTTCAATTCATCTTTTTTAAAATACCATTGTGTTAAGGAGTACTTAGAGGACTATATTGAGTGAAAATCTTATTCTCTTTTAAATAATTAGTGAATTCACAGCTCATGTATTCACCGCCTCGATCTGATTGTAGGCATTTAATGAAATTACCAGTTTGTTTCTCTACTTCAAGTTGAAACTCTTTAAACATTTCAAAAGTTTCCGACTTATATCTCATTAAAAACATATATTGGTATCGTGATGAATCATCGATAAAGGTTATAAAGTATCAAAACCCATCCATGGTAGTGTGATTCATCGAACCACATATATCACTATGTATTAGCTCCAATAAATCATTGGCATGATGTCTTACACCAGTAAATGGGGATTTAAATATTTTCCCTTAAATGCAAGATTTTCAAGCTGGATAGGGTTTTATTGAAAGATCAAGTATTTAACCATCCTTAACCAAACGAGTTAGACGTCTCACACCTATATGACCTAATCACATGTGCCACAATTATGTATTATTTAAAGTTTTTGAACTTTTCTTTTATTATTTACTTGTACATTAAAAATATTTTCAGTTGTATCTAAAATGTAATGGCCATTCATTATGTCACGCCCCAAATTCAAAAGATCTGAAACATGACATATCTTACATTCATTCAATAATGTGCACTCATAATTAATATTGCGTAAAATTTCAAATTTAAATTCAACATAGGAATTCTTAGCAAGTTGCTAGTAAGTTTAACACAAAGTTCCACTCATGACCATACTTGGTGAAATATAAACCAATATAACCACACCTAATAAAATAATATATAAGTATTTATTTAATAGGGAAAATATCTTAAACTACGTGTCCAAAAATAAAACACTTAGCAACCTAGAAACTTAGGGAACCTAAGGGATAGTAGAAGCCTTATCAAATCCCCTAAGCACACATGTACCTTATTTACCTGAAATCACCATAAACTATAATGAGTATGAAACTCCATAAGCATACTAGTTTTTTATATATCAAAATACAAATACATATATGTACACAATGCATATATATGATATGCTGTGATAAATTAAAATCATAATCTTATCAAATCATCTGTCAGGTAAACGTTTACACATTCTTTCAAAACATATAATAGGAATACCATCACTCAACTACTACTTAGTAGAATTTCCATATTACATATCACATAATGAGTCAAATGTCACTCGTAGGTGACATACCGTATGAGAGGAATAGTACAAGTGAGGTTTAAATTATACATCTATAATGCTCATGCCCAAAGGTAAGAGCCAAACTCTCACCCTGATCATCACTGAGTCCTCTCACATGCACCAGTACGCCACCACATGAATGTGATGTCTCACTCTTCCTTTAGGTACCAATAGGATCCTCTTTACATACGGAACATATAACATATACCAATCCCGAAGGAAAGGCCACACATAAAGGCTTCACAAATCACATAAGATGCCTACTAAGTCAACAATGAGTTCAAGCATCCTCAAAACACAAAATGTTTCTCATGGACATATTACACTTCAAAAGCTTTCTTTGTTAAACACATTTCATCTTGAAAGCTCACTTTCAAAAATACATATATATCATGTATGTCCATGCTCACATTTATAAACACATGTCTTTCACATTTCATATCAAAATATACTTTGACATAATATAAACATATTCCTAAGCACATTTACAAAATCATATATAACAATTACTATGTTTATTGTGATTTCGTAAAAAGTCTAGTATACTTACCTCTTAGCATTTTCGGCTACAAGGCTTAATTCTCCTTAACTTATCAATGGAGATTAATCCTTTCATAAGCCTCAACATTCACACAAAACACTTTAAATAGCTTAAAAAATTGCACATATTGCACTTATCACATCGAATTGATCTAATTACTTGGTTTCTCAAAACTTGTCATTCTGACCACTTACAGTTAACAAAATTTTCTTATACATCAAATGATGTCCAATTACTCTAACATCAGAATATATATTTTTTAACTCATATATCCTCCTTATGTATGAATATTATATCATAATTCTTACACAATCCATTTCATAAACACCATTAAATCCAAACTATTATTCTGACGGGATTAAGATATTTACTGAACAGTATTCAGTCTCCTAATTTTATAAAATCATATACTAACTAAAAAATTATAAAACTATCACAAAATTACTCTTTACACATATTTCAATCCATGATAAATATTTCACTTCAAAATACCTGCCAAAAGTATTTTAAAACTATTTTATTCTATAACTTTAAAAATCTGTAAATCAAATACTGCAATGAGCTGATACGCTTTAAAAACTCATAACAATTTAACCATATTGATATAAATTCTTAATTTTGAATATATTATATTATACATATAATTTTATCATATTTCAGAAATTCGTAATTTTTTAAGATCATTCAGCAGATCAAAAAATGGTTTGTCACTGTATCTATTATATTGTTAACATAGGAAATTTTTAGAATTTTAGGGTCATTTTAATAAATTCACTAAAAATTCAATTTCTAAAATTTTTAATCGATTCAAAGTCTCAAATGATTCTATACGTGTCTAGTTTTATAGTCTTAAAATCCAAAATCAGAATCGAAGCACAACAATTTATAAAATTTCCGGATCAAGAAACTATCAAGTAGAAATTCTACAATTCATCATGATTTATCAAGCTATCTACATAATTATCATGAATTCCCAATATATTTTACAAAATTCATATAAAATCCCCAATTTTTCATTTGTCTAGAAATAAAAACTTAAAGGAATTAACTTAATTAACACTAATAAATTGAGAAATAGTTATGATATACCTCTTAAAACTCCAATTTCCAATTTCTTCTTCTTCTTCTCCTCCTCTCCCCTCTATTTTTCTCTTTTCTCTCTTTAAAGGGGTAGCTCGACCCAAAAATGAGTAAATTAGAGTTTAAAATGTGTATTTTTATACTAAGAGGCTAACTTTTAGTATTTACAAATTAACCCCAAAAACTTTCAAATATTATAATTTGGTTCATAAAATAAATCTAAAGTCTTACAAATAAACCCAATAATAATAGTATGTCCTTAATCTATACAAACAATACTAATAATAATACATAAATTAAGTATCATCTACATACAAATAAAATATGAATATTATACATATATATAAATATTTATTCTTTTCGGTATTAGATAAGTGGTTACTACACATCAACTGACAATTAGCTAGCAAAATATTATTTTTATCATACAAACTTAAAGAACAATTCTTTATAAGTGCATAATAACCCTCCCTGTCTAGTACAAAAGGGATATGATCTGCCTAATAATATTTGGTACAAAATAACAATTATACAACAAAATCCTACAACCTAAAGGGAGAAGTAATTCAAAAGTCCTAATAGCTTCAACCTCAAGAAAATCTTCATTTTCAACACGAAGCTGTACTTTTCCATGCTGCAGCTGTCTAGCTTCCTTCAGTCCGTGTAACATATTGTAAATGTGAGAAGGACATGTGGTATCTAATACTCAACTAGTGCTAGTATCAAATGCTAATGAAATGTTAAGAATAGGTAAATATATACCAGTGGGATTTTTTTTACAGTGGCAAGGTATTTCTGACAATTGCGCTTCCAATGTCTATCTTCACCACAATGGAAACACTTTTTGTTGCCTTTTTTCTTGTCTTGTGGCTTGGATATGTTATGTCTCTGATGACCTGTGGATGGTGTTTTCTTCATCTTTTTCTTTCCCTTGGACTTCTTAAAAGCTCTTAAGGTAAAAGATGAAGCACCCTGAATGTAGAGAGCTAAACCTACTTTGTTTATGTCCTCCCATGTTGTCTTTAAAATATTGTGAACATCAACATATGTAGGAGTCAACCCTTGCATGTTGAAGTTTATAATGAACTGTGCAAATGACCCCTGCAGAGATTAAAGAATCAAATTATTCCCTAATGCATTGTCCATAGATATGTTCATCATTTCTAGCCTCTCAATACTAGAAATCATCTTAAGCATATGAGGACTAATTGGACTGCTCTCTGCAAGTACAGCCTGAAAGAGTGTTTTGGTGACCCGGTAAATCTCAACCTGTGATTTGTCACCAAATAACTTCTTCAGATAAAGCATAATACTACTTGTATAATTCAT
The DNA here is from genome assembly GCA_946807835.1 of Ailanthus altissimus. Taxonomy (NCBI): domain Eukaryota; kingdom Viridiplantae; phylum Streptophyta; class Magnoliopsida; order Sapindales; family Simaroubaceae; genus Ailanthus; species Ailanthus altissimus. Next base: position 15,340,444 of record OX327691.1, read on the forward strand.
GTGCACATGCTCCCTCTGAAGTTCAGTAGACATCGAGGCCAAGATATATGATTTGACTTTCAAATAATCATTAAATCATTTCTGATAAGTTATAACCTTTTCTGAAGTTGAATTAACATAAACACCTATGGAAATTTTTTGATCAATCACATATCCAAGTTTTTCTGAATCCAAAAAATTTTTTAGATTCATCTGTCAATCAGAATAATTTTAAGTACCTTTTAGTTAGTGTGCATCTAGTATGCATGCCAATGGGTTGCTCAAAATCATTTTATCTTTAAAAGATAAAGAAGAGATGTTAGTGAAACATTTTAAATTGTTAAAATGCTTTAGATTATGGATACAACAAATTATAGTATGCATGCCAATGGGTTGCTCAAAGTCATTTTATCTTTAAAAGATAAAGAAGA